>CM061064.1:201140592-201782724 GCA_030762895.1 Sophora flavescens | reverse complement strand
CATCAGTACAATTTCAACATTATCAAAATATCAGCTGGAAGATCATAAGCTAGTTAATGTGCGAGATAATGATGTGATCAATTGATCCTGTTTACCTTCGATTGCATTATCATATAATTAATTTCTGATGAGTTCTAACCAGCATTTCCAAATCTGATCTGCTTGCTAGATATGGAAATTAGCAAACTTTCACCATGTGGATATCAACTAGATGAAGACGCACACATTCAAATGCACACCATTATAAATGATATACGCTATGCATGCTACGTAAAAATAAGAAAGTAAAGTTAACGCAATGGGTTATGAATGTAAGTCTCAAGTATGTCGGTAAACTAGTGGAATTTATAAACATAGCCAGCTAACTCAATGGCAAAAGGGATATGGTACATTGAATTTAATAGAATATACAAGATTACAAGAAACAATGGACTGAAACAAAAAGTTCAAAAAATGTTCTTTTAATTGACTCTCTGGGTGAGTCAGTCTACTACATATTCTTGTTACATGGGTTTGGTGTAATTTTGGCAGTCTTGTTTTACTTGTTCTTACCACTCAACAAAAAAAAAAGAACACATTTCCTAACTAGAAAAACAAACTGATGGCTAACAATGAACCAAAGTGAGCCAGTAGGAGCAATGAAATACGATAAACTCAGAAATTAAAACAAAGCTTACCTTTACATGCTCCATAAAGTGATAACACATGCCATCAAATTCTCAATTGCAGATGTGGATAGACCAAACACAAGCAACTACTGTGAAAGGATTCCATAAGTGATATACAAGAGCACCGAACTTGAGGAATAACTTTTGAAAAACATCGAAGATGCTATTAAAAGGGATTTAACAAGAGTCATTGAATTCAAAAAGGATCCATAGCCTAAAAAAGGGAGTTTTAGCATTTAGAAAATATATTAGCATACTGATAGGGTCCTTTTCTATATCGTAGTCCCAATTGATGAAGGCCCACGGTGCTATTAGAGAAAGAGAGAGAGAAGAGAATTCTGTTTGAGGGAAGGGAGAGTAAGTAACGGGTATCTTTTGGGAAAAATCATTATTAGTTATGGATAGAAGGCTCTCTAGGGCCTAGCTCTGTGGCGTTTGATCTATTCCATAACGTAAATCCCTCTTTGCTATCAATAATACTCAAGTTCTTCTTCTCTTAATTTCGTTTACTGTTCTATTGCCTTGGTTACCATTTCTGGTTCATATCAAACAGTCCGAGCCTGCCGATACGTGTCGTGGAGTGTCTCGCAAGATCGGGAGCTTGGAAGAGAAGGGGAGGTCAAGCACCACCAAAGAATATGGAGGGCAAAATTAGGAGCTCTAGTAATCGAGGTGACCAGCATCAACATGGGTTTAGCCAAATCTGCAGTCAAGGCAAGGAAAATCATAGAGAAGCATGGAAAATCACAAGGAGTCAATGGTATGCTAGCCAAAATCCACGGCCGAAACGACAAGAGGGCGGAGATGTCGAGGCGATGTGGCGTCGAAATTATGTGTCAGAAGGAGGAACATTGAATGGTGGTGTTTGCCATGCAGCCTCGGATGGGAAGGGGGTTGAGGTGGCTCAAGAGGACCCATTTTCAGGTGATGAAGTGGTCAGGAGACGAGAACAACCCAAGATAGGGAAGGCAATTCCCCGGATGGGTGTATGCGTGGTAGAAAGGAAAGTGGGAAGGAGGTAGAAGCCTTGGTGTTTGGATCTCGATCCACGGTGGCCAGTTGGAAAGGATCGAAGAACCCAGGCGATTGACCACCACAAACCATGGGACAGTCCCACGAGCGGCGGACCCGCCACAGCAACCAGCCAGACCCGAACCATTTTGCGGTAGCCATCCAGGTCGCCATTGGAGGACTCGAGGAATCGAATTGTGGGACCGCCAGTACACCGCCCACGAGTGGTGGCCTACTAAGACCCCAGAAGCTTGTCCATCGTCGCCCATTCGCTACAACCATCGCGCTGTGCTGCACAGCGAAGGTAGGCGGGTTCAGAAGAAAGGGAGACATGACGGAGGATCTAGTTACGAGGGAGAGGGACGACAGAGGGGCAAATTGGGAAAATTAGCAAGTTTGGTATCATATTAGACCCCTAATGGGCAGCCCAAATTGAAGATTATATGGTATTCTTTTTTTATTTGTCTAATTTTAGAATAATGGGCATAGAAGAAATTGAATAAGACATCTGGTTTCAAAAAGAAAATGGTCTTGGATAGCCTAAATCAAGGCCTAATGCCAGATGCCCAAATAGATCTTGGTAGTGGGCTCCAAGTCCAAGCACGTATTATTCCAATAATGCTTTAATTCCTTATCAAGGACGGTGGTCCATCAAGGCAAGGGTGACTGCAAAGGGAATATGCGCCCTTATAATAATGCTCTAGGAGATGGGATGGTCTTCGCATTTGATCTCCTTGTTCCGAGAGGTGGAAATACGTGTGACCTGCTTTAATGCGGTTATCAATCGATTCTCTCGATGCAATTGAGGTTCGTAGGTTTACTTGATATCCAAAGGTAGCTTGAAATCTGCACAAAGGACTTCAACCATTTGAAGAAGGAATGGGAAATTCGTTTGAATTTGACACCAGCCAGTTGAACTTTGCCCCAGACGAAGATGGGTCTATACCTGACAACGATTTTCCTTGAGGCCTATCAGTGATGTTGAGAATATTGGCGGTAACTCCCTACTTGATGTTATTGGGGTTGTGACATCTGCGAGTCCATCAGTTCCCATCTTGAGGAAGAATGGAATGGAAACTCAAAAGAATTTTGAATCTAAAGGACTATTCTGGCAGGAGTGTTGAGCTAACCCTTTGGGGTGAATTTTGCAACATGGAAGGGCAAGAGTTGCAAGAGATTATCCATGCTGGATTTTTCCCCATTCTGGCAGTCAAGGTTGGGACGGTCAATGACTATAGTGGAAATCTACTGGGAATATTTCTGCTACACAGCTTTTCATAAATCCAGATTTCTCTGACTCTGAAGCACCTAGCTCAAGGGACTGCTTTGACCGAGTGGGAAGAGATTTTGAGACTCTGACCATTTCTAAGGACACTACCTAGAGAACCTAAAAATGAGGCAATTATGACAGAAGCACAGTTCAAGGAAGAGGATCTAGGAAGGTCAGAATATAGGCCAGATCGGATAACAGTGGGGGCAACAATATCCTTCATCAAGACAGGTATTTTTTGTTACACAGATTGCCCTTTGATGATTGGAGATCCACAGTGCAACAACAAAATGACTAGATCAGGAAACACAAGATGGCAGTGTGATAGATTTAACCAGGAGTTCAAGGAGTGTGATTATCAATGCCTTCTTCAAGACCAAACTCTGGATCATTTCCAGGAGTTAGGGAAGAGAATTTGGGTTACTCAGCAAAGGAGCTGTACTTGTGGAAGTATGAACAGCAGGATGGCGAAGTTTGCAGGAACTATCAAGAGTAGATTCTTCAACCAACTTGTTATCGGGCTAACAATTAAAGAGGAACTGTATAGTGGTGAAAGGATACATGTTTTTGAAAAATATCATGTGCCAGAAGGAGGCTTGTCTCTATTCAGTGTTTTCGGCAAATATGTGGATATCCAAGTCAAAGATGAATGGGTGAGGAAGTACAAAAAAGAGGTTGTAGCTATAATGCATCAAAATTTTCTCTCTTATGACATACTTGAGCTCTTTCGAAGTCTTGAAGACTTTGATGCACCCAAGTATACTCATATTTTTGGAGAAGTTCATAACTCTTGTCATGAATGGAAAGAATAGGGAAAAGGAAATGATTTCAGCACTGTTGTATGTTCTTCATATAGAGATCTCTTTAATGGAAGATATAGTAAATGGTTTTGTCATGCCTTTAACAATTGCAGAAGATGCTGTTTTAGATATATGGAATGCTTCAAGTGAGCTTGCTTTTTTCTTAGCTCGAGCTGTGATTGATAACGTACTGGCTTGGAAGAGAGGTAACTGCAGGTTGCCATCCAAATGCAGCATGAGTGAAACTGTGCAGCGTGGCTCGATCACTTGGAAGTTGGGTCGTCAACTTAGTGGGATCCTGGGGCAAAGTCTTGACTTTCAACGACTATTGCACAAGGAGAGTTTTGGGGAGTCTGTAGTACGTTTTTAGTATGTTTTTTTAATACAGTGGAGTCTTTTTGGGAGTCCTTTATCTGCCTTGAGGACAAGGCAGAATTTAAAAGGAGGTGGTATTGATAGGGTCATATCTATATCGTGAGGCCCAATTGATGAAGGCCCACTGGTTCTATTAGAGTAAGAGAGAGAGAGGATTCTGTTATATAGGGAAGAGGGAGAACAATGGGGTATCTTTTGGAAAATCATTGTGTTAGTTATGGATAGAAAGCAATAGCTCTCTATGGGAGCCTAGCTCTGTGGCAGTTTGGAAGTCTATTCCACTGTAAATCCCTCTTTGCTATCAATAATACTCAAGTTCTTCTTCTCTTAATTTCTTTTACTGTTCTATTGACTGGCCTGGTTACCATTTCTGGTTCGTATCACATACTTACCCTGCAGAACAGTAATTGCCAATACTGTGGTTTCTTCTCAGCAATTCAACAAAATACTTTTCTAGAAAGAGTGCTAGATATACAAATATAGGTTGTTTTTTTCGTGTCAGTGTGTCACTCAAACACCATGCTGGCATAATTCTTCACCATCCATTTATTACTAGAAACACACAGGCTTGTGATGTAATTTTATCCACAATTTTCAACACTTTTGATAAAATTCATTCAATTAATAAATATATCCAAAATCTGAAGTTTAAACAGTAAATGCCCCTTACTTCTATCATTCTTTTTTGTTTTCATTTTAAACAAGAGTATATACTGGACACACTAGAAACACAAAAATTCTGCCCAGTCTAGAGTACAATAATAGATTCACATGGGCAACAAACTTTGTCATGTCTAAATAAATTTTAGAAAATAGTTTATTGTGAAAGTAGTAAACTCTTATAAATCCTATTTCCAATTTCAACTGACGTACCCCCCAGCTTTCCAATCAAAAGACAAACCTAGACTACAGAATGACAACAACTTTCACTTTCCTCAGGGTGAGCCCAATCATCGACCATTGAGTTTCATCTATTGGCTCCTAATGATGGTTGAGGTGTTTCATTCCCACTCCTCTTTTTCCACTTTTAATATGCTCTCCAAAAGAAAATAAGAAAAACAAACCCAAGAGTCAAAAGTAGCAATCCGTCTTCCGTAGCTGATTATTAACACTATCTGGTAATCTTCATGCAAGTGCCATGCTATTATTATCTCATAATACATTCAAGTCTCAAGTATTTTTAAAAACCTCAATCTTTGATAGCATAGGATATGCTTATAAGCAAAGGGCTTTAATACTTATATGCTTATTCTATTAATCACTATTAAAATAATATATAAAAAAAGGGAGAAGCACAGCCAACTGTAACATCTAAAATTTAGACAAAAGGATCATGAGTTAACCACCTGAATCTTCCAATAAGTGGTGAAGTCCTAGGGATTTTAAACTAGAACTGTATGCCATCTGAAGGCTTTCACCAGCAGCACGAATAAGCATTGCACTGACCACATCTGCAATCACAAAAACCAAACTATATCCAGAAATGAGTTGATATTTACTGCTTAGCTGAGTGCACGCTACACAATATACATTAGAGCGAACAAAATATACCAGATATACCAAGAGAAGAACAAGAATGAAGAAATCACGATCACATGTAACAATCATTAAGTCCTAGGGTACAAGAGTAGATGCAAAACCAAGGTCATCAAGAGGTACATTTTTCTAGTTTAAAAGGTTGAATTAATTTGTAGATCCCTGAATTATTTGAGAAATTTCAAATAGATCCTTATACTTTAAAAGTTTGCAATTGAGTCCCTGAACACATTGAAAACTTGTAAATGGATCCTAAATGCGCTTTTCTAATAGGATTTCGTTAGGGTTGCAAAAAGTGCATAAATCTATTTGAATTTCCCTAAAAGTATGAGGACCTATTTGAATTTTTCCAAAAAGTTTAGGGATCCACAAATGACAAGTAGATGGATCACTTAAGGAACCCTAACAGATACTTAAGGAAACCCTAACAGCAAAGTATATGAGGGACCCAATTGCAAAACTTTTAAGGTATAAGGACCTAACTGAAAATTCTTAAATAGTTCAAGCATCCACAGATTCATTTAACCTTAAAAAACACAAAAATGCCTAAAATGTTAAGCTTGGATCAACTTCTCAAATGAAATGAATAAACTTTCTTGATAGATGAAAAGAGAGGCTAAGCTCTTATAGCAAGTACAAACCAAGAAGAAGCTAACTAACTAACTATGCCAAACAAAACTAACAGAAAACAGAAAAAACAGAAAACTGAAACTAACAGACTGCAAAGCTCAACACTAACAGAACTGAACAAAATGCTAGGCCTATTCAAGTCTCAACAAACCCTCCCTTAAACTATTGCATATAAGCAAGAGATGCAACTAGTTTATCTTGGGAATTTCACACACACCAAGTAGCCTTCTAAGTTTGACAAACAGGTCTAGCTTCAGTGGCTTGGTCATCAAATCAGCAATCTGATCTTTTGTTCCACAATGAACCATTTCAATAGTTCCTTCCTTTGTAAGATCTCTAAGAAAGTGAAACCGCACATCAATGTGCTTACTTCTTCCATGCATAATGGGATTTCTGGACAATTTTATGGCAGAGCTGTTGTCACACGTGAGAGTAGTACAACCTTCCTGCACATGGCCTAATTCCTGCAGAATTCTCCTCATCCAAATAGCCTGACAAGCACATGCTGCAGCTGCTATAAACTACCTTGATGGTGGAAAGAGTGACAATAGGCTGTTTTTTTGAACTCCGGAGCTCTTGCTCCACCACTTATCGAAAAAACATATCCGGATGTACTCTTTCTATCCTCCAAGTCACTGCATAATCACCGTCTCTGTAAGACAACAGCTCTTTATTCCCTCCCTTCTTGTAGAAGATCCCAAAATTTGCAGTTAAAGTGCAAGTACCTTTGAACCTTTTTGGCAGCTTGAAGGTGTAACGCGTGTTGGCTTGCACATGTATCTGGCGATTAAGCTAACAACAAACATCATATCCGGTCTGGTGGGCGGTGATGTAGATGAGACTTCCTACTATTTGCTTATAGTAAGTCTCATTTATCTTTCTCCATCTTCATCTTTGTGCAATTTTTGTTCGGAACTATAGGAATTCCCACCGAGGTTGCTTTCTCTGTCATGCCAAATCTGCTCAAGACTTCCATAGCATATTTCTTTTGATATATGTATATTCCATGCTCATTCTGTAAAACTTCAATGCCAAGAAAGAATCTCATCTTTCCTAGATCTGTCATTTCAAACTCCCGTTGCATGGAACTTCTGAAAGAGTTCATTAAGCATTCATCATTGCTGGTGTAAATGAGATCGTCCACATAAACACTGACAATAAGAGCATTTCCCTCCTTACTGTGCTTTAAGAACAGTGTTTGTTCATTCTTACTTCTTTGGAAACCTTTGCTGATGAAGTAAGACTCTAGGCGGCTAAACCAAGCTCTTGGAGCTTGTTTAAGGCCATATAGAGCCTTGTGCAGCTTGTAGACCTTGTGCTTCACCGCCCCGCTTCACATAGCCCTTTGGTTGTTCAACATATACATCTTCATTCAGTTTTCCATATAGGAAGGCAGATTTGACATCCAATTGATACACTTTCCAGCCTGCAGTAAGAACTGCAATTATCATTCGATTGTGTCCATTCCGCTCATCGGTGCAAATACTTGATGTAATCCATCGCATACTTCTTGAGAATAACCCTTTGCCACCAATCTAGCTTTATATTTATCCACATGACCAAGTTCATTCCATTTAGTCTTGTAGATCAATTTCACTCCTATCTTCTTTGCATCATTTGGAAGATCAGTGAGTTCCCAAGTTCCATTCTTGATGATGGAACTGATTTCTGCATCCATGGCTATCCTCCACTTATCACTTTTTACTGTTTGCTTCAAATGTCTTAGGATCCACTTGAAACTACCTGGAGCCATGTTTACTGCATCTTCCTCTTCTTCCGTGATTTCTCCACCCGCGTGACATAGTCACTCAACCATCCAGGAGGATGCCTATCTCTTCTTTCTCCTGTTACTATCGAGTTCGGTTGATGTGTTAGGAGGCAACTCGATCTCATCTGCTTCTTCATTTGAGTTCTTTGTCGATTCGGTTGATCCTTCATTTACGATTCACCGAAATCCATGTCTACTATCAAGTCATCTTTGTAGTTGATCTCCCGGTTCCATGTTGCTTCTTCTTCAAAAATCACATCTCTACTTACAATGATCCGTTTTGTAATTGGATCATACACTGCTCCACTTTTGATTCATCACTCATGCCAAGAAGTACACATTTGCAACTCTTGTTCTCTAGTTTGGTTCTTTTGGCATCTGGAACATGAACATGTGCCAAGCATCCAAAGACCCCGAAATGATCAACTACTCTGGTTTTACGCCACTCCATGCCTCTTCTCGAGTCTCGATGCTTGGATGCCAAGGTTGGTGATCTTCTCAATACATATGTAAGTCCAATTCACTTCCTGTGCCAAAAACATTTGGGAATTTTCTTTTAAAGCGGTGACCTAACCATGTTCATGACAGTTCTATTCTTTCTCTCGGCTACCCCATTACGTTTGGGGAGTGTAAGTTGTGGTTAATTGCCTCCTAATTCCATTCCTTTGACAGAACTCATTGAATTCCTTAGAGATAAATTCTCCACCTCTATCTGTTCTAAGACATTTGATAGGCAATCCTGTTTCTTTTTCCACTAGATTCTTGAAACATTTAAAGTAATGAAAGGCTTCTGATTTTTCCACTAAGAAGTAAATCCATGCTTTTCTTGAAAAATCATCTATAAAGCATAGAAAATACCTCTTTTGACTGTTGGAGGCTGGAGTAATGGGACCACAAATATCTGCATGCACAAGCTCCAATTTCTGTGATGCTCTCCACTTGCTCTTCTTTGGTATTGGATCTCTATGCTGCTTTCCTTTCATACAGTCAGAACATACAATTTCTGATGTTTGTCAATCGAGGAAGTCCTTCAACCATCCCTTTGTTTGTGCAAGGTTTTCAAACCTTTAAGACTCGGATGACCATATCTACTATGCCACAAGTGAGTGAGGTCTTGTGCATTTGGTGTGTAAACATGTATTTTTCTTGGCAGGGGGCTCAAAGATACGGAATGAACATTCCGTTATTGGTCATAATAGTTTGCAAAATCAACCCTTTCTCGAGTGGTACACCTTGCATTTTCCCCGCTTGAAACATAAGTGTCAAGCCTCTTTCTTGTAATTGTCCAATACTTAAAAGGTTGTTCTTGAGTTCAGGCACAAAGAACACATCACGGATCACATGTTTAACCCCATTTATGCTCAGCTTCACATTTCCTTTTCCAGTCACATCCATTCTGGTGTTGTTCCCTAACCTCACTTGTTGTTTGAAACTTTCATCTAATTCACAGAACCAGGCTTTCTTCCCACACATGTGGTTTGAGCAGCCATAGTCCAAGAACCAAGCATCTCCTTGCTGTGCATCACATTTCTCATCATAGGCCATCAACAACATCTCTTCCTCCTCATTGAATTCTGCATAATTCACTTCTTTATCCCACTCAGGGCACTCATATTTGTAATGCCCTATCTTGTGACATTTGAAGCACTCAATTGTTGCTCTACTTTGCCTCCCTCGGTCTCTACCTCTTCCTCTATAGCCACCCCTTCCTCTGCCTCCAAGATCACCCTTTCCTTCAGAGCTAATCTTCAAGGCCTGCTCTTCTCCATTGTTCTTGTGAAACTTCTGTTCATGAACTATTAAAGAACTCTGCAACTCATCAACAGATAGCGCATCTGTGTCCTTAGATTCTTCAATTGAACAAACGATGTAGTTGAATTTGTCAGTTAAAGATCTAAGGATCTTCTCAACTATGGTGCCATCTCTCATTTGTTCACCATAACTCCTCATCTTGTTTGCCACGCTCATCACTCTAGAGAAGTAATCAGTGATGGTTTCTCCAGTTTTCATTTCAAGAACCTCAAAATCCTTCCTCAAAGCTTGAAGAATGGATCTTTTTACCCTGGCATTGCCTTCATACTTCCTTTTCATCGAGTCCCAGATCTCCTTGGAGGTATTCTTTTCCAAGATTGTTTCCAAGATGGTTCTCATCAATCGCTGAAACAAATAGTTCTTCACCTTGAGATCTTTCAATTTTAACTCCTCAAACCTCCTCTGTTGAGCCTCATTCATCACTTGCCCCTTTGTTGTTTCTGTGATACCTGTCTCAACTAGGCTCCAATACTCCTTAGAACGCAAGAAAGTCTCCATTAGCATGCTCCAATGATCATAATGACCATCGAAGCGAGGAATTGCAGGTTGCACAAAGTTTCCTTCATTCGCCATTGTTCCCAACACTTCTAAGTATGCGACTTTTCTTCTCAGGCCCCAGTAGGAGCTCTGATGCCAAAATGTTAAGCTTGGATCAACTTCTCAAATGAAATGAATAAACTTTCTTGATAGATGAAAAGAGAGGCTAAGCTCTTATAGCAAGTACAAACCAAGAAGAAGCTAACTAACTAACTATGCCAAACAAAACTAACAGAAAAAACAGAAAACTGAAACTAACAGACTGCAAAGCTCAACACTAACAGAACTGAACAAAATGCTAGGCCTAATCAAGTCTCAACATAAAATGTTTCAAATCTACCAAATGACAATGATAATTATTGACCAACAAAGAGCAAGCAATTATGATTACTAGGTTAGGAAATAAAAAACAACTAAATAAAGTGAAATAAAGTTACCTGCATAAAAGATGATCAGGTTGTCCTTCAATTCTATACCACCACCAACAACAACAACAACAACACGAAAATTTCAAACTCGATTGGTTGCATTTAAATCAAAACAAAATCCGACACAACTAACAGTACCTGGTAACCGTTAGGGGGCCAAGGAGTATCAATAAGAGAGGAGAACCATGGTACATTGATCCAGCATAGGGTGACATTGATGACTGCTTCAACCAGTAACCCTCCGCCACTGTTAAAACACAACTTGAATCAGCACAACACAAAATATGAAAATATTCATATCGAAACGTAGAGTAGTGTTTGGAATGGAAAGAAAGAGCATACGGCGACGGAGGCTGGTGAGAGGGGTAGAGACTTCGGGGCGAGAAGAGAGGTTGAGGTTTTTAGGGAAGTACACGAGAATCAACCTCAAAATTACGGAACCTAACACTGAAATCCAGAACCATTGCACTTTCTTCTGCTTCATCGTCATCTCCGTCTACTTCTTTAGATCTGAACCCCTGAACGAAACTAGCGACTGCTTCTGGTCCTGGTACTCGGGGGGGTTTTTTTGGGGTTTTTCTTTCGAAGACGAGCAAGGAAGTAACATCCACAAAACGACTTCCGTTGCGGTCGTTCTAGTCTTTTTTTTCTTCCCTTTAAAAAAATCGACCAAACTTTTTTTCTCTCTCTTTTTTAATAAATTATACCATGCTACTTTGAAGATATTAAAGTAAAAGTTATCTTATTTTAATACAAATTTTAGACACCGTATGTGATATTGTATATGTTTATCTTTATCTTTTACTTATTTTTTATTTTTTTATATACACGTTTTTCAAAACTACACTCAAAAAGCAAAGGGTATGTGACCCCCATTTATGTACAAAATCATTCCTCTAAGTAAACCTCAAACTTGATGGTGAATTACACACTACTTTTTATTTGATATCGACGAACATTTAATTATTTTTTAAAAGTAAAGAATGATATGTAAAAGCATCACTATAGAGCAAGACATCCCAACTAGGTTGGCACCCCAAACTCTGTCCATTTAACTTAATGCTATTAGGTTGGTAAAAAATAGGCATCAACTAATCCAAACCGATTCAAACCGCAAAAATCGAATCCAACAACCAAAAATTGAAAAATGTAATGTCCTTCGTTACATTAGTGATCCCAAGATAAAATCAATAAAATATCCTTTAAAACATTTAATTAAAACATATATCTCATAAAGAAAAATTAGAAAAAAACATTAAAGTCTGAAAATGCCTCATATTAAATAATATAGTATTAAATTATCCATGTAATGAATATAGATATAAATAAATAAATAAATAAAATCAAAAGCCTCAAAACCGGGCGTCTAACTACAATCCCAACGATAAATAATTGCGTCTAGCCACATACGGCTCCTTATTTAAGAACAGACTAACCAAACTAGAAAGATTATCTAATGGTGTCCACTAAGTCTTCACGTCTCTTCAGCCCCAATGATGTCCTCCTCGTGCTCTGAAAACAATGCTTAATAATGAGATATAAAATCCTAGTGATCAACAATACAGTTTTATAAAAACATTTTCGAAAAATAGCATTGTTCTTAGCCGGTGCGGTAACCGGAAAAACTGTCCATGGCACCCGCTAATTTTTCAAAATAATATATATAAAGAAAAATACTTTTAACATTAATTATGATCTCATCTCAGTACATCACATTCCATATACCAGATAAATTCAAGTTTAATCCAAGCGGTCCGAAGACATCCTAATTAAATTGGCCTCTTGCCGGCATGCCATATATTCACACATCACACGACAATGGCATCCCATTGCCCACCCCTACTCACGAGGGGTGTTTCGATGTCACCCTCCTGTCGGGGATATTTCCATTTCGATACCTCTCATGTGCACATGGTGGTATTTCTCCTTTTTCGACACCCCAACTTGTGGCGGTGTTACTTTCGATACTCCTTTTTAGGTAGTATTACTTATTTTCGACATCCCAATTATAGGGGGTGTTACTTTCGATACCCCATTACGGTGGTATTGCGGTAAACATCATACAATTCATCATAAGGCACAATTTCATGTCTCATGCATGTAAGAATTCATTTACCAAAAATTAAATATTTGATCTTATCATGCATGTCAAATAAACTCACACGGCTAACATACACCAATAAGCACGTCATTCAACTAATTCAAATACCAATCATGTATTTCATGCTATCAGTAACAAGAACAAATACCCAATTTAATAATCTTTTTTATTTTAATTCAAAACCCCTAAAAAATTCAGTTTATTAATAACATGCATCATTCAATTAAAATCTCTCATAATCACAGGTAAATCGCTCAACATAGCAAACACATGTACCATGGAAAGGGTTACTAAAAGGTATTGTTACTCACCTCTCGAAGACCTTCAATGTACTCTAAAAATTATTTATGATAAGGATTTGTGTTTGCCTAAAAAATTTTCTCCCGTTTGATGGCGTTCTTGAATCTGTGTACTGCTATGACTACTGCGAAAAAAAAACACCATGTCCCTCACTCACTGTGCGGCGCAGTGTCAAGTAGCCCCTATGAAAACGCTACCTTGCAAAAACCCTCCGATCCCTGATGCGTTCCACTTTTTCTTTTCATTAGATATTATATATATGTATATATATATATATATATATATATATATGTATATATATATATATATTTTTTTAAAACCCACCTGAATTTTTTTTACAAGAGTAAATTGGCAAAAATCCAAAAGCCAAAAAAAAGGCCCCAGCACGCCACCCTTGCACGTCACTTTCTCTTATATATATATATATATATATATATATATATATATATATATATATATATATATATATATATATTTCTTTTAAAATAATTAAGTAATTTCAATAAATTCTTATACTATTAAATTTTTTTTACAGTACACCTCTTAATTATATTTTATTTGTACTATACATTGTAATAACCAATGTTTTTTTTATCAACTTAATTATAATACAAGTGTTAGGATGTTACATTTTCTCCCCTCCTTAAAGAATTGCGTCCCCGAAATTAGCCTCATACTTACGCACTTATTTTAACATGTCATATTCAAAACAAAAAGGTTACCATACCTTAGATAATAAAATATGGATATTGACGGACAATGTCCTCCTCCCTCTCCCAAGTGGCTTCCTCCGGAGTCAATCATTCCCATAACACTTTCTCCAATGGAAGTGTCTTGTTCCTCAGAGTCTTAGTGCTCTTGTGCATGATTTGACTAGTCTTTGGCTTATAGATCAATTTATCCTTCAATTGTATAGACTCGGGAGCTATCACGTGAGATTCATCGGGCACATATTTTCTGAGTTGTGACACATGGAAAACATCATGAAGGTTTGCCAACTGTGGCGGAAGAGTCAATTGATAAGCAACAGGCCCGACTCTTTTAAGGATTTGGAAAGGTCCCATGAAACGAGGATTTAGCTTGCGGACCTTCATCGACCTCCCTACCCCCATCTTAGGAGTGACTCTCAAAAATACATGCTCACTTTCCTGGAATTCTAGAGGCTTTCTCCTTTTGTCGGCACAGCTCTTTTGTCTACTCTGCGCCGTGCGCATCCTCTCCCTAATATTTTTTATTCTCTCGGAGGTTTCCTGGACCAATTCAGGTACTATCAAGGTTTTCTCACCTACCTCACACCAACATAAAGGGGACCTACACTTCCTCCCATATTGGGCCTCATAGGGTGTCATGCCTATACTAGCGTGATAACTATTGTTATACGCACACTCAATGAGAGGTAGGAATCTATCCCAACTCCCTCCTTCATCCAGGACACGCGCCCTAAGCATGTCCTCAAGGGTGTGAATGGTCCGCCCGACCGACCATCTGTTTGGGGATGATAGGTCGTGCTAAGGTTCAACTTAGTCCCAAAGGCTTGCTGAAAAGCTCTCCAAAATCTAGAGGTAAACCTCGGGTCTCTATCCGACACTATGGATGTGGGTATCCCATGAAGCTTGACTATTTCCTTGATATAGAGGTAGGCCAACTTGTCTAAGCTATAGGTTGCCTTAATTGGCAAGAAGTGGGCGGACTTGGTCAACCTATCCACTATCACCCAAATAGCGTCTAAGCCCAAATGCGTCCTAGGTAACCCCGTCACAAAGTCCATAGAAATTCTCTCCCAATTCCATTCTGGAATCTCCAAGGACTACAACAACCCCGAAGGCTTCTGATGTTCCATCTTAACCTTTTGGCACACTAAACACCTAGCTACGAAGCTAGCCACATCCTTTTTCATTCCTGGCCACCAATACATCCTCTTAAGGTCTTGGTACATCTTAGTTATTCCAGGATGTATGGTAAACCTTCCCTTATGAGCTTCCTCTAATATCTTCTCTCTAAGACTCCCCTCCTTAGGAACAACGATCCTACTCTTAAACTTCACTAGCCCATCAACTGACAACTCATAACCCTCTTGTCCTAACCGAGACTGCAACTCCTGGTCCCACACAAAAGGTTTCCCCTTCCTAGTCAACTGGGTCAAAGGTAAGGCTAATCTAGAGAACCCCTCTATGAACTTCCTATAGTAACCAGCTAAGCCTAAGAAACTTCTCACTTCGGTTACTATCTTAGGTTGTTCCCATCCCAACACCGCATCAACTTTAGAGGAATCAACCGCTACACCATCCTTTGAGATTGTGTGTCCTAAAAACTTTACCTCGTCTAGCCAAAACTCACACTTCTCCGGTTTGGCATAAAGATGCTCGTCCCTCAAGATCTGCAACATTAACCTTAAGTGTTCTCCATGTTCTTCTGGCGTCCTAGAGTATATTAAAATATCATCTATGAACACCACCACAAACCTGTTCAAAAAGGTCATAAAGATCCGATTCATGTAGTCCATGAAAACGGCTGGGGCGTTGGTCACACCAAAGGGCATCACTACATACTCATAGTGCTCATACCTTGTCCTGAAGGCTGTCTTAGGGGTGTCCTCACATCTAACTCTAATTTGATGGTATCCCGATGTTAGATCTATTTTGGAAAACACTGACGCTCCTCTTAACTGATCTAAGAGATCATCTATCCTAGATAAGGGATATTTGTTCTTGATGGTTACCTTATTCAGTTGCATATAATCAATACACAACCTTATACTCCCATCCTTTTTCTTCACTAAAAGCACTGGTGCTCCCCAAGGTGACACACTAGGCCTAATAAGCGCCTTCTATAACATATCCTCTATCTGTTTATTGGGCTCGCTCAACTCTAGAGGTGCCAGCCTATAGGGTGCTACTGATACAGGTCCACTCCTAGGTACTAGATCTATGGTAAACTCAATCTCTCTATCAGGAGGTAAACTAGAGACATCCTTAGGAAACACATCTGGGAACTCACGCACAATAGGCAACGCCGCTATATCACTCTCAGCCTCTATCTTAGCAGAAAAGAGGAGCATATATCCCTGAGCCCCCCTCAGCTAAGCACTTATGACATGAGGCAGCGGAGATAAGATGTTCTGTCCTGGGAGAGTCAACAGACAAGGACTGTGGAATGAAAGAAATAGTTCGACTAGCACAATCAATAATAGCATTATTATGAGACAACCAGTTCATGCCCAAAATAATATCCAGACCAGACATAGGTAAACATATCAATTCAACAATATAAGTCAGGTCTTGAAACAATAAAGGACATTGCAGGCAGACAGAAGAAGTAATCAATCTATCTTTAGCAGGAGTAGAAACACACAAATCATATGACAATTTAGTAACAGGTAACTCTAAGAACTGAGCACGTTTAAATGAAATGAATGAATGTGTTGCTCCCGAATCGAGCAATATAGTAACCTTTTATCCTATACGAGAAGGAGAAATTCAGTCTTCCTCAGATCAAGCTGCCTCGGAATGATGGCGGGTTCTTCTTCTTGAATTCGGAAAGTCCCAAGTGCTAAGGGTCCTGGGTTGCCACCACTCCATTAGTGATTGGCCCCCATCCCCATTCAGTTGATGGAGAGTCTCCGCCTGCGCTTGCATAACTCTGGCTATACAATCCAAAGCTGGTGCAAGTGCAACGTTCGTCCCTCGCCTATTAATCGCCATAAATCTGCTCACTACCAATGAAATACTGGGTTGATCATGTCCAATATCCCAAAGAATAGCATGCAGCATTCATAACTCTAACAAGCATCATATGCGCCCAAGTTTTGTTTTATAAAAGCCCCAATGCCACAGTCCGATTTAGAATCGAACTGCTTTGATACCATAAATGTAACACCCTTCGTTACATTAGTGATCCCAAGATAAAATCAATAAAATATCCTTTAAAACATTTAATTAAAACATATATCTCATAAAGAAAAATTAGAAAAAAACATTAAAGTCTGAAAATGCCTCATATTAAATAATATAGTATTAAATTATCCATGTAATGAATATAGATATAAATAAATAAATAAATAAATAAAATCAAAAGCCTCAAAACCGGGCGTCTAACTACAATCCCAACGATAAATAATTGCGTCTAGCCACATACGGCTCCTTATTTAAGAACAGACTAACCAAACTAGAAAGATTATCTAATGGTGTCCACTAAGTCTTCACGCCTCTTCAGCCCCAATGACGTCCTCCTCGTGCTCTGAAAACAATGCTTGATAATGAGATATAAAATCCCAGTGATCAACAATACAGTTTTATAAAAACATTTTCGAAAAATAGCATTGTTCTCAGCCGGTGCGGTAACCGGAAAAACTGTCCATGGCACCCACTAATTTTTCAAAATAATATATATAAAGAAAAATACTTTTAACATTCATTATGATCTCATCTCAGTACATCACATTCCATATACCAGATAAATTCAAGTTTAATCCAAGCGGTCCGAAGACCTCCTAATTAAATTGGCCTCTTGCCGGTATGCCATATATTCACACATCACACGATAATGGCGTCCCATTGCCCACCCCTACTCACGAGGGGTGTTTCGATGTCACCCTCCTGTCGGGGACATTTCTATTTCGATACCTCTCATGTGCACATGGTGGTATTTCTCCTTTTTGGACACCCCAACTTGTGGCGGCGTTACTTTCGATACTCCTTTTTAGGTAGTATTACTTATTTTCGACATCCCAATTATAGGGGGATGTTACTTTCGATACCCCATTACGGTGGTATTACTTTTCGATACCCCTATCATAGGTGGTATTGCGGCAAACATCATACAATTCATCATAAGGCACAATTTCATGTCTCATGCATGTAAGAATTCATTTACCAAAAATTAAATATTTGATCTTATCATGCATGTCAAATAAACTCACACGGCTAGCATACACCAATAAGCACGTCATTCAACTAATTCAAATGCCAATCATGTATTTCATGCCATCAGTAACAAGAACAAATACCCAATTTAATAATCTTTTTTATTTTAATTCAAAACCCCTAAAAAATTCAGTTTATTAATAACATGCATCATTCAATTAAAATCTCTCATAATCATAGGTAAATCGCTCAACACAGCAAACACATGTACCATGGAAAGGGTTACTAAAAGGTATTGTTACTCACCTCTCGAAGACCTCCAATGTACTCTAAAAATTATTTATGATAAGGATTTGTGTTTGCCTAAAAAAATTTCTCCCGTTTGATGGCGTTCTTGAATCTGTGTACTGCTATGACTGTAATGCGAAAAAAAAAACACCCTGTCCCTCACTCACTGTGCGGCGCAGTGTCAAGTAGCCCTATGAAAATGCTGCCTTGCGAAAACCCTCCGATCCCTGATGCGTTCCACTTTTTCTTTTCATTAGATATTATATATATGTATATATATTTTTTAAAACCCACCTGAATTTGTTTTACAAGAGTAAATTGGCAAAAATCCAAAAGCCAAAAAAAAGGCCCCAGCACGCCACCCTTGCACGCCACTTTCTCTTATTTATATATATATTCTTTTAAAATAATTAAGTAATTTCAATAAATTCTTATACTATTAATTTTTTTTACAGTAAACCTCTTAATTATATTTTATTTGTACTATACATTTTAATAACCAATGTTTTTTTTTTATCAACTTAATTATAATATAATTTTTAGGATGTTACAAAAAAACCGTTTTTTTTTAAATTGATACAATTTTGGATCCCTTAGTGAAATTCAATCCAAACCGATCTTTTGTATACATATACTATTATTTTTTAAATTATGGTATTACTCATACTTGAGCATTGTTTTTCATACTTTTATGACCTTCATTCTCTTTGATATTTTTGTTGGAATGACATATATGAGACTATTTATAATAAATATTAATGTCTTGAAGTTATATTTTGATAAAAGTTTTGATGCATAGCATATATATCATATATATACTTGATTGAGTAAACATGAAAAATAGGAAGTCAATTAAGTAAATTTGAAAAAATAATTAGCTACAATTTATTTGTAGCCGATTCAAGAGGAAATAGGATAAATGAGAGTAGATACAGAGAATTAACATAAAATAATATTTAACATAAAATAACGTATTTAAAAATATCAATAATAATTGAGCACAAAAAAATATATCAATTATTAACTTTTTATCAAACTCCCAAATTAAAATTTTGTCAAGATTTCTCTAGAATTTTTCTCACTATTCATCAAATCAAATAATGGTTGATAAGGAACAAATAGTTGGCGTCTTTCATAAAAGTTTTACTGTTCTAATATAAAGAGATGTTAAAATAAGTATTGTGCACCCTAAACCAGCCCACTTAAATGAAGATTATATTTTATCCACTATTTAACACTTGGCATAAGAAAAAATAACGTATGACAAAAACCAAATTCTCAAATCCAATCCATACAGTATTTGATTGGATCGGATTGGATCGGATTTTTTTAAAGAACCAAACCGATTAAATCCAAACCGCACGTTGTTTTCATCATTGGATCGGATGACTTTTTAACACAAAATCAATCCAGTCCAATCCGCAAACACCCCCGGTAAAAAATGAAAAAAAAAATTTAATTAGTTATTGGATATTTATATGCTAAAAATAAAAAGCTTTTTTAAGATTAATCTTACTCTTCCTTTTTTATAAAATAATACAATATAATTTTTTTCAATTTATTATATATATATATATATATATAATATATAATTATATTGAACAGTTTTTTTAACATATACTCTAACAAATGATCAATGTATATATAAATTGTGTGAAAATTATTTTTTATTTATTTACTACATTCTTGTTTCTTTTTATTTGATGAGTTATTTTGATAAGTCATTTTCTTTTTGTTGTCATGACATAGATGCGAAGTATCTACCAGTTTCGTCGATGACTAATCTCCGCCATAAACAAACAATTAAGGATCCTCCAACATTGCAACTCTCATGATACAAGGAATAGAGTCGCTTGAGATTTCACTCACAAGGGTCATAACAGGCCAAGATTTGAAGCTCAACACATGACATCCCCAACCTATGATTGATACCATGTTTGCCATAACCTTGGGGCAACTTTCATTATGCACACTCTTTACTTAGGTGCATGCATGCTCATTAAATTCGAGCCACACGTTTATCAATAAAAAATGATTGAGATTAAAAGATAAAAACAATAAATGACAATATTGCCCTTATCCTTTGTCATCTTATTCACCCTTTCTCCGGTGACACCACCTATTACTGGATGACGACCTAGCGTTGCCGCCATTGCTAACCCCTCCTCGTCCGTCGGTCACTACCTTGCAATTGCGAGCCACCGCGACTCCCCTCCTCAGAACAGGAACCACCGTGCAGTGGATCAATCCTCGGTGCTTCCTCCTTGCCAATCTATCATCAATTCATCACCACGACAAATCGAGAACCACCATCCCAGGTAGTTGTACTCCACGCACTCACAGAGATGAGGGGCAGACGATGGCGGCGGTCATAAGGTGATGAAAAGGAGCCGAAGGGTGACGTCGACGAACCTAGGCTTAGCAGCGGTTAACGATTACAACCGTGATGCTACTACCCACTGCGTGGTGGATCTACTATAGATAGGTCGTGACGGGTAGACGGTGGAGACTAGTTCGTGGTGTTACGAAGGGGAGGTGCAGTGGGCACACGGTAGAGAGTGACTGGACTTGACTGTTGCGCTGGTCACGAAAAAGACGCGGTGACTCAGGGGTTTATGTGCTCTGCATGGTGGACCGAAACTAGGCTGCACACGATGGCACTGTGATGGATGGCTTGCAATGTCTGGTTCACAAGTCGTGGCGGTTCTGGTTCATGGTGTGTGACAGTCTACTGGTGCGCACACGGGGGAGCGGTGGTGGTTTACGAGGCTACTACTTGTTAAGTCTCTAAAACGTCTGATGTGCATTTCCCTAAGTTTTGATGAGAACTAAACATTGGTTAATGATTTAATTAACCTTCATATTGGTTGCTAACCTGTCTATCGAGTGTGCAGATTAAATAAGAGAATCATCCATCCAACGCAAGTGATTGAAACGCACATCCAACAGTGTAGTGATAGAAGCTCAAGTCCAACAGTGTAGTGATAGAAGCTCACGACCAACACACAAGTGATTGAAACAAACGTCCAGCACTATAGTGATTGAAGCGCACGTCCAAAATGCAAGAGATAGAAACTTGCGTCCACTAAAGTGACACAAGTGGGCGTCCACTAAAGTGATGAAAGCCAACGTCCACTAAAGTGAAAGCTCGTCCATTAAGGTATTAGAATGGCTCGTCCAATAATGTGGCATCTGGAGCTCGTCCATTAAGGTATCAGAATAGCTCGTCCATTAAGGTATCAGAATGGCTCGTCCAATGACGTGGCATATGGAGCTCGTCCATTAAGGTATCAGAATAGCTCGTCCATTAAGGTAACAGAATGGCTCGTCCAATGACGTGGCATCTGGAGCTCATCCATTAAGGTATCAGAATGACTCGTCCACTAAATAACAGAGGCTCTCGTCCACTAAAGTAACCGAGGCTCTCGTCCACTAAAATAACACAAGTACTCGTCCACTAAAGGTGACAGAAGCGCTCGTCCACACTAGTCTTTGGACTTGTCGAGTCCTTAATATGGAGCTCGTCTACTAGCCCGAATGAAAACTCAAATGGCTAGATAGACGCGGCTATTTTCTCGTGTTTATACTTGTCTATTTCAGTTGGTATCAGTGCTCAGCCTCTGGGTTGAGCATCCAACGGTGTAGAGGTAAAATGTCTTGAAGAATAGACATGACTGCTGGAGCTAGTTCAAGTGGAAGTCATCAGACTGAAGGAACCTTCCTGACCTGACCTCCTTACTTCAATGGAGAAAACTACAACTATTGGAAAGATAGATTTCAGTGGTTCATTCTATCTACAAACTCTGATCTTTGGGATGTCATTACAGATGGTCCATTCATTCCCAAGAATGATGATAACATTGACAAACCAAAATCTCAGTGGACCACTGCAGAAAAGACAAAATGGGAGCTGAATCACAAAGCTAGATATAACATCATTTGTGCTCTCAGTCCGGAGGAGTTTGAGAAGGTATGTGCTTGTGACTCTGCCAAAGAAATATGGGACACTTTAGCTGTCACACATGAACGAACAGCCAAAGTTAAAGATTGCCATACTTGTCAGAATATGAACCGTTCGTCATGGAGGAAGGAGAATCTGTTGCTCAAATGATAGGAAGATTTCAAACTATAATCAACAGTTTACAATCTCTTGGCAAAGTCTGTAACGCCCTTTGTTACATTAGTAGCCCAAATTAATTTTCTATAAAAACCTTTATAATATTTAAATTAAATAATCGAGTCATAAGATTTTTCACAATAAAAAAAAGAAAAAAATTAGTGTAAAAGGTTCTCATATATTTAAAACAATTAAATAAAGTAATAGTGTTAAATAAACCATTATATCCAAATAAAATAAAGTCTCATAAATATTAATGAATGAAAACCACATAGCTCTTTACAATTGTTTTTGCCTCAAAGCACGGACGTCTAATAAACCCAAAAGAAATAAATAAATAAAAATAAACTTGAGCTAATATATTCAAGACTTTCTCAAGACACTGCATCATCTATCTCAACACCTGTATACTCTGAAAGACAACACCACTAATGAGATTTATAATCCCAATAAGTAAACACAGTTCTAAAAGGTTTTCGAAAAGATGTTGCTTTCAGCCGGCACGGTAACCGGAAAAACAACCATGGTACCTGCTAATTTTCCAAAATAATGTTCATTAAAAAAAAGTACATTTAATTACAACAATCATATAACGACAACATAAACAAATATCACATGTTAATTAAACAAAGTAATCACACATCACACAATAACACAATCCTCAAGTGGCTCGGAAACCCCACTCTGTGTTGGTTTCTTGCCCAGTTCTGTGACTCGAGAACCTCATTAAATTGGTTCCTTGCCCCTTGTCTGCGGTGACCCGGGAACCTCGTTCTAGAATTGATTCCTTGCCACCCTCTTTATGGTGACCCGAGAACCTCGTTCTAGAATTGATTCCTTGCCCCCATGGTGACTCGGGAATCCCATTTTAGAATTGACTCCTTGTCGCTATGGTGACCCGAGAACCTCGTAATTAAATTGGTTCCTTGCCTCCCATTAACGGTGACCCGAGAGCCTCGTTCATAAAATGGATTCCTTGCCCCATATCTTATTTTTCGACATCCCATTAAACGGCGATGTTACAATCCAATGCCCCATTCTTAGGCGACATATCAACAAATTCCACACATTATGCATATACTCACTCATCCATATTCCGAAGCATAAAACCATCAATCACAATTGACACAAACTTTTTAAAGCATAGAAGCACTACAATTCCATATCATCATATAAACAACTCATAAATATCAAAATAACCTCAATACATAACATCATATCACATACTTTATTATTCGTCAAGTTCATATCAAAACATACTAAGGCATCACATATCACCAAAAAGCATATCAAACAATAATATCACTCAACATGTGAATATTCAATCTCCTAAATATTTATCGCCCATAAATCATCAATTTTATTTTTAAGACAAAACCCCAAATAATTACTCTTAATTTCATAATCAAACACCCTTTAAAATTATATACCATGGAAGTTTAAGAAAATGGGTGTTTACTTACTTCACGTAGACCTCCAAAAGCTCTAAAATTATCCATGACAAATATTAGCCCTCCACTAAAAATCTTTCTTTTTTACCAACATTCTTTGATCTGGGCGGTTACACACTTCGCACTGCAACGTAAAGCCACTACTTAAAAATATCTCTCTGTTTGTTGTGCAGCGCTGCACTAGAAGAATGAGGTTTTGAGAAACCCTTTCTCTCATTTATATTCGGTTAGCCACACCTAGTTTATTTTTATTTTTGCCTTACCTTAATTTATATAGGCATGACCCACCATTCTCAATATAGGTAATTTAGAATTCAAAAGAATTACGTTTCCTCACACCACCTCACTTTCACGTGTTACAGACTTCAACATCAAATTTGGCTAAAAGCCAAATCTTTAATACATGGCCAATTCCTTTTTTTTTAATTATTCTATTTTTATTTTATTTTATTTTATTTTTCTCCTAACTTTACATTCTTTTAATTATTAAACAATTCTAATGAACTAATCATTTTCTACACTAAACCTCCTAATAACTTAATCTTTTATTAAAATGACTATATTGAAATTTTAGTATGTTACATTTCTTCCATCCTTTAAGAAATTTCGTCCCCGAAATTTCAACCTCTAAACGCTCATAAAAAAAATTAATAAATAAATAAACAGGCAACTAGAAAATTAATTAATTTACATACACTATAGGGACATGGATTATGATCATCAAAAATAATTTTTCAGCACAACATACAATCTCAGGTAAGTTCAACCACAAACAATAATTAATCAAAATAAACAGCATAGAACAAATCTTGTACACCAGAGAACAATTTATATAGGAACTGGAGGTAAACAACGCACAAAACAAAAATAAATCAAGCACTAGGCAACTCCAAAGTTTCTCACACACAACAAAATTTTTAAAAAAATATCTCTTTTTTTTTCACTAACAAAACTCATACCCTTGCATGTTAGTCGCCATAAATCTGTAACCATCAATTAAATATTGGGTTGGCCAGGCCCAACATCTAAAATAATAGCATGCAGTGTTCATGACTCTAACATCAATCATATGCGCCCATGTTTTAATTTTAGAAAAAGCATAATTATCACAGTCCGATTTAGAATCGAACTGCTCTGATACCATAAATGTAACGTCCTTCGTTACATTAGTAGCCCAAATTAATTTTTTATAAAAACCTTTATAATATTTAAATTAAATAATCGAGTCATAAGATTTCCCACAATAAAAAAAAGAAAAAAATTAGTGTAAAAGGTTCTCATATATTTAAAATAATTAAATAGAGTAATAGTGTTAAATAAACCATTATATCCAAATAAAATAAAGTCTCATAAATATTAATGAATGAAAACCACATAGCTCTTTACAATTGTTTTTGCCTCAAAGCACGGACGTCTAATAAACTCAAAAGAAATAAATAAATAAAAATAAACTTGAGCTAATATCTTCAAGACTTTCTCAAGACGCTGCATCATCTATCTCAACACCTGTATACTCTGAAAGACAACACCACTAATGAGATTTATAATCCCAATAAGTAAACACAGTTCTAAAAGGTTTTCGAAAAGATGTTGCTTTCAGCCGGCACGGTAACCGGAAAAACAACCATGGTACCCGCTAATTTTCCAAAATAATGTTCATTAAAAAAAAAGTACATTTAATTACAACAATCATATAACAACAACATAATCAAATATCACATATTAATTAAACAAAGTAATCACACATCACACAAGAACACAATCCTCAAGTGGCTCGGAAACCCCACTCTGTGTTGGTTTCTTGCCCAGTTTGGTGACTCGAGAACCTCATTAAATTGCTTCCTTGTACCTTGTCTGCGGTGACTTGGGAACCTCGTTCTAGAATTGATTCCTTGCCACCCTCTTTGTGGCGACCCGAGAACCTCGTTCTAGAATTGATTCCTTGCCCCCATGGTGACTCGGGAATCCCATTTTAGAATTGACTCCTTGCCCCTATGGTGACCCGAGAACCTCGTAATTAAATTGGTTCCTTGCCTCCCATTAACGGTGACCCGAGAGCCTCGTTCATAAAATGGATTCCTTGCCCCATATCTTATTTTTCGACGTCCCATTAAATGACGATGTTACAAGCCAATGCCCCATTCTTAGGCGGCATATCAACAAATTCCACACATTATGCATATACTCATTCATCCATATTCCGAAGCATAAAACCATCAATCACAATTGACACAAACTTTTTAAAGCATAAAAGCACTACAATTCCATATCATCATATAAACAACTCATAAATATCAAAATAACCTCAATACGTAACATCATATCACATGCTTTATTATTCATCAAGTTCATATCAAAACAATACTAAGGCATCACATATCACCAAAAATCATATCAAACAATAATATCACTCAACATGTGAATATTCAATCTCCTAAATATTTATCGCCCATAAATCATCGATTTTTTTTTAAGAGAAAACCCCAAATAATTACTCTTAATTTCATAATCAAACACCCTTTAAAATTATATACCATGGAAGTTTACGAAAATGAGTGTTTACTTACTTCTCGTAGACCTCCAAAAGCTCTAAAATTATCCATGACAAATATTAGTCCTCCACTAAAAATCTTTCTTTTTTACCAACATTCTTCGATCTAGGCGGTTACACACTTCATACTGCAACGTAAAGCCACTACTTAAAAATCTCTCTCTGTTTGTTGTGCGGTGCTGCACTAGAAGAATGAGGTTTTGAGAAACCCTTTCTCTCATTTATATTCAGTTTGCCACACCTAGTTTATTTTTATTTTTCCCTTACCTTAATTTATATAGGCATGGCCCACCATTCTCAATATAGGTAATTTAGAATTCAAAAGAATTACGTTTCCTCACACCACCTCACTTTCACGTGTTACAGTCTTCAACATTAAATTTGGCTAAAAGCCAAATCTTTAACATATGACCAATTCCTTTTTTTTTTTAAATTATTCTATTTTTATTTTATTTTATTTTTCTCCTAACTTTACAATATTTTAATTATTAAACAATTCTAATAAACTAATCATTTTCTACACTAAACCTCCTAATAACTTAATCTTTTATTAAAATGACTATATTGAAATTTTAGGATGTTACAAAGTCTATACCAATGCTGAGAATGTTGAAAAGATTCTGAGAAGTCTACCTAAATAGTGGAAACCTTTGGTCACTGCTATCTCTCAAGCTAAGGATCTCACTACCTTCACTATGGATGAACTTCTTGGAACACTCACTGTTCATGAGCAAGAACTTGGAGATGAAGTTGCACCAAAGAAGGGCAAGTCAATTGCTCTGAAAACTGATCAAAAGTCCAAAAGTTTCCAAGGCTCTGAAGGCAGATGAGTCATCCAGTGATGCTGACCTATCAAAACTCAAGGATTCTGAGAGTGATGAAGAATTGTCTCTCCTGAACAGGAAGATAAAGCTTCTCCTACAGAAAAAGAAATTCAAGAGGGATAGGCCATTCAGAAGATTCAACAAGGACAAGAACTTCAAAGAATCCACCTCAATAGACAAAGGTCCAATTGTCTACTATGAGTGCAAGAAGCCCGGTCACTTCAAAGCTGAATGTCCTCAACTCAAGAAGGCCCCTTTTAAGAAATTCTTCAAGAAGAAGAAAGGAATGATGGCTATTTGGGAGGATCTGGAGTCAACATCTTTTGATGAAGAAACAGAGGAAGAAGCCAATCTTTGTTTGATGGCCAACACTGACTTAAACTCTGATGATGAGGTACATCCTGACTATGAGGAATTACTTGATGCCTATGAGGAGTTGATGGAGGAATCCAACTGCTTATCTAAAGCCTTAAAATCCCTCAAGAGAGGGTATGTAAAGCTCACCAATGGAGCATAAACAGAAATCTCAAGAGTGCGAGAAGTCAAAAAGAGAAAGAAAGAGCAGTGAGATGAAGACTGAAAAGTCTAATGAAGCTAAGATCTCAAGTGAAACATCACCATCTGAAGAAGTTGAAAAACTTCAACTGAAAGTGGAAGAGCTCACTTCTGATCTTGCCAAATTTGTTAATGGTAGAGACAATCTGACTAAGCTACTTGGCAGTCAGAGGAACTCTCTTAACAAAGAATGTATTGGATATGTCCATCAGACACATCATAAAGTATCAACTAAAGCTTCTACAGTATCTGTTAAGTCAACTGTAACCAAATCAACACCTATTTGTAACTTCTGTTGAAAAACCGGGCATGTTATGTCTAAGTGTATCCATAAGAAGAGAAGGAAGTCTTTACAGACTCCTAGAACTAACAGAAAAGGACCCAGAAAAATATGGGTGCCTAAAGATCAAATAATTTTTGTTGCAGATGTCCTCAACAGGACAAAGAAAACACCACTACTGGTACCTGGACAGTGGCTGCTCGCGTCATATGACAGGAGAAAGGTCTATGTTCCTAGACTTCCAACTTAAGAGAGGAGGACACGTTGCCTTCGGAAGGAATCAGAAAGGGAAAGTTATAGGAATTGGTACTATTGGTGGTAAACCCCCCATTCCCTCTATATCTAATGTTCTTATGGTTAAAGGATTAAGACACAATTTGCTTAGCATAAGTCAATTATGTGATAGTGGTTTTGATGTTTCCTTTACCAAGGATGTAAGCATAGTTAAAGATTGTTGTGGCAAAACCCTCTTTTCAGCTAAAAGGCAACAAAATCTTTATAAGATTGAACTGTTTGATCTCTCAGATCAAAGTGTAACCTGTTTGATGTCTAAAGACGATGAGAGATGGTTATGGCATAAGAAACTAGGACATGCTAGTATGAAACTAATTTTTGAATTAAAAAGGAATAATCTCGTGAGATGATTGCCTGATATTAGCTTTAAGAAAGATGTCTTGTGTGATGCATGTCAGAGAGGTAAACAGATAAAATCAAGTTTCAAATCTAAAAACCAAGTATCAACCTCTAGATCTCTTCAGTTGTTACACATGAATCTGTTTGGACCAGTTTGTGTTGCCAGCCTGCCTGGAAGAAAATATGGATTTGTCATAGTTGATGACTATTCTAGATACACGCGGGTACTCTTCCTAACACACAAGGATGAGTCTCTTAAGTCTTTCTCAGTATTCTGCAAAAGAGTACAACATGAGCAGGGTTTTTGTATTTCTACCCTTAGAAGTGATCATAGGGGAGAATTTGAAAATGAGCAGTTCAGACAGTTCTGTGAAGAGAATGAAATCTCTCACAATTTCTCTGCACCTAGAACTCCATAGCAAAATGGAGTGGTTGAGAGAAAGAATAGATCTCTGCAAGAGATGGCTAGATCTATGCTCAATGAAAATAATCTCCCTAAGTACTTCTGGCGTGCGTGTAAACACTGCTTGTTATGTACAAAACAAAATACTTATTAGGCCTTTTCTAAAAAGGACTCCTTATGAATTGTGGAAAGGAAAAAGCCCCAACATATCTTATTTTCATGCTTTTGGATGTGAATGTTTTATTCTGAATACCAGAGATAATCTTGGAAAGTTTGATTCTAAGGTAGATAAAGGTATTTTCGTAGGATATTCTGAAAAGTCTAAGGCTTTTGGAGTATACAATTCAAGAACTTGTATTATTGAAGAATCTGTTCATGTTAAATTCAATGATGGTTTAAAGACTAATAAAGAACTATCAGATCTAGAAGATGATCTTGCAGGTCTTGATATAAACATGTCAGAAAGTCAACAACCCGATCTAACCAAAATAGAACTTGTGCCTGAGACTGAAAGGCAAGTGGAATAGACGAGTCAGCAGACAAGTCAAGATCTTCATGATGATCTCAAAAGGGATTGGAAGTTCAACACTCATCATCCTAAGTATCTTATTATTGAAAATCCTTCTGAAGGAGTAAGAACCAGATCCACATTAAGAGAATCAAGCAATGTGGCCTTTATTTCAGATTTGGAGCCTAAACGCATTGAAGAAGCTCTTGAGGATGAAAGTTGGATTCTTGCTATGCAATAAGAACTTAACCAGTTTACGAGAAATGATGTCTAGACTCTTGTCTCTAAGCCTAAAAACAAGTCGGTTATTGGAACAAGATGGGTCTTCAGAAACAAATTGGATGAAGATGGTAAAGTTGTCAGAAATAAGGCAAGGTTAGTAGCTCAAGGCTATAACCAACAAGAAGGTATTGATTATACTGAAACCTTTGCACCTGTAGCTAGAATAGAAGCCATACGCATTTTAATGTCATATGCTGCACAACACCAAATTACCCTGTTTCAAATGGATGTAAAAAGTGCTTTTCTAAATGGCATAATTGAAGAAGAAGTGTTGATGAGTGTGATTCCACCTCATCTTTGTCCATCATTTTGCATGCATTTTCATGTAGTTTAGGCATATTTTTATTAGATTTTAGGTTAATTTTCCTTTGGAACGGGTAAGGCGGTTTTCGTGTGTTGTTTTGCAGATATCAAGGGTAAATTGCTCAAGATCAACCATGATGAAGTTTGGGTGAAGATGGAGCTTTAAAACTGAAGAAAATGAGCCAAACAGAGCCCATCACGGCCTAGCCGTGATGCCCATCACGCCCGTGATGCCCATCACGGCCATGATCGAGCAAAAACTGAAAAAGAAGAAGAAAGGCTGAAGTCAGAGTCTGTCACGGCCTGGCCGTGATAGCCATCACGGCCGTGACCCAAAACCACCACAAGTCAGAGCACATCACGGCCCAGCCGTGAAATTCTTCACGGCCACAAAGGAGTACTCGCGTCGCGAGAATTATGTTCGCGTCGCGAACCAATGAATCTTGCAGAACTGGCAGAGGCAGAGACCGTCACGGCCTGGCCGTGATGGCCATCACGGCCGTGACGCGCATTACTTGGACCTGAAGAAACCGAAATAGATCAGATTTTGAGTTGGTTTGAGACTCTAACTTCCCCATTTCTATAAATATGGACCAAGGCATCAGATACAGATGATACAACATCAGACATTGGGGGGGCTACTACTCTAGGCATAGATTATAGATCACTTCTCTTCTTCTCCTCTCTTCTCTTTTCTGATTTTTCTATTATGTTGTCAACCCAGCTTGTCATCTCCATGGCAAGACTGGAGTAGTAGCATAGTTTCTAGGGATTAGGGCTCTGCCCAAGTTTGTTTATGATGTAAATTTGATGTAAACTCTTTGTTAATTACGATTTGCTTTAGATCTGATTTCTAGTGTGTTAATCACTCATAAATTTCGGCAACCGTTTATTTGCGTGACGTAGACGTTCTAAGGAAGAACCTAGCGGTGAACTTAGGATTTCTAGGGTGTTTCACTCGTAAAGCCCGGCAGCCACTGGTTTGTGAGATGTGAATGATCCAAGGAGGAACCTAGCGGTGAACTTAGGTTATTTGCATGACTGAGACATTTCAAGGAGGAACCTAGCGGTGAACTTGGGTGTCGGACCTATAGAAGTCAGACTTGGGACTGAAATCACGAGAGTTAGAAGCCGTCCCTCGAGGAGCAACGAGTTGTCACGGAACGCAAAGGGTCCAATCTGGGATCGACTACCACGAGAGTAGGGGTCGGGTCAATTGGGCACGGCTTTTGTAACCCGAGAGGGAGCTTAAGCTATCAGAGGATAAACTCGCCTTCAAGGCAATTTCGGTAATCAACAAAGGTAAATCTGATAGCAACATAAACAGCCTCAAAGGTAACCCAAATCCCTAGGAATCCGTTTAAATCGAAAACCCCAAAAACATTTGTTTTCTGTTTGTTTATCATTTCAATTTCAAATTCAAACCAATTTCAAAACCCTTACAAAATCCAGATTCACTCAATTCGAAAACCGATTGCGATTCGAGAACACAGTCTCTGTGGGTTCGATATCTTTTATTACTTGACGGCAATCCGGTACACTTGCCGGAACCGCACGAGCGTCGTCGCACGTCGACTTACGCGACATCAAGTTTTTGGCGCCGTTGCCGGGGACTGTGCCTTTTCGAATCTCAATTCAAATTTTGAATTGGTTTTTCTGGACCCTTTTCTTTTTGTTTGATTTTTATTTCTGAAAAAAAAATAAAAAAAAATAAATAATAATAATCAAAAATTTCTTTTCCTTCTATTGTATCCATCTCTCTGTGTGTTATATGCAAAGATCTCTAAGTCTTGGGAGCCTTAGTGAGATTGATCCGGAGATCGAGAGGACCTTCCACCGACGTAGAAGACTACAAAGAGAGGGAGAAAGGTTGAGTCACGTTCCACTCATGGCGAATCAACCGGATACAAAGCCTTTGAAGGACTACGCAGCCCCAAATGCGAGAGGCTTGCGAACCGGGATTGCAAGGCCAGAGATTGAGGCGGAAAACTATACCATACCACCTATGTTAATCAACATGATTAGGCAACATCAATTCGGAGGATTGCCTTCGGAGGACCCGACCGATCATATAGAAACATTCTTAGAGTTCACCGATGCAATCCGGATTAATGGAGCCTCAGTCGATGTTGTGCGTTTGAGACTGTTCCCCTCATCTCTCACTGGAAAGGCGAAGGCCTGGCTTAAGCAAATCCCCGCTAACACTTTGACTACTTGGGACCAATTGGAACAGGCGTTCTTGGAGAAATTCTTCCCTCCATCCAAGACGGCCTACATAAGAACCCAGATCACCGGCTTCTTCCAAAAAGACGGAGAATCATTATCGGAAGCTTGGGATCGATACAAGGGACTGCTGGAGTCGTGCCCACATCACGGACTCGAGAGGTGGTTAATAGTGCACACCTTCTATAACGGATTGGACTACTCTTCGAAGGTGTCACTAGATTCTGCAGCCGGTGGAGCGTTTATGAATAGGCCTCTCACTGAGGCATTCAACATCATCGAGAATGTCGCCACCAACTACCACCAATGGGGATCCGAAAGAGGTAATAACCCGAACAAGATTTCGGGGGGTAAGTTTGAGGTAAATAGCACAGATCTTATTATGTCAAAGATAGACTCACTTAATAAACGTTTTGATCGGCTGGAAAGAGCTAATGTGAGTGCATTAGGTGCTACTAACCTTGTTTGTGAGATTTGTGGAATGCAGGGAACATGACATGATGGGATGCCCACATGGATCCTAAGGCCGGGTGAGCAAGTGAACTCTTGTAACAACTACTATGATACGAACCCGAAGCTGCCCAACTATGCTCCCCCAAATCCCTACAACCAAAGAAGAAACAACCCTTACCTCTCCTACGGCAACTACAAAGCAACACGCTCAACCATGAGTTCCAAGAAGGTCAAGGTAATAAGAGAACCACACCGGGTACCCTCAGTACAAAGATCTAAACTCGAGACTTTATTTGAAAGTTTTGTCGAAACTCGGACAAAACAGAATGAGGAGTTTAGACAACAAGGAAGGAGCAGTGAGTGAGGCAATAAAGGATCTAGCATCTAAGGTAGACAACTTAGCAACTCATAACAAGATGCTAGAAACCCAGATTGCCCAACAAGCCAAAGACGTACTCGAGACCTAAGGGTGCATTCCTGGGCAACCCAAGCAAATCCCAATGAGCATTGCAATGTCATACACTTGAGGGATGATAAGCTTGGGGTGGGGGTAGCTGAAATGGACGTGGAACCGGAGGAGGACACGAGCGAAAAGGAAGAGTCAGAACCGAAATATGTCCCTCCACCACCGTACCAACCCCCGATACCTTTCCCACAGAGGTTGGTCAGGAAAAAGCAAGTAGATGTAGAGACTAAAATGCCTACTAAACTGAAAGACCCAGGTAGTTTCTCCATCGCTTGCTCGATTGAAAAGGTGGAAATAGACCCAGCCTTATGTGACTTAGGGGCTAGCACGAGCTTGATGTCCCTCACTATCATGGAAAGGTTGGGAAGCAAGGAGTTGAGACCGTTCAAATTCTCCTTACAATTTGCGGACGGCTCAACTAGGACTCCTCTGGGCATACTAGAGAATGTCCCTGTGAAGGTAGGGAAAATTCTCATCCCTACCGACTTCCTGGTATTGGACATGAAAGGGAATTCTAAATTCCCCATCATTTTAGGAAGGCCATTCTTGGCAACCGCTGGAGCGGTAATAGACGTAAGGAATGACAAACTCTCTCTAAATGTAGAGGAAGGTAGGGTAAATTTTCAGTTGATTAACTCTTGTAACAACCCTCCTTTTGAGAGCCATGTGTGCAGAATTGATGTAAAGACTCCAGCGGTAGAGAAAGAACTCAGCATGGAAGCAACCCCAAGGATACGCATGGTTGAAGATGCACCCAGTGGTGAAGTCGGGATTGCTGTCCATGCAGAAACAAAACTTCCGCCGGGAGGAAGGAAGGCTAGGAAGCTCCGAGAGAAAAGAGCGAAGCGGAAGCATTATTGGCCGTATGAGCAGAAACGGCTATTTGAAGGAGTTCCTTGGAAAAGAAGTGTGCCTGCACTTCTACGCCCAGCCGACCCCGGTTGATTTAAGGAAGTATGGTCAAGCTTAAGACCATAAATAAGCGCTTCTTGGGAGGCAACCCAAGTTTTATTTCCCTTTTTCCTTTTGCTTTTGTTTTAACCTCTTGAATAATTTGAGAAGATCAAGAGACAAAAATATCATTAATAGGTTTGTCTAGTGTTTTCAGGTTGAGAAAGAGAAGAAGAGCATAAAAAAGATAAAGTCAGAGGCCATCACACTGTCACGGCCGTGATGAAATAAACAAGAGCACAGAAAGGAACACGGTCTAGCCGTGACAACCATCACGGGCGTGATGAGTAGGATGCCAAGATCAGAGAGCATCGCGGCCTAGCCGTGATGTAGATCACGGCCGTGACAGGGCAACTCCTGAGGACCAGAAACGATCACGGCCTAGCCGTGAAGAGCCTCACGGCCGTGATAAAATTCCTACCCAAGTTTTGACTGGAATGTGAAGTCAACACCCGCTACCGACTCGGTAAGTTGTTCCATTTTTCTCCTCTCTCCGACTTGATTATTTACATTGGAAACAATGTAAGTAATCAAGCTTGGGGTGGGGGTATTTATTTTTGCATTTGCATTGTTACATTCATATTGCATTCTCATAGGCATAGATTGGTATGATCACATTTTCTAGATTGCCCCTCACTTAGAACATGCATCCGATTGTAAGAACTTGGAGCCAAATGAATTGAGATAGTGACTTTTGAACCCAATTTTTCCTTATTCTTGTGATATGGCTAAAAATGAAATTTCTTGAGGTAGTCATTTGATAGTTGATAATTAGCATGTGGTTCCTTAAGCTTGTGTACCTCACTGATTTTTGAACTACTAAATGTAAGATTTTGAGCCAAAAGGGGGTATTCACTAAATCTACCCCATTTCTTGCGATAGAGTGATTTAATTCCTCATGGTCTGTATTTTCTAGAACTTGACTTGAAACCATTTCAAAACTTAAAAATTTTTGAAAACATTTTTTGGAAATGATTGAGGCACTAGGTATTTTTCTGGCCTCCCGAGCTTTGAATGATAAATGCTACCCCTTAGTTGCCCAATTTTGAGCCTAAAGAAAAAAATACTTTGCTTGGTACCATAAATTAATTTGATAAATAATGTTTGGTATGGCACCTTTTAAAGTATTACAAAAAGGGCAAAATGGTAGTTGGAAAAAGAATGGGATGAAAATATTTCTCTTGAGCTAAAAAGCTCCCCTTCTCCAAACAAGTAAAAATGAAATAAACAGAAAAAATGGAGAAGGGGATGACAAAGAAAGTGAGAAATGAAAAAAAGAAAAAAGAAAAAAAAGAAGAAAGGTGGAAAAAAGTAAATCAAAGCCCTCAAAAGGTATTTTAGAAGGTGTCATACTTTGTAATGTTTGATAATCTGTCTAGCCTTCTTGAAATTCCTTTTTCCTTGATTTTCCCACCTAATAATAAATCCCATGGCCACATTACAACCAAAGGAAAAGACCTCTTGATTCTTAAGTGTTTTCTTAAATAAAGTGGAGATTTGGTTAATAGTCAAGCCTATGGTAAAATGCTTTCCTTGAGGAAATGGAGTGAATTGTCATAAACCCTAAAACACTTGAGTGAGGTGAGATGAGTGCCCAAATCAGTGAGGACATGAACTTGAAGAACCTAAGCTTCTAATTGGACTTGAACTTGATTATCTCTTGAGTGCTTATTAAAAATGCCTATTACTTGGATTAGCTTCTAGGGTTCTTGGTTCACTATCCATGCTTTGATTGATTTATCTTATGGCCTGAGTAATTGCTTGAGGACAAGCAAAGTTTTAAGCTTGGGGTGATTTGATGAGTGTGATTCCACCTCATCTTTGTCCATCATTTTGCATGCATTTTCATGTAGTTTAGGCATATTTTTATTAGATTTTAGGTTAATTTTCCTTTGGAACGGGTAAGGCGGTTTTCGTGTGTTGTTTTGCAGATATCAAGGGTAAATTGCTCAAGATCAACCATGATGAAGTTTGGGTGAAGATGGAGCTTTAAAACTGAAGAAAATGAGCCAAACAGAGCCCATCACGGCCTAGCCGTGATGCCCATCACGGCCATGATCGAGCAAAAACTGAAAAAGAAGAAAGGTCAAGTCGAAGTTCGTCATCACGCGGCCTGGCCGTGATAGCCATCACGGCCGTGACCCAAAACCACCACAAGTCAGAGCACATCACGGCCCAGCCGTGAAATTCTTCACGGCCACAAAGGAGTACTCGCGTCGCGAGAATTATGTTCGCGTCGCGAACCAATGAATCTTGCAGAACTGGCAGAGGCAGAGACCGTCACGGCCTGGCCGTGATGGCCATCACGGCCGTGACGCGCATTACTTGGACCTGAAGAAACCGAAATAGATCAGATTTTGAGTTGGTTTGGGACTCTAACTTCCCCATTTCTATAAATATGGACCAAGGCATCAGATACAGATGATACAACATCAGACATTGGGGGGGCTACTACTCTAGGCATAGATTATAGATCACTTCTCTTCTTCTCCTCTCTTCTCTTTTCTGATTTTTCTATTATGTTGTCAACCCAGCTTGTCATCTCCATGGCAAGACTGGAGTAGTAGCATAGTTTCTAGGGATTAGGGCTCTGCCCAAGTTTGTTTATGATGTAAATTTGATGTAAACTCTTTGTTAATTACGATTTGCTTTAGATCTGATTTCTAGTGTGTTAATCACTCATAAATTTCGGCAACCGTTTATTTGCGTGACGTAGACGTTCTAAGGAGGAACCTAGCGGTGAACTTAGGATTTCTAAGGTGTTTCACTCGTAAAGCCCGACAGCCACTGGTTTGTGAGATGTGAATGATCCAAGGAGGAACCTAGCGGTGAACTTAGGTTATTTTCATGACTGAGACATTTCAAGGAGGAACCTAGCGGTGAACTTGGGTGTCGGACCTATAGAAGTCAGACTTGGGACTGAAATCACGAGAGTTAGAAGCCGTCCCTCGAGGAGCAACGAGTTGTCACGGAACGCAAAGGGTCCAATCTGGGATCGACTACCACGAGAGTAGGGGTCGGGTCAATTGGGCACGACTTTTGTAACCCGAGAGGGAGCTTAAGCTATCAGAGGATAAACTCGCCTTCAAGGCAATTTCGGTAATCAACAAAGGTAAATCTGTTAGCAACATAAACAGCCTCAAAGGTAACCCAAATCCCTAGGAATCCGTTTAAATCGAAAACCCCAAAAACATTTGTTTTCTGTTTGTTTATCATTTCAATTTCAAATTCAAACCAATTTCAAAACCCTTACAAAATCCAGATTCACTCAATTCGAAAACCGATTGCGATTCGAGAACACAGTCTCTGTGGGTTCGATATCTTTTATTACTTGACGGCAATCCGGTACACTTGCCGGAACCGCACGAGCGTCGTCGCACGTCGACTTACGCGACATCAAGTGTATGTTAAACAACCCCCTGGTTTTGAGGATATTGATAAACCAGATCACGTTTTCAAACTTAAAAAGGCATTATATGGTTTGAAACAAGCACTTAGGGCATGGTATGATAGACTCGGTTCTTTTATCATGCATAATGGTTTTACTAGAGGACAAGTAGACACTACCCTGTTCAAAAAATGCTCTAAAGAGAACTTTATTATAGTTCAAATATATGTTGATGATATTATTTTTGGAGCAACTAATGAAAAGCTGTGCAAGGAATTTTCAAGTCTAATGCAAGCTGAATTTGAGATGAGCATGATGGGAGAATTGAAGTTCTTCCTTGGATTACAAATCAAACAGACAAGTGATGGAATTTACATTCATCAACAAAAATGTACCAAGGAGATACTCAAGAAATACAAAATGGAAAATACAAAGCTCATAAAAACCCATATGCAACCCAATGCAAAACCAAGCAAAGATGATGAAGGTAAAAGGTAGATCAAACTGTCTACAGAGGTATGATTGGCTCTCTATTGTACTTAACTTCAAGCAGACCTGACATTCAATTTAGTGTCTGTATGTGTGCTAGATTCCAATCTGATCCTAGAGAATCTCATCTTAAGGCTGTTAAAAGAATATTTAGATATTTGCTTGGAACTACTAATCTTTGTTTGCTGTATTTAAGATCAAAAGAATACAGATTAGTGGGATATTGTGATGCTGACTTTGCTGGAGACAGAATAGAAAGAAAAAGCACCAGTGAGGATGTCACTTCATTGGAGCAAGTTTAGTCTCATGATCAAGCAAGAGGCAGACAACCATTGCCCTGTCTACTGCTGAAGCAGAATACATCTCTGCTGCTAGTTGCTGCTCTCAACTCTTATGGGTAAAACATCAACTTGAGGATTACTCTATTTATGAACATAACATATCTGTATGGTGTGATAATTCCAGTGCTATATGCTTAACTCAAAATCTAATTCAGCATTCTAAGGCTAAGCATATTGAAATCAAACATCATTTCATTAGGGATTATGTTCAGAAAGGCATCTTTGATATTAAGTTTGTTAAAACTGAAAATCAATGGGCTGTTATTTTCACTATACCCCTTGCAGAAGAAAGGTTTTTATTTATTAGAGATAATCTAAACATGCATTGCATTGCTGAATAACATGTATGAATGTTAACGAGTCTATGCTAAATATGTCATTACTCCTATATACATGTTTTTTTAACTAAGCATTAGTTCAGTGGGAGTAATGATACAATAGTTTAAGTGGAGTATGTCTAATATGCTTGCTGCATTACTATGATCTTCTTAACATGTTATCTTGCCCTTAACATATCTCATAAATAAAACTTGATAACCCTTTTTGATGTTGACAAAAAGGGGAGAATAGGAGAAATTGAGATTCGTGATAGAAATGTGTTATAGGAGAATGGGAGAATGAATATGATATGACCTGTTCGCTTAAGAAAATTTCAACCTGTTTATATGTGCTATTTTCTTTGTTGATATTTTCTGAGGTTCATTAAATCATCTCAATGTTTGTCATCATCAAAAAGGGGGAGATTGTTAAGTCTCTAAAATGTCTGATGTGCATTTCCCTAAGTTTTGATGAGAACTAAACATTGGTTAATGATTTAATTAACCTTCATATTGGTTGCTAACCTGTCTATCGAGTGTGCAGATTAAATAAGAGAATCATCCATCCAATGCAAGTGATTGAAACACATATCCAACAGTGTAGTGATAGAAGCTCACGTCCAACACACAAGTGATTGAAACAAACGTCCAGCACTATAGTGATTGAAGCGCACGTCCAAAACGCAAGAGATAGAAACTTGCATCCACTAAAGTGACACAAGTGGGCGTCCACTAAAGTGATGAAAGCCAACGTCCACTAAAGTGAAAGCTCGTCCATTAAGGTATCAGAATGGCTCGTCCAATGACGTGGCATCTAGAGCTCGTCCATTAAGGTATAAGAATAGCTTCTCCATTAAGGTATCAGAATGCCTCGTCCAATGACGTGGCATCGGGAGCTCATCCATTAAGGTATCAAAATAGCTCGTCCACTAAAGTAACAGGTGCTCTCATCCACTCAAGTAACAGAGGCTCTTGTCCACTAAAGTAACAGAGGCTCTCGTCCACTAAAGTAACAGAAGTGCTCGTCCACTAAAGGTGACAGAAGCGCTCGTCCACACTAGTCTTTGGACTTGTTAAGTCCTTAATATGGAGCTCATCTACTAGCCCGAATGAAAACTCAAATGGCTAGATAGACGCGGCTATTTTCAAGATGGAAGCACTTATCTTATAGACGCGAATTCTATAAGGATTATCAGAATCGTATTTCAAGAACCAGAAAGAGACTTGAAGCCTTCTCTCCTACTCAGTTTCACGATTATCAAGAAAAGTCAGAAGTTACTCTCTCAAGCAACCTTGGATAATCAGAACCAAAGACCAGTTGAAGAATGCTTCCAACATGCTTTATTCCCTAGTAACTCTGGTCCTTACACGAAAAGGAAAGTGTACTCAGTAAAATACAAAAAAGCTCTCTCCACAACTCATGATATGGCTGTATCACGATGCATAAAGCCATGATCCTTCATGTTAGAGAACAACCAACGACTCTATTGCATTAACGGCGGCCCAGAACGACTCTATTGCATTTAATGAAGTTCTGCTTGAAGCCACCATCTGAGGGAATGTCTCTAACGGATCCTAAATGCTTGAAGACCATAAATACAGAAGTCATTGAAGATGAAGAGAAGAGAATACACATTGCATTAAAAAGCCATTACTCTGCGCATTAATTTCTTTATTCTTTCATTTTGTATTCTTCAATCATTTGAAGTTATTACGCAGACTTTCCTAAGCTTTACATTTAAACCACTCTCTGAGTGTTAGTGAAAGTTCTGTCTGTCTAAGTTGTATTCATTACAAACTAAATCTCTCAAACAAACCTGAGTGAGCCTGAAGAGGCTAGGTGTGCAAACAATACTTGTCTTGAGCCTGAAGAGGTTAGGTGTGCAAACAATACTTAAGTCTGTAACCTGATCAGTTATAGTGGATAAATCTTGGTGCTGCCAAGAACTGGACGTAGCTCTTTATTTTGAAGAGTGAACCATGATAAATAACTGTGTCAATCTCTCTTTCCTTAAACTCTTTAATTGCTTTAGTTTTCTTACATCTATCAAGTGGTGTGTTTGAAAAATTCACTCGTCCATCCTGTATTCTTTCACTCGTCCAAATCTAGCTTCTGTTTACGAAAAGATTTCAACTTTTCTTAAATTCTGATAAACACAATTCAACCCCTCATTCTCGTGTTTATACTTGTCTATTTCACTACCGTGTTGGACGACATGGCTACTTTGAAGCAAACAATGGTGAACACAGTGATGCACAATGCCTGCGTTATCCGTTATGGTGGCTTGGATGAGTGAATTACGGAGTGGTAGCATCCTTGCGTCGGTGGAGGAGAGGATAGGACAATGACACTTTCATTCCGAACGTGGTGGTCATTCATGATGGCTGGTGCGACAAAGATATTTCACGATGACTAGATGAGTGGAAAGAGATAAGGGTAAGAATGAAATTTCATAACTAAGGGTTGGGTAAAAGGTGAATTTGGTAAGAGGTGCATGCATGCTCCATTTCCTATTGGAGCATATTAGACGATGCCTAAACTCGATGGCATAATAATAAAAATATATATTATATTCAAAACCTAACACAAATGGGTGGGCCCTTTCAACGGGCCTTACAGACTAGGGGAAATATACATGGTGTTCTTGGTATGTCACTCTATAGAAATGTATGCAACATGACATTTGTAGGACAACATGGTAAATGTACCTTTGTTCCTCACCATGATTTATTTGTCAGTAGCTTCGATATCGATTTACAATGGTTTAACGTGGTTAGTTGAGGGTGATAGTTGAATTTTGTTAACTCATTTGAAGTTTCATATCATTGCATCTAATGGCCCTAAAAACATGAGACATAAGTGTAATGTTAATACTAATTAAAGTTGACAGAGGCAAGTGTAAGACAACATAAATTTGAAAGGAGAATAATATAATTTTAAAAATAAGAGGAGTGTCGAATATAATTAAATCAATGTTTTCGATACCAATATATGTTTGTTCAGGTGGAATGGCTTGAGTTCCTTAAGTATGCCATGTGCATTGAAAAAATACAATTGGGAGAGTCTCTTCTTAGGTGTTTAACAACATCTCAGGAGATTAGTCTTTCAGCTGTCGAGTTGTAGAATATTTTTGAAAAAAAACAATCAAACTTTCGATGAAGTCGATCATATTTATCTTATTTTGTAAATATAAAATCAAAATAATATGCATTGTTAGTGTAAAAAGTTTTATACTGATATCTATTAACATTTTGACATTTATACTTTTATTTTAATAATTAAGAGAAAAAACAATAATATAAATTTATCAAAATATCATCGGATGTCAGTATCAAACTCTTTCACATTGACAATGCATAGAACTTAAATTCATTTTTTTATATGAGTCTTTGTAATAACAATTTTTTTTTCAAAAAAATATTCTTATTTGCATAATAATTTTCACCAGTTTTAGATCGATTTGACTGATTCTTGATCGATTCTCACCGACTCTTAAATTAGTCAATTGAGATTGAATGAATTAGACACCCGATCGATTTCCGGTTGTTAGGAGTGAATTTTCATGTGAGTTTTCGTCAGACAGGCAGAAAGAGACTCCATGAAAATTGAGAATAAGTCCCAAAATTGGTATATACTGGTTTGGCTAAAAGAAAGTTGACAGACGGAAAGTTGTCAAGAAGACAAGTACTAAGTTGACAGACGGAAAGTTGTCAAGAAAGTTGACAAGTACTAAGTTGACAGACGGAAAGTTGTCAAGAAAGTTGACAAGTACTAAGTTGAGCAGGAAAGTTGTCAAGAAGAATGTACATAAAGAAGAACGTCGAACTCGGAAGATTATAATTGACAGGTGTGGAGTTGACAAGAAGTTCTTGATTGACATGTCGACAAGAAAAGCCGTCAAAAAGGCGGAACTTAGAGCGCATCTGCAAGGGTGAAATTTCGATTATTGACGGATGCATTTGACTAGGCCGACGAAAGGATAAATTGACAACCCAGCTTTTTGACAATGTTAAGAAGAGTTGTCAAAAGTACGAAGTGTGAAAATGGCTAAGTCTTCAAGGTGACAAGGCATCAACAAGATAAGTCACGATAGCCAAACTGTTGACAACAAGCAAGTTGACACAAAGCGGTTCAAAGAATTGAGCAGTTAGAGAAGTTTACTTGTCAAATAATTTGAATTTGAATATGGCAAAACTGCCATATAGGTATCAGAAAATAGATTAGGAAGTTACCTTTAGGAAGTTATTTACTTTTTCTATAAATACTAGATTCTACGATGTAATAAGGGTTGGAACTTGAAACATCCTACACGTCTCGATCACACAATGATCGATGGATTAACTCAAGTATTCCTTCCACCCTTTTATCATTAATGCAATGTTCAATTTCAATACAGTATTGGTTCATTTCATGCATTTACTTTTCTGCAATTTACATCTCTTGCACTTTATCTTTCATGTCTTTCACTTGCTTTCTTTTAATTTCCCGCACTTTAAATGCTTTCTTTTACTTTTCAATCATTTAAATACCTTTCTTTATTTGCTTTCTTCCTTTAATTTACTGTCATTTATCTTTCATTGTCATTTACAAGCTTTCGATTATTTTCCTGCAACTTACATGCTTTCCTTTAAATTTCCTGTTGTTTATTGTTTTCCTTTAATTTCGTGTTCTTTATTTACTTTCTTCTAATTTTCTGCATTTTACATGCTTTCCTCTATTTTTATGTCATTTAAATGTTTTCCCTTAATTTTCAGTTCTTTACATGTTTTTATTTAAATTCATGCATTTCTCCTCTTTTATCAATCAAGTGGTTTTTCAGACCATTTGAGTTCGTTTTCATGCTTTAAATGTTGTCAACTTTCACTATTGGCAATATTCTGTACATCTCATTTTAACACCAAGTCCTTGCCAGTATTCACCAGATTTGACTGATTTGTCAAATCCATACTTGCGACGATCATAAACATCCTTACGAGATTACCGCATAACTCGTCCTTCCCTACACTCGTCTGATCTCGAAATTATTTGTGACAAGGATTTTGGACACCAACCAAAAACCAGCGTCAACAAATTGGCACGCCCAGTGGGACGAGTTTAGAGTAACTCGTATAGTGTCAGGAATTTGACATACAATTTTATTTGTATGCGTTTACGGAGTGGAAAGGTGGTTCAAACATCTATTTCCCAGAACTCTGTAAATATGAGTAATGCAAGTGATGCAGGCGTAGTAGACACTAACGCCGCTGTGTCAACAGTGGATGCTATTGCACCGGTTGACAATATTCCTGCAAACGGAATTAATGCTACTAATGCAGAGATAAATAGTACTAATGGTCTAGGAATAAGAAGAGGCGTTTCTTACGCCCAGGTAGTTAATCGATTTGACGAAGTTGGTCAAGGAACACTTCCGTCACCAACTTCACCTGTCTTACAACAAATAAATACATCAACTATTGGATTGTCATCAAGAAGTGTTATGAGTTCAAATCCAAGAGGGACTATACAACCTCTCTCACAACCTTTATATGGGATGCCTTATGGGTCAACAACCGTCAACTCAAATACTCCATTTGCTTACATACCATATCCGAATGGAATGATGATGGCTGCCCATACATCTGGACAGGCAGGGCCATCGACCGGGGGGCAAATTCCCAGTCACGCAAATGGAATAACGGGGTCCATGATAGTTACCCATTCTCGACAAGAACAACCGGTAGAAAGGCCATATATTTCTCCATTAAGGCAACTCCCACAAAGCATTGTTGGTCTGTCGGAGGCTACTTTAGCCAATGTCCGACAACAGATTGATTCTAGTAATTATGACATGGTGAATACATTTACTCAAAAAATGAGTACAATAATTACGCCATTGATGGAAAACACAAACAATGCATGTTTAGCATTGACAAATGAAATACGTCGGCTAAACAGAGCCTTAGGTGTTGTAACCCCAGGCGAAAACCAAAATACTGGTAGAAATTTCAATGCAAATCTCAATAGGATTAATCAACCACAGGTTGAACCACAAATTGACGGATTTGAACAAGATGATGAACGACAACAGCTTCATCGTCGGATTCCTTTGAGACGTGGAAATGTACATATTCTCATGACCGAGAGGAAGATGAGGATTTGATCCTAAACCAGGGTGCTTTGGAGCGTTCAATCGGAATGTTTTAAATCAAAATGTCAACCAAGTGGTTGAACAAGCGTTAAATAGGTTTGGTTTTAACATTGGATATGCTAACCAACCATTTTTTGCATCAGCATTTCCTGATTGGGTCCAACGGGCAGAAATGCCTCGAGGATATAAAATACCCAAGTTGTCGAAATTCTTAGGAGAAAGTGGAGAGTCGACAATCGAGCATATTGCTCGATATACCATCGAATTAGGAGACTTGGCCTTGGAGGAAGGATTAAAAATGAAGTTCTTCCCCAGCCCGTTAACTAAGAATGCTTTTTCTTGGTTTTCAACTCTAAGGCCTAATTCAATCCATTCTTGGAATCAATTGGAAAGAGGTTTCCATGACCAATTCTTTAGAGGAGACTTGAAAATAGGATTGACAGATTTGTTTGGAATTAAAAGAATGAATAACGAATCTGTTGACGACTACCTAGCTCGATTCCGTCAGATGAGGAGTCGGTGTTTCACCCCTATTCCGAAAATGAAAAAGCAGTGAAAATTGCTGCGGGTGGTCTAGATTACTATATCAGGAAGAAACTGGTTAACCAACATTTGATGGATCTTGCCCAGTTAGGGGACAAGGTTCGACAGATTGAACAATTAAGGACTGAAAAGATTTTTAAGCAGAAGAGATTCTTTAAGAGGGAAAGGGTTAATTTTGTCGGATGTAATGAATCCAACGAAGAGAGTAATGATTCTGAAGAATATGAGGTAGATTATGTCGAATTAAAGAATGGTCCACCTTATATATGTCAAGCTTTGAAGCCCGCAAGGGCCAAAGAAAGAATCCCTTTCATTAATAAGAAAGTATACACATTTGACGTGACCAAGGCCGATCAAATATTTGACATATTACTTAAGGATAAGCAATTAAAATTGTCAGATGATCATAGGCTCTTGAAAGCCCATGAAATTAAAGATCGGAAATATTGTAAGTATCATAATACTTTTGGTCATATGACGAATGACTGTATGCATTTCAGGGATATCATTCAGAAAGGCTTGACAGACGGAAGGTTGAAGTTTTCAGACAAAAGACCGGAAATGAAGATTGATACTGAAACCCTTCGGTCCTGAAGCTAACCAAGCACCGCCAAGTCCATATGGGAGTAGGCATGGTCAACATCACGGCCGGACAGAATATCCAAATGGATTTGTCAGATCCATTTGATGTTTATCCGAAGCCAGGGGAACCACTTATTGAATATATGACACGAAAGAAAGATGAGGGCATAATTAAAGTTTGCCCTAGATGCGAAGCGTTTTATGATGAGGTAGCCGCCAGAAAAGCTAGGGGGCAGAAATTACCATCGCATCGTCCACAAGATGACCAGAGCAGGTTTTCACATTCAAATAGCCATGCCGGATCCAACAATGTACAGAGGAGTGCTGCATCTGCTGTAAGTAGACAGACAAACAGCCGTCAGCAACACATACACCAGTCAAAATCCGGACAGCACCATACCGGAGGTTGGCTTGATTCAACCAGAGGATCAGCAGTAAGGCAGACAGATAATTGTTGGCCACATATACACCAGTCAAAATCTGGACAGCACAATACCGGAGGCTGGCTTGATTCAATCAGAGGATCGACGAGGTAACTCTGTCAGTGGCAGAATTAATCCTGCTAAGACAAGGTTACCCCCATCCAACGTAATGGTGGATAAATGGGTAAGGAATTCAGCCATGACACAGTACCCAGAATTGCAAAAACAGACGTGGGCTCGGAGAAACAAGGGCAATGAACGAGGGCCACCCTTTTGGAATGAACATTACCGAAAAGGTCAACTGGCTAAAAATGCTCAGATGGAAGGGCCTGGTCTTTCAGGACCCTCAACTCAATTGGCTATTTCCAAAAGCCAAAAGAGGAGACTACAGAGACTCCGACAAGCCCAGAAAAAGAAACTTGCCAAACAAGGAGGAGTCATTATAAAAGAAATGCCTTCCCAGGATGCTGGTTGCTTGGTTGCTACAACTGACAACAAAGTTGATAAGATAGCAGATACCAAGATGAAGAGTGTGATAGTAAGTCACCCCACAGAAGCTAATGTGAAGAAACTCAGTAATCAGACCAAGCAGGGCGAACCTATATCTCAGGTTTTTATAGAGAAGAAGACTTCAGGACAAGCATCCTCACCAATAAAACCCAAAGGCAAATGGCCAGTCGGACTGACGGAAGTAGAGAGAGTTGCAGGGCTCGAAAAGAAAGTTGAGGCTAGAATAGAAGAGCAACAACTGACTACATTCAAGCCTGAATGTGATTTAACAAAGGAAGAGTTGTCATTTGATGCTGTCATTGAAGCATTGAATGATCCGAACGATGACATAAACGTCAGTGGAGCCATGGATATGGACGGCCAGAATGAGGATTGGGCCGACATCATGGAAGCGTTAGATAACTGTGGCGCTGGAATTGCCCGGCCTTTGTCGGATAGGTCAGGGTCAGATGACGAAAGTGACTTAAAGAGAAATCACGGCAGGACAGTCGGAGGTGCTTTTCTGGATGAGGATCCAGACAATGAAATCATACTGGAGCCTGGAATGAGAATGAACATAGGTTTAATTTCTTTCATCCCAGCGGAATAAGGGATATTTTGAGTTTGATCCCTCTGACGACGACAGTGATGTCGTCAACAATGCAGGAGACCCAAGTGATCACTGGATGTTTGTACAAGAGAATTTAGTTACTGTATTCGACAACGTGGCTCAGTTGGAGAAACCTACCGACGAACAGAAAAATCATCTAAGACCTTTGCATGTGAAGGCCATCATCGATGGAAGACCCACCAATAGAGTCTTGATTGACGGAGGTGCTGCTGTAAACTTGATGCCTAGGGCGATGTTTAAAAAATTAGGAAAGGATCAGTCAGACCTAATCCCAACTGATATGGTTGTCACTGATTTCAGTGGCAAAACATCTCCGTCAGATGGTGTCACTTTATTAAACATACAAATTGGCACTGTCGAAAGAATGACATTGTTCGTCATAATTCCAGCCAAGTCAAGCTACAACATTTTGCTTGGCAGGGATTGGATCCACGCTGTAGGGGCAGTTCCATCAACGGTACATCAGAAGGTGATTTTGTGGAATGAACAGGATCAAGTGGAGATTGTAGAGGCAGACGATAGTGCTTGTTACGCTCAGCAAGCACATATTGATTTCCGGGTGTATTCTCCGAATGTGAAGCCAATAACTACCATTGAAGGGGTTATCAACAAGGATACGTTGGAAGCAAGCCTTTTTAGCCAGTTTGGAGTTACAATACAAGACAAGGCCGACAAGACCCGGCCAGAATCTAACAATGAGTATTGAGACCCACTTGAGAAGATTGTCGGCCAGAAATACACACTCAAGAAAGTGTATTGGCGGATTGTATAATTGACGACGACCCTTTGGGTTTTGAAAGAGGAGCCGAAGTCAAACAAAATATGGAAGTAGAAGATCCTCTGGAAGAAATAAATTTGGGGTCAGAAGAAAAGAAAAGGCCCATTTTTGTCAGTGCTTTTCTGCCAGAGGATTGCAAACGAAAACTTATCGGATTAATAGCAGAGTACAAAGATTGCTTTACATGGGACTATGACGAAATGCCTGGTTTAAGCAGGGATCTTGTTGAACATCGCCTACCACTAAGGGAGGATTGCAAGCCTGTTAAACAAGCAAGCAGACGGTTTGCTCCAGAGGTGGTACATAAAATCAAAGAGGAAGTACAAAGACTGCTTAAAGCCAAATTCATACGAACAATCAGGTATGTTGATTGGCTCTCTAATGTAGTCCCCGTTATTAAGAAGAATGGTAAAATGAGGGTATGCATAGATTTCAGGAATTTAAATATGGCTACCCCCAAAGATGAATATCCGATGCCAATAGCCGACATGCTTGTCGACTCAGCATTAGGAAATGAAATTTTAAGTTGTATGGATGGCCATGCAGGGTATAATCAAATCTTTATAGCTGAAGAAGATGTGTCGAAGACTGCCTTCAAATGTCCACGTGCAATTGGGACATATGAATGGATTGTCATGCCTTTCGGTTTAAAGAATGCAGGGGCCACCTATCAACGAGCAATGAATACAATTTTCCATGATGTTATTGGAAAATTTGTAGAAGTATATATTGATGATGTGGTCGTTAAGTCCAAGAGCAAAGATGACCATTTGGAGCATCTGAGGCAAGGATTTGACAGGATGAGAAAGCATAATCTAAAAATGAACCCAGAGAAGTGTAGTTTCGGAGTGTCGGCTGCAAAATTCTTAGGATTCCTGGTCCACAAAAAAGGAATCGAGGTAGACAGGAATAAAGCTAAAACAGTCATGGAAGCCTCCGCGCCGACAAATAAGAAAGAGCTACAATCCTTCTTAGGGAAGGTTAACTTTCTTAGAAGATTCATATCAAATCTGTCAGGAAGGACAAGAGTATTTGCACCACTGGTCAAGTTGAAATCAGAACAAAGCTTCATTTGGGAACCTTGTCACCAAAAGGCTTTTGACCAGATTAAGCAAAGATCTAGTCACCCACCGGTCATGATGCCTGCAGTGCCCCGTCGACCGTTGAAGTTGTACATATCAGCCTCAGAGGACACTATAGGATGTTTATTAGCCCAGGATGACGATGACAATGTTGAAAGGGCTGTATATTATCTAAGTAGAGTCCTAAATGATGCTGAGGGAAGATATAGTGCAATAGAGAAGTTATGTCTAGCATTATATTTTTCTTGTACAAAACTCAAATATTATATGATGCCATGTCATGTATTAGTTATTTCCAAGACTGGTGTAATAAAGTATATGTTGTCGAAACCAATCCTTAATGGACGAATTGGCAAATGGACCATTGCTTTATCAGAGTATTCTTTACAATACGTGCCAGCTAAAGCTGTCAAAGGACAAGCAATAGCTGACTTTCTGGTAGACCATCCAGGACTGGATGTGCCAGAAATAAATGTTGTCAGTCTACTACCTTGGAAACTCTATTTTGACGGATCAAGGCATCAAGGAGGTAGTGGCATAGGAATCCTAATTGTGACCCCACAAGGAGTTCCTACAAAGTTCATGTTTGAACTTAAATATCCATGTCGGATTATTGATAGAATTAAAAGCACGAAATGTGCATATTTTTGGGGATTCTCAATTAGTCATCAAACAACTCACACAAGAATACAAATGTGTTAGTTACAATTTGTCGAAATATTGTATCGTAGCTAACAAGTTGATGAAAAAATTTGATGACGTAATTGTTCAATACATTCCCAGAAATTTAAATCAAGAGGCTAATGAGTTGGCTCAGATAGCCTCAGGATATAAAATATCTCAAAAGACTCTGTCGACACTAATGGAAATCAGAGAATTGCTGTATCCATTAGAAGAAAGAGATATTTTAGTTAATGATGTAATTCTGCCTAATGACTGGAGGTTGCCAATAATCGAGTATTTGGAAAATCCAAGTCAGAATGTAGATAGAAAAACAAAGTATAAGGCATTGAATTACACAATGCAAGGAGGATCATTATACGAGAAAATCTGTTGACGGAACTCTACACAAGTGCCTGAGTGAGCAAGATGCTTATTTGGCTCTATCAGAAGTCCACGAGGGTATATGTGGAGCCCATCAGGCAGGTGATAAAATGAAATGGGTCCCACGAAGAAGTTTATATTACTGGCCAACTATGGTTAAAGATTGCATTTTATTTGCCAGGTCTTGTGAACAGTGTCAGAAGCACGGCCGCATACAAAACATACCGGCTAGCGAATTACATTCTATTGTCAAGCCTTGGCCATTCAGAGGATGGGCTCTAGATTTGATTGGTCAGATACATCCTGCTTCGTCGGAAGGACATCAATTCATTTTAGTTGGAGTTGACTACTTTACCAAATGGGTAGAGGCAATCTGTCTTAAAACAGTCACCCAACAAAAAGTAATTGACTTCATTGAAAACCACATTATCTGTCGGTTTGGCATACCTCAGACTCTGACAACGGATTAAGGGTCAGTGTTTGTCGGAAAGAAAGTTGTGGAATATGCCAGTTCTAGGCATATAAAAATGCTCACATCTACACCATATTATGCACAAGCAAATGGCCAAGTTGAGGCCATAAATAAGATCATTATTAATCTTATTAAAAAGCATGTGGGCCGACAACCTAAAAATTGGCATAATACCCTTGATCAAGTATTATGGGCATATAGAAATTCACCCAGACAGTCAACAGGAACCTCGCCATATCGTCTAACTTATGGGCACGATCATGTATTACCTGTTGAAATCAATCTCCAATCCACTCGCATTCAAAGGCAAAATGACCTACCTACTGACCAGTATTGGGATGCAATGCTAGACGAATTGAATGAATTAAGTGATGAAAGATTGATTGCATTGGAAAATTTGATTCGGCAAAAAGAAAGAATTGCAAGATTTTATGATAGCCGAGTTAAGTTCAAAGCATTTAAGGTAGATGATTTAGTGTGGAAAGTCATATTGCCCATGGATAAAAGTTGTCGAGAATACGGAAAATGGTCACCTAAATGGGAAGGGCCATTTAGAATTGATAAAGTATTTTCTGGAAATGCCTATGCGCTTGTCAATATTAATACTGGCTTGAAAATCAAGTCAATTAATGACAAGTATTTGAAGGAATATAAACCGACAATGTTAGAAGTAAAAATTGACAATAAATGAGAGAACATAAGTTTTATTCATTGATTTGGCAATACGATTTTACATTGTCAAAAGTACATCCTGTCAGTTTAAGCTAACTTATTCCTAAGAGAGCAGGCTGGAAACTGACGGTTGGCATACGCATATGTGTGTCGAATTATGATGATTCAAAAAGATAAGTTAAAAAGATGTTCAGTTGACATACACAAAAAAAAAAAAATGCCAACTAAACTAAGATTGAAAATTTCTGATTTCTTCCTAAGCCTTCTCCAGAGCCTCTCTGTCAGCCTTGACTGCCAGATATTTAGATTGCATGGCTATTAGAATGTTGACAATTGTCCTGGCAGTCACCCCTGACTTTTAGATTCATCGATAAATTTGATTAACCCTTTTCTTTGCTGGCAGACAGAGGTTGTGCAAGTTGAAGTTTTTTCTCTTTGGCTTGAGTTAAAACAACTTCTAAGTCAACAATCTCTTTGTCTACTGCCAAGTCAGCTTAGACGTCGTCAACAATGACATGAATCTCTTGTTCTCTTGTGGCCTTCATGGTGCGTAGAGTCCCCAACACACTGTCCTTGTTGATTTCTTCGACTTCAAAAGGGGACATAACATCATTGATGGTTGACAATTTGTCTATCAGACCATCAAAGTAGTCTTGGGCATAAGCCAAAGTGACCCTGCTTGAAGTTGGCAGAATGTTCTTGGTTAGATTAAGTCGTTGGAGAAGATTGGTCATGGTCGAACGGACGGTTGAATCTGAACATAAGATGTCAAGTGAATGCTTGAAAAGGGATTTAAGCACTTGCATAAACTTGACAGCTTGATAATCACTCGAATCTTGCCCTGTCAATTTTGAAAAATGGGCAGATCTTGATGAACTCCGACGACCGGTCTCTGACAGAAAATTAATCAAGTCTTCAAGTTTAGAGGTAGGAACTTTCACTGGTTTGACGACAGTAGACAAGGTGTCTGTCGGAAGAGGTGGAAGATGTGTCTGAGAATTGGAGTTGAGGAGTTGAAGAATGAATTGGTTGTTCAGGAGGATTGATGGCATCAAGATTGTAGATTGTCAAAGTTTTGCCTCTCTCCGTAAGCCGTCGAAAGACAAAACTTGGGGGGCATCTGTTAGGAGTGAATTTTCATGTGAGTTTTCGTCAGACAGGCAGAAAGAGGCTCCATGAAAATTGAGAATAAGTCCCAAAATTGGTATATACTGGTTTGGCTAAAAGAAAGTTGACAGACGGAAAGTTGTCAAGAAGACAAGTACTAAGTTGACAGACGGAAAGTTGTCAAGAAAGTTGACAAGTACTAAGTTGACAGACGGAAAGTTGTCAAGAAGAATGTACATAAAGAAGAACGTCGAACTCAGAAGATTATAATTGACAGGTGTGGAGTTGACAAGAAGTTCTTCAGTTGACATGTCATACAAGAAAAGCCGTCAAAAAGGCGAAACTTAGAGCGCATCTGTCAAGGGTGAAATTTCTGATTATTGACGGATGCATTTGACTGGCCGACAGAAAGGATAAATTGACAACCCAGCTTTTTGACAGTGTTAAGAAGAGTTGTCAAACGTATGAAGTGTGAAAATGGCTAAGTCTTCAAGGTGACAAGGCATCGACAAGATAAGTCGTCGAGATAGCCAAACTGTTGACAACAAGCAAGTTGACACAAAGCGGTTCAAAGAATTGAGCGATTAGAGAAGTTTACTTGTCAAATAATTTGAATTTGAATATGGCAAAACCGCCATATAGGTATCGTGAAAATAGATTAGGAAGTTACCTTTAGGAAGTTACTTTGGAAGTTACCTTTAGGAAGTTATTTACTTTTTCTATAAATACTAGATTCTACGATGTAATAAGGGTTGGAACTTGAAACATCCTACACGTCTCGATCACACAACAGATGATGGATTAACTCAAGTATTCCTTCCACCCTTTTATCATTAATGCAATGTTCAATTTCAATACAGTATTGGTTCATTTCATGCATTTACTTTTCTGCAATTTACATCTCTTGCACTTTATCTTTCATGTCTTTCACTTGCTTTCTTTTAATTTCCCGCACTTTAAATGCTTTCTTTTACTTTTCAATCATTTAAATACCTTTCTTTATTTGCTTTCTTCCTTTAATTTACTGTCATTTATCTTTCATTGTCATTTACAATCTTTCGATTATTTTAATGCAACTTACATGCTTTCCTTTAAATTTCCTGTTGTTTATTGTTTTCCTTTAATTTCGTGTTCTTTATTTACTTTCTTCTAATTTTCTGCATTTTACATGCTTTCCTCTATTTTTATGTCATTTAAATGTTTTCCCTTAATTTTCAGTTCTTTACATGTTTTTATTTAAATTCATGCATTTCTCCTCTTTTATCAATCAAGTGATTTTTCAGACCATGAGTTTGTTTTCATGCTTTGAATGTTGTCAACTTTCACTATTGGCAATATTCTGTACATCTCATTTTAACACCAAGTCCTTGCCAGTATTCACCAGATTTGACTGATTTGTCAAATCCATACTTGGCAGACGATAATAAACATCCTTACGAGATTACCGCATAACTCGTCCGTCCCTACACTCGTCTGATCTCGAAATTATTTGTGACAATGATTTTGGACACCAACCAAAAATCAGCGTCAACACCGGTCCAACCAATCGAACCAACCCATTCGATCCGATTTTCAAAACAATGGTAATCATGATTGGGATATTCATGAGCATATTTTGAAACGTGTCCACGAAGTATAGTGAGTTGGATACAAATACAATAAACCTCCAAAGGTCGTACAACATTTGATAACTCAAGTCCAAACGCAATGATTTTTCACCGTATTAACACAGAAACTATATATTATATATCCTCAACCCCTAAACGCCAACACCTCTCTATCTATTCACACACCCACCGCTACACATACACATAGAACCAAACGAACAGTGAATTTAGCAGCTGAGTTTCTGTTTCATACAATTCAATTTAGATTTCAAATGGTGAGGCCTGATCAGGAGGCAATTGACACTTTCATCAGCATCACTGGCGCATCTGAAGAAATTGCACTGCAAAAACTCCAGGTTTGTTTTTCATTTTATTTTTTTCAACTTTTTCCGATCAAAATTTATCTCCTAGGTTTTAATTTGGATTGAGGGAAATAGAATTAGATTGATTTCAGAATTTTCTGTAGCCGGTTGATCGATCGTAGTTATAGTTAGGGTTTTGGTGCATTGTCTACTGAGTTCAGTTATCCGTATGAATTTTGAATGATCTATTGTTGTTTACTAATCGTTTTGGATTCTTTAAAATCGGTTGATACTCGATCATTAGCTACTAGTTTTTTTTTGTCTATATTCTATTTATGTTAATTGGATTAGTTTCTCTTATTTTCAAAGATATCAAATCTATGTTTAGATTAGGAAACCCTTCCCAGAGTCGCTATTATCTGCTCTAGAATGTTTGCAGAATTAGAGGCGCTCATTGAAGGATACGATTACCTAATACTATGGTCTGTGCTGATAAGCTTTTTTTTTTTTAAAGTACTTCTTTTTTTAACATCTTAAGATCATACTATCTCATAGGTATTAGCTAGAAATCAGAGTAGAAATAATTAAGTTGATGTCAGAATTTTCTGTTGCTGGTTAATCGATCATAGTTAGGGTTTGTTGTATCGTTTACTGGGTTCAGTTTTATATGGATTTTGAATGATTTATGGTTGTTCATTGTATATTTAGCTGCAAAGTTAGGATTTTAGATTCTCTAAATGCTTCCTTGCCCTGATCAATGAGGCTCGATCATTAGCTACTGCCTGCGTATCCAAGATACCCATTTTTTTAACCAGTCACCGATTTAAATTTTGGTGAATTAACGTGGTTTGTTTTACTTATGTTCTGTTAATTGGATTAGTTTCTCTTCTTTTCAAAGGTATGACTAGATTGTCTAATTCTATCTGGAATTACTATAGTCAATTCTAGGATGTTGGCTGGATAAGAGGTGCTCACCAGTGGCGTCAGTACCGTATACTATGGTCCATACTAATAAGGTGCAGCCATTATTGATTTTGGATCTTGCTGACCAGAAACTTTCTTGTTTTGCTGGAGACTGGAGTAAATACGACGATGTGTAGACTTAAGTATGCTCTGTAATTGCTGGTTGTAAATTTCTAGGAATATAGGAAATATTGAGTTTGTTCTTACTGTTTCAAATTTGTTATTGTTTTTGTAATATGTTTTGGGGTTCAAAATTGGCCCCCGACAGGCTTTAGGTTATAGGTTTTAGTGTTTTGATAGTGGTGATATTGTTAGACATTTGCTTTGGATTAAATGCTTGTTCTCTTTGATGAGCAATGAGGGCTAGCTTTAATAAACTTTGAAGTTTTGGCATATATTATGACCGAGCTATATGTTTCTCTGTTCTAGCCTTTTTTTCTGACCTCATATGATTTAGCTTCTTCTTTTATTGATCACATACTTATCCTTGAGCTTGGAAACTTACTCTTGCTGCAATTTTAGATTTGTGATCCCTCACTCTTCACATTTGAATTTTAGCTTCTAACAGGAACTGATATTAATAGTAGAAAACAGCAAGAACACCAAGGAGCCAAGCTCCAATTACAATGACAGAAAAACAGAGATGCAGGTCAAAGAGAAAGAAAATCAGAGCTGCAAGTGCAGCCTCTGCCCTATGGCCTAAGCCAACCGAAACCCTCCTTGTTCCAGAATAACCCCCATCAACGCCCTTCATTTCCCTATTTATTCTCCATTCCAACAGCGTATTCATTTACCTATTTATTTTCTCCACCCCTACTAGTTGTAATTGCTGCCCACTAGCTATAATTGCTGCCCTCTTCACTTTCTCCACTTCCACTATCTCCCACTGCCACTAGTAGTAAATGACCCCAATAGCTGCCCTTCTTTATTCCTATTATTTACATGTCTTATTGTTGGTCTATCGGCTTTTAATTGGTCTAGACAGATATTCTGAATATCTCATATAACTGGTATCTGGTTGTCTGTATAGAACAAGTTCTGTTTAGCTTTCGTGACTAAAGATTTTAGCCATTTTCTGTGCTGTCGAGTAGTTGTTTATATTCCCTCCTCATCATTTGTAAATATTGTTTAATGTCAGGAGCATGGTGGCAATCTTAATGAAGCAATCAATGCACATTTTAGTGAAGGAGACAGAAATTTGATGACCAGGTATACTATTTTTTCTGCCATTAGTAAGCAAGTTATCCTTCAGAACTCTACCTCGTTGCAGCAGTATTACTTTTTTGGCATTCTGCACTTTCCTGTTCATTTTTGTGAAATTGACATCTTAGTTTATTCCTTCATGGCCAGAACTCATGAAACCTCCACCACTGATGCTCAAGATGATTTCATGGATACAGATGATCAACTTGATGCCGAGGTTCACAGACCTCCATCACTTTTTCCTTCAGCAAGAAATCTCGATCCATTTTCTCTTCTTGATCCAACAATGGGGAGAAGTATATTTGATGCTCATCTTGGTTCAAGAAACCAGGCGCCATTTGTTACACATCCAAGAGAAGTAAGGGAGATTCCAATAGAGGTTAAGGATGGTAATCAATCCACTCCTCAAGCTGGCCGTGATCCAACCATTGAAGATGTCACTGGAACTGTACATGCCCATGGTCCAGACATCCATGGGACTGTCATTATTGATGATGAAGATGATGATGATATTTCATCTGCCCAGACAGCGCCTCAGGATGAGCAAAAGCACAAGATCTTGGCTGATACTTCACTTGACAGCACTGTTAGACCTAGTGCTCCTGAGTTTGAGAATTTGTCAGATTATAGCAATGACATAGAAGAAGAAATGATCCGTGCAGCCATTGAGGCTTCTAAACGGGAGGCTGAGAAAAATTACAGGAATCACCAACTTGGAAGACAAATTGTATGTGCATATATTCATCGATTTTGTCATGGTCCATTATACCGAATGCATGTCCTATATTTATTTCCCACCTGGTGCAGGATTTAAGTGAATCTGGGCCTCAGCCAAAGCAATCTTATTTGGAGGATCCTGAGCTTGCCCATGCAGTTTCATTGTCCCTCAAGGTACACCTATAATTTGTCTTCTCGTTTCTTTATGTCACCATGTCTTGAACCTGTCATCTTGAGGAAGTTCACCAGTGTGTTGTTACCACCATGATAGACCTGCGCTTTGACTTTGGTTTTATTTTAATATTGGAAATTTGGCACCTGGATTACTTCTAACATGAAATGGGTCCAGACAGCCGAACAAGAGAAAGCATCGCGTGTGCAAGGAGGAGATTTTGGAGAACCAACAGCCGGGCTATCTAAGTCATCAGAGGTTGAACTACAGGAAGTGGCATCAAACGGAAGGTAGATTCTCTTTCTTTCAACTTCTTGTGGCTGTCGCTGTTGTGCTCTGTTGCATTGGCTGCACGGAACTCAGCATTTTCCCTAAAGGGCATTTTCTTCTGTGATTGTCAAAATCTGAAAGGGGCAATTGTGGTCGTTCTAGACTGCAGGAAGGAAGCTCATCCTTTCAAGATGAAGCTGAAGCTGATGATGTAGAGGAGCAACCTCTGGTTAGGAGCAGGACTAGACGTACGCCTTTGGGATCCACAGGATCGGCTAAAGATGATGAAGTTATTGAGGCTGGCATGCTGCCAAGCATAGGACAGGAGAGCAGTAATCCTCCTCAGCATAATGAAAATTCCTTCCCCTCTGATGAGGTATAGTCCTTCACTCTAAGAATTTTAAAAAAGGGTAAAAACTCTGTTTACTTGTCAGATCATCTCAAATTCTCCACACCTCCTAATATCCTATCTTTGACCAAAATGAAATTGAAGTGGGGTGGCATTTCTTCTGAGGAACATGATGAAGCAGTAATGCTCGAGGCTGCAATGTTTGGTGGAATCCCAGAAGGCAGTGGATATCGCTATGCTTATGCACCACATGAGTTCATGCAGAGTCGGGGTTTCAATCCTCGGCCCACATTTCACCCACCTTCTCCATCATTGGAAGCTCAGCGTTTGATAAGGGAACAGCAGGTGTAACTTATTTCTTGGATAAGTTGGAAATGTACCTAGGTTGTTGGAGATGGTCTAACTGTGACTACTACTCTATATATTTATTTGATGCAGGATGATGAATATCTTGCATCGTTACAAGCAGACAGAGAAAAAGAATTGAAGGCCATGGAGGATGCTGAGGCTGCTCGTGAAGAGGAAAGACTGAGAGCAGAAGAATCTCGCAGGAAATTACAGGAAGCGCAGGTAATAACAATACATTTATAACTATTTGCATGGTTTTTATTGTCCCTTGTCTAAATCCTTCCCACACTGGTGAAGATGGGATTTGATTTTTGCGCTAATCACAAAAGACTTTATAAGCAAGTTAACTGTCATCTAACCGATTAGTAAGTATTGCCATTGAATTTGATGAGAGAATGTTATTTTTAACATTGTATTTAATTTAGTGTGTTTTTTTTCTTCCAATTAGGAGAGATTCGTTAATCATTTTTAGAAAATGGAAAATTTTCATGCATCTAAAAGTAAATTTTGTTTGTCAATAACAACATTAAGAACCATCCTTCATATTTTACCACACTTAGTCCAAGAAAATTTGTATCCCATTTATTTTCTTCTTTTCTAGTATTTGTATCCAGGATATATTGGCTTTATGCAAATGCTAACTATGAATTCATGCTTTCATTGGGGTATAAGGAAAACTCCCGTTTCCATTCCAAGTAGCTTACTCTTGCATTTTGCATAATTGTGTGTCAGGAATTGGAAACGCAGTTAGCAGCCAAAGAATCTTCTCTACCACCTGAACCATCCTCAGATGATGATACTGCTGTGACCTTGCTAGTAAGAATGCCAGATGGCAGCCGTCGCGGACGCCGATTCCGTAAATCTGATAACTTACAGGTAAAAGACCCGGTTGAAAGTATACTGGTTTCCTCCTTTCTTTTGGTGCATACTTTTGCTAAACCTGCTTCTGGAAATTTTCAGGCTCTTCTCAACTTCATAGATATTGGTAGGGTGGTGAAGCCAGGCAGTTACAGATTGGTGAGAAACCCCAGTGTATTCTCAGTCTTATCATTCTTACTCATAATTATATATTGTGATTTTATTCATGAGAGTTTATAAATCACCTTATCAAATCCTTTTAGTGATTGTTGTAATTTTCTAAGTAAATAAAATATTTAATGCTTTTTCATTTAATTATTAGGAAGATTAGTAATATAACAAAACTCTTGAGTGAAATGGTTAATTTTAATGTATATTTTCACTATGACTGTTCGTCGTTGATGTTATTCTTGGGACAGGTGAGACCGTATCCTAGGCGTGCTTTTAGTGACGGAGAAAGTGCTGCGACACTGGATGAACTTGGCCTAACCAACAAGCAAGAAGCCTTGTTTTTGGAGCTAATCTAATGACCCGAACCAGATTTCTGGAAAACATATGGTTGAAGCTTTTAGTTTATTAAAATATGAATGGATACACACACAGATGTGGCATTTTAAATTTTTAATCAGGGTTGTGATGTTTGGATGATGTTATTTATGAATTTTCAGATCTACAAGATCGCCATCAGTTAAGTGTGACGACTAAATCTTCATGGGGAATGTTTTGTATAATACATTAGTGTACCGGGTGATTGATATAATTCATAGTAGTAACGAAATTGCAACTATCGTTTTCCTTTTCCCCTATCTCCCCCACCCTCCTTCCTCATGCGAAGATTTGAGGGTTAAATGTGAGTTTTGGTAGTTGTCTTGATTTTTTCTTTCTTAGTTACTTGTCTTACTTCCTAGTTTAAAGGAAGTAATCTCTGGGTAGTCATCTGCTGCTTTATATTCATTTAACTCTTTTTTTTTTTTTTTAATTCTTAATTATATAATCAGCATCTATCTCCTGAAAAAAGAGAGGGGAAAACTAAAGATTAATGATATTATGATATCAAAAGTTGACACCAACTTTTGTTACCTTAGTTAATTGGTACAACTATTTGGTTAATTCAGTTCATTATATGGTTAATTACGTGTAAATATTTGATTAATTCATGATGATCCATTAATCATATAAAAAATTGGATTAATCAGATATTTGTATGTGATTAACCAAATATTTACATGATTATGAAAAATAAGCTTCAGATGATCAATTAATCATATAATGAATTGAATTAACCAATAATTTACATGTGATTAATCAAGCATCATAATATCATTACTCAACTAAATATTCTGTCTGTCTTTCCAAACACCAAAATGGTTATTATCGTGTTAAAGTAGTCATCAATAGTCAACAGGAGGTGGAGAATCCAATTCTAGGAACTTGTCGTGTCACCGTGCGTTGTTTTAGAAATGGTTATTTCTATTTCTATTTCAGTATTTCTATTATATGCACGAGACGACACGATGACGATGATATATGTCTGCAATGCAAAGGCAACGGTCAAGTGAACGGATACGGGGGGGACAGGCACGTGACGTGGCGCGTGATGAGTTTAGGTGACCCACTCTCCGTACAACACAAACCCACCCCTTCTCAACGGTCATATTTCACCACCAACATCCTTCAACGGTCATATAATACCCCACTTTCACACTTCCATGTTGGTAAATCAAACCACTGGTAGGCCCAGCAGAGAAGAAGAGCTATCAACGATGATGGAGACAGTGATGCAAATGCAAGTGCAAGTGGTGGGGTACTGAACAACACACAACATTATGCACGGTGGAGGAGGGAGATCATAGTATATAAAAGCACTAGTATTTTAAGGTTTGTGTTTTCTTTTGGGTAAGTGATTACTGCTTAAAAGGGTTTCTACTTCACTGAGTTTATTCATGCATGTCTAAAGTATACTCAAAGGTGGGGTTTTCTTTTTTTAAGGTTTTTGAATATTCAGAAGCTGCCATGAAGGACTTGTTCAACATTTCCACTGCTAATATGGGTTTCAAAAATATTATTTCTCAGGACTTCTACCTCAAATCCCAAGGTGCATGTTTCTATTTCTCATCCCTTCTTCTTCCTAAACAATAAAACAAACAACATATATACAACTTTCTAATGACCCTTCATTAGGTTTTTCTGGAATCCGATGATCGTTTTTCAGTGCTAGGCCTTTTTTATTAGTCTCCAACTATTCTTTAATTCTTTCTTGCATATAATATAACTTCATATTCTTTTGTATTTACAGATTCAATTCATATAGGAACACTTGGAATTTGTAAAGGAAAAAAACTACAGTTTGCTCTCTCATTTTTGTATACTCATCGGATTCCTTTTATTTATTTTTTGTGTTCTTATAATTATTTAGGATTTTCACACACTCACATAGACCATCTTTCTGCATTTCTCTCCTCTTCTTAACATACGCTTGAAAATTGAATTTTAGACACTTGGAAAAAAAGAAAAGAAAAAACATATATTTCCTTTATACTTCATCAAGTAATAACTAGATAAAAAGAAAGGGAAGAGAAAAAGAAGCATCATCCGCATTGGAAGGGGTGAGATAGCCAGGGTTACAGAAACCATAGACGATGTTGGCTGGGTGTTCTAGCTCTACATTGTTGTCACCAAGGCACAGATTGAGGAGTGAAGTTTCATCACCTGCACAGTTTCAACTTCAAGCTTGCCATTTGCAGCTACCTTCTTCCATGAAAGCACAAAGGTTAGACTTGCCATCATCATGCAGCTTCCCTCGGAAAGACACCTCACGTTCACAACAGCAATCCTTGAAGCCTATGGGACTCTCAGTGGAGAAACCAATGGAAGTCAAGACCGGAACTTGTTCTCTGAAGAAGCACAACATTCGACTTCCACCTTTGGCAACAACAACAACAACTCAAGCCATGGCCACAAGCACTCAGAATATGGCATTTGTTGAAAGCAAGGGAGAGATCACTGATGAGTTTTGGGAAAAGGGTGGTAACAGTTTGAAGAGGCTTCCAGAACATGGTTCTGTTGATGAGTCCTTTGCCAACAGAGCCAAGAGGAAAAAGGGTAGCAGTGATAATGGGAATTTTGATGACATTCTTGCAGGAGGAGGAGATAGTTTGAGTTTTGCACAACTGGGTGCTGGCAGCTTTTGGTTTCAACACCCTTCACTTCCTTTGTCTCTTTCTTGCTCAGGGGAAGAGGAAAGGGTGTGCTTTGTTCCTAGTGAAGTGGTTTCTGCACCGTTGCCTGTATCCAACAATCCGTGGGTGGAAGTGGAATCTGCTGTGACTAAGATTACAAATTTTGGTGAGAAGCATGTTGTTGAGGGTAGCCAACTTCATGTGAAGGAAGGTTCAGTGTCCAATGCTTCATCAGAAAGCCAAAGCTTGAGTTTGAGGCTAAATGAGAATGCAACATCAGAACATGAAGTTGGTAACGGTTCAGGGAATCCTTATAATTATGACGGGACAGAGGCGGAGACAGGAGAGGAGGATGACCAAGACAAGCATCGTGGATTTGAGCTGGTTAGTTTTGTAATAGCTTGTATTGATGCTATTGGATCAAGGAATGTAGCTGCAATCAACCATTTCATAGCAAAATTGGGTGATCTTGCATCTCCAAGAGGAACCTCCATAAGCCGCATTTGTGCTTATTTCACAGAAGCCTTAGCCATAAGGGTCACCAGGCTTTGGCCTCAGATTTTTCACATCACCATTCCAAGGGTGGTGGAAGATGAAGGTGGCAATGCACTGAGGCTTCTGAACCAGCTTACCCCAATTCCCAGGTTCCTTCATTTCACTTCCAATGAGATGCTGTTGAGGGCTTTTGAAGGGAAAGACAAGGTTCACATTATAGATTTTGACATAAAGCAAGGGCTTCAATGGCCTAGCTTGTTTCAAAGTTTAGCTTCAAGGACTAACCCTCCAAGCCATGTCAGAATCACGGGCATAGGGGAGTCCAAGCAAGAGCTGAATGAAACCGGTGACAGACTTGCTGGTTTTGCCAAGGCGTTGAACCTTCCCTTTGAGTTTCATCCGGTTGTGGATAGACTTGAAGATGTGAGGCTTTGGATGCTTCATGTGAAGGAACATGAAAGTGTGGCTGTGAACTGTGTTTTGCAGCTACACAAGACCCTTTATGATGGAAGTGGAGGAGCATTGAGAGATTTTTTAGGCCTCATTCGTAGCACAAATCCTACTGTTGTTGTTATGGCTGAGCAAGAAGCAGAACACAATGACCCCAGGTTGGAATCAAGAGTGTGCAATGCCTTGAAATATTACTCAGCTTTGTTTGATTCAATTGATCACTGTCTTCCACAAGAGAGTCCTATGAGGATGAAGATAGAGGAGATGTATGCTAGGGAGATAAGGAACATCATTGCTTGTGAAGGAAGTGACAGGTTGGAAAGGCATGAGAGTTTTGGGAATTGGAGGAAGATGATGGTGGAACAAGGAGGGTTCAGATGCATGGGAGTTACTGAAAGAGAAATGATTCAGAGCCAGTTTCTGTTGAAGATGTACTCTTGTGAGAATTACAGTGTGAAGAAGCAAGAGAAAGAAGGAGCGGCAGCAGTTACTTTGAGTTGGCTAGAGCAACCTCTGTATACAGTTTCAGCATGGACACCAGTTGATGTTGCTGGCAGCTCATCCTCTTTTTCTCAGCCAGCTTAATTTGCCACGGATTTTCTTTTCTTCATTCATACATTCTGTCAGAACTATACAACAGAGTCAAAGGGTAGGAAGAGTATTCTTCTTAGGTAGGGAAAAATTTTCATTATTATTCTTTCATTCTTTGTTGCAGATAAGATTTGATTTGTATGAATACAGCAACACTGCTTTTCTTATCTTATAGTCCAGATTTCTAGATACAAATCAATTTGTGATCATTATTTGATTCTTTTGTGTAAGCTGAAATTCTTTCTTAGTTCGTCCATTCATTTCTTCTTTCTTCTTTCTTCATGTAAGGCAGTGGTTGGAAAATTTGATTATATATGTGAAATAAATTCAGTGATTTGTGTCTTTCTGATCTCTTTACATATACCCTATCTGCTATTAAGAGGAAAATTTTCTCATCCCAAAGCTATTGTTATAGTGGTTATGAAGTTCAACTGATTCCTGACTTTTGTGAGAAAATTCACAAGTTTCTATACTAAAAATATTGCTAACGATGTTCTAAGGACATTGGTTAAGGAATCCACGAAAGAAAATTTTGTATTGGAAACTAAGTATTACAATTTCCGAAATGCTAAATGTATCATTTTCCATACAAAATTTCTTTTATTTGTTCCTTAAACAATGTCCTAAATTGTGTCTCTAAACTTAAGGAAATTTCATAGACATCATTAAGGTTGATTAAATTTATTTGGGCTTCTTTCAAAATACTGAAAAAAGTATGCAGAATAGACAAGTGGATTGTATCACTTAAGGAACTTTGACGGAAGTATCTATGAAGAATTCAATTACAAATTTTACAAGTTTGAAGAAATTAAAAGACTGAGAGTAGTTTAACCTTACTGCAAGTCTCATCAGCGAATTTGTTTTGTCCTTGGCTTTTGAGTGATGACTTTCTGCAGGTATGAAGCAACCCAATTCGTACTAGCTGCCGAGAAAAAAAAATGCACAAGTTTCTTACTTCTTGGATCGAAAAAGGCTCCATTTGGAGCTAAACTAAAATGTAGCGTATATAGTGGTAATAAAGTTAAGATACTCAATTTATAGACATCAACCCTAGAGAGAGAAGCTCTGCCTTCTCTCTTTTTCCTCCCTATGGGCTGCCGTCTATTAGGGTTATTTCCTCCACTAGTTTGGAGTCATACTCCCTCCCTCGTGGAGGCTTCCACCCACCCCACCCACCCACCCCACCGCACCGTTTGGGGTTTGCCCATAGTTACTCTTCCCTCCTCCCTTGTGAGAAGGCCGCCACCCTGCCTCCACCATCAACCACCAAAGCCCCTCTGCCACCAGTGTGGGGTGCCCACCAGTGTTGGATGTCATTAAGTTAAAACCTTATTAATTAAATCTTCGTCGCTTATTTAACGCTAATAATAACCCAAAACTATGAAGGAATTAAAAACTTAATTTATAATCATATAATTTATGCAAATTTAAGACACATCAACGTTATAATATATAAGTACACACTTGTTTATTCATTACATAACAAAAACACTGTTTAGGATATCCCGTCAGTAGGATCCCTAACAGGTATATTTAAACAAACTATTATTCATTGGAAAAATATAAAGTAACCGACACACTAGCCATACTTTCTAACACCTAAAACATTAATTCACAGCTCGACCTCCGGCTTCTGGTTTATAGGGAGTTCCATCCAACTCCTCAGCGTCAAGCTCCTCCACAGGGTCTTTTCCAACGATCACATCAGAAAGCAAAATATAGTAGACAAACATATAAGAGATAAGAAACAATTCTATAAAAAACAGCGGAAAAGAGTCATAGTATATAATACAATAAATGTCACAGACAAAACATCACACATAACTAACAATCATCCTCAAATTACGATATCTTCCTCTACCCTTAATCTCATGCAACTGAACATTTATGCTAACGTGACCTTCTCTAATCCTATCACCATGTTTGTATATATTTTGCTCGGTGCACACCCTCATTCCTGTTAGGGTGTTCATCCAGTGAATGAGACACACCCCGTTCCCGTTAGGATGCTTATTCAAAGAATGACACTATTCCCCCATTCTCGTTAGGGTAACGGGAATGGCCGCTCCATACAAAAGTATCATCATTCCTGTTAGGATACGGGACGACTCATCTAGAAGTATCAGGATATCACGGTAGTTTCCCCCAATTCCTGTTAGGGCACTGACCCGTAATATCCGGTATCCGCAATTGGATACTCTGTCCTCGTGCGTTCTACTCACACTACTATGAACAATATTATGCAAACTCTAGGAGTCTAGCAGACTCGTATCTCTATAACAACCTAGTGTCTCAAGCTTCCATCATAGTCTCAACTCGCATTCTATGTCACACCTCATCCATCAGATAATTTAATTTAACTAGACACCTCTAAGTCACATACATTCTCTCACCCACATGAACATCTCCCAAAAAACATATATCTTTACTTAAAAGTCAACTAAGCACATTATTAACCCAGGTGTTAACGTTGATTTTTGGTTGGTGTCCAAAAATCCCTTTGTTACAAATAATTAAAAATCAAGCGAGTGTGGGACCTACGAGCTATGCGGTAATCTTGTCAGAATGTGTGTATGTATTGTCTGCCAAGTATGAATTTGACAAGTTAGTCAAATATAGTAATATACTGGCAAAGACTTGATGCTATGACAAGTGTATAAGTTTAGGAAAAAGATGTACCAATGATTGTCAATAATGAAACTTGACAACGAAATTGTCTATATTTGAAAAGGGGAATTTGAAATTTGAAAGGAGGAAGTAGTTTTATATGTAGAAAATAACTTCCTGATTGAACTAAGTTTACAATAAAAGAAGAAACATAAGTTTAAATAGAAATTTAAGTAGAGTAGAATCTAAATGATACAACTTTCAAGAAGTGAATAAATTTAACAGAAGAACATAAGAGAAATGCTAGAAATGAGTAAGAATAAATGAAGAAATTGAACAGAAGAAATGAAAATGGCATCGAATTTTGCCATAGTATTGAAATAAGAAGGATGGAGGGAATACTTGAATGTAATCCGTCAATCTGCTGTGTGATTGAGATGTGTAGAATGTGTATCAAGTAACCTCCAGATAATGGAAATAGTTTCTAAAATACTGAGTAATTAAATATGAATACTTGACAAGAAGTAAAACTTAGATTTGAAATGTAAGAACACTACAAATGAATTAATATAGAAAAGGTAGTTATTTATTAAAGTTGATGAAGAAAAATTTCTGGGAAATTGAATAGAAACGAATGAAAATGTTAATTTAAGTAAAAGATGTCAAAAACTAAGAACTACTTATAATATTAGAGTAAAGAAAAACTGGATTAAACAAGTATTAATTTGTAGAAAAAATAATGAAGTTTAAAGAAATAACTTGAAGATGATTATAAATAAACCGAAAAATGCATGAAGAACTATTGAAGAAATATTAAAAGTTAATTAAAAGTAACACAGAAATAAGATGAATCCGTCATCACAATATTGATGGCAGTAAAATAAAGAAGTGTAAGAACACTATGAAGAACATGATGAATAAACTGGAAAGTATATGAAGAACTTGAAGGAAATGAACCAATATTGTATTGAAATTGAACATTGTATTGATGATAACATGATGGAAGGAGTACTTGAGTTAATCCGTCAGTCTGCTGTGTGATCGAGACGTGTAGGATGTTTCAAGTTCCAACCCTTATTACATTGTAATAACTAGTATTTATAGGCAAATAAAATAACTACCTACTAGTAACTTCCTATCTAAATGGCTGCCACATATCTTGGCAGTTCTCTAAATTTCAAATTTAAACTGCTTGTCAAACAACTCTAATAACTGCTCAATTTCTTGAACCGCTCCGCGTCAACTTGATTGTCTTCGACGGTCTGGCTGCTTGACAGCTTATCTTGCTAATGCCTTGTCAGTCTTGAGGACTTAGTCATTTTCACACTTCTCTGTACATTTGACAACTCTTCTTAATACTTTGTCAAAAAGCTTGGTTGTCAATTTATCCTTTCTGTCGACCAGTATTTTCTTGTCAACTAAATATTTTCAATACTTAGAAAATATTAGTCATTACTCTGATTCCTTCGTCGGCCTGTCGAAATTCATCCGTCAATAATCAGAAATTTTACCCCTAACAGATGCCCCCCAAGTTTTGTTTTTCGACGGCCTTGTTTGTCTGACATGTCAACTGAAGAACTTCTTATCAACTCCACACTTGTCAATTCTTCTATAATCTTCTGAATTCGACGTTCTTCTTTATGTCAATTTTTTGTCAACTTTCCGTCTGTCGACTTAGCACTTGTCAACTTTCTTTTAGCCAAAACAATATATATATATATATATATATATATATATATATATATATATATATATATCAATTTTGGGACTTCTTTCTCAATTTTCATGTAGCCTCTTTTTGTCTGTCTAACGAAAGCTCAAATTTGAAAATTCACTCCTAACAGATGCCCCCCAAGTTTTGTCTTTTGACGTCTTAGGGAGAGGCAAAACTTCAATAATCGCCAATCTTGATGCCATCAATCCTCCTGAACAACCAATTCATTCTTCACCAACTCTTCAACAAACTCTAATTCTCAGTCACATCTTCCACCTCTTCTGACAGACACCTTGTCTACTGTCGTCAAACCAGTGAAAGTTCCTGCCTCTAAACTTGAAGATTTAATTGATTTTTTTTAGAGGCTGGTCATCAGAATTCATCAAGATCTGCCCATTTTTCAAATTTGGCAGGGCAAGATTCGAGTGATTATCAAGCTGTCAAGTTTATGCAAGAGCTGAAATCCCTTTTCAAGCATCCACTTGACATCCTATGTTCAGATTCAGTCGTCCGTTCGACCGTGGCCAATCTTCTCCAACAACTTAATCCAATTAAGAACAATCTGCCAACTTCAAGCAGGGGCACTTTGGCTTCTGCCCAAGACTACTTTGATGGTTTGACAGACAAATTGTCAACTATCAATTATGTTATGTCCCCTTTTGAAGCCGAAGAAATTAGCAGGGACAATATGTTAGGGACTCCACGCACCATGAAGGCCACAAGAGAACAAGAGATTCATGTCATTGCTGACAACGTCAAAGTTGACTTGGCAATAGACAAAGAGATTGCTGACTTACAAGTTGCTTTAACTCAAGCTAAAGAGAAAAAACCTTAACTAGCGCAAACTCTGTCGGCCAGCAAAGAAAAGGTCAATCAAATTGACGATGAATCTAAAAAGTCAGGGGTGACTGTCAGGACTATTGTCAACATGCTAATAGCCATGGAAAATGAATATCTGGCAGCCAAGGCTGACAGAGAGGCTCTGGAGAAGGCTTGGGAAGAAATAAGAAATTCTCAATCTTTGTTTAGTTGACAATTTTTTTTATGTGTATGTCAACTGAACATCTTTTTAACTTATCTTTTTTAAATGTTCATAATTCGACACACATCTATGTATGCCAACCGTTAATTTCCAGCCCGCTCTCTTAGGAATAAGTTTGCTTAAACTGACAGGATGTACTTTTGACAATGTAAAATTTTATTGCCAAATCAATGAATAAAACTTATGTTCTATCTCATTTACTGTCAATTTTTACTTCTAGCATCGTCAGTTTATATTTCTTCAAATACTTGCCGTTAATCGACTTAATTCTTAAGCCAATATCAATGTTGACTAGTGCATAACCATTCCCAGTAAAAACTTTAGTAAATTTAAATGGTCCTTCCCATATTGGGGGCCATTTGCCTTATTCTCGACAACTTTTGTCCATGGGAAAAATGACTTTAACACTTGATCATCAACTTTAAATGCCTTAAGCTTGACTCGTCCATCATAGAATTTGGCAATTCTTTCTTTCAGTCGAATCAAGTTTTCTGAAGCAACCAACCTTTCATCATTTAACTCCACTAATTCGTCCAACATTGCATTCCAACATTGGTCGACAAGAAAATCATCTTGCATTTGAATGCGAGTTGATCGAAGATTGATTCCCATAGGTAATACAGGATCATGTCCGTATACTAACCTATACGGTGACGCCCCTGTCGAATGTCTAGGTGAAGTCCTATATGCCCACAGTATTGGGTCAAGAGTGTTATGCCAATTTCTAGGTTGTTGACCCACATGCTTTTTAATAAGACCTATAATAATCTTATTTATGGCCTCAACTTGGCCATTAGCTTGTGCATAGTACGGAGTAGATGTGAGCATCTTTATATACCTAGAGTTGGCATATTCTATGATTTTATTCCCGGTAAAAACTGATCCTTGATCAGTTGTCAAGGTTTGTGGTATTCCAAACCGACAAACAATATGATTTTTAACAAAATCAATCACATCTTGTTGGGTGACTACTTTAAGACAAACTGCTTCTATCCATTTGGTAAAATAATCAACTCCAATTAAAATGAATTGATGTCCTTTCGATGAAGAAGGATGTATTTGGCCAATTAAATCCAAAGCCCATCCTCGGAATGGCCAAGGCTTGACAATAGAATGTAATTCGCTGGCCGGTACATTTTATATATGGCCATGTTTCTGACATTGTTCACAAGACTTGGCAAACAGAATACAATCTTTAATCATAGTTGACCAATAATACAAACTTCGTCGAAGAATCCATTACATTTTATCTCCCGCCTGGTGGGCTCCACTATGCCCTCATGGACTTCTGACAGAGCCAAATAAGTGTCTTTCTCACTCAGGCACTTGTGTAGAGTCCCGTTAACATATCTTCTATATAACAGTCCTCCATGCATTGTGTAATTCAATGCTTTGTATTTCATTTTCCTATCTGCATTCTGACTTGGATTTTCCAAATATGCAATTATTGGCCACCTCCAGTCATTAGGTAAAATTACACCATTAACCAAAATATCTCTTTCTTCTAATGGATATAATAATTCTATGATTTCCATCAGTCCTGACCAAGTCTTTTGAGATATCTTGTATCCTGAGGCTATTTGAGCCAACTCATTAGCCTCTTGATTTAAATTTCTGGGAGTATATTTGACAATTACGTCATCGAATTTCTTCATTAACTTACTAGCTATGATACAATATTTTGTCAAGTTGTAGTTGACACACTTATATTCTTGAGTAAGTTGTTTGAGGACCAATTGAGAATCCCTAAAGATATGCACATTTCGTGCTTTCATTTCTATTAGTATCTCTAATCCGACAATCAAAGATTCATATTCAGCTTCATTGTTGGAACATGGATACTTAAGTTCAAACATGAACTTAGTAGGAGTTCCTTGTGGAGTCACGATTAAGATTCCTACTCCACTACCTCCTTGATGCCTTGATCCGTCAAAGTAAAGTTTCTAGGGTTTTAAATTGACAACATTTATTTCTGGCACGTCCAATCCTGGATGGTCTATCAAGAAGTTAGCTACTGCCTTTTCTTTGACAGCTTTAGATGGTACATATTGTAAAGAATATTCTGACAAAGCAATGGTCCATTTACTGATACGTCCATTAAGGACTGGTTTTGACAACATATACTTTATAACATCAGTTTTGGAAATAACGAATACATTACATGGCATCATATAATATTTAAGTTTTGTACAAGAAAAATACAATGCTAGACATAACTTCTCTATTGCACTGTATCTTCTTTCAGCATCATTGAGGACTCTGCTTAGATAATATACGACCCTTTCAACATTATCATCATCATCCTGGGCCAATAGACATCCTATAGTGTCTTCAGACGCTGATATGTACAACTTCAACGGCCGACGAGGCACTGCGGGCATCATGACCGGTGGATTGACTAGGTATTGCTTGATCTGGTCAAAAGCCTCTTGGTGACAAGGCTCCCATATGAAGCTTTGCTCTGCTTTCAACTTGACCACTGGTGCAAGTACTCTTGTTCTTCCCGACAGATTTGATATAAACCTTCTTAGAAAGTTAACCTTTCCTAGGAAGGATTGTAGTTCCTTTTTATCTGTCGGTGCTGAGGCTTCCATGACCGCTTTGGCTTTATTTTTGTCCACCTCAATTCCTTTTTTGTGAACTAGGAAGCCTAAAAATTTGGCAGTTGACACTCCAAAGCTACACTTCTCTGGGTTCATTTTGAGGTTGTGTCTTCTCATCCTTTCAAACCCTTGCTTCAGGTGCTCCAAGTGGTCATCTTTTGTTTTGGATTTGACAACCACGTCATCAATATATACTTCTATGAACTTTCCAATCACATCATGGAAAATCGTGTTCATTGCTCGTTGATAGGTGGCTTATGCATTCTTTAAACTGAAAGGTATGACAACCCATTCATATGTCCCAATTGCTCCTGGACACTTGAAGGCAGTCTTTGACACATCTTCTTCGGCTATAAAGATTTGATTATAACCTGCATGGCCATCCATACAACTCAAAATTTCATTTCCTGATGCTGAGTCAACAAGCATGTCGGCTATTGGCATCGGATACTCATCTTTGGGGGTAGCCATATTTAAATTTCTAAAGTCTATGCATACCCTCATTTTGCCATTCTTTTTAATGACAGGAACTACATTAGAAAGCTAATCGACATACCTGGTTGTTCGAATGAACTTTGCTTTAAGCAGTCTTTGCACTTCCTCTTTGATTTTTTGCACTACCTCTGGAGCAAACCTTCTACTTGCCTGTTTGACAGGCTTGCAATCCTCCCTAAGTGGCAACCGGTGTTTAACAAGATCTCAGCTTAAACCAGGCATTTCATCGTAGTCCTATGCAAAGCAATCTTTATATTCTACAATTAATCTGACAAGTTTTTTTTTTGTAATCATCTGGCATAAAAGCATTGACAAAAATGGGCCTTTTCTTTTCTTCCGTTCCTAAATTTATTTCTTCCAGAGGATCTTCTACTCCAACATTTTGCTTCACTTTGACTCATTTCTCGAAACCCAAAGGGTCGTCGTCAATGATACAATCTGCCAACACACTTTCTGCAGTGTGTACTTCTCTGTCGGCCAGATAGACCGACAATCTTCTCGGGTGTGTTTCAAGGCTCATTGTCAGAACTGGGCCGAGACTTATCGGCCTCTTCCTTTATCTTTACGCCAAGCTGACTGAGAATGCTTGCTTCTAACTCATCTTTGTCAATGACCCCTTCGTTGGTAGTCACGGGTCTGACATGTGGCGAATATACTTTGAAATCCACATGTGACTGCTGGGAGTAACACGTGCTATCGTCTGCTTCGACGATCTCCACTTGATCTTGCTCATTCCACAAGATTATTTTCTGATGCAATGTTGAAGGAATTGCTCCCACAGCATGAATCCAATCCCTGCCAAGTAATAAGTTGTAACTCGATTTGGCTGGAATTATTACGAACAATGTCATTCTCTCGACAGTGCCAACCTGGATATTGAGACGTACAACACCATCTTATGGAGATGTTTTGCCACTGAAATCAGTGACGACCATGTCTGTCGGAATTAAGTCTGACTGATCTATTCCTACCTTCTTAAACATTGCCCTAGGCAACAAATTGTGAGCAACTCCTCCATCAATCAGAACTCTATTAGTGGGTCTCCCATCGATTATGGCCTTTACATGCAATGGCCTTAAATGATTTCTTTGTTCATCAGTAGGCTTCTCTAACTGGGCTATATTGTCGAACACGGTGACCAAATTCTCTTGGACATACATCCAAAAATCATCTGGATTTCTGTCATTGTCGACCATATCTTCATCGTCGGAAACATCCACTTCAAGATATCCTTCATACTCCGCTGGGATAACGAAAATCAATCCTATATTCATCCTCATGCCTGGTTCCAGGATGATTTCATTCTCTGGATCCTCGTCCAAGAATGCACCTCCTACAGTTCTTCCATGATTTCTTTTCAAATCATTGTCATCGTCCGATTCTGACCTTTCTGACACAGGCCGGGCTATCCCTGCACCACAGTTATCCAGTGCCTCGATGATGTCAGCTAGATCTTCATTTTGGCTATCCATGTCCATGCCCATGATGATGTTAATATCATCATTTGGATCGTTTAGTGCCTCAATGACATCATCAAAAGACAATTCTTCCTTGGTCAAATCACATTCAGGTTTGAATGTTGCTAACTGATGATCTTGCATCCTCGCCTCGAACTTCTTCTCAAGCCCTGCTACCTTTTCTATGTCTACCAATCCAACTGGCCATTTGCCTGTGGATTTTGTTGGCGGTGACGACATTTCTAAGTCATTTTTCTCTGCTACACAGACCTGGGGTATGGACTTGTTTGACCTATTTTGAGTAACAGGCACCCTCATGTCAATCTCTATTGGGTGATCCTCTATCACGCTCTTCATTTTGACATCACTCTTGTTAGCTACGTTGTCAGCCATTACAACCAAACAACTAGTATCCTGCGAAGGCATCTCTTTTATGGTGACACCTCCTTGCCTGGAAAGTGAAATAGACGACTATAAACACGAGAAGGGGGGTTGAATTATGTTTATCAGAATTTAAGTAAAGTTACAATCTTTTCGCAAACAGATAGCTAGATTTGGACGAGTGGAAGAATACAGGATGGACGGGTGACTTTTGCAAATACACCACTAATAGACGCAAGAAAAACTAAAGCAATTAAAGAGTTTATGAAAGAGAGGTTGACACAGTGATTTATCCTGGTTCACTCTTCAAAGCAAAGAGCTACGTCCAGTCCTTGGCAGCACCAAGATTTATCCACTATAACTGATAAGGTTACAGACTTAAGTATTATTTGCACACCTAGCCTCTTCAGGCTCAAGACAGGTATTGTTTTCACACCTAGCCTCTTCAGGCTCAAGACAAGTATTATTTTCACACCTAGCCTGTTCAGGCTTCCTTAGGTTTGTTTGAGAGATTGGGTTTGTAACAAATACAACTTCTCACAAGCAGATCTTTCACTAACACTCATAGAGTGGTTTAAATGTGAAGTTTAGGAAAGTCTGCATAATAACTTCAAATGATTGAAGAATACATAATGAAAGAATGAAAGAATTAATGAGCATAGTAATGGCTTCTTTAATGCAATGTGTATTCTCTCTTTATTCATCTTCACTGACTTCTGTATTTATAGTGTTCAAGCATTTAGGATCCGTTAGAGACATTCTCTCATATGTTGGCTTCAAGCAGAACTTCATTAAATGCAATAGAGTCGTTCTGGGCAGTCTGGCCAGACATTAATGCAATAGAGTCGTTCTGACTTTTCTTGATAATCGTGAAACTGAGTAGGAGAGAAGGCTTCAAGTCTCTTTCTAGTTTTTGAAATACGATTCTGATAATCCTTTTAGAATTCGCATTTATAAGATAAGTGCTTCCATCTTGAAAATATCTGCGTCTATCTAGCCATTTGAGTTTTCATTCGGGCTAGTAGACGAGCTCCATATTAAGGACTCAGCAAGTCCAAAGACTAGTGTGGACGAGGGTCTCTTGCACTTTAGTGGACGAGCACTTCTATCACCTTTAGTGGACGAGCACTTTTGTTGCTTTAATGGACGAGAGCCTTTGTTACTTTGTGGACGAGAGTCTCAGTTACTTTGGTGGACGAGCTCCATTTGCCACGTCATTGGACGGATACATTCTGACCTTAATGGACGAGCACCAATTGCCACGTCATTGGACGAGCCATTCTGATATTAATGGACGAGCTCCAATTACCACGTCATTGGACGGATACATTATGACCTTAATGGACGAGCACCAATTGATTCCTTAATTGACGAGCTCCATCTGATTCTTTAATGGACGAGCTCCATCTGCTTCCTTAACGGACGAGCTCCATATGCCACGTCATTGGATGAGATTTTATGATTTCTTAAGTAGACGCACTTCTGATACCTTCAGTAGACGCGCTTCTGATACCTTCAGTAGACGTGCTTCTGATACCTTTAGTAGACGGGCTATTGTGATACTTTATTGGACGCGCGGTTCTGGTACTTTATTGGACGCACTGTTCTGATACTTTATTGGACGCGCTCCGAATGTCACGTAGGTAGATGCTGGCTTTCAACACTTTGGTGGACGCAAGTTTGTTTCTCTTGCGTTTTGGACATGCGCTTCAATCACTTACAGTGTTGGACGTCTGCTTGTTACACTTTGTTGGATGTCTGCTTTTCTACACTTTGTTGGACGTCTGTTTGTTACACTTTGTTGGACGTCTGTTTTTCTACACTTTGTTGGACGTCTGTTTGTCTTATTTAATCTGCACACTCGATAGACAGGTTAGCAACCAATATGAAGGTTAATTAAATCATTAACCAATGTTTAGTTCTCATCAAAACTTAGGGAAATGCACATAAGACATTTTAGAGACTTAATAATCTCCCCCTTTTTGATGATGACAAACATTGAGATGATTTAATGAACCTCAAAATATCAATAAAGAAAATAGCATATATCAGACAGGTTGAAATTTTCTTAAGCGAACAGTTCAAATCATATTTATTCTCCCATTCTCCTATAACATATTTCTATCATAAATCTCAATTTCTCCTATTCTCAATTTCTCCTATTCTCCTATTCTTCTCAAATCATATTTGTTCTCCCATTCTCCTATAACATATTTCTATCATAAATCTCAATTTCTCCAATTCTCCCATTCTCCCTATTCATTTCTCCCTTTCTCCCCCTTTTGTCAACATCAAAAAGCGTTATCAAGTTTTATTTATGAGATATGTTAAAGGCAAGATAACATGTTAAGAAAATCATAGTAATGCAGCAAGCATAGTAGACATACTCCACTTAAACTATTGTATCATTACTTTCCCTGAACTAATGCTTAGTTGAAAGAACATGTATATAGGAGTAATGACAGATTTAGCACAAACAGCTTAACATTCAGACATGCCATTCAACAATGCAATGCATGTTTAGATTATCTTTAATAAATAAAAACCTTTCTTCTGCGAGGGGTTTAGTGAAAATATCAGCCCATTGATTTTCAGTTTTAACAAACTTAATATCAAAGATCCTTTTCTGAACATAATCCCTAATGAAATGATGTTTGATTTCCGATGAATGTGATTTCACCTCATTTTCCATGTACATTTCTGCATGCATTTGCATATAGTTAGGCCATTTTTGTTTGATTTTGTTTAGTTTTTCCTTTGGAACGGATAAGGTGGTTTTGTGTGTTGTTTTGCAGGAATTTATGATTAATTGCCCAAGATTTAGCCATGATGAAGCTTGGGTGAAGTTAGGGCTTGAAAATAGAAGAAAATGAGCCAAGTAGAACCCATCAGCAATTCTGGAAGTTTCGCCTCGCGAGACAGGATCTCGCCATGCAAGCCTGAAAACCAGCCTGGACAGCAACAGTCACCCTTTTTGTCTCGCCTCACGAATCACCATCTCGCCTCGTGAGTCTGAAGGCCTGACTGTGCCAGAGATGTCACCCTTTCTGTCTCGCCTCGCGAGTTACCTTCTCGCCTCGTGAGAAAACCAATCTCTGAAGATCTGATTCATAGGATTCACCCCGCGAGCCAGGTCTCGCCCCGCGAGCGCGCGAAACCCAGAACCTCTGTTTATAAGCTGTTTTAAGGCAGATTCGAGGGAGAGAAGAAGAGGCGGCCAAAAACCCTAAAAATAGACTCTCTGCTGTTGTGGCTGTGTGCATCCTTCCATGGAGTTCCTCCCTTCCTTCATCTCTGTATATTTTCTTTTGCCTTTCTCTTTGATTATGTGTAGCTAAACTTCCCCCTTGTTGGGGTTAGATAATGATTTTTTTATGAACTTGGTTGTAACATGATGTGGTTGTAATACAATTTCCTATTTCTTTATGAGTGTTTGATTCCATGCTTAATGCTTTCCTTGGTTTGATCATCCTAGGAATGATTAGTTGCTTTGATAGACAATTGAAAGATTGATATTAAGGCATGCTCTTGAATCAAATGTCAAGTAGTTCATGAACCTAGACATAGGTCTTGGGGTGCTTGCAATCTTATGAATCTTGACTCTAAATGCAAATTCTCATGTTAATCCACCTAAGACATTAGGGTTTAATTTGGGATTTTAGGCTCATTCCACCTAAGACGTTAGGGTTTGAGTATTTGAGAAGATTTGATTGTCATAATTGAATTAGGAATTGTGTTATTCATCATTTCATAGCAACCAAGGGAGGATTAGCCTAGTCTAACCCTAACAATTCTATCCATTTCTGTTTGCCTGTTAAGTGTTTGATAAAATACTTAAAAGAACAAAAACATTTTATTCTTGTTTGTTTCGTTACATGTTAGAGCTACCTTCCATCCAAACACGATCGCCTAGATAGTAGTCCAATTTGCGAAGTGGTACTTGTCCACGATCCCTAAGGACGATAACCGGTTCTTATCGTTTTATTACTTGCAACGACACGGTACACTTGTCGAGATCCTATCAATTTCAATATGTTTAGACTTAGAATACTGAATTGGATATTTAGTTAAGAATATAGCGCTCGAATTATCACACCATACAGATATGTTATGTTCATAAATAGAGTAATCCTTAAGTTGATGTTTTACCCATAAGAGTTGAGAGCAGCAACTAGCAGGAGAGATGTATTCTGCTTCAGCAGTAGATAGGGCAATGGTTGTCTGCCTCTTGCTTGACCATGAGACTAAACTTGCTCCAATGAAGTGACACCTCCACTGGTGCTTTTTCTTTCTATTATGTCTCCAGCAAAATCAGCATCACAATATCCCACTAATCTGTATTCTTTTGATCTTAAATACAACAAACCAAGATTAGTAGTTCCAAGCAGATATCTAAATATTCTTTTAACAGCCTTAAGATGAGATTCTCTAGGATCAGATTGGAATCTAGCACACATACAGACACTAAATTGAATGTCAGGTCTGCTTGAAGTTAAGTACAGTAGAGAGTCAATCATACCTCTGTAGACAGTTTAATCTACCTTCATCACCTTTGCTTAGTTTTGCATTGGGTTGCATAGGGGTTTTCATGAGCTTTACATTTTCCATTTTGTATTTCTTGAGTATATCCTTGGTATATTTTTGTTGATGAATGTAAATTCCATAACTTGTTTGCTTGATTTGTAATCCAAGGAGAACTTCAATTCTCCCATCATGCTCATCTCAAATTCAACTTGCATTAGACTTGAAAATTCCTTGCACAGCTTTTCATTAGTTGCTCCAAAAATATCATCAACATATATTTGAACTATAATAAAGTTCTCTTTAGAGCATTTTTTGAACAGAGTAGTGTCTACTTATCCTCTAGTAAAACCATTATGCATGAGAAAAGAACTAAGTCTATCATACCATACCCTAGGTGCTTGTTTCAAACCATATAATGCTTTTTTAAGTTTGAAAACGTGATCTAGTTTATCAGTATCCTCAAAACCATTGGGTTACTTAACATACACTTCTTCAATTATACCATTTAGAAAAACACTTTTTATATCCATTTGAAACAGGGTAATTTGGTGTTGTGCAGCATATGACATTAAAATGCATATGGCTTCTATTTTAGCTACAGGTGCAAAGGTTTCAGTATAATCAATACCTGCTTGTTGGTTATAGCCTTGAGCTACTAACCTTGCCTTATTTCTGACAACTTTACCATCTTAATCCAATTTGTTTCTGAAGACCCATCTTGTTCCAATAACTGACTTGTTTTTAGGCTTAGAGACAAGAGTCCAGACATCATTTATGGTGAACTGGTTAAGTTCTTCTCGCATAGCAAGAATCCAGCTTTCATCCTCAAGAGCTTCTTCAATGCGTTTAGGTTCCAAATCTGAAATAAAGGCCACATTGCTTGATTCTCTTAAGGTGGATCTGGTTCTTACTCCTTCAGAAGGATTTCCAATAATAAGATCCTTAGGATGATGAGTGTTGAACTTCCAATCCCTTTTGAGATCATCATGAAAATCTTGACTTGTCTGCTGACTCGTCTGTTCCACTTATCTTTCAGCCTCAGGCACGGGTTCTGTTTTGGTTAGATCGGGTTGTTGACTTTCTGGCTTGTTTATATCAAGACCTGCAAGATCATCTTCTAGATCTGATAGTTTTTTATCAGTCTTTAATCTATCATTGAATTTAACATGAACAGATTCTTCTATAATACAAGTTCTTGAATTGTATACTCTAAAAGCCTTAGACTTTTCAAAATATCCTACGAAAATACCTTTATCTAACTTAGAATCAAACTTTCCAAGATTATCTCTGGTATTCAGAATAAAGCATTCACATCCAAAAGCATGAAAATAAGATATGTTGGGGCTTTTTCCTTTCCACAATTCATAAGGAGTCCTTTTTAGAAAAGGCCTAATAAGTATTATGTTTTGTACATAACAAGCAGTGTTTACAGCTTCTGCCCAGAAGTACTTAGGGAGATTATTTTCATTGAGCATAGATCTAGTCATCTCTTGTAGAGATTTGTTCTTTCTCTCAAACACTCCATTTTGTTGTGGAGTTCTAGGTGCAAGGAAATTGTGAGAGATTCCATTCTCCTCACAGAACTGTCTAAACTGCTCATTTTCAAATTCTCCCCTATGATCACTTCTAAGGGTAGAAATACAGAAACCTTGCTCATTTTGTACTCTTTTGCAGAATATTGAGAAAGCCTTAAAAGACTCATCCTTGTGTGTTAGGAAGAGTACCCATGTGTATCTAGAATAGTCATCAACTATGACAAATCCATATTTTCTTCCAGCCAGGCTGGCAATACTAACTGGTCCAAACAGATCCATGTGTAACAACTGAAGAGGTCTAGAGGTTGATACTTGATTTTTATATTTGAAACTTGATTTTATCTGTTTACCTCTCTAACATGCATCACACAAGACATCTTTCTTAAAGCTAATATCAGGCAATCCTCTCACGAGATTATTCCTTTTTAATTCAGAAATTAGTTTCATACTAGCATGTCCTAGCTTCTTATGCCATAACCATCTCTCATCCACTTTAGACATCAGACAGGTTACACTTTGATCTGAGATTAGACAGTTCAATCTTATAAAGATTTTGTTGCCTTTTAGCTGAAAAGAGGGTTTTACCACAACAGTCTTTAACTATGCATACATCCTTGGTAAAGAAAACATCAAAACTACTATCACATAATTGACTTATGCTAAGCAGGTTGTGTCTTAATCATTTAACCATAAGAACATTAGATATAGAGGGAAAAGGGGGTTTACCACCAATAGTACCAATTCCTATAACTTTCCCTTTCTGATTCCCTTCGAAGGCAACGTGTCCTCCTTTCTTAAGTTGGAGGTCTAGGAACATAGACCCTTCTCCTGTCCAGGTGCCAGCAGTGGTGTTTTCTTTGTCTTGTAGAGGACATCTGCAATAAAGATTATTTGATCTTTAGGTACCCATAATTTTCTGGGTCCTTGTCTGTTAGTTCTAGGAGTCTGTAGAGACTTCCTTTTCTTCTTATGGATACACTTAGACATAACATGCCCAATTTTTCCACAGAAGTTACAAATAGGTGTTGATTTGGTTACAGTTGACTTAACAGATACTTTAGAAGCTTTAGTTGATACTTTATGATGTGCCTGATGGACATATCCAATACCTTCTTTGTTAAGAGAGTGCTTCTGACTGCCAAGCAACTTAATCAGATTGTCTCTACCATTAACAAATTTGGCAAGATCAGAAGTGAGCTTTTCCACTTTCTGTTGAAGTTTTTCAACTGAAGATGGTGATGTTTCACTTGAGATCTTAGCTTCATTAGACTTTTCAGTCTTCAGCTCACTGTTCTCTTTAGCCAGCTTCTCGCACTCTTGAGATTTCTGTTTATGCTCACTGGTGAGCTTTACATACTCTCTTTTGGGGGATTTGAAGGCTTTAGATAAGAAGTTGGAATCCTCCAACAACTCCTCATAAGCATCAAGTAATTGCTCATAGTCAGGATGTACCTCATCATTAGAGTCTGATTCAGTGTTGGCCATCAAATAGAGATTGGCTTCTTCCTCAGTTTCTTCATCAGAAGATGTTGAATCCAGATCCTCCCAAGTAGCCATCATTCCTTTCTTCTTCTTCTTGAAGAATTTCTTAAAAGGGGCCTTCTTGAGTTGAGGACATTCAGCCTTGAAGTGACCGGGCTTCTTGCACTCATAGCAAACAATTGGACTCTTGTCTGTTGAGGTGGATTCTTTGAAGTTCTTGTCCTTGTTGGACCTTCTGAATGGCCTATCCCTCTTGAACTTCTTTTTCTGTAGGAGAAGCTTTATCTTCCTGGTCAGGAGAGACAATTCTTCATCACTCTCAGAATCCTCGAGTTCTGATAGGTCAGCATCACTGGATGACTCATCTGCCTTCAGAGCCTTGGAAACTTTTGCTGACTTTTGATCAGCTTTCAGAGCAATTGACTTGCCCTTCTTTGGTGCATCTTCATCTCCAAGTTCTTGCTCATGAACAGTGAGTGTTCCAAGAAGTTCATCCATAGTCAAGGTAGTGAGATCCTTGGCTTGAGAGATAGCAGTGATCAAAGGTCTCCACTGTTTAGGTAGACTTCTCAGAATCTTACCAACCTTCTCAGCATTAGTATAGACTTTGCCAAGAGATTTTAAACTATTGATGATAGTTTGAAATCTTCCTATCATCTGAGCAACAGATTCTCCTTCCTCCATGATGAACAGTTCATACTTTCTAACAAGTATGGCAATCTTTGACCTTTCCTGTTCCTTCATGTGTGACAGCTAAGGTGTCCCATATTTCTTTTGCAGAGTCACATGCACATACCTTCTCAAACTCCTCCGGACTGAGAGCACAAATGATGTTGTATCTGGCTTTGTGGTTCAGCTCCCATTTTGATTTTTCTGCAGCAGTCCATTGAGCTTTTGGTTTGTCAGTATTACCATCATTGTTGGGAATGAATGGACCATCTATGATGACATCCCAAAGATCAGAGTTTGTGGATAGAATGAACCATTGAAATCTATCCTTCCAGTAGTTGTAGTTTTCTCCATTGAAGTAAGGAGGTCTGGTTAGGGAAGCTCCTTCAGTCTGATGACTTCCACTTGAACTAGCTCCAGTCGTCATGTCTATTCTTCACGATCTTTTACCTCCACACTGTTATATGCTCAACCCAGAGGCTGAGCTCTGATACCAACTGAAATAGATGACTATAAACACGAGAAGGGGGGGTTGAATTGTGTTTATCAGAATTTAAGCAAAGTTGTAATCTTTTCGCAAACAGAAAGCTAGATTTAGACGAGTGGAAGAATACAGGATGGACGGGTGACTTTTTAAAATACACCACTGACAGACGCAAGAAAAACTAAAGCAATTAAAGAGTTTATGAAAGAGAGATTGACACTGATTTATCCTGGTTCACTCTTCAAAGCAAAGAGCTACGTCCAGTCCTTGGCAGCACCAAGATTTATCCACTATAATTGATAAGGTTACAGACTCAAGTATTATTTGCACACCTAGCCTCTTCAGGCTCAAGACAAGTATTCTTTTCACACCTAGCCTCTTGAGGCTCACTTAGGTTTGTTTGAGAGATTGGGTTTGTAATAAATACAACTTCTCACAAGTATATCTTTCACTAACACTCAGAGAGTGGTTTAAATGTGAAGTTTAGGAAAGTCTGCGTAATAACTTCAAATGATTGAAGAATACAGAATGAAAGAATGAAAGAATTAATGAGCAGAGTAATGGCTTCTTTAATGCAATGTGTATTCCCTCTTTCTTCATCTTCAATGACTTCTGTATTTATAGTCTTCAAGAATTTAGGATCCGTTAGAGACATTCTCTCAGATGTTGGCTTCAAGCAGAACTTCATTAAATGCAATAGAGTCGTTCTGGGCAGTCTGGCCAGCCATTAATGCAATAGAGTCGTTCTGACTTTTCTTGATAATCGTGAAACTGAGTAGGAGAGAAGGCTTCAAGTCTCTTTCTGGTTTTTGAAATACGATTATGATAATCCTTTTAGAATTCGCATTTATAAGATAAGTGCTTCCATCTTGAAAATATCCGCGTCTATCTAGCCATTTGAGTTTTCATTCGGGCTAGTAGACGAGCTCCATATTAAGGACTCAGCAAGTCCAAAGACTAGTGTGGACGGGGGCCTCTTGCACTTTAGTGGAGGAGCACTTCTGTCACCTTTAGTGGACGAGCACTTCTGTTGCTTTAGTGGACGAGAGCCTCTGTTACTTTGTGGACGAGAGTCTCAGTTACTTTGGTGGACGAGCTCCATTTGCCACGTCATTGGACGGATACATTCTGACCTTAATGGACGAGCACCAATTGCCACGTCATTGGACGAGCCATTCCGATCTTAATGGACGAGCTCCAATTACCACGTCATTGGACGGATACATTCCGACCTTAATGGACGAGCACCAATTGATTCCTTGATTGACGAGCTCCATCTGATTCCTTAATGAACGAGCTCCATCTGCTTCCTTAATAGACGAGCTCCATATGCCACATCATTGGACGAGCCTTTCTGATTCCTTAAGTAGACGCACTTCTGATACCTTCAGTTGACGCGCTTCTGATACCTTCAGTAGATGCGCTATTTTGATACTTTATTGGAGGTGCGGTTCTGGTACTTTATTGGACGCATTGTTCTGATACTTTATTGGACGCGCTCTGAATGCCACGTAGGTAGACGCTGGCTTTCAACACTTTGGTGGACGCAAGTTTGTTTCTCTTGCATTCTGGACGTGCGCTTCAATCACTTACAGTGTTGGACGTCTGGTTGTTGCACTTTGTTGGATGTCTGCTTTTCTACACTTTGTTGGACGTCTGTTTGTTACACTTTGTTGGACGTCTGTTTGTCTTATTTAATCTGCACACTCAATAGACAGGTTAGCAACCAATATGAAGGTTAATTAAATCATTAACCAATGTTTAGTTCTCATCAAAACTTAGGGAAATGCACATCAGACATTTTAGAGACTTAATAGAAAGCTTCTTCTTTTGAGCCTGTCGGAGCCTTTGCAACCTCCTCTTTTGGCTTTTAGAGATGGCCGACTGAGTTGATGGTCCTGACAAGCCAGATCCTGTCATCTGAGCATTCTGAGCTAGTTGACCCTTTCCATAATCCTCATTCCAAAAGGGTGGATTGTGGTCATTTAACTTGTTTTTTCCGACCCATTTCTGCTTTCGTAACTCTGGATAACGAGCCGTGGCAGAATTCTTTACCCATTGATCCACCATTACATTGGGACGGGGGTTTCCTAGTCTTGACGGAATTGAATCTACCACCGCCAAAGTTGTTGTTTCCCACTGATCCTCTGATTGGCTCTTTAAGCCAACCTCCGATGTGGTGTTGTCTAGGTCTTGTCTGATGCATGTGTTGTTGGCTATTTGCCTGCCTGTTAACAACAGGTGCAGCACTTCTGTGTACACTGTTAGACCGAGCATTACTACTCGAGTGTAAAAATCTGCCTTGGCTACTACCGTTGCGGGACTCAGTTCTGTCTTGTGAGCGATAAGATGGCGTTTTCTGCCCCCTTGCCTTCTCGGCAGCCACTTCATCATAAAATGTTTCGCATCTTGGGTAAACTTTAAGTATGCCACCAGATTTCTTGTGTGTCATGAAATCGACAAGAGGTTCTCCCGGCTTTGTATAAATATCAAATAAATCCGATAGATCCATCTGGATATTTTGCCCAGCTCTGATATTGACCATGCCTATTCCCATAGGGACTCGGCGGCCTGTCTTGTTAACTTCAAGACCAAACGGTTCTGTATCAACCTTCATGTCTGGTTTCTTGTCTGAAAATTTTAGTCTTCCTTCTGCCAAACCTTTCTGAATAATGTCCCTAAAATGCATACAATCATTAGTTACATGACCAAAAGTGTTATGATACTTACAATACTTCTGATCCTTAATCTCATGGGCTTTCAAAAGCCTATGATCATTTGACAATTTTAACTACTTATCTTTGAGTAATATGTCAAATATTTGATCGACCTTGGTCACATCAAATGTATACACTTTCCTATTAATGAAAGGAATCCTTTCTTTGGCCCTCGCAGGCTTCAAAGCTTGGCATATATAAGGTGGACCATTTTTTAATTCAACATAATCTACCTCATATTCCTCGGAATCGTTGCCCTCCTCGTCGGATTCATTATATCCGACAAAGTTAATCTTTTCTCTTTTGAGGAATTTCTTCTGCTTGAAAACCTTTTCGGCTTTCAATCGTTCAATTTGTCGGACTTTATCTCCTAACTGGGCAAGATCAATTAGATGTTGGTCGACCAACTTCTTCCTAATATGATAATCTAGACCCCCAGCAGCAATCTTTACTATTTCTGCCTCAGGGGTAGGGGTGAAGCAACGACTCCTCAATTGACGGAATCGGGCAAGGTAGTCATCGACAGACTCGTTATTCATCCTCTTAATGCCAAATAAGTCTGTCAATCCTATATTTAGGTCACCCCTAAAGAATTGATCATGAAAACTCCTCTCTAATTGTTTCCAGGAATGTATGGAATTAGGCCTTAGAGTTGAGAACCAAGAAAAAGCATTCTTAGTCAATGAACTCGGAAAGAACTTCATCTTTAATCCCTCCTCTAAAGCCAAATCTCCCAAACTCAATTGTATATCGGGCAATGTGCTCGACTGTCGAATCCCCACTTTCTCTTGAGAATTTTGACAACTTGGGTATTTTGTATCCTCGAGGCATTTCTGCCTGTTGGACCCAATCAGGAAATGCCGATGCAAAAAATGGTTGATTGGCATAACCTATGTTAAAACCAAACCTAGTCAATGCTTGCTCGACGACTTGGTTGACATTTTGATTTAGAACGTTTTGACGAAACGCTCCAAAAGCACCCTAGTTTATGACAACATCTTCGTCTTCCTTTGGTTGTAGAATATGTACATTTCCACGTCCCAAAGGAATCCGACGGTGGGGATGTGACCGTACTCCATCTTGTTCAGATCCGTCAAGTTGTATAACTTGCGGTTGTTCAACCCGTGGTTGATTATTCCTATTGAGATTTCTATTGGTATTTTGGTTATCATCTGAGGCTACAACACCCGAGGCTCTATTTAACCTACGTATCTCATTTGCCAATGTCAAGCACGCATTATTCGTGTTTTCCATTAATGGCGTAATCATTGTACTCATTTGTTGAGTAAATGTATTCACCATGTCATGGTTACTAGAGTCAATTTGCTGTCGAACATTGGCTAATGTAGCCTCTGACAGACCAACAATATTTTGCGGGGGTTGTCTTAGTGGAGATATATATGGTCTTACTACTGGTTGCTCTTGTCGAGAATGGGTTACTACCATTGACCCTGTTATCCCATTCGCATGACTGGGAATTTGCCCCCCAGACGATGGTCCTGCCTGTCCAGATGCATGGACAGCCATCATCATTCCATTTGGATATGATATGTATGCAAATGGGGTATTTGGATTGACAACAGTCGAACCATAAGGCATCCCATACAAAGGTTGTGACAGAGGTTGCGTAGTCCCTCTTGGATTTGAATTCACAACGCTCCGTGGAGACAATACGGTAGTTGGTGGATTTTTTTGTTGTAAAACCGGGAAAGTTGGTGATGGGAGTGTTCCTTGGCCAACTTCATAAAATTTATTGACAACTTGAGCGTAAGAAACACCTCTTCTCGCACCTAAACTATTAGTGCTATTATTCCCTGCATTAGTAGCGTTAGCCCTGGTTGTAGGAATATTGTCAACTGGTGCAATAGCATCCACCGTTGACGCAGCGGCGTTAGTGCCTACTATGCATGCATGACTTGCACTACTCATATTCAGAGTTTTGGGAAATAGATGATGTTTGAACCACCTTTCCACTTCGTAGACGCATACAAATAAATTTGTATGTCAAATTCGTAACACTGTACGAGTTACTCTAAACTCGTCCCACTGGGCACGCCAATCTGTTAACGTTGGTTTTTGGTTGGTGTCCAAAAATCCCTTTGTTACAAATAATTAAAAATCAAGCGAGTGTGGGACCTACGAGTTATGCGGTAATCTCGTCATAATGTGTGCACGTATTGTCTGCCAAGTATGAATTTGACAAGTTAGTCAAATCTAGTAATATACTGGCAAAGACTTGATGTTGTGACAAGTGTATAAGTTTAGGAAAAAGATGTACCGATGATTGTCAATAATGAAACTTGACAACGAAATTGTGTATACTTGAAAAGGAGAATTTGAAATTTAAAAGGAGGAAGCAGTTTTATATGTAGAAAATAACTTCCTGATTGAACTAAGTTTACAATAAAAGAAGAAACATAAGTTTAAAAAGAAATTTAAGTAGAGTATAATCTAAATGATACAACTTTCAAAAAGTGAATGAATTTAACAGAAGAACATAAGAGAAATGCTAGAAATGAGTAAGAATAAATGAAGAAATTGAACAGAAGAAATGAAAATGGCATCGAATTTTGCATAGTATTGAAATAAGAAGGATGGAAGGAATACTTGAATGTAATCCGTCAATCTGCTGTGTGATCGAGATGTGTAGGATATGTATCAAGTAATCTCCAGATAATGGAAATAGTTTCTAAAATACTGAGTAATTAAATATGAATACTTGGCAGGAAGTAAAACTTAGATTTGAAATGTAAGAACACTACAAATGAATTAATATAGAAAAGGTAATTATTTATTAAAGTTGATGAAGAACAATTTCTGAGAAATTGAATAGAAACAAATGAAAATGTTAATTTAAGTAAAAGATGTAAAAAACTAAGAATTACATATAATATTAGAGTAAAGGAAAACTGGATTAAACAAGTATTAATTTGTAGAAAAAATAATGAAGTTTAAAGAAATAACTTGAAGATGATTATAAATAAACCGGAAAATGCATGAAGAACTATTGAAGAAATATTAAAAGTTAATTAAAAGTAACACAAAAATAAGATGAATCCGCCATCACAATATTGATGGCAGTAAAATAAAGAAGTGTAAGAACACTATGAAGAACATGGTGAATAAACTGGAAAGTATATGAAGAACTTGAAGGAAATGAACCAATATTGTATTGAAATTGAACATTGTATTGATGATAAAATGATGGAAGGAGTACTTGAGTTAATCCGTCAGTCTGTTGTGTGAACGAGACGTGTAGGATGTTTCAAGTTCCAACCCTTATTACATTGTAATAACTAGTATTTATAGGCAAATAAAATAACTACCTAGTAGTAACTTCCTATCTAAATGGTTGCCACGTATCTTGGCAGTTCTCTAAATTTCAAATTTAAATTGCTTGTCAAAAAACTCTAATAACTGCTCAATTTCTTGAACCACTCCGCGTCAACTTGATTGTCTTCGACGGTCTGGCTGCTTGACAGCTTATCTTGCCAATGCCTTGTCAGTCTTGAGGACTTAGCTATTTTCATACTTCTCTGTACGTTTGACAACTCTTCTTAATACTTTGTCAAAAAGCTTGGTTGTCAATTTATCCTTTCTGTCGACCAGTATTTTCTTGTCAACTAAATATTTTCAATACTTAGAAAAAATTATTCATTATTATGATTCCTTCGTTAGCCTGTCGAAATTCATCCGTCAATAATCAGAAATTTTACCCCTAACAGATGCCCCCCAAGTTTTACTTTTCGATGGCCTTGTTTGTCTGACATGTCAACTAAAGAACTTCTTGTCAACTCCATACTTGTCAATTCTTCTATAATCTTCTGAATTCGACGTTCTTCTTTATGTCAATTTTTTCTGTCAACTTTCCGTCTGTCGACTTAGCACTTGTCAACTTTTAGCCAAAACAATATATATCAATTTTGGGACTTCTTTCTCAATTTTCATGTAGCCTCTTTTTGTCTGTCTAACGAAAGCTCAAATTTGAAAATTCACTCCTAACACCAGGCGGGTCATGCATAACACAACAATCATAAAATATTCAAACAACAAAATAAAACATCACAAGCAGTAGAATACCTCAACCAGCGTATCACAAACAATCAATAATATTAAAGTCAGACATCATCAAATACTTAAAATCAACCTAATGTCGATAAACCTACAATTCCCGAATCACCATTGGTTTTACAGAAAAGGTTTCCAATGTGATTTTGGTCTTGTCGATTACTCAACTACTAGTAGGGTTTAGGTCACCCTACACAATTATTATAGAATATACTACTTATCGATTCTGACGATAGAATGATTCTTTCCCCCACTCGAGTTATCACCGGAATCCTGAATTCGACATTCCTCGTTATCGCACCACACGTTACCAATTCCTCCTCCAACCAAACAACACAATAACAAATTAATCAACAAAATCACCCTTAATCCTATAATAGCTAGGTTCGGCCACTTAATTCAAAATAGGGTTAGGGTTCTTTTCTCATTCCAATCTTTTGGAGTCTAGTTCCTATAGTATTAACTAGAACAGATTAATTGTTACCATTCAAAAATATGAAATAAAATCGTCTAACCACTTTGGTTAGGGTTTCGGCCTCATGAGTGAAAATAGGCTAGGAAATTCTTTTGAGTTTAAACTCTTGGATTTAAGATCACAAGGCATATTAGAAGCAAGCACAAGCATCATTATTTACAAATTGAACAAAAACATCATACCCACATTCAATGAGGGTTTCGGCCCTAACTAGGAAATTAGGGTTAGGAAATTATTTTGATTTCAAACTTCTAGATATAACAACTATAGGTTTTGAGGAGTTAAGATCAAGTGGCATACTTTAAAGATTGAACAAAATCTCATTTGCCCAAAAACACCTAGATTCGGCCTCACTAAGAACAAAATAGGAAGGAAAATGATTTTGATCACAAGCTCTTAGAAGATGATAGTAGGAGTCATTTAGAGATCATATCAATTGGTTTCACACTAAAAGGATTTTTCTACAATTTTCTAGAATTATTTGAAGTTCTAGATCTAGGAATGTAAAACCATGAATTAGTTGATGATCATGGAGATTTATGGATGATTAATGAAGCTAAAATAATTAGGAAGAGATTCTTTACCTTGGAATGAAGAGAAATGATCAAGCTTGGAGGTTTCCTTCAAGAACAACAATGGAGTTTTTGTGGTTTTTGTGAAGAAAAGTCTTAGAATGAAAATGAAGAAGAAGAAGTGAGTGAAAGGGGAGGCTGCATTTTGGGGGGTATTTATAGGGTAGATTTTAGGCTTTGTTTGGTTCTTAGGATTTAAATTAATGGGTTTTGTGAATATTAAATAATATAATAGTTAACTATGGTTAATAATTAACTTAACTAGGGTTACTTTGCTAACTATGGTTAAAATCATGTGGCCAAGAATTGATGAAGGGTGTGGCTGATTTTGGTCCACAATAATTAACCTTGGTTCCTTAACCATGGTTAAAATTTAACTCAACGTCGGCTAGGTTAAGCTTAGGGGTATTTTGGTCATTTCAATTGAAAATTCCTGATTGCTAAAATTTAAGGCCGGACTCCTTGTCCTCTGTGCTAAATTAATCTCTCCTAATACCTCAGCTCCATAATCGACTCCGTCGTTTACCCGACTTATTCCCCGACTTAGGTTTTACGCGTTTTCTTAACGATTATGCCCGAATAAAATAATATTAATTTCATTCCTAACGAATTTTTTCAAAACTTGTAAAATACTCCAGGAAAAAATATAAAACCTAATGGTTTCGTTCACGAGTCGAAATTAGGGTTTCTGCTCAGTAAAATCTTACTGCCAGTGAAAACGCAGACTGGGTTCCGTCTGAATTTTCAACCAAAATTTTCACCGTAACCTTCTACCATAAGAGAGACTATGAATATGATTTCATTTTATTTAAAGTCACTTTCTAACTCTCATATTAAAATATAATTAATTATATTTTAACCGGTTAAACAGCGTAATTAAAAATCAGGCTGTTACATCCACCTCCTTACTGTCTCTTCCTCAGCCACCCATGGAGGACTAACTCCTTAACCGGAGATTCACTCAACCTGCCACCTTACCGTCACCCTCCTCCCACAGCCTCCAAACCATCGCTCTACCCCCATGAACTCTCTCCCACAACCGCTTCGTTTTCTGCCTCGATGGAGCGCCCCCCACCCGAGCCACTGCCGCATGAGTCCCTACAAATTTTCAATCTGAAGCAATCTGCAGATGCTCCTCCCCCATCAGATCTAGGTCCCAAACGCCCCCTACGAAAGCCACCAGATGCAGGTATAAAATCGTATCTTGATAGAGTTGTTGTTAATGGTGCTTACTTGGGTCCCTTTTTGTTCAGGATTGGCTCTCAATCAATAGGGGAAAGGTTGCTCTCCTTGCATGAGGAGTGCAGGAAGATGTGTGGTTGATAAAAATGTCTGTCTCCACTCCGGTTGTCAAACGTCTTCCGAGCAAGGGTTCAATATGAACAATCCTGAGATCACTTGTAGTCGAAATGTGCCTGCAAAAGCTAAAAATTTGATCTGTAACTGGATATAAAAAAAGACTGTGGGTTCTCATTTCCATATCGTGTTTGACTGGGTGCAGAAGATGTTGATAAACTGGATGTTAGGATCTAGATGTTGGTTTGGTCATGCTTCTTTGGCTCCTAAAAAATCTTTATGTAGTGATGCTCGTCTCTGTTAGCTTAAGTCTTAGTTTTTACTCTAATATGTGGATGGGGAATGCTCCAACACATTTGATTCAATCAATTTGTAATGTTTCTTGTTTCTTCTATTGAATGAAGTTATTTTACTGTCAAAAAAAAATGTGTCGTATATATGTTGTAATCTCATATGACATATATTAGGGATTGTGATTGTTGTTACCCATGATTTGGCTTATGGGATAATGTAATTTAGATATTCAAATATTAAATTAGTATTTTAAATAGCACAATAAAAACAAATTTAAAAAAAACCGAATCATTAAATTCATATCAAGCCACTTTTATTCGGATTGTCAACTTTGTCTTGTCATTGTTCACTAAAAAAAACTTTGTCTTGTCATACTTCTTTCCAACTAACTCATTAAATTTGGAAACAATATATTTTCACCCTTTCTTGATAAAGCTAGTACCAAAACATTCCACCTTGGAAACTTATTCAAGTATGTTAGGATGAAGCATTTAGTCTCCTTAGGATCCCAATAAGTTTTTTCTCCCTGCGCTTCATCGCTGCTTGGAGGGGATCCACAATAGTGTTCCTGTTAAGAGGATGCCTTAATCTATATACACAATGTAGGAAAGAAAATAAAAGTACTAATATTTTTTGACAGCTTATACAAACCATGTTCAAGCTCATTGTGAAAACTTTTTTAGTCAAAGATCACTCACATAGAGTCAGACAAATTTCAGCAACATTGTCTTATGTTTTCTTTTCTTTTCTTTTCTTTTTTTTTTTATTTTAAAAAAAGGGCAAAATTTTATTAAGGAACCAAAGAAGGCCACTAAAGCACAATATGTGCAATAGAAAGCCACACAAGGGCTGAGGTCATTACAAAAAGTGGCTGAAAAAACACGAAAACATGACATATATACTATCTCAGCACCTATGCATATGAGAGATCCCATTGTACTATTACATGAACGCAAAACTGTTTTAGAGGGTCTGAAAATTTATTACCTCAAACACATGAGCAATAATTGAAAATAACTATATCCAAATCACACACGATGGACTCATGTTTATTGAACAAGAAGATTTAACACACACGCGCGCACACAAACATAGGACAAGGAATGCAATTACCTTGAGCCTTTTCACCGCAATAACCAAAAGTGACTACTTCCCCGTATATATGAGAGCAAGAGAACGAGAATATGCAATAAATATTGGCGAGTAAATATGAGAAGATATATATGGTCAAAATCAATAAATTCACAATAAATCCCAACAGCCAAAAGTGAAAATGCATCAATTGACATTTTCGTCACAACACACAAGCTATAAGGAACATGCAAGGGCAACAGAGTTTTCTCACAAGAGAAAGGAGCAACAATATTACCTACACCAACAGAAAAGCCATACCATCTATATCAGAGAAAGGAATGATCTCCATAAAGAATAACTGCCCCGAGTAATTAAAGGATTTGAAAGGAGTGCTTAATGAATTTATGAATTGAAAGAAAAAAATGGAAGATTTAGTGGCCACCGTAAATGACACAAGTGTAACTTGTGTGTGGCTAATGAGCTTCGAGGAAGAGTATATAGAAGAACCGACCACTACCTCATCTGCAAAATCAATTTTGATGTTAAGCAAAAGCTAGCCAGAAATGCTTCGTTGAAGACGTGATTATGATATCTTGAAATCGTGTTTCCACATTTTGCCAAACAGTTGAGTTTGGTACCTCGTACCACGTTTTATTGTTGGACGCATGTTTGATGGAAAAAAGAAATGGATCCATACACCCACTAAGGGTGTGTTTTGGTAAACAATTTAATTAAGCTTATTTTCATATATATATATATATATATATATATATATATATATATATATATATATATATATATATATATATATATATATATATATATATATATAGGTTGGGCTAAGGTGCACCACCCATATTCTGCATCATCCATATGTGGCAAATTTTGGGTCAATCAAATTGTCACATGGGTTGGTCAAAATTTCAAACTTTCTAATTGTATTTCTACTGTGGTCAAATATATGAATACAATATATTGTAGTATAGTATATGTACTCTTTGTATTTACAAATTTAACCCATATTAAAATAATGTTTTTTGATTAAAAAAACTGGTTATATTGCAAAATAATATTTTAATATGAATTAAAATAATGTTCGTTGTCAATAATATTTTACAATATAATCAAATTTTTTTTAATCAAAAAACATTATTTTAATATGAGTTAGATTTACAAATACAAAGAGTACATATATTATACTACAATATATTGTATTCATATAATTTGACTACAGTAGAATACAACTAGAAAGTTTGAAATTTTGACCAACATATCTGACAATTTGATTGGCCCAAAATTTGCCATATGGGTGGTGCAAAATGTGCGTGTTGTACCATAGCCCAACCCATATATATATATATATATATGTATATATATATATATATATATATATATATATATATATATATATATATATATATATTAGCTTATCTGACAGGCTTATTATTTAGTCCCACATTGCCTAAAGATATAGCATAAGTTGTGCTTGTAAGGCTTGGACAGTCCTCGCCTTAGAAGCCGATTTTGTGGGGTTGACTTGGGCCTAAAGCCCAAATGTTAAGATGGTATCAAAGCCTATCCTAGATTCGTTGGTGGGTTGCCTGCATCAAACACGCTCCCCATTGGGTTTGGGCATGAGGAAGTGTGTTGAAAATCCGTCTTAATTATGGCTTTGTGTTGCCTTCATTGCAGCCACCAACAGCTTCATTATGCTGGGCATGAGGGATGTGTTTAGCCCCACATCACCTAGAAATATGCATAAGTTGTGATTATAAGGGTTGGACAATCCTCACCTTACAAGCCAGTTATATGAACATCATAAATTATAATTCTCATAAACTATTTGCATAAATTTATTTTCATAATGAAAAATGCTATTGGTTCATGAGTTATTTTGATAAGCTCAAATAAATTATGGAGAATGCTAATAAGTTCTCTTAGGACATTGTTTATGTTACAGCACAAAGTCAGAATCAATGATGATAATGATCTCAATAAAGAGAAGCCACCTTGATCCAGCTGTTATTCTATTAGCAGTTAGAAAGTTAATTTTCTTTTGTTAGTTAAAGATAGTTTTGTTAGTTAGTTTTCTGTTAAGTTAAGCTAGATGTAATTACTTGTAGCACAAGCTATCTCTCTTGTGTGTGTGTGTGTGTGTGTATAATGTAAGTACATCTTGGTTAATCAATGAGAATCAATTTTCTATTATTTTTCTCTTACACCTTCAATCTCAAATTCTTTCTCTACCTCTCTCTTTCTTATTCGATCTTCTTCTTCTTTGTTCTTGCTTCTGGTGCAAGGTTGCTTCAATGGCTACCTCATTTTTCACAAGGTATCAGAGCTCCTTTTGAAGGAGCTCTGCTGCACTTGGTTACTCTGATTTTATGTTCATCACCCTTTCTTGGATACTTCCTCTTTCCCCTAAGTTCTTCTTGCTTCGTCTTCTTTCTTGAATCACAGCAATGTTTGGAATTGAACAACCTGGAGTAGTAAATCCACCAATTAATCCGATGAATAATCCTACCAGTTCATACTACCTGCATCCGAATGAGAACACTGGATCTTTGTGCATTCCAGCTCCTCTGACAGGGAGCAATTATCATGATTGGTCTGAAGCCATGACTATGGCACTGAAGATCAAGAATAAACTCGAGTTTATTGATGGCACACTGCCAAAACCAGAAGCAAATGATCCTTTGTTCAAACCTTGGGATAGGTGTAACACCATGGTTCTTGCTTGGCTTTATCAGTCCATTGATCCTGAAGTCAAGAAGAGTGTAGTGGCTTGAGAGTTGTAGCTGCAGTATGGAAAGATCTGAAAGATAGGCTTTATCAAGGAGACATTTATCGAATATGTGATTTGCAAGAAGAACTTTATTCAGCAAGGCAAGGTAATCTTTCAATTACTGCCTACTATACATATCTGAAAGGAATATGGCAAGAACTTGACAATTTTAGGCCAATTCCATCGTGCACGTGTGCAACAAAGTGGTCTTGTGCTTTGGTTCCAACTGTTACCTCGTATAGAGATAATGACTATGGATTAGATTTGAGGGGTCTTAATGAACAAAACTCTGGTGTAAGATCCAACATCATGCTTATGCAACCTTTACCTGAAGTAAGTAAAGCTTTTTCTATGCTTATACAACAAGAAAGGCAATTCAATGCTCATGTTGATAATTCTAAGGTTCTATTCAATTCTACTGAGAATTCCAATAATGACCGAGGCAGAGGAAGAGGAAGAGGCAACAACAAAGGATCTGGTATCCTTGGAAAAGGTCCTAATAGCAAAGGCTATAATCAAAAAGTGTGCACTTACTGCAATCGAAATGGCCACACAGTGGATACATGCTACAAGAAGCATGGATATCCACCTAATTACAACAAGAATTTCAATGTGAATCAATGCGCTGCATCAGTAAATGATGCTGGTGAAGAATGTTACGAAGATGCACAAGAGGATGTTCAGGATAGTTCCAAGTTGCTTCTTACTCTTGACCAACAAATGGCATTGCTGGCCTTACTTCCATAGTCAGGATCATCAAATCTGCATACTGCCAACCAAGTAACCACACTTACCAATCACACACAGTTACCAAACCCCTCTGGTTCAGGAAATACAAGTAACACTTCTTGGATTCTTGATACAGGAGCAACAGACCATGTTTGCTACTCCTTATCAGAATTCCAATGTTACAAAAGAATTAAACCTATTTCAGTTAAATTTCCTGATGGTAGCCGAGTCTTAGCATCCATCTCAGGAACCATTCTTTTTTCTAAATACCTCTATCTTACCGATGTCCTATTCATTCCCAAATTTACTTTTAATCTCATCTCAGTCTCAAAGTTAACCAAATCCATTCATTGTAAACTAATCTTTTCTTCTGACCAATGTCAATTACAGGACATATCTTCCTTGAAGATGATTGGTGTAGCTGACCAACAAGCTGGCCTTTATGCAATGAGTTCCGCAAAGCTGAATATTCCTATACCACACTATGTAAATAATTTCACTAGTTATAATGATGACATTTGGCATATAAGGCTTGGTCATCCCTCTCATGACAAGCTCAATGCTTTACATAATTCTTTCCCTTTCATTCATTGTAACAAAAATAAAGACCCTTGTGATGTATGCCATTATGCTAAACACAAGAATTCTCCCTTTCCTTTGAGCAATTCTGTTTCTGTTAATGCTTTTGATATGATTCATGTTGATATTTGGGGCCCTATTTCTTTCCCTTCTATGTTTGGACATAGGTATTTCTTAACAATTGTGGATGATAAAACAAGGCATACATGGATCTTTCTAATGAAACTAAAATCTGAAACTTATTTTCTTATACAATCCTTCACCAACTTAGTTGAAACACAGTTCAATACCAAGTTAAAATGCTGGAGATTAGATAATGGCTCAGAATTTCGACTCAAAGATTTTTATGCATCAAACGGTATTGAGCATCAAACAAGTTGTGTAGAAACACCACAACAAAATTGGATTGTGGAAAGGAAACATCAACACATCTTAGGCATAGCCCGAGCTTTGATGTTTCAATCCACTCTTCCAAAATGTTTTTGGAACTATGCAGTTATACGTGCAGTTTTTCTGATAAATAGGCTTCCAAGCCCTTTTTTGTCAAATAAATATCCACACCAAATTTTATACAATAAAGATCCAATTTTAACAGATTTAAAAGCCTTTGGCTGTCTTTGTTTTGCATCCACATCTCAAGTGCAGAGAAAGAAATTGGATTCAAGAGCAAGAAAGTGTGTTTTCCTTGATTTCAAACATGGAGTCAAGGGATACATACTCTTTGATATCAAAAGTAGAGAAACTTTTCTCTCTCGAAATGTAAGCTTCTATGAACACATCTTTCCTTTCAACAGTGCTGATTCCAATAACAGCAACACAACCCTCCCTACTCCAACCATCTCCTATTCTGATCTAGATACTTATCTGGATTTCCCTCCTACATTTCCTGTCACTTAACCTCCACAAAATAATCCAGCGCATAACATCAACCACCTTGCTTCCCCAATACATAATCCCGCTCCACAAAGTCAGAATCCACCCCCACAACCATCCGATCCTCCAATTGTTAGACAATCTCAAAGAACAAAGAGGGTACCTCAGTACTTGCAGGATTATCATTGTATGTTGGCCAACTCAAACTCACTAGATCAATCATCTTCATCCAAGGTCAGGTATCCCATTTCTAACTCTATTTCATATCACAACCTATCACCTACCCAAAAGCACTTTTCACTTACCATTTCCAATGCCACAGAACCAAACTCTTATGCTGATGCAGTGATTCATGAATGTTGGAAGGAAGCTATCAGTGCTGAGTTGAAGGCTCTAGAGAAGAATCAAACTTGGATACTTACTCCTTTACCTCCAAATAAGAAACCAACAGGTTGCAAATGGGTGTTCAAAGTGAAGCACAAAGCTAATGGCAGTATAGAGAGACATAAGGCCAGGTTAGTGGCTAAAGGGTATACACAAACTGCTGGAATTGATTATTTGGAGACCTTTAGTCCGGTTGTCAAGATGACCACAGTGAGAATACTTCTTCCCTTGGCAGCCATCAATAACTGGCACCTTCATCAGCTAGATGTCAATACTACCTTCCTTCATGGGGATCTACCTGAAGAAGTTTACATGAAAATACCACCTGGACTTTCAGTTTCTGACAAGAACTTAGTATGCAAATTGCAGAAATCTTTGTATGGGTTGAAACAGGCCAGTATGCAATGGAATGCAAAACTCACCATGGCTTTGTTTAACTTGGGTTATGTTCAGTCCAAGGCAGATTATTCCTTGTTTACCAAGTCTTCCCCTTCTGGTTTCACTGCCATACTCGTTTTTGTTGATGACTTGGTCCTGACAGGCAATGATCTCTCAGAAATTACTCAAGTTAAGAGAACTTTAGGTGATCAATTCAGCATCAAAGATCTAGGTGTACTCAAATACTTCCTCGAGTTAGAAATTGCAAGATCTCACAAAGGTCTCAATATCTGCCAGAGGAAATACACCTTGGATCTCTTGAAAGACACAGGTCTACTTGCCATAAAGCCTAGCTCAACTCCAATGGATTCTTCTGTCACTTGATTCGAGACAAAGTCCAAGAAGGCACACTTCATCTGTTACCTATCTCCACAAATCATCAACTTGCAGACATACTCACAAAGCCTCTAGCCCCTGGTCCATTCTCAGTACTCAATAACAAGCTTGGAATGTATGATATACACCTTCCAGCTTGCTGTTATTCTGTTAGTAGTTAGAAAGTTAGTTTTCTTTTGTTAGTTAAAGATAGTTTTTATTAGTTAGTTTTCTGTTAAATTAAGCTAGCTGTAATTACTTGTAGCACAAGCTATCTCTCTTGTATATATATCTAATGTAAGTACATCTTGGTTGATCAATGAGAATCAATTTTCTCTTATTTCTCTCTTACACCTTCAATCTCAAATTCTTTCTCTACCTCCCCCTTTCTCATTCGATCTTTTTCTTCTTCTTTGTTCTTGCTTCTGGTGCAAGGTTGCTTCAATGACTACCTCATTTTTCACAGTTTAAGGAACTAAAAAAAGAAATTTGTATGAGAAATTGTGTATTTAACATTTCGAAGGGTATGACACTTAGTTTTTCAATATGAATTTTCTTTTTATGGATTACGTAACCAATACCCTTAGGAAACTCGTTTGCAAGAAATCATTTATAAGTTTTTTATCTCCAGTGTCATTGGTCAATAGTCAACACAGGCGGAGAATCCAATTCAAGCGCCACGTGTCCCGTGCGTTGTTTCAGAATGGTTACCTCTCTCAACTCAATACACACGAGACGACACGATGATGATAAAGTGAGCAATGCAAAGGCAACGGTCAAATGAACGGATACGGGGGGAACAGGCACGTGACCAGTCTCGGTGACCCATACTCCGTACAACACCAAACCCCCCTTCTCAACGGTCATATTTCACCGACATCCTTCAACGCCCAACGGTCATATAATACCTCACTTTCACTTCATTTCATTTCCATGTTGGTAAATCAAACCCCTCGTAGGCCCAACAAAGAAGAAGAAGTGCTATCAACAATGATTCAAATGCAAGTGGTGGGGTGCTGAAGCTGAACAACACTTGCAACATATGCATGGTGGAGCAGGAGAAGGGAGGGATATCATAGTATATAAAACCGCCATTCTTTTAAGGTTTGTGTTTTCTTTTGGGTAAGTCATGATCACTGCTCAAAAGGGGTTCTATTCTTCTCTGAGTTTTTATTCATGCATGTCTAAAGTGTATTCAAAGGTGGGTTTTTTTTCCTTCTGTTTTTTGTTTTGTTTTCAGGTTTTGGTTTAATTCAGAACTCAGAAGCTGCAATGAAGGACTTGTTGATCAACGTTTCCATTGATGCTTATATGGGTTTCAAAAATATTATTTCTCAGGACTTCTACTTCAAATCCCAAGGTGCATGTTTCTATTTCTCATCCCTTTTTCTTCCTAAACAATAAAACAAACAACATATATACAACCTTCTAATGACCCTTCATTAGGTTTTTCTGGAATCCGATGATCGTTTTTCAGTGTTAGGCCTTTTAATTTGATTAGTCTTCAAATTCTTTCATTCTTTCTTGCATATAATATATAACTTCATATTCTTTATTATTAAACTTGGTATTGTATTTACAGATTCAATTCATATATATAGGAACACTCTGCTTGAATTTGTAAAGGAAAAAAACTACAGTTTGTTTGTCCATTATTTGTACATTCATCGGATTCCTTTTATTTATTTTATGTGTTCTTATAATTAATTCTTTGAAAACTTCACACACACACATAGATCGTTTCTCTGCATTTCTCTCCTCTTTTTAACATAACGAATGCAAATTATTTGAATTTTAGATACTTTGAAACAAAGAAAAAAAAAACACACATTTTCTCTATACTTCATAAAATTATTACTAGATAAAAAGAAAGGGAAGAGAAAAAGAAGCATCATCCACATTGGGAGGGGTGAAATAGCCAGTGTTACAAAAACCATAGACGATGTTGGCTGGGTGTTCTAGTTCTACATTGTTGTCACCAAGGCACAGATTGAGGAGTGAAGTTTCATCACCTGCACAGTTTCAAGCCTGCCATTTCCAGCTACCATCTTCCATGAACACACACAGATTGGACTTGCCATCATCATGCAGCTTCCCAAGGAAAGACACCACACGTTCACAACAACAATCTTTGAAGCCAATGGGACTCTCAGTGGAGAAACCAATGGAAGCCAAGACCAGCACTTGTTCTCTGAAGAAGCACAACATTCGACTTCCACCATTAGCAACAACAACTCAAGCCATGGCCACAAACACTCAAACCATGGCATTTGTGGAAAGCAAGGGAGAGATCAATGATGAGTTTTGGGAAAAGGGTGGTAAGGGTCTGAAGAGGCTTGCAGAACATGGTTCTGTTGATGAGTCCTTTGCCAACAGAGCCAAGAGGAAAAAGGCTAGCAGTGATTTTGATGACATTCTTGAAGGAGCAGGAGATAGTTTGAGTTTTGCACATATGGGTTCTGGCAACTTTTGGTTTCAACACCCTTCACTTCCTTTGTCTCTGACTTGTTCAGGGGAAGAGGAAAGGGTGTGCTTTGTTCCTAGTGAAGTGGTTTCTGCACCTTTGCCTTTATCCAACAATCAATGGGTTGAACTGGAATCTGCTGTGACTAAGATTACTAATTTTGGTGAGAAGCATGTTGTTGAGGGTAGCCAGCCTCATGTGAAGGAAGGTTCAGTGTCCAATGCTTCATCAGAAAGCCAAAGCCTGAGTTTGAGGCTAAATGAAAATGCAACATCAGAACATGAAGTTGGTAATGGTTCAGGGAATCCTTGTCATCATGAAGGCACAGAGGTGGAGACAGGAGAGGATGATGACCAAGAGAAGCATCTTGGATTTGAGCTGATTAGTTTTCTGACAGCTTGTGTTGATGCTATTGGATCGAGGAATGTAGCTGCAATCAACCATTTCATAGCAAAATTGGGTGATCTTGCATCTCCAAGAGGAACTTCCATAAGCCGCATTTGTGCTTATTTCACAGAAGCCTTAGCCATAAGGGTCACAAGGCTTTGGCCTCAGATTTTTCACATCACCATTCCAAGGGAGCTAGAAAGGGTAGTGGAAGATGAAACTGGCAATGCACTAAGGCTTCTGAATCAGGTTACCCCAATCCCCAAGTTCCTTCATTTCACTCCCAATGAGATGCTGTTGAAGGCTTTTGAAGGGAAAGACAAGGTTCACATTATAGATTTTGACATAAAGCAAGGGCTTCAATGGCCCAGCTTGTTTCAAAGTTTAGCTTCAAGGACTAACCCTCCAAGCCATGTCAGAATCACAGGCATAGGGGAGTCCAAGCAAGAGCTGAATGAAACCGGTGACAGACTTGCTGGTTTGGCTGAGGCGTTGAATATTCCCTTTGAGTTTCATCCAGTTGTGGATAGACTTGAAGATGTGAGACTTTGGATGCTTCATGTGAAGGAACATGAAAGCGTGGCTGTGAACTGTGTTTTGCAGCTTCACAAGACCCTTTATGATGGAAGTGGAGGAGCATTGAGGGACTTTTTAGGCCTCATTCGTAGCACAAATCCTATTGTTGTTGTTATGGCTGAGCAAGAAGCAGAACACAATGACCCCAGGTTGGAATCAAGAGTGTGCAATGCCTTGAAATATTACTCAGCTTTGTTTGATTCAATTGATCACTGTCTTCCACAAGAGAGTCCTATGAGGATTAAGATAGAGGAGATGTATGCTAGGGAGATAAGGAACATCATTGCTTGTGAAGGAAGTGACAGGTTGGAGAGGCATGTGAGTTTTGGGAATTGGAGGAAGATGATGGTGGAACAAGGAGGGTTCAGATGCATGGGAGTTACTGAGAGAGAAATGATTCAGAGCCAGTTGCTGTTGAAGATGTACTCTTGTGAGAATTACAGTGTGAAGAAGCAAGAGAAAGAAGGAGCAGCAGCAGTTACTTTGAGTTGGTTAGAGCAACCTTTGTATACAGTTTCAGCATGGACACCAGTTGATGTTGCTGGCAGCTCATCCTCTTTTTCTCAGCCAGCTTAATTTGCCACGGATTTTCTTTTATTCATTGATACATTATGTCAGAATTATACAACAGGATCAAAAGGGTAGGGAGAGTATTCTTCTTAGGTAGGAAAAAAAGATTGTCATAATTATTCTTTCATTCTTTGCTGCAGATAAGATTTAATTTGTATGAACAGCAACACTGCTTTTCTTTTCTAGATACATCAGATACATTGGTGTCAATTTATGATCATTATTTGATTCTTTTGTGTAAGCTGGAAATTCTTTCTTCATAGGGTATGTAGTCACGGATTGGAAAATTTGATTATATATTTGAAATGAATTCAGTAAATTGATTATCTCCCATTTGCTATTTCATATTTTGCTATCACTTTTCTTTCAAGCAATAATTTCAAATAGAAAGCTGCAACCTGGCAGATACAGGTTTTTGTTGAAAATATTCACTAATACAATCTAAATGATCTTTTGCTGTGCTTGTCTGCAACGAGGGAGTGGAGTTATCAAATTTGGTAAATGGTAGTATATCAGTATTTGTGTATTGCAGCCATTATCAGAGAATCAAATCAGTAAAAAAAAAAGTTACTTAATATGCACAAAATCAACAAGATATTTGTTTTGGGATGTGATGGGGGTGGTGGCCCCAACACTGGAATGCGTCTTATCTTTCTGGATGCAATGCATATGATCTTTCAAAACAAAATAGACACGAGAAAGAACGACATTTTACACATATTTTCAAATAGAACCAAATCAAATGACAAATGGAGCTGAAACTGATACAATCAGTGTCTGTTCCTGTTCCCTCCTGCCCAAAATGTCATGTCATATATATAAAAGTAAAACATCAAATTAAGATGACAATTTTCTCATCCCAACAATTGCTATCTGCCCACTTTTCTGTATAGAATTAATCAAAGCCAATAACTTGTCATCAACCAGTAAGAGACATATTGTTATTGTAATTGACAGCAGCCAAATGAACTCAACAATTTGTTTTATGTGATGCCACCGTAGTACTAGGCTGCTAAGAAAAAGTATGCACAAGTTTCTTAGGTCTTGGGTGGGAAGGGGTTCCATCGAGTACTCAAATAAAATGTGGCATATCTATGTTGGGATTTTCTTTAGGTTTTGTTTGTGAGTGTTTTGTTTTGGAGGGGAAGTAAGAGAAATGGAAGATGTGTGAGAATCTCTCCCTTGTTTGTTAGTTTAAAAAATTTGGAGAGAATGGTTTTGAGGATTTTAGAAAATCTCCCAAACCCCTCCGAAGCCCACTTTTTTTATTTACCCCAATTTTGTGTTTTTTTGGGGGAAAATAATTAAGTTACTAATTTACTCTCACAGTCTTTACTATTTTGCATTAATTTTTTTTAAAGGTGTATTAATATTATTTAAAAAAATATTACTTATATTAATTTTCTAAAATAAGGATAAGATTGTCAAAATGTTATTAACCCACCCTAAACCCTAAACCCTAAACCCAAATTTACTTTTCTCATATAATATGCACTCACAAATAAGGGGAGGGATAATACTCTTCTTCCCCTCCCTTCCTCCCCTTTCCTTCCCCTTTGATCCCTCTCTTTCCTTCCCCTCCCCTCCAAACTCACAATCAAAGCCTTAGGCAATAGTTGTAAAACCTGGTAAGAATTGAATGCATACTATATATATATATATATATATATATATATATATATATATATATATATATATATCACATGACTTTTTACCAACATCTTGTTGGTTTGGATGGTAACGGACTCGGACCCTTTGTTTGTGAGTTTGGAGGGAAAAGAAAGGGATGAGATCAAAGGGAAAGGAAATGAGAGGGAGAGGATGGGAATGAGAGTATTATCGCTCATCTTGTTTATGAGTGCATATAACATATTGTATGAAGGGAAGTAAATGGAGGGTTATATAACACTTTTACAATTTTATCTTTATTTTAGAAAATTAACATAAGTAATATTTTTTAAATAATATTAATGCAACTTTCAAAAAACAATAATACTAATGCAAAAAAAAAAATTATTCCTTTTCCTCTAAAAATTGGGGTAAACCCCCAAAAAACCTCAAATTGGGGTAAACCAAAAAATTGAGGTGAAGAGGGGTTAGGGGGTTTTATAAAATCCTCAAAAATTTTCCCTCCAATTTTTTACACTCACAAAAAAGGGAGAGATTCTCATAAACCTTCCATTTCCATTACTTCCCCTCATAAACAAGACTCACAAACAAAGCATTATACAAGTGATATGAGGTTCAATCCATATCTATTGCATATGCAAAAAATTTAGTTGAGAGATCTCAGCTCTTCACGTCATCCAGTACTTGTGCGTGCATGATACGTTTGAAACCAAAAATATCATGTGACTTTTTGAAAGTAAGCTTATCTCAATTAGTAAATAAGAGTGTATCAATCTTTAAACCTGGTGGATTGAAATTTTTAATAATTATTACTGCATAATTATAGGAACTGGATCCTCTCTAGGAGGAGGTGCCTACGGCCTCTTTCCGGCAAGCATCTAGAGTCTAGACCATTCATTTAATCCAACAGTCCAGATTAAGACAACATTTTTAAACATAAAAAGTGTATTAAAAAAAAAACCTCCGAACCTCGCTGGAGGACCAAGTGAGGGTTGATGTTGAGTTTGGGACCGTCTAGCACGGTTCACCGTCTTCAGGAATTACGACTTTGGCGTAAACTGAAAATGAAAATTTTGAAAATATACTGAAAATAAGTGTAAAAGTGAAAAAATGAGTTGGGAAAAATAAAGGTAAGGAATGAATGATGATTATGGTTACCGTGAAGTCAGAGGAGAGGAGGAGGAAAGGAGTTACAGTAAGGATGGTAGAAGGAAAAGCCATGGCTTACTCGTTCACTTTGCTGCAACTTGCAAGAAAAGCACACATTAATCTGGACCGTTGATTAAATGGGATTAAATGGATGGTTCATATGCTTGCTAGAGAAAGGCTATAGACACCTCTTACGGCAGAGAATTCGGTTCCATAATTATATGGAAAAGTTATTTGGGTGCCTTTGAGTAAACAACTTAATTAAGAGTTTATCACATAAGATCTTATCGCATGAGAGCTTATGTCATAAGTGCTTAAAGAAAGAAAGGGGCATGAGAGGATTAGAATAGTGAAAAACACGGAGAGGGTGTTTAGTGCATGAGCTTTTATGATAATTCCATAAGCTTCTCCCAGTGACTTATGAAAATAAGTCAAAAACTCATTTTGGAATGGCATAAGTTATTTTTATAAGCTCTGTCAAACGCACTGCATAAGAGCTTATGTCATCAGATAAGTCAAAAGGAGCTTAAATAAGCTCTTCCAAACGCCACCTTTGTCTGCTCGGAGTTTTTTAATAATTACATGTTTTGGTATACAATTTAATTCAAATCAATTAGCGTTTATGATACAAGAGTCTATAACCTTCATATAATGAATAAGTTAAAAAGAGTTTATAAAAATGTTAATAAGCTATTTTTGTAAAATCTTTCAAACACTTGCTTAAGCACGTATATACTAAGATAAGCCTAAAATCTCTTTATAAGCAAATGTCCCTTAAAAAGAGTGTGAAGATTAATGATTGTATACACTGATTATTAGCAAGCTACCATAATGACCAAGGGACAAGCTAGTATACTCTGTTTGATTTTAGGAAAGAAAATGAAAGAAAAGAAAGGAAATGAAGAGAAAATTATATAATTATTTAATTATTTGGTATGAGAGAAAGAAAAAGAGAAAAAAATCAAAACTCGTCTCTACTCTTCTTTGATTTTATAAAAAGTAATATGAAGGAAAATATATATATTTTAAAATAATATAAATATTCTTAAGTAAAAATGACATATCATAATAGGTTAATTATGTTTACGTCTTTCCATTCCATTTCTTTCTCTCCCTCACTTTTCTTCTTAGAGTGAGAGCAAAACTTTTTATCATGGGTCCCACACTTTTGTGTTCTTTCCTTCCCTTCTTTTAGTTTTATTTATTTTTATCATGTAAGCAGACTCAAGGGGACATTTCTTTCCTTTCCTCTCGTAGCATACAAGGGAAAAGTTTCTTTTTCTCCCATTTTTCTTTCTCTCTTTTTCTTTCATTGACCTTTCTTGTCATCAAAACCCAGTGTAAATTTCAACTAGGCAGAAGGAACGGACCAGCTAAATGTTGGGGATGCAGATATTTTAAACGGTTAATACTTTCATAATTTTATTACTGAAACTTCAACTAAAACTGTGACAAGAAATTTCGGTAATGGGTTGCAGGTGCCCTTCAGCTTATGTAGGTCCGTCCATGACTTAGTATTTGCCGTCAATGTCTGCATCAAATTTTGTGAGGATGAAAATGCTACATCATTACATCAACATATGTGGCGCCATTATCCCATTGTAGGATGAAGAATATCAGGGAGCAAGTTGAGGGTTGAGGAGCTTTCAATTGGTCATTGTTAAGATTTTTTTGATATAAATGGAGAGCTGAAAGTCTGAAACAAAGACATTTTGTTCGGAAGCTAAGGATTATTGACAAGGACTACTTTACTTTGCAGCAAAATGAGCCGATGTTATAGTTTTGAGACTATTAATTATTGATGGCAATTTAAGTTTGATGTAAGTTGTTGTGAGCCAGGTAAAGAGAAACTCTTATATCATGTACAAAACCAACCAACCTCTTGTTCTAGAATTAAGATCTCATGTCTCATTTTTTCTGTCACATTCTTTATCTCTCATCAATAACAATTTGCCACTTAATAAAATAAAAGTATAACTCATTAACACTCATACACCATCCTAATTTTTGAATGGTGGACAGAGACACTATTTTTTTTGGACAGCAGATTTGTTCTTCTTATCATGATCACTCATAATCACATAACATACATTTGTTGGATTTGCACCAGTAGTCTTCGCCTCGGTCTAGGTTTTTTTTTTTTGGTTAGGAAATGTTTAAATTCAATAATTTTTTTTTACCGTCAAATTTGATATTTTGTGAGGCATCATACTTTTATTTATCTTATATATAAATTAAGATAAATATATTGCATAAAAAAAATATAAAGAGAAGTATTGCTAGCATTTCTCATAAATAAAATGTCATATTATGAATTTTCAAATAACGAAACTCTTTGATTTTGTTGTGGGTATTCCAATCACTTTAATTTTGTCACATTTATAGGTATTTTGCCGTGTTATGCTATTAACCTGGGTACTGTGAGTTTGTTCATAGATTCATCCTTTTCAATTTTTAGCGACGTTGAATTTGTATTATTTTCGATGTATTTTATCAATTTGAATGAATGAATATTTTTTTAAAGTAAAAAAAATAAAATTAACGAAACTCTTTTTAATTTGAGGATGAGGGGCTGCCAAGTGCCCACAAGCCATACTAAAGTTCATGAGATGTTTTTCGTTTAAAATAATGTTGGACTTCAACAATACAACACCACGAGAATACTTTTTTATTTAAGTGATCTGTACTGTACGTGAGGAAAATTGGCATGGTGTCCAGATGTTGATTGTATTATGTTCTTTATTTTTTTGGTAATTTTGGATAATGTTGTAGCTATCAGTTTTATTTTTATTTTTATCAGAACTATCAGCTTTTTCAGTAGTGCAATGAATTGTATACGAGTTATGTTATTTGAATACAAAATTTAGATATTGTATGTGATATCATACATATTTATTTCTATCATATACTTATTTATTTATTTTTTGATATACACGCATTCCAAAAATACATAAAAAAAATAAATGAATATTATATGGTGTCCCATTTTTTTTTGTTCAAAATGTATTTGCCATTGTATAATACAGGCCGGTGCCGCACTAGAATGTGCGGAAGATAATTAATCGATCATTACTATATTACTATAAATGTATAAAAATTAAAGAAGATATATTGTGTCAAAAAAAATAAAAATATATATAATTTAGAATTTTGTTATATGCCAATTCTTGCTGGTATTATATTACTCACAAGTCATTTATATGGTAAATATATTATTTGATTTTAGGCCGTGCAATATTTGATGTATAGCTTTAAAAAAAAAAATTGGCATGTGTATAAATAATTTACCAAGTATAATATTATTTTTTTATTTTCTACAGATTTGTATTATATACTATCAATTTACTTAATGTCCCTATTCTAATTATAAGAATCAAATTTTGTAACCGACATATTTTTATTATGATTAAGATGTTATTTGAATCCATTAAGAGATGGAGTAACAAGATGTTATAGGAAAAAATATTACATAATGATTAAGAGTTTTAGAGCTTCTATTTGGATTAGGAATGACAATGGGATGGGATGGGATGGGATGGGGTGGGGTGGGGTGGGGCGGTAGTAGTCCCCACCACCCGCCTCGCGGGACGAAAATTCGTCTTATACTCGACCTATTTTTGTGTGGGTATCTGTCAGTCAGGTTTTAACAGATTTTATGCTTATCCGTGAATGGATACCAACAAACTACTAGGCAATATAGATCAAAGCATATTTATGTACATAGTGTTATCTTCCACAATAAATTGACTTGGCTGAATGGAGTGGGTGGGTTAGTGGTGGGTAATTGCTTGGATTTAGGAGTTCTAGCCAATGGAGTGGCTATGGTGAGGGTTGGTTTCGACCCATAAATATACTTGTAAAGATTTTTAAACGACACACAATCAATCAACATAACTTAAGCTTTTATTTGCTTACTTTTCGTACGTATTTTTCAGCTTACGACCCTTATCTTGTTTGATTTGTTTTTACCCTTTTTACTTTATCAAGTCATTTGATTATTTAACCCTTCTACTCTTAGCTCTTATTAGTTCATTCTTCAACCAAACGCCTTCTTTAGTAGTTTGGGAATCTTGCTGAGGGTTAGGTTTTTCCCTTGATGCTAAATCGTCTGGTTACTAAAAAAACCACTACATGTACCTAAGCTGATTCTCTTTCGGTTGAGTAACAAATTCTACATGAAAACACATAGTAGTAGTGTTAATACGTATCTACCAACCTAAATGTTTACTGTATGATTTTAATTAGAACGAACAAAATGATTACGTGATAAATGTTAGTGCTAATATATACCTCGCCAAATACAATCTTAGACACTCTTAAAATATTATACCCTGATTTAATACATAGATACGGATATTTCTATTTTATAAAATTTATTACGAGGAAAAAAATTCCTTCCCAAATGTCCTAAAAGCAACTCCATGATAGTTGCTTAACAGTTCTTAAAAATAAGAATCGATTTGTGTTGGATTATATCATGGTACGTCAAAGAATAAATATCAGGGAGCAAGTTGAGGACTGAGGAGCTTTCAATTGGTCATTGTTAAGATTTTTTTTGATATAAATGAGAGCTCAGAGTCTGAAAGAAAGACATTTTGTTCGGAAGCCAAGGATCATTGACAAGGACTACTTTACTTTGCGTCAAAATGAACCGATGTTATAGTTTTGAGACTACTAATTGACGGCAATTTAAGTTTGATGTAAGTTTGTGAGTCAGGTAAATTCATATTTTTTTTAAAAAAATAGACATGGTAGGAGATTATGTAAGCGAAAAAAATTAATGGATTGGTTTTTTTAAGACTTTGAATTAAAATATAGTGTTGAGTATATGTTATTCGTCCATAAAATTCAAACTCGAGACCTTATTTTGACTCATTAGATATAGATCTTCCTACTATTTTAGGTTCTTCCATTCCTAAATAATTAAAGAATAATATAGCTAGAGTAAAAACAAGTTTGTATTTAACAAATGTAAGCTACTTCAAAAAGGGGGCAACTAATTAACAAAAGGATTAACTATTGAGTTGATTCCTGAACTATTTGAGAATTTGCAGATAGGTCTCTAAATTAAAAAATAATAATTGGGTCCATGAACTTATATAAGATTTTCAATTAGGACCCGAACTAAAAAAGTTTCTAATACGGTCGATGAACTTATATAAAATTTTCAATTGGGTTCCAGGGATAGAGTTTCGTGAAGAGATCATTGATCTTGCTGATATGGAACATGACCTTTTTTTTTAACATGTTTGTATTTAAGGTTGCAAGAGACCAAAATACAAAACCAGAAAACAAAAACGTGATCCGCGGCGGCTTCTCCCCCTTCTAAACAAATAACTCCTTTATTCCCCAATATCTGTTTCACAATTTCATATCCCACTCAAAATAGCTTTCTCCAAAATAGTTCTCTCACTTGCAACCTACTTCATCTTGTGGTATCTTATTGTGACAATATCTGAAGGTTCATTCTTCACCCAAACCACTCATAGATGGCTAATACGGTACAGGTGTCCAACTTAGATGAAATCAGTAATATTTCGTCCAATTCATCGGATCACTAACCATTTTTCCGGGGGTTATAAGATTGACCTGGTGGTTGGGGTGTGAAATTAAGGAGTGTAGTGCTTAGGAGATTGGGGTTCAAACCCCACATACTAATAAATATTAACATTACTATGTTTTAAAATGCTTATTTGTAGATTTTTATGTATGTCTGAGTGGGGATCCTCACTGAGTTTAATACTCACCTCACGCCTTTAAAATGTTGTAGGCACGAGTCTGATCAGTTTGGATATTCTTACGCATAGAAGTTGCTTGGGAGCCATGTATGCCATGTGGAGGCTTGTGTCTTGATATTTTGAGGTTTGCAACCAACCTTGTTAAGGATGGCAAACCTATTACTTATATGAATTTAGGACTGTGTAATCTTTGGTTTAGTTTGCTTAACTCTGATGAATATATTTATTAATATGATATATTAATGAGTATGATTCTCTTGACTTTGTATGAATACGGATTTATGTATGCATGATAGGCTGCGTAAGGGAAAGATCATGCTTTCCCTTTCGACCGGTCATGGCTACGAAATTCGAGTCATGACAAATAATGCAACATTTGCCTATAAAAAGAAATTCAACCCCTTTTTTTACTTTAGAGACTATGAATACCCATTTTTGTTCGTCTTCATTTTATTTTATTCTAATTTTATTATTATGTTATTATATTTCAGGGAGACTAAAAAAATAATAGTGAAGAAAGAAAGAAGAAAAAAATAATAATGAAGAAAGCAGGAGGTTCCGTCCGTTGCATATTTAATTTTCTGTTGGATAAGGAGGTTCAGTCCGTTGCATATTTAATTTTCTGTTGGACGAGGAGGTTCCGTCCGTTGCGTATCTAACTTCTTGTTGGACGAGGAGGTGTCGTCTGTTGCATATCTAATTATCTGTTGGACGAGGAGGTTTCGTCCGTTGCGTAATTTTCTGTTGGACGACGAGGTTCCGTCCGTTGCATATTTAATTTTCCTGTTGGACAAGGAGGTTCCGTCCGTTGTGTATCTAATTTTCTGTTGGACGAGGAGGTTCCGTCCGTTGCATATTTAATTTTCTGTTGGACGAAGAGGTTCCGTCCGTTGCGTATTTAATTTTCCGTTGGACGTGAAGGTTCCGTCTGTTGCATATTTAATTTTCTGTTGGACGAAGAGGTTCCATCCGTTGCGTATCTAATTTTCCGTTGGACGAGAAGGTTCCGTCCGTTGCGTATCTATTTTTTTGTTGGACGAGGAGGTTCCGTCCACTGCAATTTTATTTTCAAACTGGAGACTAAAAAAATAATAGTGAAGAAAGAAAGAAGAAAAAGAAAATAATGAAGAATGGAGGAATAAAAGAAGGAGAAAAGAACAATCAACAAAAAGAGAAGAAAGAAGATTGAGTTACCACTCCTAACCCTAAAAAACCCCATTTTACATATCACACAAAACCTCTATTCCTCCTCCCACTCTCCAACCGCCCCTACACCTCCTCTACCCATTGGTCCTTCTTCTCCTTTTTCTCCTCCACTCTCTTAACCGCACCACACTTCCTTCTCTCTTCAAACACGCAACCTTCACATCAAATCGCCTCCTTTCCTCTTCTCACGCCACCTCCATCTGGACACACGTGATCTCCGCTCAGAACCGCCCAAGCTCCGGATTTCGTGGGACCAACCTTGAAGCCGTTGGGTAAGGAGAAGCATGAAGCCCTCTCCTTCATCTATAAATTGAGACGCGAAGATAGGGGGAGAACGAAAAATCAAAGGAGATACGGAGGAAGGATACGAAGACAGAGGGAGATAGAGATTTTTATCTGATGTTTTCTTTGTGAAGAAAAAGAGATTAGGTTTGAGGTAGAAATGGAGGGGATCTTCTTTTTTTAAGTGGAAAGAGAGGATCTTTGGGTTAGGGGTTTGAGTTTTTTTTCCTCTTCTCTATCATTAGAGTGGTTCCAAATTTTCAGAAGAAGAGAGAGTTAAAAGAGTCAGTGAAACTGAAATGTGAGGGTTTTGATCTTAAAATTTTACAACTGGAGAAAGCAAAATCATTGTTATTCTGCTCTCATTTGGTAATTCTTGTTCTCTTTGTTGATATTATTCATGAGTTTCTCTTGACATTCTTATTTTTGTGTCCCTGTTTATGACGAAAAGAAAATCCATGGATATTGAAACTGAGTGAGTTAGTATGATGTTTGCTATATGAGTTCTTATGTCTATTTCAGAAATGGTGTATCGTAGGGTTCCTATTTCATTGTTTGCCGTCACATGCTGAAATGCATGATACACTAGTAATCTTCATATGGCTATACTATTACTAGACACTTAAAATGTTTCAGTTTTGTTCTATTTTCATTAGGTAAAACTATTTTTTACATAAAAATAAAAGATGATCACTTAAGTCACATTCAACCGGTTTGTTCCTTTTTTACAAAACAAAGAAAATTGCCTTTTGATAAATAAATAATTGAACCTATTTTATTTAGGGATGGCCTATGGACTTGGTTGTCATATTCAATCCCTTAGAATAAAGGTTGCCCTGTGGACTTATATGCCATGTTCAACCTATTTAGGACTTTTCAACATTTAATCAAAAAAGTATAATAAAATAAAAAATGAGATCATGAAATAACATTTCTCTTCCTAATTCCTATGTGGCATTTATCTAAATACTTAATTAAATCAATGTTATTTTTGGGTTGCTCTATGACAAGTGTTATGCTCAACCCTTTAGATTTTGAGGTTACCATGTGGACCTACGTGCCATGTTCAACCTCATTTAGGTTTAATTAAAAACTTCCACCAATATAAAACCGATAAAAAATACAAAATATCTTAAAATTAAAAATGATTTTTCCTTTAAATGATTTTTGGGGTAAAATAAATATTTTCAAAGTTACTAATAATTTACACAACTAATTTTGGGTAATCATTTTTATGGATGTTCTAGGGTGCCGTGGGGTTAAGATGTAATCGACTCTGAAAAATAATTAATCTTAAATAATAAAAAGATAAATTGTAGTATATTGTAGTATATTAATCTTTATATATAAAAGAAGCAATGAAACTTCTATAACATCCCCCCCAAAAAAAAAAAAACTTCATCTTTAAAATGAGATTATTAAAATCTTAGAAAATTATGAAAAATAATTAATCTTAATTAATAAAAGATAAATTGTAGTATATTATAGTATCTTTATATATAAAAGAAGCAATGAAACTTCTATAACATTCTCCCCCAAAAACTTAGCAAGAACGTCATTGTGACCAAGAACATCAAATTTCCAACATGACTTCTAATGTAGTATACAAAGAAGTCTTTCAAAATTTACAATAGGTAACTCGTACTTCATAAATTATATGTTTGAGTTGTTTTAACTTAATGGATTATATTTTACATTCTTGAATTGTGAATTTCAGAATTAAGGAATTTTGTGTAAATTGGTCTTGCTGCTTATAGCTAATCCATTGTGTTCCGTCCAAATATCTTAAGTATGAGATACTCGGTCGGAGACAGTTTTGTGGAAGTGTTTTGGAAGGGGCTTGACAGAATGTGAATTCTGCTCCTACGTATCCAAATGGGAATCAAAGCAAACGTAGTTCTGAATGAGGGGGTAAGCCCCCTATTTATAGAGATCTTTCAGGATCAAGCTCCGAGATAAACGGAGAGATATTAGGATCAGGCTCCGAGATAAACGGAGAGATATTAGGATCAGGCTCTGAGATATACGGAGAGACGTTAGGATCAGATCCCTGATTATGCGGAGTGATATTCGGATCAGTCATTTATGACTGATCCGCAAGGGACCGAGATGTACTTCTATGGCAGGGCGAATCCGAGTGCTTATCCTCGGCTGGCCCGGTGTGCTGATATGTCCTCGACCTTGAAGGAGCTTGGGCTAAGGCCCATAGCCGGGGTAAGCTCGGTCAATCCAAAATATAGACGAGTTCTCGGCCTTGCCTTCTCGGCCGGTACACAAACCCCCCGAGCTCTGAGCTTGAATAAGCGAAAGAGCTGATAAGTATGAAATCGAGCTTATTCTTCGACTACACAGGCATCCGCATCCCCAGCTGTCATTTCAATCAAGTCTTCTCTCTTTGTCAGAGAAAGCAATCATTCCCCCTAGTACTTCTGCGGCACGCTTCGAGCAAGAAACCCTAGAGTTCCGCGCCCATTTAATGGGGGGAAAATCAAAAGTCGCGCCCTTTTGGGCTTGATGGGACGTGGGCCGTCAGTCGCAGGCTATAAATATCTTTTGCGACTCCAACTCCATTCTACCCTGTTTATCCTCCTTCACCTTTCGCCTTCGTCTTCCAAGTTTCTGCCTTCCCTCTTCTGCTTGTCGTTTTCCAAGTACGCCCAGTCTCCTACTTCCCCTTGTACTTCTCAATTTAATTTTTGCTTACCAGATGAGTTCATCCATGTCCTCTGAGTCAAATACCTCGCCTCTAATTGAGCGCGAGGTTTCTCCCATTGGGGGTTCTCCCTCCACCTCTTTGATTCCTCCACGGGAGTTGAACGACGGAGAAGGGGAAGCGTCCTCTTCCGGGTCGTCTTCCCCTGGGTCTGATTCCTCCGGGTCTGACTCCAAGTCCGGTTCTCCCTCTCCCCCGGTGTCCAAACCCGCCGCTCGTAAGCAACGCCTGAGGGTTCCAAAAGACCCTATTCCTGATATCACTCTTCCTGGGTACACCTGGGTTAAAGGTGAGGTTGGGACCTTTTTCTCTGATTTCCAAACCCCAGAATCAATTGATCAACTTCGGTCCCAAGTTAATATCTCGGCGTCTGGGGACGAGTCCGAGTTCATTTGCTCCCCCTGCTCGAGTACCGAGTGTGTCTTCCTCAGGGCTCGTCCCTCCGAGCCCCCCTTTACATACATGTACAAAACATTATTCGATAAGCTGCATGTATCTCTTCATTTTACCGAGTTTGAGTGTGATGTTCTGAGGACCATGAACGTCGCTCCTACTCAACTTCACCCCAACAGTTGGGCTTTTATGAAGGCCTTTCAGATTCTATGTAAATACATAGGGATGGAGCCCACCACTCCGAAATTTTTGTATTTCTACCAAACAAGGTTTGGTGAGAAAATGGGATGGATTTCTCTTAACGGGCTGAACCGGAGGGGACTGCTTAGTTTGTACAAATCATCGTACAAAGATTTCAAAGTTGGATTCTTCCGAGTTCGCCCCTCGGGCTCTCATTCATCACACTTTTTTTATGATGATAACAGTGCCAAGTTTCCCCTATATTGGCAATCCTCCCCCACAAAATTCGTTGGCTTCGAGTACCAATCCCTCCCGGCCGAGGATAGACGGGACATAGACATACTAGAAACACTTCCTCGGCCCCTCCATTGTGGACGCCTCCTGAAACTACCCTTCTCATCAACCCCGAGAACTGACTTGAAAAGTAAGTACTCGACTTTTTAGTTTTGGAATTTTTTCTGTACTTGTTGCTGAACTAACAACTTTTTCTTTTTGGCAGTTATTATGGGGAAATTTGACTTCTCGAAGCTTGTAAAGGCTGCTGCTAAAGAGGGTCAGGGGCCCTCCTCAACTGAGAAGAAGAAAAGACCTCCTCCAGCCAAGGCCTCTGCAAAGGGGGCTTCATCATCCGCCCCTCAAAAAAGGAAGAAGGTAGAGGTTGTAGTGGACACCGAAGATTCTACTCTTCCTCGTCCAAGTCCCCCACACCCGACTACCCAGGAGACAGGAACCGCAGGGCGAGAACAACCACCTCCTGCCCCCACCGAGCTGAAATGGTACAATACTTCTCTGAAGGCAGGGACTTCATCTCTCTGGGGTGAGGACTTCAACCCCTTCCCTTCTTTCGACTCAAACTTCTTAAAGCCCGCCGATCTTCGGCTAATTAAGCAGCAGGGGGCCCGATCTAGCATGGAGGCCCTCTCGGTCCCTTCGCCTTGGGCTGCCGCTCCGCTCTGGCTCGTTTCTGTAGCCGAGAGTTAACAGAGACCAAGAGGAAGTCCCAGCAGTTGGAATCTGAATTTGCTGCAATTGAGAGGCTGAAGGGGGATCTTACCCGGATTTCCTCTGAGCGCGAGGAGCTGGCCCGTGGTAACGAACGCCTGACTGCCACCCTTGCGGAGATCAATACTCGGAACTCCGAGCTAGATTCTCGAGCGAATTCGGCTGAGGAAGACAAGGCTCGGGTTGAAGGGGACAAGGCTCGCGCTGAGGAAAAGCTCAAAGAGGCTCAGGCTGAAATTGAGCGACTCAAAGCTGCCTTGGAGACCGAGACCAAGGCCAAGCTGGAGCTCCAGGAGGATGTGAAAGAGGCCACAAGCTGTATTATTATCGAGCACCGGAAGGGTTTCGACAAGGCCATTGCTCAGGTTGAGGTTCTAGCCCCTGGCGTTGATCTTTCTGGAGCCGATGTAAATAAGGAGGTGGTGAATGGGGAACTTGTCCCCATCATTCCTGAGGAGGAAGAAGAGGTAGACGTGGTGGGGGATTCTCCCGAGGGTCACATTGAGGCCGAGGAGAGTCATAGGGGCGAGTAACTTAGCTTTTTGTTTTTCTTTATCCCTTGTACTGGGCTTGTGCCCCTGTAACTTGGCTTTACTTAATGAAAACTGTTACCGTTTTGATGACTTTCCGTTGTCTTGTAGCCTCTTGTTTGGCCGAGATACACTTGTGTTTGGCCCGTTTAAGTAAATCCTTGGTTAGGACCGAGGTAATCAACCGTCTATGTTAAAAATGGACGGTGGTGAAACACATGTTTCACGCCTTACGCATGCATTCACGCATTATACGCTTTGGAAAACTCACGTATTTACTGCTTCTTGTAGAGTTCCAAGAATTATGCTTTTCAATGTGTCATTTTCCAATGAATATTCGTTCTTTCCATACGTATATTCCCCTCGCGCCATTACTCCTTTCACCGTCCTTTTCTCCTTATAAATAGGACTGCTCATTTGCTTCCCTTCTTCATTCTTCATCCTCTTGATCTACCAAGCTCGTTCTTGTGTGACCCGAATAACCTTCACCCCGAATACTTCCACAATGCCACCAGGGGTTTACGTTCCTATCTCCCAGTTAACATCCTTTTTTGAGCTCAATAGCTGCCAAAAAGGACGTGACTGGGAGATAGGATCCAGAATTCCTTCCACACTTTAATCCAACAAAAAGGATGTTACCTGGGAGAAAAACAGGCTTCGGGAGTGGAGAAAGGGGTAGAGGCCGTCTACTCCCGGATCCGGCCGAGCACCTCATCATCCAGCTTTCTCAGGGGGAATTGACTACATCCTCCCTTAAGAGAGAGTCATGGCGTTCGATTGGGGGGGCCGGGGGCCGACTGGACTTGCTCTAATTGGGGGGACTACTATCCCGTCGAGCGGCCCTTATTTTCAATTTCAGCGCTGTGCTCGGTTTCCTTAATGTACTTTTCAAGAGCCAAACTTGGCTTTATATTTGCTTTACGCATTGTACTCGGTTTCCTTAATAAAATAATGGCTCGCACTCGGCCTTTATATTCGAACTTTGATTATTTGAACTCGGCTTGTAACAATTTAATCGGCTCGAACTCGGCCACCAGGCTCAAACTTGGCCTGGCTCGTACTCGGCCACCAGGCTCAAACTTGGCCTTTAAAAATTTGATTGGCTCGTACTCGGCCACCAGGCTCAAACTTGGCCTTTAACTGGCTCGTACTCGGCCACCAGGCTCAAACTTGGCCTTTAAAAATTTGATTGGCTTGAACTCGGCTACCAGGCTCAAACTTGGCCTTAGAAATTTAATGGCTCGAACTCGGCCACCGGGCTCAAACTTGGCCTTAGAAATTTAACTGACTCGTACTCGGCCACCAGGCTCAAACTTGGCCTTAGAAATATAATGGCTCGAACTCGGCCACCAGGCTCAAACTTGGCCTTAGAAATTTAACTGGCTCGTACTCGGCCACCAGGCTCAAACTTGGCCTTTAAAAATTTAATGGCTCGAACTCGGCCTCCAGGCTCAAACTTGGCCTTTAAAAATTTAATGGCTCGAACTCGGTCACCAGGCTCAAACTTGGCCTTTAAAAATTTAACTGGCTCGTACTCGGCCACCAGGCTCAAACTTGGCCTTTAAAAATTTGATTGGCTCGAACTCGGCTACCAGGCTCAAACTTGGCCTTAGAAATTTAACTGGCTCGTGGAGCACATACATCGGCTTAATTAGGAAGACAAAATAATGTTCATAATAAATTCTTTTATTGGATGGAGTCTGCGGTGTGCCTCGTTAAAACCTCCCCGGTCAAAACCCTTTTTGGGACAAAATACCGAGGTAGGAAAAAGAGTACATCACCCGACTATATACATCAACTGTAATAAAACTTTAAATGAGAAGCATTCCAAGTCCTCGGGATGGGCTTCCCTGACAATTCTTCTAACCTATATGCCCCGTTCCCCAGGTTTTCTACTACTCGGAATGGCCCTCCCCAGTTTGCTGCCAACTTGCCTTCCGTGTAATCCTTCCTTGCCTCTCCTTTTATTCTCAGTACCAAGTCTCCACGTAGAAAACTCCTCGGCTTCACTCTTGAATTATACCTCCTAGTTGCTCTCTGTTTGCAGGCTTCTTCTCTGATTTTGACCTCATCCCTGACTTCCTCTACCAAGTCAAGTTCGACCCTTAAATTGCTTTCATTATCGTTCGGCTCATGTTGCATACGTCGAAAAGACGGTTCACCAACTTCCACTGGGATCATGGCGTCTGTTCCATACGTCATCCTGAAGGGTGTTTCTTGAGTGGTAGATTGAGGCGTGCAGTGGTAGGCCCAGAGGATGCTCGGTAACTCTTCTGCCCAAGCTCCTTTGGATCTTCCCACCCTCTTCTTCAGTTCTCAGAGGATGACCTTGTTAGCTGCTTCGGCTTGCCCATTGGTTTGGGGGTGTTCAACCGATGTAACTTGGTGTTTAATACCGAGGTTGTCATAGAATTCCCGTAATGTCTTATCTACGAATTGTCTTTCGTTGTCCGTGATGATTGCGAAGGGAATCTCGTGCCTACAGATGAGGTTCTTCCACACAAACTTCTGTACCTTCTCGGCGGTAATCTTCGCCAAAGGCTCCGCTTCAATCCATTTTGTGAAGTAGTCCACCGCTACTAGCAGGAATTTGACTTGACCTTTGGCTACAGGGAACGGCCCCAGTATATCCATTCCCCACATAGCAAACGGCCAAGGCGAGTTTAATGTGTGAAGTCCTTCAGGAGGGGTACGATTTATATTGGAAAATCTTTGGCACTCATCACATTGCTTCGTCCATTCCATGCAATCAGCTCGGATGGTAGGCCAATAGTACCCTGCTCGGACTACCTTGGAGGCCATTGATCTGCCCCCGTAGTGAAAACCACAGATTCCTCGGTGAACTTCTTCCATGACGTACTTGGATTGTGCCTTCGTCAGACATTTTAGCAACGGTACCGAGAACCCCCGTTTATACAACTCTCCGGAGATGATAGCAAAGTGACTTGCCCTGAGCCTGACTTTTCTGGCTTCGGCATGATCCGAGGGCAGAGTTTCTGAGGATAAGTATTCCCATATGGGTGTCATCCACTCTCGGTCAACCAGCTCGCTGGCCATCACCTCTTCTGACTCGATGCTTGGTTCATTGAGGGTTTCTTGAATAACCGTTCTATGGTGACCCGGCTTCTTTGTACTGGCTAGCTTGGACAGCAAATCGGCCCGAGTGTTTTCTTCTCGGGGGATGTGCTCAATAGCGAATTTTTCAAAGCTGGAAATTAATTGGTTGTCCTTGCACAAGTACCTGGTGAGCTGAGGCTCCTTCGTTTGATACCCTCCAGATATTTGCCCAGTGACTAGCTGTGAATCACTCCGGCATCTAACAGCCTTCGCCCCCATTTCTTTTGCCAGCATCAATCCTGCAATCAAAGCTTCATATTCGGCTTGATTATTTGAGGTCTTGAACTCAAACTTTAGCGATTGCTCCAGGATCAGATCTCCCGGGCCTTCCAGAATCACCCCAGCTCCGCTGCCCCTGACATTCGAGGACCCATCCACATACAAATTCCACCATACATCCTCGGATATCGGCTGCGGGTGGAGCTCGGCTATAAAGTCAGAGAGACATTGAGCTTTCAGCGGGCCTCTCAACTTGTATCTTAGGCCGAACTCGGATAACTCTACCGACCACGCAATCATATGTCCTGCCAATTCGGGCTTTTTGAGGATCTGCTTAATCGGGTGATCAGTCTTGACAATCACCTGGTGACTCTGGAAATACGGGCGTAATCGCCGAGCTGCGGTTACCAGGGCCAAAACCAGCTTCTCAATGACTTGATACCTAGTTTCGGCATCATGAAGTACCCTGCTGATGAAATACACCGGCATTTGAGCTTTCTCTATTTCCTGTACAATGACTGCGCTGATGGCATTCTCGGAGGCTGACAGATATAAGTATAACTCTTTCCCTGGGATGGGTCGAGTTAATATCGGTGGTGAAGACAAAAAGGCCTTGAAGTCGACGAAGGCCTTCTCGCAGTCCTCGGTCCACGTGAAGGTTTGGGGCTTCTTTAGTAGTCTGAAGAAAGGTCGAGCTTTCTCTGCAGATTTGGGCAGGAACCGAGATAATGATGCAAGCCGTCCTGCAAGTCTTTGCACTTCTTTAACGTTCTGTGGGCTTCTCATCTCAATCACAGCCCGACATTTATCAGGATTGGCCTCGATTCCCCGGTGCGTCAGCATGAAGCCGAGAAATTTTCCACCCTGGACACCGAAAACACACTTCTCCGGATTCAATCTCATGTTGTACTTCCTCAACTGCTGAAAAATTTCCTCCAGATCTTTGGGGTGGTTGTCGGGGTCATCGGACTTCACCACCATGTCATCCACATAAACTTCCATAGTTCTGCCGATTTGTTTTTCAAATACCCGGTCCATGAGCCTTTGGTATGTAGCTCCAGCATTCTTCAGCCCAAACGGCATCACCCTGTAATGATGAATTCGAACCCTCGCTAATGAAAGCTGTTTTCTCCTCATCTGGGGGGTACATTCGGATCTGATTGTACCCGGAGTATGCATCCAAGAAACTCAAAATTCTGTATCCGGAAGCTCCGTCCACCAGTCTGTCAATACTCGGCAAAGGATAGGAGTCTTTCGGGCAAGCTCTATTCAGATCTGTGTAATCGGTGCACATGCGCCACTTGCCGTTCGCTTTTTTGACCAGAACAACGTTGGCCATCCAGGTAGTGTACTCTACTTCTCGGATAAAATTGGCCTTGACCAACTTCGTTGTTTCCTCTTCCACAACTTTTCTCCTTTCTTCGCCTAGTCTCCTTTTCCTCTGGGCCACTGGTTTTGCCTTGGGACAAATTGCCAGTTTATGGCATAAGAAGTCGGGATCAATTCCCAGCATATCGGATGTGGTCCAGGCGAACAAATCGGTATTGCTGCGTAGCACTTGCTTTATTTCCTCTTTTGAGTTCGGCTCAAGGTGACCGCCGAGTTTAGTGCATTGATCAGGCTGTGAACCAAGCTGGAACTTTTCTAACTCCTCAATAGGTTGTGGACGTTGTTCTTGCATGTCCATCCTCGGATCCAGTTCGACGGAGTTAACGGAATTCACCGACTTGTCTTTCCCCCTGTCTAGGGTCTCTGCTGGTGTAGGTTTAAGTTTGCTCACACGCAAACTATCAGCATAGCACTGTCTGGCCATCTTCTGATACGCCCGGACAGCAACTATGTCCCCCGAGTTGGAAGGGAATTTCATCGTGAGGTGGGGAGTAGAGACCACAGCCCCTAGCTCATTCAAAGACAGTCTTCCGATCAGGATATTATATGATGTTTAACACATACCTGGCCATGATAGTCTTGGATGCTCTGCCATCACCAAAAGTAGTCAGGAGGTCAATGTATCCCCGTGTATCAACTTGTTCCCCTGCGAAGCCGACGAGCTTACTATCGTACGGTTGAATAGACTTCTCTGGGATGCCGAGCTTCTAAAATGTTGAGTAATAAAAGATATCTGTCGAGCTCCCCTGGTCAACAAGGGTTCTTTTGACCGAGAAATTAGCCAACTGCACGGTAGTTACCATGGGGTCATCTTGATTAGGATCTACCCTTACAAAGTCTTCATCAGAAAAGATAATGGGTGGGGAATTTCTCGGGGGTTTGCCGGATACCGAGTGGACAGCCCGAATAGCGCGCAGGTGCTTTCTCCGAGCTGAACTTGTTGTGCCTCCCCCTGCGAATCCACCTGAAATGGTGTTTATCACGCCTCGAGTCACATTATCCTCTTCTCGTCTTTCATTCTGGCCCTCTCTAGTTTCTGTTCTTTCATTATTTCGTTGACCGCCACCCCTCCTCGGGCTTTGGTCACCTTCTCTCCTTCTGCTTCTGCCCCGCCTCTCACCGTTGTTGTGGTTTCTCCGAACAAAATTATTGAGGTGGCCAGCCTGCACCAACTCTTCAATCTTATCTCGTAGGACCCAGCACTCCTCGGTGGTATGGCCAAAATTACGATGATACCGACAATGTTTCTGTCGGTCAGCATTCTGGGGGTGTGGCCACGATTAGGGAGCTGCAAAAGTTCCGCATTGTAGACCTCCTCAAACACCCGAGCTCGGTTTGTGTTGAGGGGAGTATAATGCTCACACTTCGGTCCCCTCTGGAAATGCTCGGACGGGCCTTTGAATTTCAGTTTATCACCTCTGGCCCTCCTCTTCTCTCTTCCTTCTCGTCTGTCAGCATCATCAGTTCTCTCCCTTTTCTTCGACTCCTCAACTGCCTCCATATTGATGAATCCCGCAGCTTTTCTCCTCAACCCATCCATACTGGTTGGTGGCTTCCGAGCCAAGTGTCTGGCGAAAGGGCCGGGCCTTAACCCGGTCAAGATGGTGTGTAGTGCAACATCGGCACCGAGATTCCGGATGAGGACTGCCTCCTTGCTGAATCTGGCCATGAAGTCGCGCAGGGACTCATTCTTTTCTTGCCTGAAGTTTACCAACGAGGCCGAGGTTTTTTGATGGACCCGGCTCGTGGCAAACTGAGCACTGAACTTAGCCACGAATGTATCAAAGGAGTCTACCGACGCTGGCGGTAGCTGGGTGTACCAGGTCAACGCAGCATCCTTCAGAGTGGTCGGAAAGACTTTACACATGACAGCGTCGTCATCGGTAAAGAGGTACATCTGAGTGGTGAAAGCGTCCAAGTGGCGCTCGGGGTCTGAGGTGCCATCATATTTGTCAATGCTGATTGGCTTGTAGTTGGCTGGTAGGGGAACCTCCATGATAACGTTTGTGAAGGGATGTCTCGGCTTCCGCACGCTGGCCCTGTCATTAAGTCTATTTGTCTGGAGTGAAAATTCTGGGGCCTGCCTAGGAAATCCCTCCTCCTCTGCTCGGTTGGTATGATGGGAAGCCCGGAGTTGTGGGCCCCCTTCTCTGTGCAAGTTTCTGGACCCCTCATTCTCAGGTGGTCGGCGCTCTCTCTCGTGGGGAGAAGAGACAGACCTTTCCCTGCTCTGCTCTCTTTCGCGACGGCTGTTCTGTCGGCGGATCTCTTCGTTCTCCCTTCTCAGCGCTGCAATTTGCGCGAGAAGCTCCTGAACCATGGGATTGTCGGCCATTGCTGCTGGGCCTATGGATCGCTCTCCATTATCCCCGTTGTTGGCATTCCCTGGCTCCTCCCTCCTGCAGTTCTCGTTCCTCGTCCTCACCATTTTTTGTGGTATGGGAAAATATTTGCTTCGATTCCCACAGACGGCGCCAGATGTTCCGTCCAAATATCTTAAGTATGAGATACTCGGTCGGAGACAGTCTTGTGGAAGTGTTTTGGAAGGGGCTTGACAGAATGTGAATTCTGCTCCTACGTATCCAAATGGGAATCAAAGCAAACGTAGTTCTGAATGAGGGGGTAAGCCCCCTATTTATAGAGATCTTTCAGGATCAAGCTCCGAGATAAACGGAGAGATATTAGGATCAGGCTCCGAGATAAACGGAGAGATATTAGGATCAGGCTCCGAGATATACGGAGAGATGTTAGGATCAGATCCCTGATTATGCGGAGTGATATTCGGATCAGTCGTTTATGACTGATCCGCAAGGGACCGAGATGTACTTCAATGGCAGGGCGAATCCGAGTGCTTATCCTCGGCTGGCCCGGTGTGCTGATATGTCCTCGGCCTTGGAGGAGCTTGGGCTAAGGCCCATAGCCGGGGTAAGCTCGGTCAATCCAAAATATAGACGAGTTCTCGGCCTTGCCTTCTCGGCCGGTACACATTGATATTTTAATAATATTGGTATCATTATTTGATATGATGCCTGATTAGGAATCAAGGATGCGATTTGAGGATGTGGTTCCATCATTAGTGAATTTGCTTTCGAGGATGTTCTATTTGTTGGAAGGATACTGTCAAAATGCCGATATACTAATAGATTGAGTCAGGTATGGTTATTATTGCCCTTCTCTTACTGGATTCTGAACAACCAGGGATAATATTATCTTATTGGGTAAAATATTGTTTGCTTTTCACAACAACAAAACTATGCTATTTGTATGTGTTGTTTTTATAGTCATTTACTTCATTTCAGCATTTCAAATTTTAAAGTCTATAACACCACTATTTATTATTTATTTGCCGTTTTAGAAAAATAAAACTTTCAGCTAACACATAAGGCCTTCAAAGTTTTTTGATTTTCGAATATACAACAGTCTAAATATTTCTAAGGGGGAATGATACCATGGAACTAATAAATATGACAACAATTAAATGATGTTATTAAAGTTTTAATAGAAAAATGCCATTATCATTCATCATAGTAAATCTAATCATTTTGGTTTAGTTTTGTATCTTGCTACTATATGGAGAATTATTGTATAGGAACAACTTAGCAATTTAGTTAGCATATCACATAATTTGCATTTGATAAAAGCTTGCAAGGAAGCTATGTCAGCAAATCAATTTGTACCTACAAGATTTTATTTACTTCAAGCTTTTGAGTTATAAGAATATCATTGTGTTTGTCATTGTATTTTCAACAAAACACATAATTGACTAAAAACATTAATTCTGATTTGAGGAAAGATATTGATAATTGATACTATTTTCCAAATTCCAACAGGTAATGGGACTTGAAGATGAACTGATAACTGAAGAGCAACATTGGCAATAGCTGGGATTATTGTTCATTTGTAAAAACTATTATATTGCATTTCATTATTATTATTATTATTATTCGTATTTGTCACAGTAAAGGAATTTGGTTAATCACTTTTGTGATTTGAAGTTTGAACATAGTGTTAATCATAAATTTCAATTTATTTTGTCATTGATGATTTAATTTTAAATTTTAACTTAACACTATTCTACAATGCTCTTATGCAATCATAGTGACAAAAGTTTTCATACAACAACATATCATAAATTGATTTTTTTTTACTAAAGACATCATTTTGGTATATCAATAAAAACATCCAAATTTTATATAAATACCATTAAACTTATTCATTCTTTCGTCAATCTATTTGTCTTTCTTCTACTACATAAATACTTATTCTTTACTATTTTAATTTACTATTAACATATTAAAATATCAAAATTGTTTCAGAAAATAAAGTCAAATATTTCTCTTTACACATAATTATTCCTTGCATCGCACGGGTGAAAAATCTAGTTTAGATTAAAAATGTATGGAAAGTTTACGTTAATATCGAATAAGGGGTTTTTTGACCAAACTGGATTCCTTTTAGAAACTATTTACCGGTTTAGGGTTATTCTGAAACTATTTACCAATGGGGGGTCGTTTTGGACACGTGGCATATTTTATTATTTTTCAATCTGACGGGTCAAAGGCGCCACTGCAGATGGCGCCTTTGAAGGCGTCACTGCAGTTGGCGCCTACCTATAAGAAAAAAAAAGTCAAAAGGGGAGGCGCCACTGCAAATGGCGCCTTCCCGTGCAGTGGCACCTCCCCCTGCAATGTATCACGTGGCCCTGGGGTCCCCAACCAAAAATTGGACGCCTGCAATTTTAAAGGAATAACGCTACAAAAAAAATTATACTATAAGTATAGGGAGTAACGATGACATTAATGATAAAGTATCTATTTAAAACAACAAGAGACAATAAAAAAAATCTCGTAATAATGAGTAGCAAATAATATCACAGGAGCCATAAAAAAATAATAGCAATAACAATTTACACCAATAAATATTCATCAATTATTACAATAGTAAAAAAAAATACCTTATAAGAGTTAAAAGAAAATCACATGCAATTTTAAAGGAACAACGCGACAAAAAAATTTATACTATAAATATAGGGAGTAACGATGACATTAATGATAAAATATCTATTTAAAACAACAAAATAGACTTATGATTAGATATTGTGGCAATATATGTGACTGATGTGACAAATCCACTAATTTTATGTTAATAATATTATTTATGTTTCCTTTGCCACATTAACTTTCATATTGCCAAATATTATTTATTTTCCCTGGGCCATGTGTCGTGTTGGGTTTACCACAATATCTAATCATTCCGTACACCTAACGGGAAAGCGTGTCTGTAACAATGACTTTACTATTTATACGAATCACATAAATAGTAAACCCATTTGATATCACGATATAAAATATCAGTTTTTAGTTTATTAAATTTTAAATAATAAAGTAACGATTTTAATTTTATAATTCATATATTGATTAGTATTTTAAAAATTTTAATTTCAATTAAAAAACTATGATACCAATACTTTATTTTTTTATAATCTATTTTAATAATTTATTATATTAAAATTTATAATATTAAATTATTATTTAAATTATTTAATACTTATAACACAGACCTATATAAAAATAAATTATTACTGTACACATTATTTTAATAATTTATAAATAATATATTATTTATAATTAAAACCAACATAAATTTAGTTTATTAAAAATAATATATTAAAATAATTCAGATACTTGGATGGTACAAATGTCAGAAAAGTAATTCACATATTCTTGTTTTTACAGTTTGCTTGTTATTAGTTTAAAACGAGTGAAAAGGGACAGGGATGGACTCATTGCAGCTATAAACCTACAAATTTCAATTTTATTATATCTATGATTTAACCACATCGATTATTACTTTAATTTTATTATTACTTTAATATATATTTTCAATATTTTAATAATAATCCTTATATTAAAAATCAGATTAAGATATAAGTAACGATTATATTCGTTTGAAGGATGGTTTTTTTTCATTTTCAGGATGGCTTTTTTCATTTTCAGACAAACCCATCTTCTCAAATTCACTCCGGAGATTTTCTGCAATGCTCTCACCAGAGTTCCATTATGTTAAGATGACAGAAGGAGAATTTCCCTTAAAATTTTAAACTAATAACAAGCAAACTGTAAAAACAAGAATATGTGAATTAATTTTCTGGCATTTGTACCATCCAAGTATGTGAATTAATTTTGCAAATAAATTGAATGAAAGTATAATTCGATAATTATAAAATGATAGTAGCAAATTATATTTAAACTTAAATGAATTCGAATTAAAAATTCCAAATAAGAATCAGACTTGTGTATTGATAAAATATTATATCACACTCTGAATTTTGATCAGTAGATGTCCGAGAAAAGTCTGATCCAAATAATTTTTTTTTACTACTGTAATAATTGATGAATATTTATTGGTGTAAATTGTTATTGCTATTATTTTTTTATGGCTCCTGTGATATTATTTCCTACTCATTATTACGGGATTTTTTTTATTGCCTCTTGTTGTTTTAAATAGATACTTTATCATTAATGTAATCGTTACTCCCTATACTTATAGTATAATTTTTTTTGTAGCGTTGTTCCTTTAAAATTACAGGCATCTAATTGGAGGTGCCACTGTAGGGGAAGACGCCATTTGCAGTGGCGCCTTCCCTTTTGACTTTTTTTTTTATAGGTAGGTGCCAACTGCAGTGGCGCCTTCAAAGGCGTCATCTGCAGTGGCGCCTTTGAACCGTCAGATTGAAAAATAATAAAATATGCCACGTGTCCAAAACGACATCCATTGGTAAATAGTTTCAGAATAACCCTAGACCGATAAATAGTTTCTAAAAAAAACCCAGTTTGATCAAAAACCCTGAATAAGGATTATACTCCATAATTTTTCAAACAAATTAAGAAACGTATATTCAGTTCAGAACACAAATCACCTGACTTGCTCCGAATATCAATTATTTTATGTCATCAACCAGGAACCACACACAAACAGCATAGATCTATTTTTCCGATTGATCAAAAAAAAAAAAAAAAAGCAGCATAGATATACACTCTCCTCCTCATCTAGTAATCAGTAACCCGGAGTCCTCACTGTGAAGCATTTTGGCATTTAGACAACCAACGTCTTGTCGTGATGACTCGTAACCACATGAGTTACGAGTTATTTTATTTAAATATCTGAATTTGAATATCTAAATGACACTATACTCATAATTATATTATATATATATATATATATATATATATTATATTAAAATATTATATTTTTTCATTTCATCCATACTCACATCAATTTATGATATCCATACGAATATCCAAATTCAGGTATTTAAATAACAAAAATCTAACCACTTGACATATCTTTGCTGGTCTTTTCATAGTGGTTAGAAACTGTTTAAATTCAATAATATTTCTTTACCATCAAATTTGATATTTTGTGAGGCATCATACTTTTATGTGAATATAAGATTAAGTATTATTTATCTTAGATATAAATTAAGATAAATATATTGTATAAAAATATAAATAAAATGTCATATTATGAATTTTCAAATAACGAAACTCTTTTCAATTTGAGGGTGTGCCAACAAGTCATTCTGAAGTTCATTCGTATTTTCTTTTCGTAGTATTATTACGTGGCACGTGCGTAGAAGTAGTTGTTGGACGATGGGAATGTTTTTCGTTTAAAATTAAAATAATGTTGGACTTCAACAATACAACAAAAGATTTTTTTTTTTAATTTGATTGAACTGTATTGTACGTGAGGAAAATGTCCATGGGGTACAGATGTTGGTTGTATTATGCTCTTTAATTTTTTAGTAATTTCGGATAATTTTAGAATTGTAGCTATCAGCTTTTTCAGTAGTGTAATGGATTGTATAATACAGGCCGGTGCCGCACTAAAATATGCAGAAGATAATTAATCGATCATTACCATATTACTATAATATATAAAAAAGAAGATATATTGTGTCAAAAAAGAGAAAAGAACATATATAATTTAGAATTTTGCTATACGTCAATTCTTCATTTCTTCCTGGTATTATATTACTCATAAGTCATTTATATGGTAAATATATTATTTGACTTTATGCCGTGCAATATTTTGATGTGGTAACTTTAATTTTTTTTTCGCATGTGCATAAATAATTTACCAAGTATAATATTCTTTTTTTATTTTATATTGATTTGTATTATACTAGTGTGTGGATCCGTGTCATGCACGAAAAATATGCTAATTTATTAGTATTTCATAAAAGAATATGTAATTATTGATTTCACGTTTTTTTTTTAATTTTGTGGGAAATTATATACGTACCAAAAATTATTAAAAATTATTTTATCTGAAAGGTAGATTACAAAGTGTAGCATGTATTAACTTAATAACTATTATTGATATTATAATATAAATAATGACTCTTAAGTGTAAACGCTCTAGCCTGATTAATTTATTTCCCATCTTTTCCCAAGAAAGTAAATAGTAAAATTTTTTCTCTTTTAAAAATATATTCGATTTATTTCTCATCTTTCCCCAAGAATGTTAATCATTTTTAGAAAATATATTTATTTGTGATTGCATTATTTCTTCTTCTCATTCAAAACCTATTTGATTTATTCCTTTCCATGTGCAAGTCAATAATTTTTAGAAAGGACAAAAGCCAGATACAATTCCATAGGTACATTAGATGTTGTTTTTCATTGACAACAGACATGTGTAACAGTTCATAAATGAAAACATAACATATATAACAACTGTTACACATGTCCTATTGCCATTGATGAAAAACAACATTTAATGTAGTTATGAAATTGTACCCAAGTCTTGTCCTTTTAAAAAATATATTTATCTATCATATTATTATTTTTATTTTCTCTTAAAAATTTATTTGATTTATTTCTTTGCTCTTTTCACCATGCAAGTTAACCATTTTTAGAAAACATGTTTATCTATCATATGAAGTTAACCAATTTTAGAAAATATGTGTATGTATCATATTACTAATATTATTCTCTCTTGAAAATCTAATTGATTAATTTCTCCACTTTCCTCATGCAAATAAACCATTTTTAGAAATTAATCGTATTTTTTGCATATGTTTTCTCTTCTCTCTTAAAAACCTATATTTAATTTATTTCTCATTTTCTTCTGTGCAAGTTAATAATTTTTAGAAAATGTATTTATCATATTAGTTCTTCATTCTCGCTTGAAAATCTATTTCATTTATTTTTCCCTTTTTCTATGCAAGTTAACTAATTTTAAAAAAGATATTTAGATATATCATATTATTTTTTTTATTCTCCCTTCCTCCTGTTTTTTCTATGATAGTTAACCATTTTTAGAAAATATATTTATTTAACATATGAAAAAAAAAGTTCTTATTTCTTTAAAATATTTTTATTTATTTATCCTCTTTTCCCGTGCAAGTTAACCGTTTTTAAATAATACATCTATTCATCATATTATTTTTAACATTTAGTATTTTTTTAATACCTTTGTATTATACTTTTCTCAGAATTTAATTTTACATCGAATTTGTTCTTTTTTCTTATCAAAATTATAAATCAACACTAATCATTTATTTTATCACTACCTTAATATTTTTTTTACTACGTATTGTATTTCTTTGATAAACATTTAATATATATGCTTTTCAATATATACAAAATTTGGACAAATTATACACACCTTATATGTATTTACAATGTCTTATACACTCATCTATATAAGAGTATACACGTGAACATTGGTGATTAATTCATCATCGCACTTTTTTTTTCTTCTTTTGGACATGATATGTACGTACTTGCTCAATGAACCTACCCATTACAATCGGAGTGTCTGCATATAACAGGGGATGAGTTTTTTTTTTGCTCACCAGAGTATCATCTGCGTGCAACACGTGTAACACCCTTTGTTACATTAGTAATCTCAAGATAAAATCAATAAAAATCCTTTAAAACATTTAATTAAAACATACATCTCATAAAGAAAAATTAAAAAAAAAATTTAAAGTATGAAAATACATCATATTAAATAATATAGTAATGAAATATTCATGTAGTGAATATAAATATAAATAAAATCAAAAGCCTCAAAACCGGGCGTCTAATTACAATCCGGGAAAAATAATACGTAAACCAAAAAAAAAACGTCGTCAGCACCCTCAACCATTCTACATTACTAACCAACTAGGTGATAAGAAGACGACTCCTCAGGTCTCTGGGTCCTCAACAGTGATGTCCTCGGTCTCTGAAAATAATACTTATAATGAGATATAAAATCCCAGTGATCAACAATACAGTTTTATAAAATATTTTCGAAAATAGTATTGTTCTCAGCCGGCGCGGTAACCGGAAAAACTGTCCATGGCACCCGCTACTTTTCCAAAATAATATATATAAAAGAGAATACTTTTAATATCAACAATAACTCATCAACTCAATAGCATATAACGTAGCAATGACTTCTCTCAATAAATCACATTCCATATATCAAATAAGTTCTAGATTAACCCAAACGGCCTGAAGACCTCCTAATTAAATTGGTCTCTTGCCGGCATGCCATAAATTCACACATCACACGACAACGGCGTCCCATTGCCCACCCCTACTCACGATGAGTGTTTCGATGTCACCCTCCTGTCGGGGACATTTCCATTTCGATACCTCCCATATGCACATGGTGGTATTTCTCCTTTTCCGACACCTCAACCTGTGGCCGTGTTACTTTCGATACTCCTTTTTAGGTAGTATTACTCATTTTCGACATCCCAACCACATGGCGATGTTACTTTCGATACCCCATTAAGGCGGTATTTCTCTTCGATACCCCTATCATAGGTGGTATTACGGCAAACATCATACAACTCATCATAAGGCATGAATTTCATGTCTCATACATGTAACAATTCATTTACCATAAATTAAATATTTAATCCTATCATGCATACTAAATAGACTTATATCATGTCTCCAAGTAATTTTATAATTACACCATGACAATCACGAGCATCAAGACATAACATATGGCATCAAGCATATCATCCAACTAGTACAAATATAAATCATGTATTTCATGCCATCAATAACAAGAGTAAATACTCAATTTAACATATTTTTATTTTAATTGAAAACCCCCATTTTAAAATGTAGAGTGGTGATATCAATCATACATTCAAACCAAATTCAAAAAAAAAAAAAACCTATAAGGTAGTCCCTCCCACACACATACAAACAATTATATCATGGAAAGTGTTCGCAAAAAGTACCGTTACTCACCTCTCGAAGACCTCCAAAGTGCTATAAAAATTATTTATGATAAGAATTAGTGCTTCCCTAAAAATCCTTTTCCGTTTGGTGGCGTAACACCCGGGTGCCGACGAGGACGGGGAGTGGTCGCCGGTGCAAGAAGGCACGGACAATGAGCGGCTCCTGGCAGGCTTCTAGGTGGAGGGACACATGAATGAACCAATTACACACCCGAATGAGAGGGATCTTGAGACTGTGTAGGTATGGGACTATACAGTTGAGGAATGCTTATATGAATTGATTGGTACTACCTATACTAACAAGATGTATCTTCTTTTCGGTAGCCCGTCACTTAAGAACTTCACAGTTAAGCGAGCTTGACTTTGAGCAATTCTGGGATGGGTGACCTCCTGGGAAGGATCTTAAGGACGGAAAAACTCTTCTTCAAGAGTTTTAGCGCTGCTGCATTCCAAGGGCAAGAATTATAATACGGAATGAGTGAAATAATTTTATTTCATTTCTAATTTTTTTAAAAAAGGCACTCATCAATGTATATATGTGATTCTAATATGTCAATTTCATAAAATATTCATGTTTAGCTATCAACGTTGAATTGCAAACCTTTCATTGGGCTGAATTTGTGCACATTTTGATTTGTTTAAGTTTTGAATTTTTAACTTCTCTTCCTTGTTTTTGTTTAAAAAAAAGGAAGGTGTAATAACTTAAATTTTGAATTATTAACTTCCCGCACTTATCTTCTAGATTTATTAAAATTTCTAGGTGTATGAGTAAATAATTAGCATCTTATCTTACGATAGTCTATATATAAAAAGAACCAATAAATATATTTCCATTAACCAAATACCAGAAATAGATTCCCACTATTATAGGATTGTGCTTAATTTTTTAAGCACCTGAAGATCTTGAATGCATTCATAAATAGGATTATGTAGTTGATAAAAATAGCGTGTTTACTCCAAAATCCAATTTTACCTGATGGGCTACCGGAATGAGGCCAATTGCGGACATCTCTGATGTTCTACCTCCCACTAAGACAAACATGATAAATCTAGTTATCCATGCCTTCATTGAAAATTACCAATTGAAATTATTTCTACAAATATTGAAGATTCATTGTCACAAATCACAATATATATAGGCTAAGAAAAGATCACAAACCTATATTAATAACAAATAAATGACCAATAAACATCAATCAAACCAGATTTCATATTCAAATAAAAATTGAAAACTTTCCATTGATAGAATTTCTCACAATAATTTCAATTCAATCAAATAGAATTTGAAACATGCACATTTATATTTATACTATTTAAAATTCAATGACGTAATTTAATGTATTTAAATAAATTAAATAATAATAATAAAAAGGAACTTATTATTTAAAATCGCATCAGATGCTTCCTTTAGTATGATATTTTGATTGAATAATTATAGTGAAGAATATTGAATTACCATTTAATTTGAGCATGTTTCGAAATTTAAATTTAAATTTGAATTAGTCTTTAAATACGATTGTATTACTTAAATGATATATTATAATATGTGTTTAATTTTGGAGAGATAAATACAAGGGTCCGATTGAGGATTGTATTACTTAAATGATATATTACAATCATTATTGTCAATAATTTAATTACAAATTGCAAATTATATCAATTAGCAATAAATTGATTCTAATGCAAATCTGATCAAATTATGATCATTGCTACAATTCCTATAATTAATTTTCAAATCAACCACATTGCGACACATAAGCAAAACATGGAGGGAATGCTTCTGGTGTTGCCACATGTGATGAGTGAAGGCTTTAAAGATTGACATGTGGAGGTTTCCACTTTGAGTTTGTTCACAAATGTATTATATATAGATATAGATATAGATATACATACTATCAATTTACTTAATGTCCCTATGTACTAATTATAAGAATCAAATTTTGTAAGCTACATATATTTATTATGATTAAGATGTTATTTGAATCCATTAAGAGATGGAATGACAAGGTGTTCTAAGAAAGTATTACACAATGATTAAGAGTGTTAGAGTTTCTATTTGGGTTAGGAATGACAATGAGGTGGGGCGTGTATAGGTAGTTGTCCCCCACCACCTGTTTCGGTGGATGAAAATTTATCTTGTACCTGACCTGTATTCGCACGAGTATCTGTTAGTCGGGTTTTAACATATTTTATGCTTTTCCGTGAATATCAATGAATACTAACAAACTACCAAAAAAAGCATACAACATTTTTTCGAAATTTAATATTAAGACAATATGTCATTCTCTTATAAGTAATAAAAACTTCTAGGCAATATAGATCAAGGCATATTTATGTACACAATAATAGTGCTAATACTTATCAACCAACCTAAATGTTTAATGTAGGATTTTAATTAGATTGAACAAAATGATCACATGATAAATGTTAGTGCTAATATATACCTTCCCAAATACAATCTTAGTCACTCTTAAAATAATATACTCCAATTTAATTCATAGGTATGAATATTTCTATTTTATAAAATTTATTGCGAGGAAAAAAATTTATTTCCCAGATACCCTAAAAACAACTCCAATAATAGTTGCTTAACTGTTCTTAAAAATAAGAATCGATTCGTATTGGATTATATCATTAAGGTAAGATGGGGTGAAATTCATATATAAGGATAATAGCTTCTATAAGCAACTAATTTTCATATAAGAAGCCAATAAGAAAGAAGAAATAAATAAATAATAGAATAAAAATAAAGATGTAAGGTAAATTATGGCACCTATTTAATGAAATTGATAGTTATATATTGGCTTTTTGACCCTAATAATGCAATTTGCTTAATAAATTATCGAAATGGTATAACTTGGAAAGTATTTACCAGATCGGGTAATTCGTACATGACATATTTGCTTTAAAGTCGTATATATCATGTACGATTTCACTTTTTAGGATCTATTATAAAATAATAAAAATCGTATATGGTATGTATGACTTCCATGTGGGATGCCAAACACAATCAAATAAAAGTCATATATGATATGTACGACTTTGAAGTCGAATATGACATATATGACTTACCCCAATCTTTTAAATACTTTTTAACACCATTTCGATAATTTAAAAAAAAAGCCTTATATATCATTGGAGTGGAGAAATGATTAAAATAGAATAATATAAAAAAAATGATAATACGGTAAAACTCATACAACATCAATGAATTGCACATGAAAATCGTGGAAGTGTTTCGAAATTGCGACGTTAGTTTAAAAGTTCATTCAAGTCTGGCATAGAAAAAAAAAAAAAGGCAAATGATAACGAGTCTTTTTAGATCATTGGTTAAGGGATTAAAAATAAAAACTTTGTCTTAAAAATTGATATATTTAATATTTTGAAATTTAAAACCTATATTGTTTAATATGATTTTTCTATCTCTGAAATCCTTAACTAATATCCTTATGCTATTGATTAACAATATGCTATAAAAAAAACAATCACGCAAAAAAATAATAATATCTTAATCAGAATTTAAAAAAATCCAAAACAAATACTTTAATTTTAAATAAAATTAAGGATAAATTATACCTTTAATCACTTATCTTTATTTTAGGTTTTAATTTAGTTATTCTTTTTTTTTGTTTCTTTTATGTCTCTTATCTTTATTTTAGATTTTGATATGGTTCTTTCTATTTAAAATATAATACGAAGATAACCAAATTAACATAATTTATGTAAAATAAAGGACCATTTCAAAGAAAAAAAAATAAAAAAGGGCCATTTCAAAAATAAATAAATAAAAAGGGACATTTTAGAAGAAAAAAAATCACATTGATTTAACTTTTGTAAAATATAAGGAATTATTTTGAAAAAAAAATAAAAGATAACCATATTAATATAATTTTAAAAAATAAGGGATGAAACAAAAAAATAAAAAAGAAAGCAAATTGGAAACTAAAATAAAACTAACAACCAAACGTATAATTTAACCTAAAATTAAATATGCAAAAGAATTTCTTGAGAAAACTTGTTCATTCCATATTACAGTGGATTGATTCATGATTTCGTCCTCAACTTTCCGTCCAAACCAGATTCCGCTGTCTCCTTCGCTTTCTCAGGAAACAAACAAATGATCCCTACAACCCTACGAACATTACAATCTACAACACAACAAACAACAACAACTGTTTATAACTTTATATTACAACCGTGTTTCTCTAATTTCTATCTGTCTGTACAAACAACAAAGAACCTCAAACCCAGTTTCCCCCATTCTCCAATTCCGAACATTCCAGCATCATCTCCTTCTCTCTCTCTCTCTCTGCTGTTCTTCATGGGTCTTCGTTTTTCTTCCTTCCACGCAGACCCAACACCCTCTTCGATTCAACCCTCCAAACCCACCTTAGGGGAGTTACCTGAAAGCTGCGTTGCCCTTATCATGGGCTACATGGACCCTCCTCACATTTGCAAGCTAGCCACGTTGAATCGCACTTTTCGCGGTGCTTCTTGGGCCGATTTCGTTTGGGAATCGAAGTTGCCATCCAATTATGATGTCCTTGTTCGCAAAATTTTTGATGATTTTCCCGATGATTTAGGTAAGAGAGGGATTTACACGAGGCTTTGCCGGATCAATACTTTTGATGGAGGCACCAAGGTAAATTAATGACTTTTTATTAGACCCTTTGGGGAAAAGATTGTTTTTTTGAACTCATGAGTTGAAGAAAAGAGGATGTTTATGGAGATTTGAGATATTGTTTTGTGTTTTCATTTTGTTGGGTTGGTTTAGTTAGGGATGGGAAAAGAAGATAGGGGTTTTGATAATTTTTGGTGAATTTAGCATGCCTTTTGATGGGCTTGAAAATATATGTTATGGGTTTTATTTTGCAGAAAGTTTGGCTTGATAGAAGTTTGGGTAAGATTTGTTTGTCGCTATCTGCCAAGGGACTATCAATAACAGGGATTGATGATCGGAGATATTGGAATCATATCCCCACTGAAGAATCTAGGTGAGATTCTTCTTCTTCACAGTCATCTTAGCTTGTAGAAATTTTATAACAATGGGAAGTTAGGAACGTTCTGTTATTATAAAGTAGTAGATCGCTTATGTTGCTGAGGAAATCTTTAAATCCAGGATCTGTGTAATACCAATCTTGGAGTCATCACTTTAGGGTTTGTTTGGGAGTTGGAGGGGGAGGGAGGGGAAGGGTTTGAGGAAGAAGGAAGGGGGAAAGGGATGTGGAAGGGAGGATAATCCTCCAAAGCCCTCTCCTACATTATTTTTTTAGTTCCCCAAATTGAGGGTTTTGGTTCTTTTTGTTAAAAAATAAACCCTCATGTAAGGCGGGGGGGACTATCTCCCTTCTTCATCCCTTCCTCCTCAAACCCTTCCCCTCCCAACTCCTAAACAAACCTGGGCCTGTTTATGAGTGGGATCTGGGAGGGAAAGGGAATATAATACTTATTTTTCATTCCTAAATTAATGAAACTGTAAAATTGTTTTATAAAAATGTATAAATGGTGATTGAAAGTTACATGATCATCTCTCATTTTATTTTATTCATTTTAAAAAAAATCTCAAATATAGATTCACATATAGATGAAAGAATAAACTTTCCCTTCCCTTTCCTTCCAAAGTCCCACTCACAAACAGATCCAGGAAAACCCTGAGTAGCTTAATACCAATCTTTAGTTATTGGAGAAGGTGCCTGAGCAACTACTTAATAAAAAAGAAAAATCAAGGATCTGCTTGGTTGAGAAAGGTTGACAGCAGGAAGGTGGAAATTTTGGAATAAAAATGATTTTTTACTTGCTTGGTGTTTCAAGAATATGAGAAGGTGGAAAATATATTGAAACTGATTTTCACTTCAGGTCACAGTTTTGGTTGAAAATCATTTTCGCCTTCTCATGTTCCACCTACAGAACCATGTAAACCCTTAAAATTCTGTTTGGTTCAAAGGAGGCGAGAGAAAGCGGAAATAACCCTTTGTTTGGTTCACATGGGGAGGGGATGGATTTTAAAATTAAATTACTTTTATATCTTTATAAGCTTTCATCTTAGATTTTTATGGGTACAGTCAATATTAATAATGTACCAAAATGCTGAGCGCAACCAGAAGCAATATTTACCTGAGTTGTGGTGAGATGGGCACTGCACCAGGATGGTCAATGTAGAATTACTTATCATCCCGAAGGTCTGTCTCATTATAATGTAAAAATCACAAAATGATTAGGGACTAACTCTTAGTCGAAAAAAACCATCAACAGAATATGCACCAGTCACGAAACTACACAATCATTCGCACTCTCAGTACAACATGCAATGAAACTCACAGGGAGATTATTTGAAAATATTAATACATATCTGGAGATAGGGCCAGCCGATCTACAAATGCACTGAATAAATAAAAGTAACAACCAACCAGAAACATCAAAACATTGACAATAACTGCTGTATCAGTTACATTGGAAAAACAAATAGAGATGAAAAACTGGGGGGACCATTCTGCTGTTCATCACTCAGATAACATGGAGTGAGATTGATGGAAGGGATCAGAGACATAAAATGGTGACTGCAATTTTGGATTTCAAAATATTAATAAGGATATTTTAGTGTATCTATTTAAAATATTTTAAACCCATCTTTCCTCCCCTCCAAATCCCCCCAGTTATGCATGGAGGGCAGCCAAAATTGAGTGAGATGGGATTTTGCTCCATTCCATTCCCTTTCCCTTCTCCTTGAAAAATTGAACCAAACAAGAAATGTTTATAACCCTTCCCCTCCATTTTCCCCAACCAAATACTATGCAAGTCTCCAAAACTCATATCGGAGCAATCTGTAGGCAAACCCAGCTTGATTGGCAAGTAATGTACATTAATAAAACCCTAATAACCCCAAAATACTAAAAACAAAAAAAATCCAAAATTCCAATAGATTCCGAATATGTTACGCCACACACCAAATAATCCTAGGTGCGTGTCTATTTTTTTTCAAGAAAGGTAGTCATTGAGATTATCAAATAATTTCAACCATAGGATGGAGTTTGATAACTGATCCTCTTCAGTAAAACTTTTTGATGAATAGGGTTAAAGGGGGACTAATTGGGAAAATGGCCATTATTATTTGTGTTTTAGTGCATTATGATTATGACTTTGGAAATTTGGTGGCTATTTGCATTTTTTCCCATGTTTGGTAGTCTTCTGGCAGTACTGAAAATGAATGATGTGTTCTAAATTCACTTATCATGTCAAACTTGTAGCTTTTAGTATTGGCTGGATTTCATTCTAAACTTCGTGCTGTTGTAAAGGAAAACATGTAGATGTTGACGAAGATTGCGCTTGTTTTCTATTGTTACTCTGGTCGATGATCCAAGTTGTAAAGGTCATCATAGTCATGTAGTTTATTTTCCAAAAGTACAAGTCTAGTTTAAATGTTAATCACGTTGTTAAATGAGGTTTGGATTAAAGCCAGGGTTATCTCCATCATTTTGCAGGTTCAGCAGTGTTGCGTACCTGCAGCAAATCTGGTGGTTTGAAGTGGATGGGGAAGTTGAGTTCCCATTTCCAGCTGGGACATATAGCTTATACTTCAGAATACATCTAGGGCGAGCCTCAAGGAGATTTGGACGACGAGTCTGCAACACCGAGCATGTTCATGGGTGGGACATAAAACCTGTAAGATTCCAGATATGGACTTCAGATGGTCAATATGTTGCATCTCAGTGTTTTCTGAAAGGACCTGGCAAATGGAGCTATTACCATGCAGGAGATTTTGTGGTTGAGGATGGCAATGCATCAACAAAAGTTAAATTCTCTATGACTCAAATTGATTGCACACACACTAAAGGTGGTCTTTGTTTAGATTCTGTGCTCATATATCCAAGTGAATTCAAGAAGGTTAAAGCATTTTTAAATTACTCTTAACCTTTGTAATAATAATAATAATAATAATAATAATAAATGTATATATAGTATATATAGAGAGCTTAGGGTTGCGTCCGGAGGAATACAGAATCGAGTTTTTATTATGGTTCTTGCAGGTTTAGAAATTTGTAGGAGCCCGGGGGATATATGTATATAAGTAGTAAAATATCTGTTGAGGAGTTTGGAATGGTGTATCTTAACCTTGTACGATGAAGAATGTTGTGTGCTTTTGGGATGGAATGAACATGACCATTTGATGACAATGATTCAATAAAACTTGGATAAGTTGAAAGCAAACGAATAAAGAGGACTACTTGCCTACTTTTTTTAAAATGGATTACTTTATTAGTAGCCAACTAGGTTGAGGAATATGATTTGCGTTATTCACAATTCACATCACATGATGCCTATAATGGGAGTTTTCAATGGCCAGAATATTGAGGAGATAATTGTAAACTATATGTGAAGAGATTATGACGTGTGTTGGGCATGACCGTATGAGGTGGTCACTTTAAATACGTCACCAATGTTCATTTTATATCTAAACCATTTTTTTCATCTTAGTAATAGATGTTTCATTTTAGGTTTTTAACTTTAGTGCCTGTTTGGGTAGCAACTAGCAAGCAGACAGGCGTTTGAGACCCGCCAAAATGTGTTTAACACCCTCAAAGGTCGTTTAAGTAGGAATCAGGCTTGTTTATTTCCGTACAATAAAATCAATTTTGGAATGGGTAGATGACTAATAACTAAATTCGAACATGAGAAATATTATATTATGTACTATCTGGATAGATTGGGACTAGTTTTGAGGAAGGAGATCAAGTCAAACAAAGTGGAGAGTGGAGCCAAGCAGTTACCGGCGGTTGAGAGTAATTACTTAAGATGAAGGATAATGGGAGAAATAGTTATATTCTTTAGCCTATATATATAGATGTTGAATGTATAGGGAATCAAGCTATTCAATAACTATTATTCTGCTAGTCGTAGACATCTCAATACAAAGAGTACATTTCTGACTAAGTGTAGTAGTGAATCATAGCGGTAGTTTATCGGTGTAACGTCGCCGGAAATTTGTAAGAACATATTCTATAATTTAGTTCTTTAAAATTAAATAATTTAAATGTCAATTAAATTGGTTTTTAATAATAACTCAAGGGGTATGCAAAACCCGGTCCGACCCTAGAACTCGTCCCATCCCATAGTGTTCGGGATGGGTATGACCATAACCCGCAGAAGAGAAGAGACGAACTCATGTCCTATTTTGTGACATGAAATCAGGCAAGGGACGGGTCCTGACTGACCTTCGGATTACCCGACCAGTCTCATATAATAAAAATGTACTTTACTTTTATCTCTTCGTAGTTTACGTTTCACTCACGGGCACTGATGAGTGTGATTTCACCTCATATTTCATTGACATTTTGCATGCATTTTCATATAGTTTAGACATATTTTAATTTGATTTTTGTTAGTTTTTACCTTGGAACGGGTAAGGCGGTTTTGTGGTGTTGTTGTGCAGGAATTAAGGATTAAATGCTCAGGATTAACCATGATGGAGCTTGCATGAAGACGGAGCTTGAAAAGTAAGGAAAATGAGCCAAACAGAGCCCATCACGGTCTAGCCGTGATAGCCATCACGACCATGATCGAGTAGAGCTGAAAAGAAAGAATGGAAAAGTCAGAGCTGATCACGGCCGTGATATGCCAACTGAACCAGACCCTCACAGGCAGAATTGATCACGGCCTAGCCGTGATGGTGGCCATGGCCGTGACAGGCCAACCAGCGAAGCAACTTCCAAGTCAGAATCCGTCACGGCCTAGCCGTGATGAGCATCACGGCCGTGACGCGCAATATATGGATCTTTAGAAACTGATTTGATCTGAATTTGTGATTGATTGGGATTCAAATTACCCTAATCTATAAATAGAGCAATTAGGCTCGAAGATAGGGGACTTTTGGGGCTGCTACTTCTTCTCCTCCTCCTCCTCCTCTTAGGTTTTCATTCATGTTTTTGTTAATCAAGCTTGCTATGATAATGACAATGCTTGAGTAGTAGTTTTATTTCTAGGAATTGAGGCTATGCCCAAGATCTGTTTTATGTTATGAATTGATGTTTTTCCTTTGTTAATTTCGATTTCGCCTTCGATTTGGTTTCTATCGCATGAATTACTTGTGAATCTGGTGCACACTTATTTGCATGTCATAGATACTCTAAGGAGGAACCTAACGGTGAACTTAGGTATTAGATCTATAGGAATCAAACTTAGGACTTAAATCACGAGAGTTAAAAGCGGTCCTTCGAGGGTTCACGAATTGTCACAAAGCTTAAAGGTTTCAATCTAAATTCAATTAACAGGAGAGTAGAGATTGGTTTAATTGGGCACAGTTTTTGTAACCCGAGAGGGAGCATTAACTTATTTAGGATAAATTCGCCTTCAAAGCAATTTTGATAATTAACAAGGGGTAGTCAGTTCGGTAACATGAACAATCTTGTTGGTAACTCAATTCCTAGGAATCTCTTTAGATTTGAAAACCCCCTAATTGATTTACTTTCCTATTTTAATTGATTGCATTATTAAATATCTGATTTTCTAAGTTATTTCTTATTACAAAAATCAAATCTTTTCAAAATTCTTTTTTATGTAGTCCAGTTTAATTATTTAATAATTAGTTGTTATTTGAGATCACAGTCTCTGTGGGATCGATCTTTTTATTACTTGACGACGAATCCGGTACACTTGCCGGAGTCCACACATCAAGTTTTTGGCACCGTTGCCGGGGACTGTGCTTTCTTGAATCTCAATTTAATTTTTAAATTGATTTTTCTGGACTTTTTATTTTTTATTTTTATATACTAAAAAAATTTCTCTTTTTTATTTATTTCTTTTCCTTTTTCTAGACTATCTATCTCTCTACTATAGGTATTTTTCTCTTTTATGCAAAGATCCCTAAGTCTTGGAAACCTTATTGAAGTTGACCCCGAGATCGAAAGGATCTTTCATAGACGTAGGAGACTACAAAGAGAGAGGGAGAGGTTGATTCCCATACCACTTATGGCGAATCTACCAGATACCAAACCACTGAAGGACTATGCAGCCCCAAATGCTAGGGGTTTGCGAACTGGGATTGCTAGGCCAGAAATCGAGGCGGAGAACTACACTATACCGCCTATGCTAATTAGCATGATTAGGCAACATCAATTCGGAGGATTACCCTCGGAGGACCCGACTGATCATGTGGAGACATTCTTGGAGTTCACCGATGCAATTAGAATTCATGGTGCCCCGATTGATACTATACGCTTGAGGTTATTCCCCTCCTCTTTGACTGGAAAGGCAAAATCTTGGTTGAAGCAAGTACCCGCTAATACGTTGTCAACTTGGGACCAACTGGAGCAGGCATTCTTGGAGAAATTATTCCCTCCATCCAAGATTGCTTACCTACGAACCCAGATCACCGGCTTCTTCCAAAAGGACGGAGAATGCTTATCAGAAGCATGGGATCGTTACAAAGGGTTGTTGGAGTCTTGCCCACATCATGGGCTCGAGAGGTGGTTGCTAGTGCATACCTTCTACAACGGATTGGATTACTCATCAAAGGTGTCACTTGACTCCGCAGCTGGTGGAGCCTTTATGAACAGACCTCTGATTGAAGCGTTCAATATCATTGAAAACGTCGCCACCAACTATCACCAATGGGGTTCGGAAAGAGGTAATAATCCGAAAAAGATTTCGGGGGGTAAGTTTGAAATGAATAGCACTGATCTAATTGTGGAATGCAGGGACATGACATAATGGAGTGCCCACATGGTATTGCTCCTGGATCCGGTGCTTCAGGGGAACAAATGAACTCTTGTCACAACTTCTATGACACGAACCCGAAGTTGCCAAACTATGTTCCCCAAATTCTTACAACCAAGGAAGGAAGAATAGCCATTACCTCTCCTACGGGAACTACAACAACACGTTGAACCACAAATTCCAGGAAGGCCAAGGTAATAGGAAACCCGCATCAGGGTATTTTTACTCTCACGTCTCACGTCTCATACTGGCCTGGTTTTTAAGAAGCATTTTTGTGGCTTTTGTAACATTGAAAGAATCTTGTTATTTTTACTAATGTGACTTTGATAACACGAGCATCAAGGAAGCATTCAACAAAATGATCTATTTGTTGATATTTTGTAACATCCAGTTTTGAATCTATGTGATGATACGAAATCAATTTGTGGCTTTTAGGCAGCATCTTTTGCTGATATTTTGGCTTATAACAAAATTACATTTTTTCACACTCATAAAAATATAGTTTACAAAGAATCTTTTTAACTTCGGGTCAAACCGGTTTCATCCCATTTAGACCCGGTCTTAAATTAATCTGCATGTGATCGGGTTCCTTCGAGTCTAGGGACGGGTTCGGGTTCAAAGAATTGATCCTATCAATGTTTAGGATCGGGTAAGGGACAAGTACAACCCGTCCCAACAGCTAATGAATCTCTTAAATTGGTCTTAAAAACTACTCAATTGGCATTTAAAATTCGTAAAAATTGAATTACAGCCAAATTAGTGGTGCAATAAGCAGGGATTATAAAGATTTTTTACATTATTAATCAATTATAAATTATAATATTATTAAATATATTTGTTTCATATTAAATTTTAAAAATTATAAATAAGATAATTTACAATTAATTAATAATATATCAAAATCAAACCATTCCAATTAAAATTTTTATTTACTGTTTGTTTTGCGAAGAAAACAATGTTGACGGAGCTGCAGAGAAACAAATGCGAAAGAAAGAATGATTCGTGCGACACTCACGCGCTCAGACAAAAAGGAACACACAGAAAGTATTGAGAGGGCATATACGTCATTTCACGAACTCGGAACAAGCTTCAAGGTTGAAGGTTGTTGTTGTCTTCAAATCGAACTCACATCACACGCAACACAAACACACACATATCAATCTTTTCAACGACGCTGTTATAGCCATCCATGGCCATGGACCTTCACTTGGATTCCATGGCCGCTTCCATTGGAGTCTCTGTCCCCGTGCTTCGCTTCCTTCTCTGCTTCGTAGCCACCATTCCCTTCAGCTTCTTATGGCGCTTCGTCCCTGGTCGCTTCCCAAAGCATCTATACTCAGCCGCAATTGGTGTTATTCTCTCTTACCTTTCATTTGGATTCTCTTCCAATCTCCATTTCTTGGTGCCCATGACAATTGGTTACGCTTCCATGCTCCTTTATCGCCCTCTATGTGGGATCATCACCTTCTTCTTGGGATTCGGTTACCTCATTGGCTGGTATGTTGTTTCTCAATTATATCAATTTTAATGTTACAGATTGTTTTTTAATTATGAATCCCTTCTATGCAACAATTTCATCCATGCAGGGTTAAAATTCAATAGTTTTGTGTCCTGAGATGTTTTTAGTGTTCTGGATTAATAAAATGTTTCTGTACATCTTTCAATTTATGCCAGCTGTAACATTATAGAAAATATTGGAACTGATTTTATGTGTAAAGTAAAGTAGTAACTAAGTTGGAGTTTGGTATCTGGTCTTGAAAATTTTCTAAATTTTCTCGTGTTTGGTATGTAGATAAAAAATCATTCTCAGCCCATGAATAACTTTTTGTGGTTGAAATCTTCAAAATTTGATTTCCATCTGTGAGGGGAGAAAGAAATATTCTTATAAATGAGATCGTCGAAAATGAAGTTTATCCAGGAATAAAACATTCCCGGACCAAACTCCACATATGGGTGAATTTAGATTCAATTAATCTAAAACATATTAAAATCTTAATCAATTAATAATTTACTATCGATATATTTTTACTTTCTCACTTTCTACCCAAGTGAAGAAATTTTTTATCCAACGTTAAAAATATGGTTAAATTAAGGGAGAGTACCATTTAATGCTGTCAATGTTAGGTTTATCATTATCTGACATTACATTTTTAATGCTATAGTTGACCTGGTATATGAGTAGACAGAGACTTTTTTTGCTAACATACTAGACTCTCCTTTATGTCCTTTTTAAGAAAATTTTCACCGTTGGTGTTGGTATGCGTTTGTGTAATGCAGCCATGTATATTACATGAGTGGAGATGCATGGAAGGAAGGTGGTATTGATGCCACTGGTGAGTGCCAATTCATGTAATTTTTTATTTGGGGTTAAAGTCTAAAGACCCTAACATTATTGTTCCACTGTAACGTTATTTATGTTGGTTAGTTGATCATTGATTATATGGTATTGTACTACTAGGGGCTTTAATGGTTTTGACACTGAAGGTGATATCTTGTGCAATTAATTATAATGATGGGTTATTGAAAGAGGATGGTTTGCGTGAGGCTCAGAAGAAAAACCGGTTGATTAAATTACCTTCACTGATTGAGTACATTGGTTACTGTCTCTGCTGTGGGAGTCACTTTGCTGGTCCAGTTTATGAAATGAAGGATTATCTTGACTGGACTGAAGGAAAGGGGGTATGTATGTTTTTATTATTTGAGTTTGATTTCTACGTACAGTGTAAATGTTTTTTTACACTAACATCCCATAATATCTTAAATCAGTATTAATGTTATTTCTCTCTATTAGTTATTAAAATAAAAGTACACAATGTCAAAATGTTAAATGGATGTCGGTGTAAAACTTTTTATACCGACAGTGCATATAACTTTAATCCTTACTATATTTGGGACATTTTTCAGTAGCAGTTTCTCATTTTAAATTTGCTATTTCAATCCTAGTCTCTTGTTATTTGCAGATATGGAGTTCTCAAGCAAAAGGTCCATCACCTTCACCATATGGGGCAACCATTCGAGCTCTTCTCCAAGCTGGTTTTTGCATGGCCATGTATTTATACCTAGTGCCTCATTTTCCTCTGTCCAGGTTTACTGATCCTGTGTACCACGAATCCCCATTCTGGAAAAAGTTGTTTTACCAGTATATGTCTGGCTTTACAGCCCGCTGGAAATATTATTTCATTTGGTCGATTTCAGAAGCTTCTATTATCATCTCTGGCCTGGGTTTCAGTGGCTGGACGGAATCTTCTCCACCGAAACCATGCTGGGATCGGGCAAAAAATGTAGATATATTAGGTGTTGAGTTTGCAAAGAGTGCAGTTGTGATTCCACTTGTGTGGAATATACAAGTCAGCACCTGGCTTCGTCATTGTGAGTTTCTTGCTGTTGAGTTTGGATGCTTTCTTGCATTGGTTTGCTTAGCTATCTCAGTAGAATATAGACAATCCTTCAATTTTAGAAATGAAACTTAACTAAGAGTTCTTATCTGCATGATTTTCAAGTTCTGGTAACAATTAGTCTATAATATTTTGTAGGGGGTTGGCTATATGGTTGTTGTTTTCTTTAATTACTTCTGGATCTAGGTATTAATACTTTGAGGTAGTAATATTGCTATTGTTTGTGTTTTGCTAGATGTTTATGACAGGCTTGTTCAGAACGGGAAAAAAGCTGGTTTCTTTCAGTTACTTGCCACACAGACCGTCAGTGCTATTTGGCATGTGAGTAAAATTTTATCAGCATTTGATTACCCAAAAAAAAAAAAAAATTTTGTTAGCTGCATTTTAAATTGATTGTCTAATATCTGGAATGGGCATTGTTATTGCTTCAAGTTTACATGCTTGCTTTGCTAATTTATATGTATTTAGTCTTTTAGGAATAATAACTAATTCATTAGCATCGTTACCAAGCAGCTTGAATGGTTGATTTTCCTGTATATATATGTTCAACAAAAAATGTTACCCAAGGGTGCGTTTGATTTGCAAAAAATCAGGGGACTGGACAGCACAAAAATTTTTGTCTCCTGTTTGATCTGAAAAGTGGTCAAGGGACAGGACAAAAAAAGGGGTGAGGGACAGGACAAAAACCCAAAATTTTGTCCCCCACCAAACCATGGGACAAAAAGTTGTCCCATGGACAGGCTAACAAAAGACAAAATTATCCTTACATCTCTCTCCTCTCTCTTCTATCTCTCTCCTCTCTCCCTCCCTCCTCTCTGTCCTGTGCTGTATTGCCTGTCCTGTGCTGTCGTGATATTTTTTACAAATCAAACGCAACCATGAAGTATGATCCAATTTAGCAAGCTGAAGAAGGTTTTGCATGATATTTTATACTGTCGAATCCATGTTTTATGTGTAAGGTTCCATGACACATCATTTTTTTTTCTGAACATTTGGACTTTACTATTGCAGGGATTATATCCTGGATACATCATATTCTTTGTTCAGTCAGCATTAATGATTGCTGGTTCCAGAGGTAATAAATTGGATTATGCTCATTTCCTGTTCTTTCTTCATTTAGTTAACTTTTTGCTGTGTTTCTCTTCAAGCAGTCATTTACAGATGGCAGCAAGCCGTGCCTCCAACACTTAAGAATGCATTGGTGTTCATGAATTTTCTTTATACACTTCTGGTTCTGAACTACTCTAGTGTCGGGTTCATGGTTCGTACTCTCTCTATCTCTTTGTGCGTGTGCATGCGTGCGTGCTTGTGACACAAACACATCAACACACGTCCAATTTGTATGCTCACACTTACACTTACACATGCAAATACAGTATTCAAAGATTTTTACAATTTTCTATTGTTTCTCTGTTTGAATTTTGAATAGGTATTAAGTCTGCATGAAACCCTTGCCTCATATGGAAGCGTGTATTACATTGGAACTATTCTTCCTGTTGTTATCATTCTTCTTGGTAATGTAATCAAACCTGGGAAGCCTGTGAGATCCAAAGCTCGGAAGGAGCAATGAGGTAGACAATACAGTTTATTCTCTCTGGAATTTTGAAATCAGATTAGGATGATGATCGGATATAATGGGTTCTTTCCAGTTTCCACATGTTCCTTACCCTGGTATTCAATGTTATGTAACAGTTCCTCTGGTCTAGCTTCAAAATGGTTGGGCTGATTTTTTATACTTTTGGCTTTGGCATTGAATTGTATTTGTGTGGTTAGAAACGTTATTGGTGGTAAAAGCAATTATTGAAGAACATTGTAGAAATTAATTTTACTTCCCCGGGTGTGGGACATGTCTGCAATTTCTGTGCTCTTTTAATTCTGGCTCCTGACAATTACTGCAAGCTTGTCTATTCTTCAAATCTTAATATTGACAAAATCATAGGAACTCGTATGAAATATGAATGATAGAATAATACTCTATGGGCTCGTAATATAACAAACAAAACCTTGAAACATATATACAAAGAAAATGTATTAGAATGAGTTAATTATAATTAATACTCATAAATTTCCAAAACAACCCTTCTAAGTTTAATTAATATTCTGACGGTCTATAATTAATGACAGTAATTAATAAGGGTAATATTGAAAATTAGTATTTAATATGTTTGAAAATTTATGTATGTTTATTAAATTTTGGACAAAAAAAAGAGCCATTTATTTTTTATATCGTGGATTCGAGGGAGTACTATTTAACTTTCAACCTGTGACTAGGGATGTTCGCGGATTGGATTGGATCGGTTTTGAGCTAAAAAGTCATCCGATCCAATGATGAAAACATCGTGCGGTTTGGATTGGATCGGTTTGCTTCCTTAAAAAAATCCAATCCGATCCAATCCAATCAAATCCGGTTTGGATTGGATTGGATAATTCGGTTTTTGTCATACTTTTATTTTTTTCTAATGTCAAGTGTCCTTTCTACTTATTTAACAGTGGATAAAAGATAATCTTCGTTTTAATTTGGGAGTTTGAGGAGAAAAAAATATTGATATTTTTTAACACGTTCTTTTATATTAATTCTCTATATCTACTACCACTTATCCTATTTTTTTCCTTGAATCAGCTACAAATAAATTGTAGCTAATTATTTTTCAAATTTATTTAATTGTTTTCCTATTTTTCATGATTACTCAATCAAATATATATATGCTATGCATCAAAGCTTTTAGTAAAATATAACTTCAAGACATTAATATTTATTCTAAAAAGTCTTATATATGTTATTTCAACAAAAATATTAAAGAGAATGAGGGACATAAAAGTATGAAGAATAATGTTTAAGTATGAGTAATACTATAATTTCAAAAATAATAGTATATGTATATAATAGATCGGTTTAGATTGGATTGGATTTCAGTATAGGATCCAAAATCCGATCCAATCTAATAAAAAATTGCGGTTTTTTCGGTTTTCAGGTTTTTGATTTTCGGTTTTCTGATTTGGTTTTTACGGTTTGAATCGGTTGATGAACAGTCCTATATACGATAGATTTGTCCACAAATGATGCCTGCTATGTTGGCCAGAAAATAAGGGTAATCTTATTGAAATATTCGCACTGCTTACTATGGACACTTAAATCAACTATTGATATATATAAGGTTTTACTAGTCATGTTAGAAATGCACTTATGAAAAAATGCCTTAATAGATGCCAATTGTTGAAGAGTTCAAAATATCATGTATTACAATCCATCAAGGACAGTTGTGGAAAAAAAAATTCCTAGTTAGAACTCAGAAGGAAAAGTTGTTACCATGTGAGAGAAAAGAAGTCATAAAAGCGGTGGTCCAAGCTATTCCAATTCTCAACGGTCCAACCTACTCCATGAAAGCATGAATTACTGGTTGGAGTCTCAGACAGATAAGTTCACAATACATATGTATTTGGATTAGCGTTTAATAAAAGTAATTTTAAATATAATTAATTTTATAAAAATGATTTGGTTAGAATTAAGTTTGAAGTAAAGTGATATATGTTTGGATGTTTTTAATTTAAAAATGAGTTTGGTGTAAAACATAGTATAAATTTTTCAATTCAACTCAAAAGCTACTTTTTGTATCTTCAAGTCAGAATCGTTTCTAGAGGCAAAATCAATTTTACTGGACAGTATCGAAATATATCATTTTTACTAAAATCACTCTTGACAGAGGACAAAATCAACTATGAAGATTTCCAACGTGAAACCAAACACACCCTACGTTGATTCGGTTGGAATAGGCGATGTTGGCCTAAAGTTTGGAGTGGTATTGGATTCAGGGACCTTCAAACCTAAAACCTTGCTATGCCTCCCAGAAAATGATGGAGATATCTACGCAACCCCGGACACACTAGTGGCTAAGATTTTAAAACCAAAATACCTTCCCTCTACATTCAATTTTGAAGTCTATATTTTTTTTATAGGTGAATGTTAGTGTTAATGTTAATATTTTTGTTATAAAAAAAATGTTAATATTTTTTTAGTGAGTGTGATTTGAATTCTCAACCTCCTTATCATTTCACTTCTTTACTCTCACTCCAACCACCGAGCTAAACTTATAACCCTTGATCTTGAAGCCGATTAGGATACTAATCCATCTTTACATGGATTAACAGAAGGCAGGAAAGTGTTGGAAATAGGAGTGTAGTGGAGGATTGGAGATAGCTCAGAAGTGAAGATCCTTGGATCCATCCCTACTATATGGACACCACTTTAGTTTACGTCCATCCGTTACTGGAAAATAATGGAACTTGTTGGAATGTGAGTTGTTTTAAACATTTCTATATAATATCGGAACAATATTTGATTTATGTAAGTCGGGGATATTAAGGTACTTTATGGGTTTGATGTAGTCTTCTGTTTTATTTGGTGACCGGATTTGATGTCTGATAGGTATGGGATAAGGATTCTTGTTTTCGGAGGATAATCATAACCTCCTTAAAAATTAGGGCAAAGAGATTTCTTGTTTAATTTTCTGTTTGTTTTTATTTATGCATTTATTACTCTATTTATACTAGTTTCTTACATAATATTACAAGGGAAATGAAAATAACAAATAAAAAACAATGAATGTTTAGATCTAGAATATTTTTAATTATCATATTAAGATTTAAGATGAAACCCTCGAATGTTTTGGTCTTTGTTTTACTTTGATTGGCCTATCATTTGTTGTGAGCCCTTTTATTTCTGTTGGGTCATTTACAGGGCTAGATATCATATCAGATGTAGTCTTCTAGTTTTAATATTTGGTTACACTCGTATGTTTTTATATATATAGGTTTAGTACCTCCGATATTTTTCTAATATATTTTTTGGCTTATAAAAAAAAAGAATTACGTGTTTCAAAGTAAAGTAAAGCTATTTAATTACGAATTTAGGGATCTTCATTATAATAATAATATTTCAATATTAATCAATTCAGTCGAATGGAATTATTATTTTTTTGAAGCAAAATGAAATTATTTTTATAATCAACACCACTTGATAATTTTATTAATTCTTCTAAAATTAAGAGTAGTTTTTTGGTATGAAGAGTCGTCCATTCTTTAATTACAGCTTTTGCCCTTGAGCGACCAAGCTGGGTGGATAATCAAATCACAATGGCATATCTACAGAAACATTGTAAACATAAATTGACCTGTAATTTGTAGCGAACCGCGCGGCCAATAATGACTTTAATTTGAGAGCGAGGTACACCGTACACAATAAGGCTCTCTATCACTGTTCACTGATTAGTGCTTCGTACCGAACTGGAAGAAGATTCTTATTTTTGGCTAAATTGACCTTTATTACATCTCAATCTCTCAAAGCAACCAGACAAATGCCAACTGGCACCAGATTTTGCTCAAGATTTTTTTCCTTTTGTCGTCTGTTCCTTCCTTTTTTCTCCCATATTTTCCCGACGCTTATTCTTCTTAGTGACAAATAAAAAATTGATTTTGACATATTTAAATATTTTTATTAGGATTAATTTTATTTCTAGAATCAATTTTAATTTGAAGTTAGAATTTATACTTTCTGTTTTTTAACGTGATTTTTAGTCTTAAATTATATTAAGTTTTATATTAAACTTATTTTAAAAATAAAAACATTCAAACATAAAAATCACTTCGCTTCAAACTTAATTTTATTAAAATCAATTTTATAAAATTAATTTCATCCAAAATCACGTTAATCAAACATAAATCCAATCCCACGAGAGACTCTCAGTCCTTACGTCATTCTGCCTCTGGTTAAGAAGCAAATGGGTAATATACATAACATGTGTCATGATCACATAATCTAAGGAAACTTTACGTTTCACTGTTTTATATATACTAGTATAGTTGTCCCTATGTTTTTATAATAATTTATTATAAATAATTTCAATATCAACAACATTAAATATTTTTTAATATAAAATAATATTATTGTATGCAATAGTTGGATTCGTACATTCAATAACTAATGAATAACAGGTTATATGATAAATTTATATGATAAAAATTTTAATAGGTTTTATAAAAGCTTAACTTTTCATTACGGATATGAGTTCATAATATGCAATATGTTAATCTTTTATGTTTATGAAAAGAATGTACATTTCCAAGATATTATATGTTATTGTATTAAACATTTATATAACAGCAACAATAGAAGATACTTTGATGAAAAGAAAGCAATCATACTTTGATATTCAACACTATTTTAACTATGTATAATCCTGTTATTTAGGATAAGTTATAATATTGGATTGTTATGTTCAATTTAAGTATCAAATTATTTCTTCTTTTATTAATTTTTCGTTTTCCGCAAGTCTTTATTTTCCATAAATTTTTATTTTGTTTTTCGTAAGTTTTTATTAATCCGAGACAATGATTTTATTTTTTCATAAGAAAGTGACACGTGTCGCCTGTTTATTCATCCACAATAAAATCATGCTACAATTTAAATTTAAGAAAAGGTCCTAGTATGAATAACACAAAAATTAAAATAATTAATTAAATAATTATTTTTTTTAGAAAATGTCAGATGCCGTCAGTGACACGTGTCGCCCGTTTATTCATCCACGAAAAATCAAGCTACCATTTGTTTTAAACAAATTATCTAATATTTAACCATTTTATATTTAAATTGTTAAATTCATCAAACATGAATGTGGAAATAATAAAAAAAAGTGAAAAAAGGCAATATAATAAATAATAATACAATAAGTAAAATAAAAATCTAAATATTTTTTATTATAAAAAATCAAGCGGTCCAAAAATCTACGTGGACATGGCCCGTGACATTTGGCTTCGACCTTTTCGTCCACAGTAAAAGAATGACTAAGTTAAAAATAAGAGAAAGCCCATGAATGGATTTTACAATAATTAAAACAATTAATTAAATATTTATTATTAAAGAAATCCCAATGGTCGAAATTATATGTGCATCTCTCCAGTGACACGTGTCGCTCGTTCATTTATCCACAGTAAAAACATGGTACAAATGTATTTTAAGAAAATACTCTAAAATAAATTATACAATAATTAAATTAAATAATTAAATAATAATTATTAAAAATGACAGAGGACAAAAATATATGTGGACCCTGCCAGTTACACGTGTCACCCTTTTATTTGTCCACATGAAAATAAAGTTACCATTTATTTTAAGCAAATAATATAATATTTAAAAATTTAATATTTAAATTGTTAAATTCATCAAACAAAAATATTGAAATTTAAAAAAAAAAACTGAAAAAGAGAAGGCCACATAATAAAAAATAACACAATAAGTAAAATAATTATGTAAATATTTTTTAATATAAAAAATGTGAAGACCAAAAATTTTTCATGGACCAGACGCTTGACTCATGGTGCCCGCTTATTCGTCAAAAAAAAAAGCAGGACACCATTTAATTTAAACAAATTATATAATCTAAAAAAAGAAATATATTGGGTTGGGACCGTCGTCGACACGTGTTGTCATCCAATTCGTCTACTGTGACACAATGGTCAAAAAGTTGGAGCGCATTACTAAAAAGAGTTTAAGATTAAAAAAAGTTTTAATAAGAAAAGTTTAATTAATATTTTTTTAAATAAATAACATTTTTTAAAAAAAATAGAAAAAAAAATTAATTTTTAAAAATTTAATAAAAAAATTTTTAAAAAAGTTTTTAATAAAATATAAACTTTTTTTAAAAAAATTATTAAAATAAAAACTAATAAAAAAATGGTTAAATTTAAATCAAAAATTTTTTTTAAAATAAAATTGTTAAATAAATTTTTTTTTTTAAAAAATGTTCACAATTTTTTTTATAAAATTTAATAAAAAAAATTCTAAAAACATTTTTTTAAAAAAGTTTCGAAAAAAACTAAATTAAAAAATTTTAAACAAATAAAATAAAAAAATAAATAAAAAACATTTTAAAAAATTCGAAAAGAAAGTAAAGAAAAAATTATTTTTTAAAATTTATTAAATAAAAAAACAAATTTGTTAAATTTTCAAAAAAAACATTTTTTTGTAAATTCGAAAACAAATAAATTACTTTTTTATTTAAAGCTAAAAAAAAATTTGAAAAAATTATTTTTAGATTTTCAAAAAAATAAAAGTAAATTTTTTAAAAAAAATCAAAAAATAAATAAAAGTACATAAAAAATAAATACAATAAATAAATATAAAATAGTAAATATAAAATATTTTTTATAAAAATTTAAATAAATTTTTTTTGTTAAACTTTCATTAAAAAAAGTTAAAAAATTTTAAATAACAAATTATTTTTAAAAAAATGTAAAAGTATAATATTTTATAGATATAACAGTGAAAAGTGTATCCTCTAATTAGTATATTATAGATATAATTATCCAGATTTATCCTTTTTATCTCACCATATAGGTGAATATCAAAGTATAATATTTTGAAATGAGAATATATATATATATATATATATAAGGTACATTGATTTTCTTTTTTTTGAAACAATAAGGTACATTGAACTAGTTAAGCAATTTCTGGTAAGAAGAATAGTTATTATTTAAAATCCTTTTTAAAATAGTGGTTTAACATGTGCAAAACTTGTAAGTAACAGTTGTGTGCAGGTTAGCAAATTACCATACTTGATTATTCATTTTTTCCAATTTACTTTTCTCTCCCTCTCAATTCTACTTTTGCCACTATCACTATGTATTTATCATGTCTAATATATATCCATTGATATTTATGTACATGATGGAACCAAATAATAAACAAAAAACAATTAACAAAAGAGCACAAGCATAAACCATACAGTTCTGTCTCTTTTTCATTAATTTCATGCTCATCTTCTTTATTTCGAAAACAAAACAACACAATAAATTTGACAAAAGACTCCATAGTGATCCCCGGGTGAAACCTCCACCACTACATTACTCCCATTTTTCTCTCACAAACAAACCATAGTATTTCTCTCCTTTTTTTTCCTCTTTATATTCTCCTCTTCTCTAGTTTCTGACACTTTCTGCACCGACCATTCGTTTTCTCTCTTACCCTTTTCTTTATTCTATTTCTCAGTCGGTTTTCATTTATCTGTTGTTTTCCTTCCACCGACTCCTTAGTTTTCGCCAAAACAACATTTCTAGTTATACTAATATCACTTCCTTACACTTTCCTTTGCTTTTGATTGGCAACAACATGAGGAAGAGACTTTGGGACAAGTCAAGAAGGTTCTTTCTTCTTCCCTTGGTTTCCTCTCTTCCAAGGGAAGCACCCCTTTAGAAGAGAACATTCTTACATTGCCCATTTGCCCCCACTAACCTTAGAAGTAAGAACAGACACACAGAGAAAGAAAAAACAACCAAGTCAAAGATCAATAGCATGTTTTCAAGGTGCAAAAAGAGTGACATAGGTGTTGTTGTTGGCACCCAACCAAATGTGGCTGAATGGGAATTAAGACCAGGTGGAATGTTGGTCCAAAAGCGTAACTTTGATGTGAATCAAAATTCCATCATCAAAGTCAAAGTGAAGTATGGCTCATTCTATCACGAAATTCATATCAGTTCTCATGCAAGTTTTGGTAAATGCAGCTTCATAATTTTCTCCTTGTGTTATATTCATATATAAATATATATATATTGTTACAATTTGATTGGTTATTGGATTATGGTTCTTGTGGGGTGCAGGGGAACTGAAGAAAATGTTGACAGGACCTACAGGATTGCATGCTCAGGATCAGAAGTTAATTTTCAAGAAAAAAGAGAGAGATTCAAAATCGTTTCTTGATGTTGAAAGGGTCAAAGATGGATCAAAATTGGTATTGCTTGAGGACATTGTGAGTAGAGAAAGAAGGATACTACTAGAGACATTCAAAATAGCAAAGAAGGAGAAGACTTCAAAATCCTTGAAGGAAATGAACATGGAGGTTGACAAACTAACTAAGAAGGTACCAAATTTTCACTTATAATTTCCACACTAAAAAATGTTCTACATGTTTTTTTTGTAATAAATGGCTTTAATTCAATGAAATTGGGTAGGTTGTGGATTTAGAAGCTGCTGCTACTACAGGCCAAATTATAGCAGAATTGGATGTAGAGAATTTGACAGAAGATTTAATGAGAATACTCATTACATTAGATGAGATTTCAGTTGAGGGCGAACTGAAATTGCAAAAAATAGAGCAGGTAACTTTAGATTATTTTGATAACTGCAATCTATCAATTGATATTTATGTCATTTATGTTATATACTTGCACGTTTTGGAAAAATTTATGTGAAGGTTAGGAGAGTTCGGAAGCACATTGAGACTCTTGATATGTTGAAGATGCAAAAGCCAAAGTCCATTCCCCTAAAAAATGAAGAAAACATGCAAAGGAAGAGTAAAGTGCTTTTTAGTGTTCAAAAGCAGCACATGCAAGGGAAGCAAGGAAACATAGCTGTAGAGCAAATTCCTAAGAAGCAGCAACCGTTAAAACATTGTGACTCAGTTGTAGTGACAACAAAATGGGAAACTTTTGATTAAGGCTTGAAGATTGTAACAGAAATGCCTCTAATATAAAAGTGCATTCAGCAAGTCATCTAGATGTGAATGTTAGTTAATAGTTACCAGTTTCTCTTACCCTTTGCTTTTGCTTTTGCTTTTGCTTTAAATGTATAATTTTTTTTTAACGGCTTCATATTATAAATTATTGGAATTTAATTGCAATTTAATTGCAGAAGCTATCTCTTACCAAAGGGTGGTTCGTGTTTCATTTTCCTATTTGCCTTTTATGCTGCTGTGCTCATCTCTTTCCAATTTGTACATACATACATAATTAAATAGCAAATACTGCTTGCATAAAAGGTTTCGGGGAAAAGAATAAATCTAGAATCTAGCAATTTTTTAATTTTTATGAAAATAATATTGAATGTTTTTTTATCTTTCTAACTATTAAGTACATTTATTTTGTACAAATATTAAGAGAATTATTGAAAATGTAGGGGATATAACAAAATTCAGTGAATAATGATAATGGGTTTGCTCTTTGCAGATAGTTAATTAGGGCTATAATGAGATTGTATTAGTTGTAGATTTTTCTATGGAAACAACAAAGAATGTTTATAGGAACATCTCTGTGACTCTGTCTTCAATCGGTTTTCCTCTTTTCTGTCGGTGTCGTTGTGCTTAGCTGTGAGATTTTTATTTGATACTGATAGGTAGGGACCATGTAATCAATCAATCAGCCTTAACTATATACAGAGGTTACTAATATCTTCCTTTTTTTTTTTTTTTTTGATGAAGAGGGTATTAATATATTGTTTCGTTATCCGTTGCCTTAACTAATACAATAGATAATTTTTTAAAATATTATTAGTGATTTTATACTGTCAACCAATCATAAATTGACACACTGTTACAAATATTTGATTCTTATCATAATCATCTTAAAAGTCATCAATTTCATGATTTCTGATTGGTTGTCAGTGTAAAAATCTTTACACTGATAATACATACAAATGAAACTCTATATTTAATAATTTAAATGTGATATTTTATTTTTTTAATAAAAATTTATCTTTTTTATTTCTTAAATATGAATAGCAAAACCAACAAGAATAATTTTGGTTGCTAGCTTGGGACTATTGCTCTGCATGGCCAATCACTTCAACTGGTTCATTGTTGATTTCTTAGTTCTGTCAAATTGGAAGGTTTTGCACCAGGGAGTATGAACTGTGAAGTACAGATATTAATGATCAATTAAGAGCTTCAGAGATTTTTTCATGAAAGTGACTAAAGTTAAAATGTGGTCTACGGGTCCAGGAAAGATGTGGGTTCCAGTGATGGGTGGGCCTTTAAGTCAAGGTAGTTTATTTCCTTGTTTGAATGGGTAGCTCTTGACTTGAGTTTAGAATTGGATATACAAGTACACACTACACATTAGACCACTTTGATTTCTGAAATAAGGTAGTTTCCTTGTGTTTCAATAGACATAGCCCATTCCGATTGAAAATTGTACCAAAAAGGGCCATGAGAATTACAGGGCCTACAGGCATCTGCATATGCATTTAACCACATAGCCATCATGTTACATGATTTCATCAAACAAGCAAACATATTTTTCCTTTCCACCGTGGAATTGAAAAATGGGCCAATATTTGTTTAATGGAAGTTAAAGGTCTATATTTTTCTCTAGCTAGAACTAAACATATTCATGTTCTATTACATTGTCATGAAAATGAAAGTAATAGACCTTACCTTATAGAATAAATCCAAACAAAGAATAAAAAAATAAAAAATAAATCCAAACTATAGGGAATTCCAAAACCTGGCCACGGTATGGGACCTATTATATCAAAATAAATCATGAACCATTTGAATTTCCTGGGACTTCAGTCAACAATTCAAAACTTTTTTGGAGGAGAGGGATTTAAAAATCTGGAAGTAGAGAGTTTGCAAAACAAAGCAAAACGAGCCAATAGCATTTCACTCTTTTTTTTTTCTATCAATAAAATTACATTATTTTGGGGTCTAAAAATAGCAGTACATTTGAACCTGTGGAATTTGTATTCCGGCCCAACTACGTTTCCACATGAGTTTCTGGGCATGGCGTTTGCTCCCGTCACTACTTGGGCCTAGTTTTCTAAGGTCCTATGATCCTTCAGGTTTTACCGTTAGAAATGGTGATTTTTTGTTTCTTCATTGTGCTCCATGTGAGATATACAAGAGTGTGTTTTAAATTATTTGTATTGTTTTTTTTTTTGTCAAAATAATATATATATATATATATATATATATATATATATATATATAGGCTTTGGATGTTGGTGAAAAGGTTACTAATATGTTTGGTACCGCGTTATATGCTCTTAGACGTGCTTTTAGCCCTTAAAAACAATTATTAGTTGCTTCTCAAACTTATGTCTAATATAGGTTTTGATTCTTTCATCGATACCCTAAATATATTGGTCAGCAGTGCCTTTTAACAAAACACTCAAAGTACTCTCTCCTTGACTTAATTGTTTAAGTGGCGAGAATGTGAAAATCACAAATTTCTAACAACTAAATTATAACATATATCCGTGAATAATTAAGAGTATGATGTTAGTATTTTGAATGCTCCCATCTTAAATGTATGCTCAAGTATGCAGATGGGTTTGGAATTGGAGTTGGACATTACAATCCTGAAAGACCTTTTAGAATAAAAAACATAATTGTACATGATAATTTTATAGAATTATAAAATAATTAGATCAAATTTCTTGAATTACCTATTATAAACCTTTGTTGGACATAAAAAAAAAAAAAACTCAAAAGTATTAGTATAAGTTCATTGTAACATAATTTTCGTTTCCAACTTGACTACACGTTGGAAGTGAATGCTGTCATTTCTCACTGCACAGATGGGGATGGCAAAATGGTAACCACAAGTTCCATTAATTTAGAGCACCACTTTGTCATCTTCTCTCCGTGTCCTTAATTTGAAAAGGAGAAAGTTAATTGATATGAAAATGACCAGGTTAACCACAACACTGTCGCGGTGGGTGTGAAAATGGCTCCAGCTAAAATTAAACCTTTTTCTTTTTGGCTTAAGCTCTCCGGGAAACTGGGATATTAATATGAGAAGTGAGAACACAGTTATAACCTGAGTGGATTCCACCATTCAGATTTGTGTGTCAAATTTGCCGGCATTCCAGACAAATAGATAATGTAATTTTCAATTTTAAAATATAAGAAGACGGTTTTGTCAACAAAAATAAATAAATTATAAGAAGACGGTGATGTTGCACTCATCAAGTTCATCCTGAGTTGTATTTAATTTAATTTCCATAAATATGTCATGTTTGGTGTTCCTGTCGAGATCCGACTTGCCAGAATCTCGCTGTAGAAGCGTCGTCATAAAAAATGAACAATGGGGGTTGTTTTAGACTTTGGCTTGACAGAATCGATATTCGGTCCCTACGTATCCCAGTGGGAATCAAAGCGGACGTAGTTCTAAGTTCAACCCTTGGTGGGGCGGTGATCTCGATCCCTTAATTTTGTATCGGATGAGTACTAGGGAGCAAGGACTGCCCGAGAGTCTCTTGGTCGACGCTAGTTCCTCTAATACGCTAAGGGAGAGTTCACGGATTCAGTGAAAAGTGAGTTTCTATCATGGGTACTCCTCCTTTTATAATAGGATTCCCTATCTTTTTAGAGATCTGATTTATCTCTTAAATATCTTTTAGAGATCTGATTTATCTCTTAAATATCTTTTAGAGATATGATTTATCTCTTAAATCTCTTTTGAGATGTGATTCCTTAATTTAAGGGATGTTATCTCTTTTAACCAGATAAGGTTATTTCAGATAATATCCGGATTTAATATTAATATCTTATCTTTTAATTAAGTGATATTTAACTTATTATCTTTAACTTCTGGACTGGGCCGGGTATTCGAGCTCGGTGATCGGGTTTACTCTTCGGCCAGTACACAAGCCCCCCAAGCTTTGAGCTGATTAGGCGTAAAAGCTTTCATGATGTCAGCCGAGCTCAGGAACTTGGTTTCATCTTTCTGTCTTTAGGCCAGCCGAGGTGATTGACCGAGCTTCATACTTTATACATATATATACATCCTCCAACTCGGTGAGCAGCTCGGGTGACCGAGCTTGATGCTTTCGGGGTGCCGAACTCTATATCTCGGCTCATACACAAGCCCCCCAAGCTTTGAGCCGATGGCGTGGAAGCTTTTTCGCGGGAGCCGAGGCAAGACGAGGTGGAGGTGATTACTGGTGTTGTGCTGATGCGTGGCCTTCACGGCATCATTTCCAAGGCTTGCGCTGTAGTTGCGTGCTCAAATAATAAGTCGAGAGCCAGAGCTCAATCGAGTAGTCGGGAGCTGGAGCTCAACCAAGTGGTCGGGAGCCGGAGCTCAACCGAGTAGGGAGCCGGGGCTCAACCGAGTAGGGAGCCGGGGCTCAACCGAGTAGGGAGCCTGAGCTTCTCGTTTCAAGTTGTCGAGCTTCACATTTCGGCCAATTCTTAAGTTCAGCGGACTCGGTGGGCGAGTCTAGTAATCATTTCCCTTTGATTGTTTGTGTTTGGAGATCTAGTTTTATTTCTCGTCCAACATTTTAGTTTGGTGGGCTCAGTGGCCGAGTTTAACATCTCGATCAGTATATAAGCTCCCCAAGCTTTGAGCTCAGAATAAGCGAAAGAGTTTTATGAATGAAGCTGAGCTTGTCCTTGGTGTTGATAAAGTACTGGATTTGCATAGATCCTCTTACTTCGGCTAATAGCTCTCGGGCAGTACTCGAGTTTAGTGGTTGAGGTTCACATCTCGGCCAGTAACATGTTCTGAACATAAAATACTTCAATCTTACCTATGTTTAAGACAAGTTAGAAGGTGGTAGCTGAGATTCGACTTATCAGTGATTCAGGCTCGAACCAATCTTTTGAAGAGTCAAGTTCAAACTCGATCATTAGGAATTTACCTTGGTACCTTGGTGCTTGCATTTAATTTATTTTGAGAGTTTGAACTTGAGTCACCCTTTTCTGAATGTACCTCGGTCTTTGAAGTTCTTGAGAGCTCTTGACATTTTCTTCAAGTAGCTCATAACCCTTTTGGTGGATTTCGAAATACCCACTAACTTAGAAACTTGACCTTGAATTATTTTTCCCGATCTTGAAGGTGTGTCTCAGAATAGACTTTTCCTAATATCTTTTGTATGAGAAAATAGTTTTCATACAAGTTCTTCGAGCTGTAGGCTAAGGGATATCCTTTCTCCGTAATTTCCGAGAATATCCTTCCTTTATACCCATTAGCCCCCCAAGCTCCGAGCTTGAAATAAGCGAAAGAGCTTAAATGTCAACCCGCATGTCTTAATACGCTTTTTGGTGCCAAGGACCTTGGACTATGATTCGTGGGAAATCTGTTTTTTGTAGAACCAAACCTTTCTTGGGTTATCGTCTTGCTTGGCCTAGCATTGCTCGGATTTTTGTGCGGAGCCCAGTCTTACTTGGGATTCCGACTTATTTGGTTGAACACTACCAGGATTTCCTTCGAATCCTGGGTCTCTAACATGCATGATCTGCTGTGGACTTTATCTTGGTGCGAAGATGTTGTGCTTGGCCTATGATTTTTATTGCGAGGAAGGAAACATTGCTCGACCTTGACTTTTTCCGGTGAGTAGTGCGAGGGAGTATAGCTCGACCTCGGCTTTTTGGTGCGAGGGAGCAATGCTCGACCTCGGCTTTCTGGGCTTCTGCCCTTTGTTCTTAGCTAGACAATTTTAACTCTGGCCCTTTAGCGGGTTCCCAAGTTATTAAGCCAGCATATGCTCGGCTTTTACTAGAATTGGGCCATGATGCGAGCAGGAAAGCTTCGGTCGCTTATGCTCTTCTGAGTCTCCTTCATTACCTGTTTTTCGAGCCACGGGCTTTCTAATAATGAAAAGTATGAAGGCGGAAGCTGCCCGAACTTTGCGCACTGGGGATGAGCTTGAAAAAGCCATGGCAAAGTGTGAAGAGCAACCTCGTCTAATTGGGCAATTGAAAGCCCAAAAGGTAGAGCTGGAAAAAGGCAATACCGCCCTTATGGCCGAGCTGGAAATGGAAAGAACCGACTGGCTCAACCTTCCGAAGGTCGTGGAGGGGCTTCAAGACGATAAGGAAGCCAGTCTTGAGTTGCGGAAGTTGCTGGAATCCGTGAAGGAGGAGAATCTGAGGCTTTGTTCTGATCTGGCTGAAGTCAAGGCTTCTATCATGAGGGAGCATGTTAATGGCTTTTCTCGAGCCGTCAAGCAGCTTCAGCATTTCAATCCGAATGCTGACTTCTCCTGTGCTGGCGTGGACAAGGATTTTTACCGAGATGGAATCCTGGTTCCATTGTCCGAGCTGGAGGATGAGGAGGCCGTATCTCAAGGGGAAGAGGGCGAGGGGAAAGCGGCCGAGGAGGGACCCGAAGACGAAGGTGAAGTGGGCCTACCTGGCCAGTCTGCTACCCTCCCTCCAAATGCCGATGATGACCTTGACTCATGAATTTGTATTAGTAGGTTAGGAAACACGTTTTTGGGCGATGCCCTTTTGATTTTGAAATCTTACGTATTCTAGGCTTGGCCCATGGTTATTGATGGACCGACATGCACCTTACTCTTTGCAACTATTTTTCTAAGTTAGTACTTGTTTAGTTGAAGCGTGTTACGCGATTTAGTCGAAATAGTTAGAATTTGATATACCTGTAGGTTCTTACCCACCTTCATAGGCCTTGAAATACCTTTTCAAGCGTTAAGGTGTTATTACCGTTGTAGGCTTGGCATTTCGACCTCAACTCGGTCGACTTCAACCTGGTCAGTCTCTTTAGGCACTTGCGTCTTTTAGGTCCCGCGTCTCGGCATTGCCTAGGCCTCTCGGTCGATTTTAGCTCGGTCACCTCTTTAGGCACTTGCCTCTTTAGGTCCGGCGTCTCGACGACAGCTTGATCGATTTTTGCTCGGTCACCTCTTTAGGCACTTGCCTCTTTAGGTCCGGCGTTTCGACGGCAACTCGGCCAATTTTAGCTCGGTCACCTCTTTAGGCACTTGCCTCTTTAGGTCCGGCGTCTCGACGGCATCTCGGTCGATTTTAGCTCGGTCACCTCTTTAGGCACTTGCCTCTTTAGGTCCGACGTCTCGACGGCAGCTCGGTCGATGTTAGCTCGGTCACCTCTTTAGGATTCAAGCACCTTTATAGGCTCGGGACAGAGCCGGCCTCTTGAGGATTTAAGCACCTTTATAGGCTCGGGACGGAGCCTGCCTCTTTAGGATTTAAGCACCTTTATAGGCTCGGGACGGAGCCGGCCTCTTTAGGATTTAAGCACCTTTATAGGCTCGAGACGGCCTCTTTAGGATTTAAGTACCTTTATAGGCTCGGGACAGAGCCAGACTCTTTAGGATTTAAGCACCTTTGTAGGCTTGGGACAGAGCCGGCCTCTTTAGGATTTAAGCACCTTTATAGACTCGAATGGCCTCTTTAGGATTTAGTATGGTGTCTGAGTGCTGGAGCCGATGGAATTTTATTTTCCAAGGGAGAGCTCGATCTCTATGATTCTTATAGAGGGAGTCTAACTCGGTCTCCATGGTTTTAATTTGAGGAGCTTCGACCTGTTATTGGGGAGCTGGAGCTCAACCACTTTGTAGTCGCAAATTTTGTGACTCTGGGAGTGGTATCATCCGAACATCATTTTGCTCCAATGTATAAATGATACGATGCTACATAACACAACATTAAAGGCGTGTAGCAAAACATATCAAATCATATTAGATTTAAACTAGATTTAGAGAACAATATCACCTGAGCATTTCGTGGCCTCTGATTTATGCATTCCCTCAAGCCCATATGGTCGAGCTCTCCTAGACCGAGCTGTGTTGGCCGAGCTCTGTAAGATATCTTCTTCAGCTCTCCGAGATATCTTCTTCAGCTCTCCGAGGCCGAGCTGCGGTGGCCGAGCTCTGTAAGATATCTTCTTCAGTTCTCTGAGATATCTTCTTCAGCTCTCCGAGAAAAATAATGACATTGGATGGCCCTCATATGGTCCATTGACCCTGATCTTTTTTTCAAGCACTCGATGTGCTCTCCTATCTCCTAAGAGCCTGAATTGCTCCGTCTTCCCCCTGTTTATGCAGATTTCACAGCTGCTCCCAGCACAAAGTAGTGTGAAAGAGATAACCCAGAGTACATACTGATAAGGTTTGTGCTTAGAGTTTACAGGAGGGGCAACATATCCAGAATGGGAATTTCTTTGGCTAACCCATTTATACTGAGGGCGAATCAGAAAGACAAATCCAAGATGGAACCCGGAGATAAATCCTCCAATATGAGTAAAATTGTCCACATGTGGAAGGATTCCCACAGCTAAATTGATTACAATGATGACAATAAGAGTCAATATTGTTGCAAACTTATTAGCATATATCGTCCAATTTGTTAAGACCTCCGATAGCATGCCACCTAGTAAGCCAAATAGTGCACCAGAAGCACCAACTGAGATACCTGATTGTATGAATAGAGCAGACAGTAAACTCCCTCCAAAACCAGATATCACATACAACAATCCGATTCGAACAACTCCAAACTCTTGCTCAAGGCGAATTCCGAGAACAACAAGACTCAGCATGTTGGCAAGCACATGGACAACCCCACCATGCAGCCATATACAAGATATTAACCGCCAGGCCTGGTGTCTATGAACCACTTTGTCCACTTGCAGGGCAACCATCCTTTCTAATGTGGATGAAGAAGGACCAAGGAGAGGGTTCTCTTTGAGGGGTTGAAAGGAGAATCTGCCCAGAAACTCTGCAAAGCAAGAATCAGGAATGGAATGCTTAGGGCAATCGTTTTCATACATCGTGATCACGAACAGCGCCGCGTTGGCCACCACAAACGACGGTACCAGCCACAAAAACCACAGCTTGAAGGGCCTGAAGTGACGCTCGCCGTCATGATTCGCCGGAGGTGACGCCGCCGCCCGCTGCTCGGTCGGAGGAGTGGGTGCACGGTGACTTATGGTGTCCCCACGGCCGGTCAAATCTTTAACCTCGACAGCAGCGGCTGAAGAAGAAGGAGATGATGGGTCCCTGGCAATCATGCTCCATTTGACGAAATTTGACCAAAGATTGAAACTTTCTAACACATGATAATGATTCCATCAAATTAATTACTTCCAATCAGAATGGTAGTGGCATCAACATGATCAGTCAAGTGAAGTGAATGCAGCTTGCTTCAACTTTCAAACAATGCTCAAAGACAAAACTATTTAATCGCTGATTGTTGGAGCTTTCGTCGGGCGTAGGATGGAACTGCGATATAGCAACAACGAAGCATTGGAGATGGGACCGAGTTCGAGTGCTCCGCGATATTGAAGACATCGGACTGGAGACTTGGGAGTCTGCCCCGTCACCGATATGAAGATTTGAGGTGATTGAAAAGGTGGTCGAGGTAAAGTTTTACCTGCCCCACGGTGGGCGCCAAATGTTCCTGCCGAGATCCGACTTGTTGGAATCTCGCTGTAGAATGTCGTACCAAGAGTGAACAATGGGGGTTGTTTTAGACTTTGGCTTGACAGAATCTGATATTCCGGTCCTACGTATCCCAGTGGGAATCAAAGCCAGATGTAGTTCTAAGTTCAACCTTTGGTAGGGTGGTGATCTTGATCCCTTAATTTTGTATCGGATGAGTACTAGGGAGCAAGGACTGTCTGAGAGTCTCTTGGTCGACGCTAGTTCCTCTAATACGCTTAAGGGAGAGTTATCGGGATTCAGTGAAAAGTGAGTTTCTATCATGGGTACTCATTCTTTTATAATAGGATTCCCCTATCTTTTAGAGATCTGATTTATCTCTTAAATATCTTTTAGAGATCTGATTTATCTCTTAAATATATTTTAGAGATCTGATTTATCTCTTAAATCTCTTTTGAGATGTGATTCCTTAATTTAAGGGATATTATCTCTTTTAACCAGATAAGGTTATTTCAGATAATATCCGGATTTAATATTAATATCTTATCCTTTAATTAAGTGATCTTTAACTTATTATCTTTAACTTTCGGATTGGACCGGGTATTCGAGCTCGGTGGCCGGGTTTACTCTTCTACATTTGGGATTTGGGAATAATATATATGGGACAAAATTTAACGCCTAAATATTTAGAATTTTACTTAGTAATGGTCACTAGGTACAAGTCTTTTTTCAGGGCTTCTATGATGCACCATACAAAAAAATAAAAATCGCAGCAACACCGTTTTAGTTTTTACTTTGCATTAGGTTGTATTTGATGTAAAAACAAATTTCACTTTCGACTTTGATGAAACTAACCTACTTTTAAAATTAAATTATATATCAATTTGACCTTGCTTTAAAATCATTTACCCAAATAACATTGCTTTTTTACAAAAAGACATTTTCCCCCCTAGTAGCGTATAGAAGAAGGGATGGGACTCATGGGAGAGACCGGGTAGTTATAGCAGTTAGCAAGTTGAGGTAAGAGTTGGATTGGGTCAGCAAAGCACAACACAATTACGTTAGGGAATTTATACCATATACGTGACAGTTTTCAGGTGACTCCCATACGTTAGTTATATTGAGATTATATGTTGCGGTTTAGAACATGCGAATCAACTTCAATCCAAAATCCCTGACAGTATGGCGTAGGCGGCGGCGGCGGCGGCGGCTGCTGCTGCTGCTTCTCGTTTTTTTTGCCTTGCACAAGATTCTTGTTTGGGTTTTCAAGAATCTGACTTGACCTGTTTGATTTCTTATGCATTAACATGTATTGCTTGACTGTCATGTCGTTTGTCGGAGACCTACCATCTAATCTATTTAAGACCTAACTCGGTCTAGTATATTGTGTAAAAAATCAATGTTAAGGCTTTCACTAGTGCAATAAGTGCTTTTTACGTCAGTTAAAATTGATTTTTTACGTCAGAATACTGACTGACGTAAATACAGCTGACGTTAATAGTTACTATTTTAACGTCAGTTGAGAACTGACGTTAAATATAACATTATTAACGTCAGTTCCTTAACAAAACCGACGTTAAAATAAAACTATTAACGTCAGTTCTTTAATACAACGGACGTTGATTTTGTTAAAACTAACGCGTCGTTGTTATAAAGAAGCGACGTTAAAGGTTTAATTTTAACGTCGATTGTAATAAACAATCGACGTTAATATAGTCTTCGTATATTTTATAAAATACTATTAACGTCGGTTGTTTGATACAACTGACGTTGATAAGTTTTTTTTTTTAAAATTCAGTTTTAAAATATCACTCCCCTCACCCTATCCCCTCGCATTCAGTCCCAGTAACACGAAATATCACACACATTACAGAATTGCAAAGGCAAATTGAACCATTGGGGACCTAAAACCAAAACCCAAGTATATATATAAATAAATTTTATTTCCCAATTATTAAAAAAAAAAATATCAAATGATATATATATACATGTTATTAATTAGTTTCTAAAGTCTAACAAAAAAACTATTTATCTAAGTAGAGCGGAGGTATGTTGGCAATTCCTTTTTCAAAGCATCTTGAAGAAGAATTCGGTGAAGCGCATCCTCAAGTCTCTTAACTCATCTTGTTCAATAGGCGATTGGTCGATAAATGCCTAGACACGTTCAAATAATAACAATAACATCAATGCAAGTCATCTTCAAAACTATAATATATAATTTAACAAGTTGTTTAAATATTACCTTCTTCCATCCTTCCGTAATAGATGCGGAGACTATGTTCAAGATATGAAGCATCACATAATAGCCGCACGACCAACCAGTCAAAGTTGAAATCGAGACTACCAACAAAATTAATTTCAACGTCAGTTTAATATACACATAAATTAGTAATTATAATAATAATTATTTGATAAATAAACTACCAAACCTTGAGGATGTTCCATACAGGATTTGCTTTAGCCTTAGAAGTCCTACTTCTCCGTTGGCGCAACTTATGCTACTCGCCTTGCCGCGCTATCATAAACAAATAATCATGTCGATCAATTAACAAACTCATTTATCATGTGCGTAATAAACTAAAAACAACTGATATTAAAACTTAAATTTAATTTAAGATTAGTTACTTACATATTTACTGACTTCCACCACCTTCGGTGGCGGATCATGGTGGAGAGAGCGAGAAGAATATGACAAGTATGCCTAGACGGGTGAAGTACCAACAACTGCCAATGGTCATTCATACAAGTAGGGAGCCAGATATAATTCTTTCGGATTGTCTCCCAACACCTTCCCTATGTATTTACTCAATGCATCGCCAAAGAAAGAACTCGGGCGGAAGGATTGACGGATCTAAGAAACCGTAAACTGATGCAACGCTCTTATCAAGCTGAAGACGATGGAGATACCTAAGATATGAAAAGGGTGTGGATGTTAATTACATAATATATATATTGAAATTAAAATAAATTATTAAATGGAAAAATACCAAAAATAAATAAGTTATAAAATTAAAATTAACTTACGTGCACCAGAGACTAATGACATTGCTGTTCATCCAGACGTTATTTCTGCAGGCGTTCCCGAGATCGTCACCAACGAAGGAAAATATCCTATCTTGATTTGGGCGTGCCACCCATCCATCGTGCTCCAATGGACTTTCAAAAATCTCATACGAATAATCCTCACCAAGTGAGAACAAACGAGTGATAGGTGACAGCGGCACCGACGTCGACTTGGCCTTCAGTTTAGGAAAATAAAATATATAAGTTTTTGATAATTAAAAAAACACAAGTAATTATTTGACTATTTTGAACATTAATAATGAATAAATACCTTTGCTAACATTTCGAGCTCACGTCGTTTGGAGTCTAACTCAAGCTCACGCCTTTTCATTTCCAACTCATGCTCATGGCACTGGACTTCCAACTCCCGCTCCCTAGCTGCCAACTCATCGTCCTCCACATGTGCCATACTAAAACTCTCTTTTGTGCTCACATGTGAAGCGTTGGCAAGCCTTGCGGTGTCCTGGGATGTACCGACGGAGGACATGATGGTGTGCCCTCAGGCACCTCTCCTCTTTCAATCCTAGCAGAGTGCTCTTCCTGCTTCGCCCTCAGCCTATCCGCCATCATCTGCTGGATCCGAGTATGGTACCCACCCTGAGACATGGTGTGGCGGTGGACGTTCTTCGCCTGATTCTGCCGACCCTTATTTGCCTTAGCCTATTCAAACAAAAACACATAATTAAATATAGTTAAATGATCTATAATAAGCATACAAAATTAACTTAATCAACCAACCTGAAATTCTTCATCATGTCGACTCCTGGCAAACATATCCCAACTATCCTGATCAATCCAGGGATAATCCGAGAACATCTTATCAAGCCGCTTCTTCCCAGATAGATAGTACCTGGTAAGATCATGCTTGAACCCATTCCAACGCTTTGATGCCATTTTCATACATTTATGACGATGATCCTCGTCATTTGGCACGATCAAGCTACCTACACATTAGATACATATATAACAACTGGATGGATTATAACTCGGATAATTATCCGATAATGTAAATCAAACGAATGTAAAGGTAAAATACCGTGATAGCCTCCCAAATCGATCCTTAACGCTCGTGGAACGTCATTCCGATGGTTGTAGTTGATGCTTACGTCTTGCTTCGCTTGTAGAAACACCCACTTATTAAATTCTTTAGCACGGGGTCCCCTGGGCATTTAGATTAGCATCAAAGGACACCTCAAGCTTCCGTCCGCTCTGCCTGTCCTTCTCTAGTTTCTTCAACGAGGTGGCTCCTCTACCCCGTTTCCTATGAGCTCGTGATGTCCGTATGGACAAAAAAAATGATAAAATAGAGGGTTGTAACATTATAAACTTACATTAACAAGAAGGACTAAAGACAAGATATAACATGCATGTAAACTTACACTGGAATCGGCAGCGTAGGCGTGATCGGGGCTGCGAAACCCCAACAAGTGTCCTCCCGTGCATGTGGGCTATCCGACCGATCCATATGTATGCCTGTTCAAAAACAATATATATGTATTAACATAGGTTATAACTCAAAATAAATACAGTAGTATAAATAAAAATAACTAGATAGGTCCTGTAGATATACAAAACATCTATATATCCAATATAAGGACAATACGGAGATTGAAAACTATAGTTTTTGAACATTGCCAAGCATCGGTCACGGCCGGCCGTGATGTCCATCACGGCCGTAACGTGCCAATCGAATCAGACCCTCATAGGCGGAACTGATCACGGCCTAGCCGTGATGAGCATCACGGCCGTGATGATCAACCAGCAAGAGCAACATGCACTCAAAACCAAAAATAGAGACATTCCAAACAACTCAAACTCACGGTTTAAAGTTACAACTCATCGAGACTACAATTTCAACATACACTCAAAACCAAAAATAGAGACATTCCAAACAACTCAAACTCACGAGTTTCAAGTTTCAACTATCGAGACTACGGGTTTCAAACCAAAGAGCACCATGCATGCACTCAAAATCGTGAATAAAAAAATGTGCCCTAATTAAAGACTCACCAGAAATAGGCGCTGCGTGGTGGTGGTGGGGAAGCTCGAGTGGTGGCCAACGTTCGATGTGGTTACTGAGAGCAGAGGGACAAGGAGAGTTAGTGCGCGGGAAGGCCAGGGGAAAGAGAGATGTCAAGTTATTGCAAAGAAGGAGCGGGAAAGACAGAGTTAGGGGTTAAGAGTGTACCTCACGGTGGTGGCGAAGAAGCCCTCGCGGTGGTTGCGGTGGAGATGAGCGCGCGATTAGGGCAGAGTGAGAGCGAGAGTGAGGGTTGAGCGTGATGAAAAGAGAAAAGACGTAGAGAAGTGGAGAAGGCGCGCGGGGGTAAACGTTATAATTAAAATAAAACAACATTTTACGTCGGTTTTTGGTAAAACCTGACGTTGAAGATCATATATTTAACGTCAGTTGTCTTAATAAACTAACGTTAAAAACTCTCACACTTATTACGTCAGTTGTTAGTAATAACTGACGTTAAATGTCATATATTTAACGTAAGTTGTATTAAGAAACTGACGTTAAAAACACTCACAACTTCTTCGTCGGTTGTATTACACAACGGACGTTAAAGGTTTATTAGTTTCTGCGAAACATTCATTCCCTTGACTACTATGCTACTTACCCATTCACCTTTGTACCTAATCCTCTTAATGAGCATTAAGTTTATAGATAAGTTTTCAAGAAAATCAGAATAACTTAGTAACTTCATCCACTGCTCCTATAAATAGCTTCCTAGCTTCCATCTCCTTTTAATTAATTTTACGCTTCACAATATGGCTCTGTGTGGAGATTAACTTCATCACTCTTTCTTCCTATTCCTAGACTCAAAGGTCTTTGTCTTAATGGTCAAGCAACTTCTGAGTTTGAGTAAATTACATTGCATGGATATTAAGGTTGGGTGAATCACGTAATGTGATTCTCTCACTTTATTTCATCCCCGTCATCCCTTTCACTTTGCTTTGGAAGCAAGTGATTGTGGATTCAAGATGATGCATCAAGGAACTCCATCGAAGAAGAAAGATGCAAAGATCCATTTCACTTTGCTTTCGCTGCTAGTGATTGAGGATTTACTTTGCATCTTGGAATTCAAGTGAGGGAGGTGATGCATCCATTGGAGTTTCTGATGACAGGACTGAGAAGAAAATGATGTTGATGCAGAAACTTTTTTATATTTTAGGGCTATGTTGCAGAAATTTTTTATCTTTTAATCATGTAATTTAACTTATGAATCGCTTCAATTAATGTCATACGATTTGATTATACATATAACTTGTTTTATGTTAAGTGTTTATTTATTTTAATTTGCACAATAATTTGTTTACTAATTCAAGCTAATTAATAAAAATTAAAAATAAACTTGTATAAAAAAAAGGTTTAGAAATAAACTGCAGTACTATATGGAGTGATCTGCGTTAAGAGGGACAACAGGGACATGACAACCAATTATTTACGTCAGTTATTTATAGAACTGACGCAAATAGTTTACCCACCACCTCATTTTTAACGTCAACTTATTTGATGACTGTCAAGTTCCCGTATATTAATTACATTTTTTCCAATATTCATTCTCGCGTGTATAATATATAGGATTATTTACGCCGGCTATTTATTTAATCGAAGTAAAAATCAAACTTTTAACGTCGGTTGTATAAAAACTCGACGTTAACAATTAATATTTTTATTAAAAACACTTTTAACGCCGCTTTTTTAAAAAACGGCGTTAAAAGTGTATAGATATCTGCAAAAACATTCATTCCTTTGATCGTCTTGTGCTACTTACCCATGCACCTTGTAACTCAATCCTCTTAATGAGCATTAAGTTTATAGGTAAGTTTTCAACAAAATCGAATAGCTTAGTAACTTCATCCCCTGCTCCTATAAATAGCTTCCTTCCATCCTTTTAATTTTACGCTTCACAATATGGCTCTGCCGTGGAGATTAACTTCATCACTCTTTCTTCCTATTCCTAGACTCAAAGGTCTTTGTCTTAATGGTCAAACAACTTCGAGTTTGAGTAAATTACATTGCATGGGTGATAAGTCCGAGTAAATTACATTGTGTGAGTTGCTCACCTTATCACCTTCCGGAGAATCATTCTTTGGAGGGCTAATCAGGTGCTCGGGGTCACGGTTCCAAAACCTCGGCTTTGGCGGGCAAGTGACCGTCTTGGAAGTCTCTCGGAACCACTGCCTTTGCTTGAAACGGATCCGGTGCACCTGTTTTTGCCTCTCTCTTGAGCTCTCTCATGCCCCCGGTTTTACGAGGTCTTCGGAGTATATATAGTTTTCCCTTTGGCATATTTCATAAAACTCTCTCGATGGGATGTAGCTTTAATGTTTAGGATTTTAAACCCTTTCAATGTAACTTTTTATAGGATTTTAAACCCTTTCAATGTAACTTTTTATAGGATTTTAAACCCTTTCAATCTTCTCAGTATCGATCGATCTGTATTATACTTCTTGAATGAGATCCGGGTTTGGGTTATTGATTCAACTTATACTTCGCACATATATTTTAGTTTTCAAAACAGAAACACAAAACATCAAAGCAATTCATGTGAAACTGAAACTTTGAGGAAGGCAATGCGGAAGGAATCATATACTAGATAAAAAAATTATTAAAATAACTTTTAACGCCTGTTGATGTAGGGATCGACGTTAAAAGTGAAGAGACTTACTTATAACGCCGGTTCTTTATCGAATCGACGTTAAAATGTTCACTTTTAACGTCGGTTCTTTATTGAACTGGCGTTATAAGTAAGTCTCTTCACTTTTAACGTCGATCCTTAAAACAACCGACGTTAAAATTGAATTAATGAAGCTCGATATTTACAAAATGCGCCACCGCCTCCTTTTTAACGTCTAACTTTTGGTTAACTGACGTAAACCTTTACCGTCTAATGTATATTTTCCACTAGTGTTTATAAAAAACCTATATAGCTAAATAGGTTAGATCCAAGGCTTTAAAAAAACCTACTAGGCCTATCAGATCGGTCTATTTAACACATACACACATAAATATATATGTGTATGTATAATATAATATATTATAATACTATAATATATTATTTATATTATTCATAATATTTAAAGGTAAATGTCTATTGACCATATATGTAATGGCCCACTTGCTTATTAATCTGTGAACGTTCAATGACCTATTTATTAGTATATGTCTATCAACTTCTTTGTCATTAGAGACCTACGAGCATATTTACAAGTGAAGGACCGTGACCTATTTATAAATGGAAACATATTTAAAAGTCTTGTTGATAAATAGGCTTTTAAGTAGGCTTTCAGGCCAGATCAAGCTTTAAAGTAGACCAGGCTCAGACCTTAAAAATTGGCCTATATCAGACTATAGGCTAGGTTCAGGCCTCGTGATTGGAACACAGGTCAGGCCCAAGCTTACCAGGACCTAGCTTGACCTAGCCTATTCCCACACCCCTCATGACCTCTATTATTAAACTCCATACAATATTCTTTCATATTCTTATTCTATTAAATCCATATTTATGATACGTTCAATATATAGTAACAACAGTGTGAACATGTGTGTTTTGTTTTTATTTTTTTGTTTTAATTTGATCGGACGGTATTTAGGTATGTTCCCGTCAGAATTGGTCTTGGGCCCCATAGATCAAGGCCGACAAGTATGAAGGATGAGAGTGAAAGCCCACGAAATATTTCCCATTAAGACCCGAGATGGCTTCCAAGAAGAACATCCCGGTCTACCCAATAAGGATGAAGGCCAATCAGAAAAACATCTCGACCGGTACAAGAGGACATCCCGATTGGGGTGGTAAGAAGACATCCCGGTCGGGACAAAAACACATCTTGGTCGGAATGAGAAGACAACTCGGTCAACCCAAAAAGTTAGCTTGGGACAAGCAGTCGACTCAATACGAGAAGACAACTCGGTCAGTTGGGTCGGACCCAATTCCCTGAAGACTAAATTAGGTTAAGCCCGTTTAGAAAGCTATATAATAGAAGTCTACCTCCTCATAACACACTCTTCTCCCACTCACACATTAGCCTAGGATTTTGCTTGTACCTAGGTCATATATGTAATAAGTCTTCCTTGACTTCCATATACAAATGTACTAAGTCCCATGTACTAAATCCTTGATCAATACTACAACTCTCCGTTCTATTTGGATTTTATTGTTTAGCTTGAACAAGGTCAATTTACATATATTAATTATATTTGGCAAGGCATCAAAGTTGCATATAAATTAATCAACTATTATAAGCTCAACTATCTTTATTTTTACTATTGAGCTGGGCTTTGATCACACGTTTTTTGAGCTTGAATGCAAGATAGTGGTGGATGGTATGCATCAACAGCAGAGAAACATCACAGAATTTGGGTCAATCCTTGATTGTGTTAGGAGCTCCTAGATTGAATTAAGTAGATGCTCTCTCTCTTTCTTTTTTTTTTTTTGGTTAACAATAGATGCTCTCTTTTTCAATGTATGTAACAGTCCAGATAATTAACTGTGCGTTAGACGGCAACTTTTGTCGGTCAAAACATCTACCTTCTAGTAGGTGATTCCCTTTCTCTACGAAAGCTTGAAATTTTTCCAGTGTGAATATTATTATTGTTATTAATTTTAATAAAAGTAAGTAGGGAAGTGCTAGAAATAATCAAAGTGCTAGAAATTATCACCCTAACGAGAAATAATCAAAGTGCGGCTGGTCAAGTCTCTATCTCAAGTTGCCAACTAACCAGAGGGCCCAACCGGTTTAGTGTAAGGAGATGGTTTCTTCTCCCACTTTTTTTTGGGCCTTGTATAACTTTCTACACTGTCTATTCTTTATATAAAATGTCATTAAGATATAATTTTGATTCACATAATTATTTGAAAAATTACTTTTTTTATAATATTGACATACATACATGGTATAATAATAGCATAGAAAAGTCTTACTTGATTTATGAATGAAAGTTGATGGATTGGTCTTTCGTCATTAAAAAAAACCGCACGTGTGATCTCTTTATAAGAATTAATTAGACCGATTTTCTTATACAAATTTAAAACAATAGAACATTTACAGTGTTAAAGTGATATAAAGATAACAATAAAATGCTTCCTGCTAGGCTGCTACCAGACAAACGTGTCATGAAATGTCATTTTGAATGTACAAATGAAATATTAACTCCAAATTTATCACTCATACTCTTTAATTGATTCGTACAGTTTGTGCAAGGAGCTTTCATACCATGTAGCAAAACTGAAATAGTAATGCAATATGATTTTACAATGCAGTTTTAAATGAAATATTAGCTCCAATTTTAGCCTTTTGAATGTATTGTACAATGCAACTAAAAATGAAATTTTAGCTCAGAGCACCCAAAAAGATTTTGAAATTTTAGCTCAAATTTTACCACCAGTACTTTTTAATTGACTCGTACAGTTTTTGAAAGGAGCTTTAAAACTATATATAGCAAAACTTCATTGGGAAACATCCATTTTCAATCACATTAGAATCTTTATTTCGAGTCAAAACTCAAATTATCCCGAACATATATATATATATATAAAAGTGTCTTCATTACAAAATGTCTGTTCTTCTATACCGAATGTGCTAAGACCATGATGGAGAACTGATAATTATAATCAAGACAGACTCTAGAACATGCATGCAAGCAGCTTATATTATAGCCGACAAAAGTACTATCTTTATATACTTTTCTTTTTCTTAATATTAAACTGTGTGAATCCATGTCAAAAAAAAAAAACATTAAACGGTGTGAATCAGAACAAATAAACAATATTGTGCTTTGCCTCTACTTCTCATCTCTCTTTAACTGCTATTCTCCTCTCAATTTACAAAAATAATTAGTTCAGCCTAGAAAGAATCATTAACTTGATCTTTTGAATCTTGATCAATATAAAATAGAAATCAAACGAGTAAATCAAAGGTTGGTTTTGTGGCACATGATCCCAAAGAGCATATCTCAACTTGTTCTTCTTCCCCCTCCTCTATTTTTTCTTGTTCACTAGAATCAGATAATGTGAGCTCCTTAGCTCTTTGACATTGACCTTCCCAATTTGTCTTAGCCAAAACAAACAACATGGTCACCATACAAGAACCTTGAGCTGCTAACAAACCAAGCCACAAGCCTTTGAAGTCAAACCCTGCAAAGAAACTCAACCACACTGCAATAGGCATTCCCACAAGATAGAAACAACCCAAATTTATATTTGCTCCCAATTTGGGCCTAGCTGTTCCCCTCAAAACTCCACAAACTGTTGTTTGTGGACAGTTTCCAAGCTCACAAAGACCAATGATAGGTAACACCATAGAAGTCAAAGTAATGATTTGTGCATCTTGTGTGAACATAGAAGCCCAAACCTTCCTCACAGAAACAGCAAAAAACAAAGCTGAGAGTCCCAACACAAAACTAAAACACAGTCCTATGATTGCTGCAAGTTTTGCTCTTTGAGGATTCTCTGCTCCTAACTCATTTCCAACTCTAGTTGACACCCCAAAACTTAATGAAGATGGAAAAATGTATATCAATGCAGTGGTTTGAATCAAAACCCCCATTGATGCAACACTAGCATGAGGATTAATCAACAACCCACATAGCAAAATCATGATCTCATACCACCACCATTCAAGGCAAACCGAAATGCAACTCGGGATTGCCAAATTCAACAGTGCCTTCCAACCTTTGAAACACCCATACGAAAAACCATTCCATGTTTTCTTATGTGTGCCCGAAACAAAGATGTAGATAATCAATGAAGCCACGAGATTGAAATTTGTCCAAACAGCACTTAAAGCGACGCCTTTGATTCCAAGCTTGAGCACATAAACAAGAAGGTAATTGATGGGAAGGTGCAGAAGAATAGAAAGAGCAGCACAGAATGTTAGAGGCAGTGTTATAGATTGGCTTCGAAGATAGATACGGAAAGGGTGTAGAAGTGATTGTGCTATGAGATCAGGGAGAGAGTAGAATATGTAAAATTGAGCTTCATTGGCTATATCTTCTTCTTGACCACAAAAGAGTAATATTTTCTTCATGTTGAGCCATAAGAATGCTATAAAAAATGAAGTCAGAAGAAGCATAATCACCATCCTTTGCATGGCGAGGCCCAAGAGTTTGAACCTTTTGGCACCAAAAGCTTGACCACAGATTGGTTCCATCCCCATGGCAAGGCCAGAGAGAACAGAGTACCCTGTGATGTTCGCGAATCCGATGGCTAAAGAGCCACCGGCTAAAGCGAGTTCGCCCAGGTGACCAAGAAAGAGCATTGAGATCATAGAACGAGAATAGAGTAATAGGGCAGTTAACACCATAGGGAATGATATGTTGCCTATGCACTTGGCTTCATTGAGGGCAAGGGCCAAATGGGTCTTATGGGGATTTTGGTTTTGTTGTTGTTGAGATGTTGTTGGGGATTTGGGGATCAAAGGGGTGAACATGTCGGATTCTGCCTCTAATTTGGTTGTGGATATATTTGGGTGGCCCTCATTGGAAGTAGAGTTTGATGATAACTTGCACATGGTTTGTTTGGACAGTTTTTCACACACACAAATAACAAACAGAGAGGATGAATGTGTGCCTGTGTTTGTGTAAGAGTATGCAAGTGGGTTTTTAAAGGGGAGGCTTTGTGAGTTTGGCTTTTTCCTTTTTGGTAATATTTTGAGTGTTGGAGAAGCTAGGTTTAGATTTGGATTCCCGGCGATCACTTGTACTATCCTTTAGACAAAAACGGTGTACTATTTTCACGAAACGATATAATTACTATAGTGATTGCAGGATAAATCGATGGTAAGGAATTCGGGTCGGTAAGTTTACGATACTTTTTTGGTAAGGCGCACACAGTATTGATACATAAAATAGAAAGTATGATATAATTAGTAATTAGTACTCCCTCTAGTAGATAAGAGTTATGTAATAAACTTAATTTTTTATTCTTAATAATTTTTTTAATTGAGATCAACTAACTACTTTAATATATATGTTTTATTCCATTTTTACTTATAATAATGACACGTGGGAGTAAGTAGTATACAGAAACTATTTTGGATGGTTACTAAGAGAATCTAAACACTATGGGACGGCGACGTATGGAAGTAGAAGAAGGAGAAGGATAGGGTCGACAGAGGAGCACTAATGTAAATGCAATGGTAGTGCCTCCATTTACCAAATCAAATTCTTGGTATGGTTCTTCAATTTCAAGCGTATTTTTATGACCGACCAATAATAGCATAATGATATATATCGCTGTTCAGGGCCTGCAAACATAGAATGGGGTTAGAACTTGGAAGTGGGGGCTGTGGGCAAAGCGCACTGGACTTGCAAGTAATATAAATAAGAAAATGAGCTAATTGTGCCAATTGCCAAATGAAAAATATTTGTTGTATGACAGGGTTGGATTTTTAATATAGATATAGTATGAAATATGAATATATATGAGATATATCGTATTATAAAGTAGAACAAATCTTTTGTATATAGATATTTTAGATGGGGTATTAATTAGGTCTTAAATCTAATTAAATAGATAACGAGGTTAATTGCCAGTTAAGAGGTCAAAGAAATACAAATGAGAAAAATAAATGGAAGTAAATAACCATTAGTTCCCATATTTACGTTGTGGTTCCCGTACGGTTTGAATTTGATTAGCTCATGCATGAACTGTATCAAGCCTTAGTACTCCTATATCTTTTAAATTAAATTCATGAATTGGGCTATAGCATAAAGAATTTTTGGGGATTGGTTGTATCCGAAACATGAGGCAAATTTGACTTGGGACTTTTATGGGGAGAATGAGAGGACGCATTCCTTCTTAAAATGGTTGATTGACTTTATTTTTTTTGTTTTCTCGAAGTTTTGAATTTTTATGTATACTATTCATGTTAAATCAATGCCATGTCGGCATTTATTCATAGGAAATAAATCCACCTTGTTTTAAATCCAGGCCGTATGAATTAGAATTCAAAAATCTTACGTATGAAAAAGATAGAATTGAAAATCCTTGCAAGTTTGTCCAAACGTTGCAGCGCTTCAAATTTAACCCGAAATAAGAAACTGCAATCATGAAGATTCTAAAATCCGGTAGTGTGGCACAATGGCTTTGTTGTTTTAAGATGTTTACGGATAAGTTTGGTTCGAATTTGTTGTGAACGGTAAAGCCATTTTGGCTTTGGTAAAAAAAGTCAAAAAAAATATGGTTGGATGATAGAAGTAGTTGGGAGTTAGAAAATAAAGATTAAATGCAAGGCATGCAAGGATTCTCTATAAATAACGACCTCATTTGTTCATTTTCATGATCACATAGCATCCCACCCAAGAGAGCAAGAGAGAAAAAATATCAAGAGAGAGATAGTTTTTCCTGTGAGGTTTCTTCTTGTGTGTATTTTTCTATATTCAAGAGAGAGTATTAATTATTGTTCTTCCCTTGTATTTAGACGGAGATCTTATAATTTCTGTTAAGTTTGTTAATTCAGTTAGTTGGTTAGTTGAAGAAGTTAGTTTGTTGAGTTAGATAGCTTGATGTGCAAGCTAGTTGGTTAGTTGTAGAAGTCTATAAATAGACTTGTAGTAGTGATCAAAAATGTGCAGAGAGTATGTGTAAAGTGAAAAGTGAATATAGTAGTGAAGTTTTTTTAAATTCTCTGCAGAATTACTTTCTTTCTTTCTTTCTTCCATTGCTGTGTTTTTTCAAGTATATGCCTTTTGTTCCAACATTTGGTATCTAGAGCTTAGTGAGATCCTGAGAAACAGTGTTCTTGGTTGAAAGATTTTGTTGCAAATCGTGGCAACAACCATGGCTGCATCAGGTGGGCATTTCCCAGCAAGCCTTCCCATTCTTGATGGGAAGAATTATGACAATTGGTGCACTCAAGTAAGGGCAATCTGTGGCTTCCAAGATGTGTGGGAAGTGATGACAGAAGGTGGAGTGAGGGAACCGGGCGGAAGTGCAACGAGGAAGAAAGAAACGAATTCAAGGAGCTGAAAAAGAAAGACTACAAGGCTCAATTCATACTGCATCAGTGTGTAGATTCTGCACATTTTCAGAAGATATCCATGGCACCTACAGCAAAGGAGGCATGGGATATTCTTGCACGGGCTTGTCTTGAGCCGACAAAACCAAGAAGGTGAAGCTTGGACTCTCGGAAGGCAATATGAACTGATAGAAATGGAGAATAGTGAAGGGGTTGGAGCTTTCTTCAACCGGATCCTAACCCGACCAACCAAATGAGGAATTGTGGAGACACTCTGTCGGATCGGCGAGATAGTGGAGAAGATCCTAAGATCAATGCCCTCCAAGTTTGATCATATAGTTGTCTCTATTGAGGCATCGAAGGAACTTGCACAATTAAAGATTGAGGACCTGCAGGCTGCATTCGAAGCTCAAGAACAAAGGGAGCAAGAAAGGAATGCAAGAAGTGGAGTCAAGATTCTCGAGCAAGCCTTGCGGGCTCAATCAGCCTAAAAGAATCCAGAGAAGGAAACAAAACCAAGAAAGGGAGAGGCGGATGGAAGGTTAACAGGGGAAGGCATCAAAACAGCTTTGAATCAAATAAAGATTACCAAGATCGGAAGAGCGTGTCGGCAAATCGGAAGAGGTGGAGGTGGCCCTCGGCGAGAGGTGGCGAAGGAAGGGTGAGAAGTTTGACAAGAGCAATGTGCAATGTTATAATTGCTCTAAATGGGGCCACTTTCTTTGATGAATCTTTGGAGCAATAACAAAAGGGAACCGAGGGGAAATGAGGCACAACTAGCACGGGAAGATGGAGATGACTCGGAACAAGTCTTTGTTCTTTGGCTACTACCAAGAATGAGGGTGACAAAGACTGGTTCTTGGTACCTAGACACTTGGTCGTTCCACTCATATGACAGGGAGGAAGGACTGGTTTGTGAAACTTGATGCCTCATTTAAGAGCAAAGTCAAATTTGCTGATGTGAGAACTCTCACATCGAGAAGGGTGTGGTTACGTGTTGATAAAGAGAAAGGATGGAAGGCATGCTCTCATAACGGATGTCTTTGTATGTTCCAGGTATGAAAAACAATCTTCTAAGCCTTGGTCAATTATTAGAGAAAGGCTTTACTATGAGGATGGAGGACAGTGCATTAAAGGTGTTTGATAGCAATAGAAGGTTGATACTAGTAGCTCCATTAACAAAGAACAGAATCTTTAAAGTAGAGATCAGCATAATGGAGCATAGATGCCTAGCTACTGCTTTGTGAATAGAGAAGAATGGCTATGGCACTTTCGATTTGGACATCTAAACTTCAGGGACTTGAATCTTTTGAAAAGATTCAATATGGTTCATGGCCTTCCTCATTTACAAGTGCCTAATGAGTTGTGTGAAGAATGCTTGGAGAGCAAGCAGCCAAGAAATGCATTCAATCAGCAAGTGCCAACCAGATCCTCACAGAAGCTTGAGGTAATTTTCTCTGATGTCTGTGGTCCATTCCAAATTGAATCACTTGGAGGAAAGCAGGTATTTTGTATCTTTCATAGATGACAAAACCAGAAAGTTGTGGTTATACTTGATCAAAAGGAAAAGTGATGTGTTTGAAACTTTCAAGAAGTTTAAGTTTCTTGTTGAAAAACAAAGTGGTAGAGTTATTAAATGCTTGAGAACTGATGGAGGTGGTGAGTATGTGGCTGAGGACTTCAACGATTTTGTGAAGTCTGAAGGTCTAGAGCATGATATCACTCCTCCATACACCCCACAAGACAATGGCACTGCGAAAAGGAAGAAGCAGAACCATAGTCAACATGATCAGAAGCATGTTGAAGTCCAAAGGCTTGCCAAAGCAGTTTTGGGGTGAAGCAGCAGTCACTGCTGCATACATATTGAACAGATGTCCAACCAAAAGACTCAATGGAGTAACACCTGAAGAAGCATGGAGTGGAGCCAAGCCAAGTGTGACTCATTTTAGGGTCTTTGGCTCAGTGTGCTCTGAGGCACATTCCGGATCAGTGAGAAGAAAACCTGGATGATAAAGGAGAGCAATTGATACTTGTAGGGTATCATTCAACCGGAGGATACAAGTTGTATAATCCAAGGAACCAACAAATTGTTATCGAGAGATGTGATCAGCGATGAACACAGTGCTGGAATTGGGAAACGAAGCCATTGAACCACAATCAAAGACACCTGGTAGATCTCGGTTTTGATGAAGAAGTGATAAATCCTACAACGATCCCTCAAAGCAACAGGCCCACAAAGAGAGAGACATGTTCCCTTAAGGCTGCATGACTATGAAATGCTTTGCTGACTCCAATGTAACGGAGAAGGTGATTTAGTGCGGTTTGCACTTTGCTCGTGATGCGAGACCGATTACAATCGAAGAAGCTATGAAGGATCCAAAATGGATTAGTGCCATGGAGGATGAATTGAGCTCAATTGAAAGGAATCAAACCTGGGAACTTGTCTCACCGCCATCACGAAACAACCAATTGCGGTCAAATGGATCTACAAGGTCAAGGTAGGTCCAAATGGGGAGGTGATCAAATATAAAGCCGAGACTTGTGGCAAAGGGCTTTCAAAGAAAGGGCGAGGATAGACTATGATGAAGTCTATGCACCTGTGGCAAGGATTGAGACAAAGAAGATCGATTGTGGCAATTGCAAGCATGAGAAATCGGACCTTGCATCAATTGGATGTGAAGTCGGCTTTTCTCAATGGACCAATTGATGAGGAGGTGTATGTGACACGACCTCCCAGGCTTTGTGATAACTGGTCATGAAGGTGAAGTGCTGAAACGAGAAAGGCCTTATATGGCTTAAAGCAAGCTCCAAGAGCTTGGAACAAGAGGATCAACGACTTCATGATACAAAGTGGTTTTGAAAAATGCAATTAGAGCATGGTGTTTATGTTAAAACAACCAATGCAGCTGACCAGCATCTTGGTGTGCTTGTATGTGGATGATCTACTCGTCACGAGGAAGCGGTGAGGCTGAAATAACTAAGTTCAAAGTGCAGATGATGAAGGAGTTCGAAATGACAGATTTAGGGTCGCTGACTTACTTCTTAGGAATCGAATTCACAAGGATTGGAAGAGGTATTGTCATGCATCAACACAAGTATGCAAATGACCTCTTAAAAAGGTTTGGCATGATGCATTGCAACCTCGCATCAACTCCTGCAGAAACTGGTTTACACCTTGAGAAGGATGGAAATGAAGAGTTGATAGATCCTACCTACTACGCATGAGATAGTTGGATCACTAAGATACCTTTGTCATTCCGGACTGATCTAGCATTCAGTGTTGGCTTGATCAGCAGGTTTATGGAAAGGCCAAGGACATCACATCCGCTATTGCCAAAGAGGTCTTGAGATATGTAAAAGGCACTCGCAGATTTTGGAATCTTATTTCCAAATGGAGATGTGAGGAGAGAAGAAGAGCTAGTGGGATATTCGATGCAGATTGGTGTGGTGATAAAGATGACAGGGGGAAAAGCACTTTGCAGGCCATGTTTTTCTATGTGGAAAGGCCTTGGTTTCCTGGAGCTCAAAGAAGGAATCAATTGTGGCATTGTCTTCATGTGAAGCCGAGTATGTGGCAGCTTCAATGAGTGCTTGCCAAGCACTTTGGTTGGACACATTGATGCGGGAAATCCGGATAAAAGACTCTAGTGTAGTGAAGTTGTTAGTAGATAACAAATCTGCAATCAACCTTGCAAAACACCCTATAGCTCATGGAAGAAGCAAACACATAGAGACAAGGTTCCATTTCCTAAGAGACCAAGTAACCAAAGGAAGGTTGAAGCTGGAATATTGCAGTACCGAAGAGCAGTTGGCAGACATATTGACAAAACCTCTGAAGCCAGAAAAATTCAGAAACTTGAGAACCAAGCTCACGGTTGTATCACTAGCTGAATTGACACACAAATGATATGTTGCAAGTGATAGTTGGAGGCTAGGGTGCCAACATAGTTGGGATGTTAGTCTCCATAGTGATGCAAATAGCATATCATTGTCTTCTCCCAAACTGAATTAGGGAGGTGTGTTAAGTTTGTTAATTCAGTTAGTTGGTTAGTTGAAGAAGTTAGTTTGTTGAGTTAGATAGCTTGATGTGCAAGCTAGTTGGTTAGTTGTAGAAGTCTATAAATAGACTTGTAGTAGTGATCAAAAATGTGCAGAGAGTATGTGTAAAGTGAAAAGTGAATATAGTAGTGAAGTTTTTTTAAATTCTCTGCAGAATTACTTTCTTTCTTTCTTTCTTCCATTGCTGTGTTTTTTCAAGTATATGCCTTTTGTTCCAACAATTTCTTCCACTTAGTGAAAATCCTTTACTATTACCCCGTGGTTTTTCCCTTATTCGTTGAGGGTTTTCCAAGTAAATATTGTGTGTTTAGTTTCTCATTTCTCATCTCTTATTTTAGTTTTGTGTGATATTATTCAATCACTCTGGTACCCAACAATGGTATCAGAACCATTAGTTCGTGGTCACTATTCAGCTACAGTAAGCTGATAAGGTGCCAGGTTCATAAGAAAATTCATAGTATGCTCTGTGGTTGCAGTATTGTCTGATCTTCCACATCATAAAAGAATTATTTTTGTTGCTGGAAATAAAGTGTGGTAGTGTGATAGTGCATGTCTAGGAAAGTGCTGGCTAGGAAAGACTTGGTATTTAAGTGTGTCTGTTAGTGACCCATCTCTCTTTACTGGGAACTTACCCGGTATACTATTTACGAACTACGGTCACTGTTCCAGTATTCGGTACTGTTCATGGGAGTAATTTGATGTAAAATCATGGCAGCAAAATTTGAGATTGAGAAGTTCAATGGGAGTAATTTCTCCCTGTGGAAATTGAAGATAAGGGCAGTTCTGAGGAAGGATAATTGCCTAGATGCAATGCACGGTAGACCCTTAGATATCACTGATCAAAAGTGGTAAGAGATGGATGACAACGCTGTTGCCAATTTGCTCCTAGCAATGACAGACTCGGTATTGTCAAGCATTGCAGAAAAGAAGACTGCAAAGGAGATCTGGGATACTCTTATTAAATTGTATGAGGTCAAATCTTTTCACACCAGAATATTCTTAAAGAGGAGGCTCTACACTCTTCGAATAAGTGAATCCACGTCGGTGACAAATCACATCAACACTCTCAATACGCTATTTGCTCAGTTCACAGCATCAGATTTCAAAATAGCAGAAAATGAACATGCAGAACTTCTACTTCGGAGTTTACCAGATTCGTATGATCAACTCATCATCAACATCACAAATAATAATATTGTTGAATCTCTGCGCTTTGATGATGTTGCCGGTGCTATTCTTGAAGAAGATTCCAGACGCAAGAATAAGGAAGAAAGGTCAGAAAGTTCAAAGCAAGCAAAGGAGTCAACGATAACGAGAGGCAGATCAACAGAACGTGGCTCCAGTGAGAGTCAAAATCATGGTAGATCGAAATATCGAAGAAGGAAGAATCTTAAATGCTACAATTATGACATGAAAGCGCACTTGAAGAAGGAGTGTTGACATAACAAGAAGAATGGAGAGAAAACTTCTGAAGCAGCAACATCTCAAGGATGTGTTGCAAGTACCTCGGATGATGGAGAAATCCTATATAGCGAAGCAGCAACCGGTTCTAAAGGCGGAAAACAACTCAATGATGTCTGGATAATGGATTCGGAAGCGACATGGCACATGACTCCACATCGAGATTGGTTTTACACTTACGAGCCTGTCTCGGAAGGATCTGTGTTCATGAGAAATGATCACACCTTAGAAATTGCTGGAGTAGGTACGTACTGTCTGATTAAAGATGCATGATGGTACTGTTCGCAAAATACAAGGGGTACGCCATATGAAGGGATTGAAAAAGAACTTATTGTCCATTGGTCAATTGGATGACCTTCGGTGTAAGATCCATACTGAAGGTGGGATCTTAAAAGTAATGAAAGGCAATCTTGTGGTAATGAAGGCTGAGAAGATCACAAGTAATCTATACATGCTTTTGGGAGATACATTGCAAGAGGCAGATGCATCAGTTGTAGCAGCAAGCCAAGAAGATACAATAATGATGCGGCATCGCAGATTAGGCCATATGTCGGAACGTGGCTTGAAAGTCCTTGCGGAACACAGTCTCCTGCCCGGGCTCAAGACGATGAATTTACCGTTCTGTGAGCATTGTGTGATGAGTAAGCAGCATAGATTGGAGTTTGCTAGAGTAACTACTAAAAGCAAACACATATTGGACTTGATCCATTCTGATGTATGGGAATCACCAGAAATATCTCTGGGAGGAGCAAAATATTTCGTGTCATTCATCGATGACTATTCCAGAAGATTATGGGTGTACCCAATCAAGAAGAAGTCAGATGTGTTTCAAGTATTCAAGGAATTCAAGGCACAAGTAGAGCTCGAAACCGGGAAAAGAATTACATGCTCGAGGACAGACAATGGAGGAGAATATGTAGATGGCGATTTTCTAGCATTTTGCAAACAAGAGGATATTGTAAGACAATTCACAGTTGCACATACACCTCAGTAAAATGGTGTAACAGAGCGGATGAACAGAATCTCCTAAATAGAACCAGAGCCATGCTGAAAATAGTAGGACTGGCCAAATCTTTCTGAGCAGAAGCGAAGCAATTACCAGCAGGGTTTTTATTCCTCAAAGTTTTGAATTTTTATGCATACTATTCATGTTAAAGCCATGTCTGCATTTATTCATAGGAAATAAATCCACCTTGTTTTAAATCCAAGCCGTATGAATTAGCATTCAAAAATCTTACGTATGAAAAAGATAGAATTGAAAATCCTTGCAAGTTTGTCCAAACGTTGCATCGCTTCAAATTTAACTCGAAATAAGAAACTGCAATTATGAAAATTTTAAAATCCGGTAGTGTGGCACAATGGCTTTGTTGTTTTGGGGTGTTTACGGATCAGTTTGATTCGAATTTGTATGGATAAAAAAATCGGACCAATCAAAATCAATAGATTTGGTTTGATTTTGATTTGCAATTTTTTTTTCAAGAAATACGAATCAAACAAAACCGATAAAGAACATGGTTAGTTCCGTTCGGTTCGTTTCAGTTTGGATGCGAATAAATATTAAATTATTTAATATATATATATATATATATATATATATATTAAAATATACATATATATATATTAATAAATATTTAAAAAATGTTTATGTAAAAAATATTTTAAAAAGTAAATATTAAAATATATGTATATGTATATATATAAACAATAAATTATAATAATCGGTTTGGTTCAAAAATACTTGAATCCGAGAACCGAATCAATTATCAGCGGGTTTGGTTTGGTAATTGGTTCGGTTCGGACCTGAACACAAAAAAAAAAAATGAACCTATTAAATTGATTCGGTACGGATTTTCGAGTTCATCGGGTTGATCCGAACCAATAAACACTACTTTTAGGTATCTACGAGAGTATGTGTTTGTGCGATGCACAATGTAACGCCCTTCGTTACATTAGTAACCCAAAATAAATCAATGAAAATCCTTTAAAGAATTTTAAATTAAAAACATACATGTCATAAAAATTTCGCAACTTAGTCGGGTTTGAAAAGACCTCATATTAATTAAAATAGTGATAAAGTATCCAAAATGATAATATAATAATAAATCCATACATCCAAATAAAAACCCAAAGCCTCAAAAACTGGGCGTCTATTAATAAACCCAACGATAAATAAATAAACATGTCTAGCCACATACGGCTCCTTATTTAAGAAAATACTAACCAAACTAGAAATGATAACTAATAGAATCCACTTAGTCTTCACGCCTCTTCAGTTTCAGTGACGTCGTACTCGTGCTCTGAAAACAACACTTTTAATGAGATATAATCCCGGTGAATAAAAATCATTTAATGAAAAGGTTCGCAAATAGTGTTGTTCTCAGCCGGCGCGGCAACCGGAAAATCAACCATGGTACTTGCTAATTTTTAAAATAATGAATTTAATAAACCTTCAAAATAATAATATATAAATAACATTAATATCAAACATTTAAACCACAAACTCATAAACTCAACAACGATCACATCTCATTGCATTTAATCTCATTCACCATGCAAACTCTATGCAATGCAACTCTATGAACATGACTCGGTTTCCTAGAATCACTTGACTTGACTCTTTGGTTCCCAAAACCGGTGTGAATCCCAGATCCACTAAGGTCTATGAGCTCATATCCATGTAATGACGTCCCACTGCCTTCCCCATCCCAGATGGAGGTATCTCATATCCCATCCCAGATGTGGATATTTTCAATAATTTGACATCTCATCCCAGATGGTTATATCTCTCATCCTATTCCCGGAATAGAATGTAAGCCGTCATCCCTTCCCGGAAGATAATGACTAACTCATGCATAATGTAATATGTCATCCCAGATGACTACCATATGGGTTATCAAACTCCATGCATCACTAACAATAGTATATTGTTATGCCGAGGCAACACTATAACATTATATAATATAACCAAACATGTCACGGCAACACTATAACATCATATAAAATAATCACTACTACAGAAAAGGGTTTTAGCAGCGCACTTTCAGTAGCACTTCAATGAAAAACGCTACTAAAAAATAGGCGGAAGGTTTTTAATAGCGCTTCCTTAAGAGAGCGCTATCTATTCCTTATTCTAAGACAGCGTTCCTTTAAGAAAACGCTATTAAATGTAGATTGATAGGAATAGATAGCGTTTTCTTGAGGAAGTTCTATTATAAGTAAGAGAATAGATAGCGTTTCCTTAAAAAAACGCTATCATAGGTAAGTAAATAGGTAGCGCTTTTTCAAAGAAGCGCTATCTATTCTCCTTGTACTAAATATTTTTCTCGCGCGGCTCTTTTCCCTCGTTCTCAAACCCTCATTCTCAAACTTTGTTTTTGACTTCTCTTTTCCCCAAATCAGTGAGTGAGACTTTGTTTTCTAGTGTGCTGCGATCTTTGTCCCCTACGCCGTCCGTCCCCCTTTGCTCTCTCTGCAGTTTCGTTCTCCATCGGTGACACTGACGTTCGTCCCCCTTTCCCGCTGCTGCTCGAACCAGATCGGACACTGCAACCTCACAACCTCACAAGAGCCACCGCAAAAACAGTAATCCCGCTAGCTCTGCCAAATGCCGAGCTCGGTCCTCCGCCGTGATGTGGAGACCAAAGAGAAGACGATGCTGTTGCTAGATCCATTTCCTTCTTCGAGCTTACAGCCGTCGTCGCGATTTCCTCCGCTTCTCAGATCCGCCGTCGTGCCTCTAACCACCGCTTTGTGACCGCCGTAGCACGAATCGCTACGTCATGCCTTAAACCGCCTCCGAGCAGCAGATTTGAACAAAATAACCAGCAAAATATCCTTCATTCTTTTAAAATATTCATTACTATTGTTTTCTTTAATGCTGTTTATGCCATAGTTGCATTTTCAAGTGTAATCTTCTTCACCAGGTGCTATTTCCCATGTTCTTCTCTACAGGATTACGGCTAAATTCATGAAAATGGTAGCTGCTAAATCACCAGGAGTTTGAATCTGGATTTGTTTTACTGGAAGCACACCTTTTGTTTGATAAAATCCCAAGGAATGCAAATCAGAAGCTATTGGAAAAGAGCCCAAGCTCGTTTGGATGTTTAAAGAGCATGTAATTGAGGGATTTGTCTGGATGTTGGTTCAATACGAAGGAGCGGATTTGTGCATATGGGAACACGCCAAGTGCTTGATAAAATCGTCAGGTGATATGGTTCCTTGGACTTCAACTTTCTTTTCTTGCTTGAGTGAAATCGATCTGTTGTGTTTGATATACATGCTGTAAGAGCCTTGTGATGATGATTCATACTGATCTTGTTTTAATTTCTCTAAATTCAAACCATCCAGGATCAGTTTTAGTTTTTGGTGTTCTTTGTGGAGACATGACCATGATATTTGATTTACTTCTCTGCAGATTTGTTTGGAGATATGCTTTGAGCCAAGTTCCACACCTTGTGGTCATAGGTACATTTCAAATCAGAAGACAAACACCCCATTAATCTGAATTTCTTATTTGGCTGGAAATTTTTCTTGTGGGAGGTACACATTTTAATATATAATTCCTAGATTTCTGATTTAGAATCAACAATTTTGCAGCTTTTGTAGAAAATGTCTTCGATCTGCTGCAGATAAGTGTGGCAAAAGGTGCCCAAAATTCAGGCAACTAATAAGGTATTTCTAAGTGCTCTGCGTTGCTTCTCGTTATGAACTGATCTCTCGAATCCTCTGTGTTAGCTGTTTATTTTTTTTATGTAATTATTGATCCTGTTGAATCTGATTTGCAATTTTTTGTTTTTGCCTTAGAAGGAACCATAGATTCCCAAAGAGGATCTTTAAGATGGATTTATTTCTGTTTGAGGAACTGTAAATAAGATTTGCCATAGTTAAACTCGCTAGAAATGTTCTTAAAGGTGCTTCGTGTCTAACATTTTTATAGGTGCTTCGTGGAATCTTAAAAAAAGGCTCATAATTGATAATTTACCTAATTGTTCTTTGATTAATAAAAAGTTATGGTAGCATGTTGATAGTGGTACACAATTCTAAGATCCAGCACAAGATCTGTTTTTTCGTTTGTTACAACTTAATTTCATACTAATTGTTAGAAAGGAGCTCCATAATCCTTGTGTTAAGTCGATTAGAATGGGTCAAATGATTTCTCTATTGAGCTAATAATGGATTGAAGAAGAGCCTTGCTAGTATGTTGATAGTAGAGGTTTGTGATGGCTATTGAGCTAATAATGGATTGTTAATTCTGACCCTCATTCTAAAGTGCTGAAGATTTGTATCGTTTTGAGAAACTACTCTTGAGCATCATGCTCTATATTCGTTATGTCATCAAATTGAGCCATCATGCTCTATATTCACTATGTTCGTTAGAGATTTGGATCTTTGTTGATATCATCCTTTTCCAGGGTATAAATTGCAGAGGATGGTTGAAATGCTCAGTTATTTTGCTATAGCCTTTTTATTATTGTAAATGGCAGCTAGGTTGTTTTGTGAGTACTGTGGCAAATTGATGGTGCAGAGTTCTAGATGCCACTTGTATCCTTTAAGATTTGGTTTGATTTAAAAATGATGTTGCTGTATGTTAAGTTAAGATACATTTTTAAAGTTGTATCAGCTGCTGCATGGGTGATTGTTCTCTCAGTTACTTATGCGTATACTTGGGATAATCCTCCTGGGTTTTCTCAAAGCATCAAAAGTTGGTTGGGAAGCAATTCAAGGGTGCCTTCACTGTTTATTTTGGCTGTTGTTATCTACCTGTCCCCGAATATGCTCGCTGCTATATTTAATTTCTAACTTGGTGTTTCTAATGCCTTATAATTTCCAGCCTCGTTTGTATGTTGGTAGGGGAATGCATGAAAGCACATTTTCCCTTTTCAAGTAAGAATCTAATGTCAAGAAATTTCTTTTTGTCACAATGGTGTAATATGGATAGGCGTGTGATGTTAATCTGTCATTGTTTATAAATGCAGGTTACAATGTTCTCATTGCCGTGGAGCAAAGCAAATTGTTGCGAAGGAGGAGGCAGAATTCCTAAAGTTGCTTCTATGCTACGAAAGATTCCTCGGAATTGGAGACTACACTGCTTGGAGCAATTGCCTCTATAGCATTCAACGAGGTGGGCAGTTTATGTGATTTTGGTCCCTGAAAAGTAACTATTGGCTATTGCTCATGCATTAAATTATCGAGGTTGTACCTTTGTTGATGGAAATGTGGTAAGGGTGATTGCTAGACTAAGGGCTATTTCCGCAAATCCAAAAGCTTCAGCAACTGTAAAGAGATTTTGGTGAGTTTTTGTGAACTCCTAGAAAAATTTATTCAGCATTTTTATGTAAAAGAATGTCCAAGTATTTTCATGATGAGTCTCAATACCAATACTTTCAAGGTTTAACAGTTTCTAAAGTGTTGCTCGTTGTTCTAGCCTGTAATAATTGGCCTATATTAAGAAGACAAAGCTATCTTGCTATACGAGCTTCGGTTTTGCTATTGCCTATTGTTAATACTTTTTGACCTGCAGGGAGGAGGATGGTGTAATACAATTAGAAATTGTGTCTATAGAAAAGCTACCACCATGGTTCCTCAAATTACATGGAAAATCAAATACCATTCACGGGAATATTGAGCAATAAAGCTGAAGAAAACCCTGGTCTTCACCTTTACCCTACTCATGCCTACATTTTGTTACTCTTAGTCAATTTAAACTTTGCACTCCTGGAGGCTGCAACATATGTATACTCAAGTCTGTGTTTTGTCATTTTTCTGAACATAATCATTTGTGCACAGATTTCTTCAATTGGAATAGAGTCAAATTGCGGTACTGTGATGGGGCATCTTTCAGTGGAGATAGTCAAGATGAGGTCAGTAAGAGTATCACAACACATATTTTTTTAATCATAATTGCATCTCATGCAGGAACTTTTACGATATAATTTGTTCACAGTTTCAATTTATGGCAGAAGTGGACATTTAAATTTTCAAATATCAACAAAAAATATGTTGTAATATAAAACATTCGAAACGTGGAATCAACAAACCTATTTGTTTATTTGTGTCTTTGATGATGTGGATGACATCTTTCTAATGAACAAGTTTCTCTTAAATCTCCTTTACTGCTGGTGAGTTAATTGTTATGGAAAGATTCATTAATTTGGAATTTGTGATTGCATTGATATGTGAATTTGGCTCTTTTTTCAGTCTGCACAACTTCAGTTCCGAGGACAAAAAATTTGGCTGGATGCAATTGAGGAGTTAATGTCCAAAGGAATGCAGAATGCCAACCAGGTTTCCTATTTTTGTGGCTACAGTGGCATCTGCTGTTGCAGCCATCACAAAGAAGAGCATCTGCAACCAGTAAGGATGAGAAGATGGCCAAGACAGACATGGCTGTGGCTTCTGCAGCCACATTAGTTGCTGCAATGTGTTGAAGCTGCTGAAGCAATGGGAGCTGAAAGAGAACACCTTGCTTCTGTGGTTAGCTCTGCTGTCAATGTCCACTCTGATGATGATATCACGACTCTTACAGCTACAGCTGTCACTGGTAGAGTTTATACATTCATTAAGCACTCATGTCATATAACACTGAATAATTTTCCTTATAGAGAAGAAACTATTTAAGCTAATGCTCTTAACCATCTTTGTAAGTTGTTTCAACAGTTTAGAATCAATTAGGATATATAGTTTCACTGTTGATCAGTCCCTCAGTACTATAAGGATAACATTAGACTTAGTAAATTAGTAATAGTCTTGTTTTGTAATTTGTGTTTCCTTATGTTGCCACTTGAGGGATATGGTTCTTTTATGTATGCAGCTCTAAGAGGGGCAGCAACCTTGAAAGCAAGAGCATTAAAGGAGGTCTGGAATATTAGTACAGTGACACCACTAGAGAGAGGCATAGGGATTGGACTATGTGGTAAAGTGAATTGCTCAAACGAACCCGTAAAGGTAATGTACTAATGTCAAAATCAAATGCAGTTACATATTAGCACTAACTATGAATCTTCTCTCTCAATTGCATCCATTTTGGTTAATGCTGTAGGTGATCTTCACTGGAAAATAGTTTCTGTCTATATACATCGATCAGGCCAGGTAATTTTTTTTTGCAAAGATTCATATTAATTAGATGGAAAAGGATACTTGTGCACTCATCAAAATGCTTAAAAACATTTTCAGGTGATGCTGAAAATGCAAAGCAAACATGTTGCAGGAACCCTTACTAAAAAGAAAAAGAGTAAGTTGGCATTAGCTTCATGACTTTATTTTGCTTGTGTAGAGGCTTCATGACCATAAAATTTTAAAACAACTCATAACTTATGCTTTTAAATTTGCAGACATTGTGTTGGAGGTGTGCACGAATTTACCAACATGGCTAGGAAGGCATCTGTTTGATGATGGTGAAAAAAGAGAGTATTTTGGATCGAAGACAGAATCAAGAGGGATTGTGGAGCTTGAATGTACAAGTCAAAGGGAATATGATATCTGGACTCGAGGGGTTTCAAGACTTCTTTCCATTGTTACACAAAGGCAAAACAGATGGGATTTGAGGAAGTGTCTCTAGCTACTGCTGACTGCTGACTGCTGAAATTAATTCAAACTATATATATTGAGCTTTGTATTCAAACTTGGTTTAGACTGGCATAGGGGATTGACTATTGCTGCAGAAACTGCTAGTGTTGTTGGGTTATTATTGTATACGGGTTGGGGTACCCCTTGTACCCTTTAATCAATATACTTTTAGCTTATCCAAAAAAAAAATATTGTATTTAAGCTTTTGTATGTAAATGCATGGTTTGTTGAGTTTTGTTAAGTGCAATGGGATGGATAAACTGTTTAATGTCTTAGTTTTGCTGAGTGCATGTGAGAAATATAGAAAAACAATGTAAATAATTATAAAAAAAAGGGGGGGAATAGGTAGCGTTTTCTTGAAAAAACGCTGTCTAAAGTTATGCATTATTACGAACTTTAGACAACGCTTTCTCAAGCAAGCGCTATCTATTCCTACTTTCAGTAGCGCTTTCTTGAAAAAACGCTGCCTAAAGTGACAAATAGATAGCACTTCCTTGAGAAAGCGCTATCTATTGCAAACTTAGGACAGCGCTTCCTTGAGAAAGCGCTACTGAAAGTATGTAATAGATTGTTTATTATCAACTTTAGACAGCGCTTTCTCAAGGAAGCGCTACCTATTCCTACTTTCAGTAGCGCTTTTTTAAGTGCTATTGAATCTCTCCCACCTTCAGTAGCGGGTGAATAGATAGCGCTTCGAAGCGCTACTAAACGCCAAAAAAAAACGCTACTAAAGCCCTTTTCTGTAGTAGTGAATAGAGCAAGTCATGACAACACTATAACATCATATAAGTAAAATTGGAATTAATTATACTATAAATTCACAAAATTTAATTTAAATTCTATTAAACAAAATCATACATGTAACCATACACGACAAAAACATGGTCAGGAATGTGAATCTCAATTCCAATTTCTAATATAATATGGCCTTGAATTAGAAGACTAGTATTTCATGTCCTGGGGAAAAGAAATCAAAACTCACACTCCAATTCATTGAGTTTGGCTTTGGCAACGATTTTGCCAACAAACAATTAAAAAGAACGTATATACAATATGACAAATTTAATATAAATCTATTTCTTTATTAAATCCAGAAAAATATACAATTAGGTCAATTCCTCAAACATCTTTAAAATATTTTAAGAGTCTCAAATCAAGAATCCAAAAATCCTAATTTTTCATGACAAACCAAAATACATATAAAAATCTCAAATTAATTGTACCATGAAGGGGTGCGAAAAAGTATTTTTACTCACCTCATGTAGACCTCTAAAAACTTTCAAAATAACCTAAAACCAATGCTGGTGTTCCACCAAAAATCTTTGTTCTGTTTGCTAATATATCTTTATCTGTGTGACTCCCTGTTCGGTACTAAAATCAACAACCTGCACCATTCTTTTTTTATTTTTCTTCTTCTGTTCACTGTACGGCGACGACGCTACTCACCTTACTTCTGATAGACATAGTGTCAATATATATATATATATATATATATATATATATATATATATATATGTATATGTATATGTATATGTATATGTATATGTATATGTATATGTATATGTATAGCCAGTGCATGACCATGTATATATGTTCTTAGGTTTTCTTTCTTTTTTATTTTCTTTTATTTTTTAATTTTTAATTTTAAAACAACTTTATGACTTGGCCACAAGTCAATAAAGGAGTAATTGGGCTTAAAGTAGAGAGCCCCTGCACACCAGTTATATAAATATATATTTTAATTTTGAATTCCTTACAATATTTAAATAATTTCAATAAATCCTTATACTATCAATTTTTTACATTAAATCTCTAAATTTTATTTTATTTTCACTATAATTTTTATTAACTTAATTTCTTTTATCAAATTAATTATATTAAAATTTTAGGATATTACATTTTCTCACCTCCTTAAAGAATTTCGTCCCCGAAATTAACACGTTCTACCAAAACAACACAAGATTAAAGGTAATACAACACTAGGTTATGTACTGTGCTGAAAAGATCTGTGATGATGTTGTCTAACATCTTCCTCGAGTTCCCAGGTAGCCTCCTCTGGGGTCAATCCTTCCCAAATCACTTTCACCGGTGGGATCATCTTGTTCCTCAGAGTTCTTGTGGTCTTGTCAATGATCTGAATAGGTCCGGTCTTAAAGATTAAATTATCCTTCAATTGTATTGACTCGGGAGCTATCACGTGTGAAACATCTGGTACGTACTTCCGGAGTTGAGACACATGGAAGACGTCATGGAGATTCGACAACTGTGGTGGAAGAGCCAATCGGTAAGCAACATGCCCGACTCTTTTTAGGATTTGAAACGGACCCATGAAACGAGGGTTGAGCTTTTTGACTTTCATTGACCTCCCAACCCTAGTCTTAGGAGTGACTCTCAAGAATATATGTTCCTCTTCCTGAAATTCTAATGGCTTCCTTCTCTTGTCAGCATAACTCTTTTGCCTACTCTGTGTAGTGAGCATTCTTTCCCTAATGACTTTAATCCTCTCTGTGGTCTCCTGGACTAACTCTGGTCCTAGCAGGGTCTTCGCACCCACTTCACACCAACATAAAGGGGACCTACACTTCCTCCCATAAAGAGCTTCATAGGGTGCCATGTCAATGCTAGCGTGATAACTGTTGTTATAAGCAAACTCTATAAGAGGTAAAAATTTATCCCAACCCCCACCTTCATCTAAAACACATGCTCTAATCATGTCCTCAAGGGTCTGAATGGTCCTCTCCGACTGACCATCCGTTTGGGGATGATAGGTTGTGCTAAAACTCAACTTAGAACCAAAAGCCTGTTAGAAAGCTCTCCAAAATATAAAGGTAAATCGTGGGTCTCTATCTGACACTATAGAGGTAGGTATGCCATGAAGCTTCACTATCTCCTTAATGTATAAGTCTACTAACTTATTCAAACTATAGGTTGCCTTAATTGGCAAGAAGTGAGAAGACTTGGTCAACCTATCCACAATTACCCATATGCCATATAAACCCAAACAAGTCCTAGGTAACTCCATCACAAAATCCATAGAAATCCTCTCCCATTTCCATTGAGGAATTTCTAGAGGCTACAACAAACTCGAAGGTCTCTGATGTTCTATCTTAACCTTTTGACATACTAAACACTTGGCTACAAAGCTAGCCACATCCCATTTCATTCCTGGCCACCAATACATCTTCTTTAGATCTTGATACATCTTGGTTATCCCTTGATGTATGGTGAACTTTCCCTTATGCGCTTCCTCTAAAACTTCTCTCTAAGGCTCCCTCCTTAGGAATAGCGATCTTATTCTTAAACAACACTAGACCATCAATAGACAACACAAAATTCTCTTGATCTAAAATAGATTGTATCTCCTGGTCTAAAAGCTGCTCTTGCCTAATCATTTCTCTAAGGTCACTGCAAATTTACAGCCTATTCAACTTCAAGCTTAGAGCACTAAGAGATACATTCAGATTCATATCTCTGAACTCCTCTAACATATTCATCTCTTGGACCATCAAACTAGACACATGCAAGGTTTTCCTACTGAGTGCATCAGCCACCACATTGGCTTTCCCTGGATGGTACTTCAACTCAAAATCATAGTCCTTAAGGAATTCCATCCACCTCCTTTGCCTCATTCAATTCTTTTTGGTCAAACAAATACTTAAGGCTCTTATGATCACTAAAAACCTCAAACTTTGCACCATACAAATAGTGTTTCCAAATCTTAAGAGCAAAGACTACTGCTGCTAACTCAAGGTCATGAGTAGGATAATTCACCTCATGTGTCCTAAGCTGCCTAGATGCATAAGCCACTACCTTGCCTTCCTGCATCAACACACAACCTAAACCATTCTTAGAAGCGTCACAATATACCACAAAACTCACTGAAGGAGCTGGAATGGTTAAGACCGGTGATGACACCAATCTTCTCTTAAGCTCCTCAAAGTTCTCTTCACATTCCTTATCCCACTCCAAAGATTTTCCTTTTCTAGTCAACTTGGTAAGAGGCAAAGCTAGTCTAGAGAACCCCTCTATGAACTTCCTATAGTAACCTGCCAGTCTTAGGAAACTCCTCACTTCCGTCACTAACTTAGGTTGCTCCCATGCAAGCACTGCATCAACCTTACTAGAGTCAACCGCTACACCACTCCTAGATATGGTATGTCCTAAAAACTTCACCTCATCAAGCCAAAATTCACACTTTTCTGGCTTTTCATACAGTTATTCTTCCCTCAGAATCTGCAACACTAACCTCAAATGCTCCTCATGATCCTCTGGTGTCCTAGAGTATATCAAAATATCATCTATGATCACCACCACAAAGCTATCCAAGAATGGCCTAAAGATTCGATTCATGTAGTCCATGAAAATGGCTGGAGCATTGGTCACACCAAAGGGCATCACTACATACTCATAGTGCACATACCTTGTCCTAAAGGCTGTCTTAGGAATGTCCTCATTCTTGACTCTAATTTGATGGTTTCCCGATCTTAGATCTATTTTGGAAAATACTGACGCTCCCCTCAACTGGTCTAAGAGGTCATCTATCCTAGGCAAAGGATATTTATTCTTGATGGTCACTTTGTTCAACTGCCTATAGTCAACACATAGCCTCATGCTCCCATCCTTCTTTTTCACCAGTAGAATAGGTGCTCCCCAAGGTGACACACTAGGCCTAATAAACCCCTTCCCTAGCATCTCCTCTAACTGTTTCTTAAACTCGCTCAACTCTAAATGTGCCATTCTATAAGGCGCTACCGATACTGGCCCACTCTCTGGCACTAGATATATGTTAAACTCAACTTCCCTATTCGGAGGCAAGCTAGAGACATCCTTAAGGAAAACATCCTGGAACTCACACACCACAAGTATAGCTGTCACATCACTGTCAGCCTCTATCTTAGCAGAGAATAAGAGTATATATTCTTGAGCTCCCTCAACTAAGCACTTATGACAAGCAACAGTAGAAACAATAGAATTGGGTACGGGAAAATCATTAGACATTGGTTGTATAGGAATGGAGATAGTTTTATCAGAGCAATTTATGACAGCATGATTTGCAGACAACCAATCCATACCAAGAATGACATCTAACCCGGACATGGGCAAGCATATAAGATCAACAAAATAAGATACACCTTGGTACACTAAAGGACATTTCAAGCAAGCAATAGAGGTAACAAGTTTATCATTTGTAGGAGTAGCATCACTCAAATCATCTGACAACTTAGAAACAGACAAAGATAGATTTTTCACACAATCTAGAGATATAAATGAATGAGTTGCTCTTGAATCAAACAATAAATTGATTTTTTTTCTTTAATTAAACCCATACCTTGTATCAGGCCATCTGACTCCTTCACCTTTTCCCTTTGAAGCGTAAAGACTCTCCCTTGGCTCAGTGGTCTAGGTTGGACTGGTCCTCCACTCTTGCAGTTTCTGGCATAGTGTCCCACTTTACCACACTTGTAGCAAGTGGTTTGTGCCGCTGGACGTGTGCGATCTCCATGATTCAACCCACACCTATGGCACCCGGTGCCCTTGTCAGTTTGGACTCCATGCACTTGCTTCCCTTTGTTGATGGAGAAGACTAGTCCCAAATGATTCTGAAATTTCCCATCCTTGCCCTGAAATCTCTTGCCATCGCTAAGAATTTTCATCTTTTGCCTCTCAGCCAACACAACTTGCATATTATGCTCTGCCACCCTACACTTGTTCACAAGAGTGGGGTAGTCCCGAATTTCTAGGAGCCCGATAAGGCTCTGCAGCTCTAGCCTCAAACCCTGCTCGAACTTAATTGCTTTCCACTGACCGTCAGTATTATCCCTCACATGAGTAGAGAACTTTGCAAGGCTCTCAGACTAGGCCACATATTCAGCCAATGTCATACTACCCTTATGAAACTGTAGGAACTCCATCTCCCTATGTATCCGGACGCTGTGCGAAAAGTATTTCTCCAGAAAAACCTCCTTGAATCGGTCCCATGTGATAGGGGCGTCCGAAGCAAGCAACCCGCCCCTAGCACAGTTCCACCAGTGCTCTGCATCCGACTCTGGAATATAGGTGGCAAAATCCACCTTCCGAGCATCAGAGCACCTCATGACCCTGAAGATCTTCTCTAATTTCAACAACCATTCCTCTGCCTCAATAGGATCGGTGGTACCTCAAAAAGCTGGTGGATTATTGTTCCTGAACTCTGACAGACCCCTGTACTGTGGATCTGGAACTGCAACTGGCACCATGTTAAGCACGTCTCCATTATCCCTCATCCGACGGAGAGTCTCCGTCTGCTCCTGCATAACTCGCCGCTTCGAGCCAAAGTCGTTGCAAGTGCATCATTTCTCCCTCGCCTGTTTGCTGCCATAATCTGCATACCACCAATCAAACAGTGGGTTGATCAAGTCCAATATCCAAAAGAATAGAATGCAGAATTATAACTCTAACAAGCATCCTGCGCGCCCAAGTTTTGTTTTAGAAAAAAAACCCAATACCACAGTCCGATATAGAATCCAACCAAGCTCTGATACCATAAATGTAACACCCTTCGTTACATTAGTAACCCAAAATAAAATCAATGAAAATCCTTTAAATAAATTTAAATTAAAAACATACATGTCATAAAAATTTCGCAACTTAATCGGGTCTGAAAATACCTCATATTAATTAAAATAGTGATAAAGTATCCAAAGTGATAATATAATAATAAATCCATACATCCAAATAAAAACCAAAAGCCTCAAAAACGGGGCGTCTACTAATAAACCCAACGATAAATAAATAAACATGTCTAGCCACATACGGATCCTTATTTAAGAAAATACTAAGCAAAATAGAAATAATAACTAATAGAATCCACTTAGTCTTCACGCCTCTTCAGTTTCAATGATGTCGTACTCTTGCTCTGAAAACAACACTTTTAATGAGATATGATCCCAGTGAATAAAAATCATTTAATGAAAAGGTTCAGAAATAGTGTTGTTCTCAGTCGGCGCGGCAACCGGAAAATCAACCGTGGTACCCGCTAATTTTTCAAATAATGAATATAATAAACCTCCAAAATAATAATATATAAATAACATTAATATCAAACATTTAAACCACAAACTCATAAACTCAACAACGATCACATCTCATTGCATTTAATCTCATTCACCATGCAAACTCTATGCAATGCAACTCCATGAATATGACTCGGTGATTCCCAGAATCACTTGACTTGACTCTTTGGTTCCCAGAACCGGTGTGAATCCCAGATCCACTAAGGTCTATGAGCTCATATCCATGAAATGACATCCTACTGCCTTCCCCATCCCAGATGGAGGTATCTCATATCCCATCCCAGATGTGGATATTTTAAATAATCTGACATCCCATCCCAGATGGTTATATCTCTCATCCTATTCCCGAAATAGAATGTAAACTGTCATCCCTTCCCGGAAGGTGATGACTAACTCATGCATAATGTAGTATGTCATCCCAGATGACTACCATATGGGTTATCAAACTCCATGCATCACTAACAATAGTATATTGTTATGCCGAGGTGATGTGATAAATTTCGGCAAGTGTACCGGATTCGTTGCCAAGTTATAAGAAGATCGATCCCACAGGGACCGTGATCTCAAATCACAACTAATTATCAAATCAATTAAACTGGACTCTATAAAAAAGGGTTTTGGTTTTTGAAATCAGAATCAAGTAGCAAGCAAATTTTAATTTCGCAATTAAACAAAACAGAAAGCAATTCAAATTGGGGGTTTTCAAATTCATATGGGTTCCCAGGAATTGGGATACCACAAAACCGTTTATGTTACTGAATCAAATCCTCTCCTTGTTAATTACCAAAATTTGTTTTGAAGGCGAATCTGTCCTAAATTAGCTAATGCTCCATCTCGGGTTACAAAAGTCGTGCCTGATTAAATCAATCCCTACTCTCGTGGTAATTGAATTTAGATCGGACCCCTTGAGTTTTGTGACGATTCGTAAATCCTCGAAGGACATCTTCTAACTCTCGTGATTTAAGTCCTAAGTTCGATTCCTATGGATCCGATACCTAAGTTCACCGCTAGGTTCATCCTTAGTGTATCTATGGCACGCAAACAAGTAGCCACCGAATTCGCGAGTAATTAAAGCAATAGGGATCGAATCGAAAAAAAATCTGAATTAACAAGAAATCAAAATCAATACATCACCATAAACAAGTTTTGGGCATAGCCCCAATTCCTAGAAACTAGACTACTACTCAAGCATTGCCATGACTGTAGCAAGCTTGGTTAAAATAACATGAACAGAAAAATCCCTAAGAGAAGAGGAGGAGAAGAAGAAGAGAATTTCTCAATTATTCTAAGGTAAACAGCCCACCAAAAGTTTCGTACCAGACTTGAGCCCCTAGGTCCTATTTATAAGATTGGGTCGTTTGAATCCTAAACCAATACAAAAATCAGATCCAAATCAGTTGCTTCAGATCCAAGGAATGCCCATCACGGTCGTGATGGCTTCTGCCTAGTATGTTGCTTCAATAAATGGTCTGTCATGGCCGTGATGGTCATCACGGCCTGGCCGTGACAGATTCTGCCTAGAAAGGATCTGGCTCAGTTGTCCTGTCACGGCCGTGATGGGTATCACGGCCTGGCCGTGACAGATTCTGACTTTTTTTCATTCTTCTTTTCAGTTTCCCTTGATCACGACCGTGATGGGCATCACGGCCTGGCCGTGATCAGCTCTGTTTGCCCCCTTTTTCTTATTTTCCAAGCTCCCATCTCCGTACCAGCTCCAACGCGACTGATCCTGAGCAATTTAGTCCTCGATTCCTGCACACAAGCACCACAGAATCACCTTACTCGTTCCAAGGCAAAATTAACTAATAATCAAATAGAATAAGCCTAAGCTATATGAAAATGCATGCAAAATGTCATGGAAATATGAGGTGAAATCACACTCATCAAACTACCCCAAGCTTAAGATTTTGCTTGTCCTCAAGCAATAACTAAGACCAGAAAAAGATAGTCAATCGAAGCATGGACAGTGAATCTAGAACCCGAATAATGAATTCAAGCAACCGGCATATTTAACAAGAAACCAAGAGACAATCGATTTTAAGTCCAATTAGGAGCTTAGGTTCTCCATACTCACATCTCTCACCAATTTGGGCACTCTTCTCACCTCACTCAAGTGTTTGAGGGTATGTGACAATTCGCTCAATTTCCTCAAGGAAGGTGCCCTACCATAAGCTTGACTATTAACCAAATCTCTACTTTATTAATGAAAGCACATAAGAATCAAGAGGTCTTTTATTTTGGTTGTAACATGGCAATGAGATTTATCGTTTGGTGGGGAAATCAAGAAGAGGAAAATTCTAGAAGGCTAAGCAAAATCAAGCAGTGCAAAGCGTGACACTTCCTAAAATTCCTTTTTGGGCTTCAGTTTTCCACCATTATTTTTCTCATCTTTTTGCTTTTATTTCTCACTTTATTTTTCTCATCCCCTTCTCCAATTATATATATATATATATATATATATATATATATATATATATATATATATATATATATATATATATATATTCTTTTTTTTTATTTCTTTGGAGAAGGGGATATTTTTTTAACTTTAGAGAAATTTTTCGAACTATTAATCCCACAATTTATTCTTCAAATTACCCTTTTTGCCCTTTGTAACACTTTAAGAGGTGACATACTAAGCATTGTTCATTAAAATAGATCAATGGTACCAAGAAAAGTATTTATTCTTTTAGGCTCAAAATTGGGGGACTAAGGGGGTAGCAATTTATCAGTCAAAGCTCAGGAGGCCAGAAAAATACCTAGTGCCTCAATCATTTTCAAATGAGTTTTCAAAAAATTTTAAGCTTCGAAACGGTTTCAAGTCAAGTTCTAGAGGGCACAATCCAGGAGGAAAAAATCACTCGATAACAAGGAATGGGGTAGATTTAGTGAGTACCCCTTTTTGGCTCAAAATCTCTCATTTAGTGGTTTAGAATCGATGAGAAACCTAAATCTAAGGAACCATTTGCTAATTATTAACTTTCAAAGGATTGTCTCAAGCATTTTTCATTTTTAGCCTATCACAAGAAATCAAAAATTGGGTTCAAAAATCCACTGTCATAATTCAATTGATTGTCCTAATTCGATTGGCCCATAGTTTTCACTATTGGAGGCATATCCTAAGCAGGGGGCAGTTTAATCATGTGATTTATGCAAAACTAATCCTAAGCGAATGCAACATGCGAGAATTCAAAATTGATACCCCTACTCCAAGCTTAAAGACTTACATTCTCCCCAATGTAAATAATTAAGCCGTAGGGAGGATAAAAATAAAAATAAAAATAAAAATAAAAATAAAAACGAAAAAGGAACAAAGTAACTCACCGAGGTGGTGGGTGCTGGCTCAGATGCCAGTTGTAGAGCTGCTGGAGCATAGCTCTCTGCTCTCGCTGCTCCTCCATAATGCGCTCTCGGTTCGCTAAGATGGTGTCGAAAGTGGATGCGAACCGCGCATAGGGATCATTGGATGACGAACCTGCAGAGGAAGAAGATGGGTGCCCAGACGGCCTAGCCTGCGGTGGCGGGTGTAACAGCCTCTCTACCCTAATAGGTTGAGGCTCCTCTCCCACCGGCACTTTCCAATTTGTCGGGTTTGATACATCTAACAGTGTGGGGCTGGGGAGAGGAATTGGGTGCCTGAGCCTGGGGTGTTTCAGGCAGTATATGTCATCCTCCTGGATGATCATCCCCATAGCCTCACAAACCTGCAAGGAGATACGGGTCCGTACAGGGGCGGCCTCAAAACCATCTAGATCGAAGTTGAAGTGATGGCATATGGTGGTGATGAGGCCACCAATGACAATAGCGCCATTGGAACTCTTGGCCACCTTTAAGAGGTGCCTAGCCAAGAATGACCCTGTGTCCACGTTGCTCTCAGGGTGGAGCATGACCCATAATATAAAGACCTCGTCCTGACGGACGGATCCGTCACTCTCTCCATGGCCAAACAGGGTATTGGCTATGACCTTATGCATATACCTGATGCTAGGGTTAGCAAAGGCTGTGGACTTAGATGTCCGAGGGTCAAAACCTCTGCCCTCAAAGTCTATTACTGACCAGAAACTATGCGCACTAAACCCTAAGGGGTATCTTCGGTCACCCCCTACTAGTAATCCAAAAATCTCATTAAATTCAGCTAGGGTTAGTGTAAAGTCCTGGATAAAGAGTCGGAATGTGATTTGTCCTTCTTGGCAATGAGGCCCTTGGAGAATTTCCGCATTCAGGGAGCTTAGGAACTCCAGAGTAGGGCCAGCATATGCAGGGTATCTAGTGCGAGCGAACTCGCTCCACCCTATGTTTTGCAACATCCAATTAATGTCCACAGTCAAGCCTAGGGTATCTAAGCATGCATCATCAAGATATTTGGTCAGTACTATCTTCCTATTTTTTAAAGAATTAAACCTATCTTGCTGAGCAATTTCCTTAAAAACTATCCCATACCCATATCCATCAGTCTCAGAGTTGGATGAGTCAGAGTCAGAGTAATTACCTAGGTTTTTGTTTCCTCTGCTGCGAGTGCGTGAGGCCTCTGCTGCCCTTTGTCGTTTGGTTGCCATGATCCCAAAGCACTAAAGTCCAAAGTCCCCTTCACTGTTCTGAAATCTGGTTTAGTTAGGGTTTCAAAATTGGGAAATTTTGAGTTTTCCCAAAATTGGAGGAGTTGCCTTCTGGGTGTTGATGGGAGAGGGCCAGAGAGTGAGGGAGTGTGGTTGGTTGGGTGTGGGTGTAGTGGGGAAGTGATTTTCGAGCCTTTTTGGAGAAGTGGTTATGGAGGTGGGTGTGAGAGGAAGAAGAAGAAGAAAAGGATGGTGAGGAGGGTGATGGTGTTGGGTTAATGGGGGAGGATGCGTGATGACTGCAATTTGAGGGGAAGGAGGAGAGGTGGGTGCTTGCTGGTTATGGAGGTGAGTGTGAGAGGAGGAAAAAGAAGAAGAGGAATAGGGTTTGTGGCAAAGGAGGATGCGATCTAGGTTTTTAAAATAGGGAAAACTCGCGTCACGGCCGTGACCCACATCACGGGCAGGCCGTGACGCGTTTTGTGTCTCATAAATCCTGCATCACGACCGTGATGCGTATCAAGGCCTCCCCGTGATGGTCTCTGTCCTGCTCTAGCTACCTGTCACGGACGTGACCTATATCACGGCCTGCCCGTGATCCTTTCTGCCTCTTTCCTGGTCTTCACATCACGGCCGTGATGGGTATCACGGCCTGGCCGTGACGGGTATCCCGGCCTGGCCATGATGGACTCTGTCTTCTGGGGATTTCTTGTCACGCCCGTGATGCCCATCAAGGCTAGGCCGTGATGGATTCTGACTTTTAGCTGTATGTGCATCACGGCCTGTCCGTGATGGTTGCTGACTTTTCTTTTCCATCCTCTCTTCACTCTCCATCACTTCCTGTCCTGAAAACACTAGACAAATCTATTAATTTATGATCTTTTTTTCCTCTTGATTTTCTCAAATTATTCAAGAGTTAAATTCAAAAACAAATGGAAAAGGGAAAGAAAACTTGGGTTGCCTCCCAAGAAGCGCTTATTTACGGTCTTAAGCTTGACCATAGTCCTTTCAGTCCTTTGTTGTTGGATCTAGGAGGGGAATCGCAACCTCCCGCTCAAGTGGATGTTCTCCAAGGTAGTGTTTCAGCCTCTGTCCATTGACCTTGAATGTTCCACGTTCCTGGCTCCAGACCTCGACGACACCATACGGGAATACTTTCATTACTTTAAATGGTCCGGACCATCTAGACTTGAGCTTCCCTGGGAATAACCGCAACCTTGAGTTATAAAGTAGCACTAGTTCTCCTTCATGAAATTTTCTACGAAGGATATGCTTATCGTGCCACTTCTTTGTTCTCTCTTTGTAAGATCGTGCGGACTCATAGGCATCCAACCTTAGCTCATCAAGTTCCTGAAGTTGAAGGATTCTCCTTTCCCCAGCAGCTTTCATATCAAAGTTTAGCATCTTAATAGCCCACAAAGCTTTATGCTCAAGCTCGACTGATAGTTGACATGGCTTACCGTAAATAAGTTTAAAAGGTGTCATCCCGATAGGAGTCTTGTAAGCCGTACGGTAGGCCCAAAGAGCGTCATCAAGCCTTAAGGACCAATCCTTTCTCGACCCTGAAATGGTCTTTTCAAGAATGCTCTTTATCTCTAGATTGGAAACTTCGACTTGCCCACTCGTCTGAGGGTGGTAAGGTGTAGCGATCCTATGAGTGACTCCATATTTGAGTAGGAGTTTCTCAAATTGTCTTTCAATGAAGTGCGATCCTCCATCACTAATGACTGCCCTTGGAATCCCAAACCTTGGAAAAATCACCTTCTTGAATAGTTTGATTATGGTTCTTGTATCACTTGTTGGGGAAGGAATGGCCTCCACCCATTTAGAGACGTAATCAACAGCTACAAGAATGAACTTATTATTGCAAGATGAAGGAAAGGGTCCCATGTAGTTGATTCCCCAAACATCAAATATCTCCACTTCTAGCATGGTGTTTAGTGGCATTTCTTGCTTCTTAGAGATGTTTCCCGTTCTCTGACATGGATCACAAGCAAGCACGAACATCCGGGCATCTCTGAAAATATGAGTCCAATAGAAACCGGCCTGAAGCACCTTCGTTGCTGTCTTCGAGGCGCTAGCATGTCCCCCTTAAGATGAGGAATGACAACAACTCAAGATACTTGGAACCTCGACTTCCGCAATACACCTTCTGTATATGTTATCCGCACACTTGCGGAAAATGTAAGGCTCGTCTCATATGTAGTTCTTGAGATAAGAAAAGAACTTCTTCTTTTGTTGATAATTGAGCTCCGACGGTAGAATCCCGCATACAAAGTAATTCACAAAGTCCGCATACCATGGAGCTTCCTCTCCCAAGATGGCAAACAGTTGCTCATCGGGGAAAGAATCATCTATCGGCAGGTTGTCCTTCTCATGTTCAAATGGTTCAAGTCTGGATAAGTGGTCCGCAACTAAGTTCTCCGTCCCTTTCCGGTCTCGGATTTCCAAATCGAATTCTTGCAGAAGTAGAATCCATCGGATGAGTCTAGACTTTGCTTCCTTCTTAGTCATGAGGTGCCTTAGTGCGGAGTAGTCAGTGTACACTATGACTTTAGACCCCACGAGGTATGATCTGAATTTCTCGAATGCAAAGACAGCCACAAGCAACTCTTTCTCAGTTGTGGCATAATTTTCTTGAGGTCCACCCAGAGTTTTGCTTGCATAGTATATTGCATGGACCTTCTTGTCTCTCCTCTGTCCCAATACTGCTCCCACAGTGTAGTCACTAGCATCGCACATTACTTCGAACGGCTCATCCCAATTCGGTGTTTGCAGAATGGGAGCGGTGGTCAGAGCTTCCTTCAACCTACAAAATGCACTCAAACATTCCTCATTAAAATCAAATGGAGCATCTTTCATTAAAAGGTTAGATAAGGGTTTAGAAATTTTCGAAAAATCTTTGATGAAACACCGGTAAAATCCGATGTGTCCTAAGAAACTTCTAACTCCTTTCACATTTATTGGTGGGGGCAAATTTTCAATAACATCTATTTTGGCCATGTCCACCTCAATACCTCTACCAGAAATCAAGTGCCCAAGCACTATACCTTCTTTTACCATAAAATGGCATTTCTCCCAATTCAATACCAGATTGGTTTCTTCACATCGTTGCAAAATCTTAGACAAATTTGTTAAACAATCATCAAAGGTAGTTCCATATACAGAAAAATCATCCATAAAAACCTCCATGATGTTTTCAATAAATTCAGAAAAAATTGCAGTCATGAATCTTTGAAAAGTAGCCGGTGCATTACATAGACCAAAAGGCATTCTTCTATAGGCAAAAGTGCCATAGGGACAAGTAAATGTGGTCTTTTCTTGATCACTAGGATGTATAGGAATTTGATGAAAGTCGGAATATCCATCCAAGTAACAAAAGTATGAATGCCTAGCTAACATTTCAAGCATTTGATCAATGAATGAGAGAGGGAAGTGATCTTTCCTTGTTGCCTTATTTAGTTTCCTATAATCGATGAACATTCTCCAATCGGTTACTGTCTTAGACGGGATTAGTTCATTATTTTCATTTTGAATAACAATCATCCCCCCATTCTTAAGAACCACATGCACCGGACTAACTCATTCACTATCGGAGATCGGATAAATAACCCCCGCATCTAACAGCTTGAGCACTTCCTTTTTAACCACCTCTTTCATATTAGGGTTTAACCTACGTTGATGCTCAATGGATGGTTTATGCTCATTGTTAGAAAACATATTTAACATGTGCTTAATATGTACATAAATAGGTGCTAGTAATTAGGGGTTCGTTACTAATCAGTGATTTGATTGATTCCATTTGTATTTATTATTGATTCTCTTGTACCCTAATATGAGATTATAAATAGCATACATGTGTGGTCATATTGACACACAACATTCACATATTCTACTCTTACATGGTATCAGTAGTTTAGATTATTTTTTATGCCTAGTGGTGTTCCTATTTTCGGGTGAACAATACCTGCAACCACTGTGTGGTCCGTTTTCCGTTCCACCATGCCTCCATCCTCCGGTGTGACCCCACCATCCTCTCCGCCATCCTTCGGCGACCACTGCGCCGGAAGCACACCACCAACCGCCGCCTCACGCGCCTCCACGCGCGGCTGCTCTACGGCGCGTGCGTTTCACGCGCCTGACGCCAAACATCTTTTCTGCTGCTCTCCGACGTGACCCATCGTCCGGCGACTACTCCGCCGCCTTCCCTTCACTCCGGCAACCCTCTCTGTCCCTGTTTCAGATCGATTTCTCATGGCTTCCAACGATTCCTCTTCCGATTCAAGCGCAACAGCCCAACAACCCATCTCACCTATTTCTGCTGCTGATTATACTGATTTTCTCCAGTTCAAGGCAGCCCAACAGCCCATCTCACCTACCGCTGTTGTGGCTCAATCTGGTAATCCTGTAGCCTTTGTTTCACAGTCCTCTTCTCTTGGACCTTGGATACTTGACTCCGGTGCTTCTGATCATATGACTGGTAACAAATCTCTTTTCTCTAAACTGTCTTACTTGGATTCTTTGCCTGGTGTCACCTTAGTTGATGGCTCTCAAATACAAGTTCAGGGCATTGGTCAAACACATCCCCTTCCTAACCTTTCCTTAGATTCTGTGCTGCATGTTCCTGGTTGTCCTTTTAATTTAGTGTCAATCAGCAAACTCACTCGCACCCTTGATTACTCTATTCTTTTTTTTAACAACTCTGTTTATGTCCAGGATCGGCGTACGGGACGGACGATTGGAGTAGGACATGAGTATCAAGGATTATATCAACTTTCACCGCCAGTGGCCTATGTCTCCGCTGCTTCTCAAACCCTGGAACATCAACGTTTGGGTCACCCTAGTCTTAATAAAATGCGACTCATGGTTCCAGGCTTTTCTAAAGTTTCCTTTTTTGAATGTCAGTCGTGTCAGTTAGGAAAACATATTTGCCATACTTATAGTCAGCGAGTCAATAAAAGTGCTGCATCACCTTTTACCTTAGTTCATTCTGATATTTGGGGTCCTAGTCGTGTCTGCTCAACCTTAGGTTACTATTATTTTGTCACTTTCATTGATGATTTTTCCCGGTGCACTTGGTTATTTTTAATGAAGAATCGCTCTGATGTTTTTGATATATTTCAAGGTTTCTGCGCTGAAATTAAAAATCAATTTGGTTCTTCAATTAAAATTTTGTGCACTGATAATTGTCGTGAATATTTGTCCTCCCAGTTTCAATCCTTTTTGACTTCACAGGGAATTATTCATCAAACATCATGTGCTCACACACCACAACAAAACGGTGTTGCCGAAAGGAAAAATAGGCACTTGGTTGAAACAACTTGCACGCTACTCCTCCACAATAATGTTCCTCTTCGCTTTTGGGGTGACGCACTTCTCACGGTTTGCTATCTTATCAACCGCATGCCTTCCTCCGTTCTTAATAATCAGGTTCCCTACTCTCTCTTGTATCCACAAGAAGAACTATATCCTATACCTCTACGTGTCTTTGGTTGCACATGTTTTGTCCATGATCTAACTCCAGGAAAAGACAAGCTCTCAGTCAAATCTCTCAAATGTATCTTTCTGGGTTACTCACGTTTGCAAAAGGGCTATCGTTGCTTTTGTCCACAACTTCAACGATATCTTGTATGTGCTGATGTCACCTTTTTTGAAGCTGTCCCATTCTTCTCCACCTCCGCCATCCTTGATGTCAACTTTACTCAGGACCTTCCAGATATTCCACCAGTTGTTCCGGCACCTATTGTTGCTCCCATTCCACCTCCTTTGCATACCTAACAACGGCGGACACAGGCTTCTGCGGTGCCTCCTTCCGGGGATCCTTTAGTCTTATCTCCGACTCCAACCGCCCCTCCAGCTACGCCTCCTGCACCTGAACTTCCCATTGCATTACGGAAAGGTACTCGATCCTCTCGTAATCCTAATCCCATCTATGCTTGTACTTTAAATTATGGCCGTTTATCTCCTTCCTATGTTTCCTTTGTTTCCGATTTGGATTCTGTGTCTATTCCTAAGTCTACAGGTGAAGCCATGGCTGATCCCAACTGGCGCAAGGCAATGTTGGAAGAAATGGCAGCGTTGAATTCTAATGGTACTTGGGAGATTGTTCCCTTGCCTCTTGACAAGACTAGTGTGGGTTGTCGTTGGGTCTATACGGTGAAGATTGGACCCGATGGTCATATTGATTGCTTCAAAGCTCATTTGGTGGCTAAATGTTATACGCAGATTTTTGGTCTAGATTACGGGGATACTTTTTCCCCTGTGACTAAAATCAGTTCTGTTCATCTTTTTATAGCCATGGCTGCCATTCATCATTGGCCTCTTCACCAGTTGGATATTAAAAATGCCTTCTTGCATGGCGAATTACAGGAAGAAGTTTATATGGACCAGCCCCCAAGTTTTACTGTTTCTGGTGATTCTAAACTTGTTTGTCGACTTCGCCGTTCTCTTTATGGATTGAAGCAGTCTCCACGTGCCTGGTTTGGTCGGTTTAGCTCTGCTTTATTACAGTTTGGCATGACCCGATGTGAGGCTGACCACTCTGTTTTCTCTATCCATTCTCCTTCTGGTGGGCACATCTATCTTGTTGTCTATGTCGATGATATCGTCATTACCGGTGATGACACAGATGGTATCCGGCGGCTCAAAGCACACCTCTTCAAACATTTTCAGACAAAGGACTTAGGTCCTCTCAAGTACTTTTTAGGGATTGAAGTTGCCCAGTCTACTTCGGGAATTTCAATCAACCAACGGAAGTATGCTCTGGATATTCTTACTGAGACAGGTATGCTTGATTGCCGTCCAACTGATACTCCCATGGATCCCAATGTCAAGCTTCTTCCGGGTCAGGGGGAGCCATTGAAAGACCCGGGAAGATATCGTCGACTTGTGGGCAGACTCAACTATCTCACAGTCACCAGACCTGATATCACCTTTGCAGTTAGTGTGGTCAGTCAGTTCCTGAATGCCCCATGTGATAGCCATTGGGATGCTGTCATGCATATTGTTCGGTACATCAAAAATGCACCAGGACTAGGATTATTATATGAAGATAAAGGCAATGCCAAAATTACTTGTTACTCTTATGCTGATTGGGCATGATCACCATCAGATAGGAGGTCCACTTCTGGATATTGTGTTCTTATTGGAGGAAACATGATCTCATGGAGGGGCAAGAAGCAGAACATTGTTGCCAGATGTAGTGCAGAAGCTGAATATCATGCTAGGGCAGCAGCTGTGTGTGAGCTTACATGGCTTAGGCAACTACTCCAACAGCTAAAATTGGGAGATATCCAAGATACTACACTTATCTGTGACAATCAGGCTGCACTTCACATTGCATCAAATCCGGTCTTTCATGAACGAACCAAACACATAGAAATAGATTGTCACTTCGTAAGAGAGAAGGTGCTTTCAGGGGAAATCACAACTGACTTTGTCAACTCTAGTGACCAGTTGGCTGACATTTTCACTAAGTCCCTTAGAGGCTCTCGTGTGGACTACATTTGTAACAAGCTTGGCTCATATGACATATATGCTCCAGCTTGAGGGGGAGTGTTAGAAAGCATATTTAACATGTGCTTAATATGTACATAAATAGGTGCTAGTAATTAGGGGTTCGTTACTAATCAGTGATTTGAATGATTCCATTTGTATTTATTATTGATTCTCTTGTACCCTAATATGAGATTATAAATAGCATACTTGTGTGGTCATATTGACACACAACATTCACATATTCTACTCTTACACTCATATTCCATTAGAATGTGATGCATACAAAAGGAAGGATTTATGCCTTTAATATCATCAATTGTATATCCTATCACTTTCCTATGCATTCTAAGCTCCCTAAGTAATTTCTCAATTTCCAACTCATTCAAGCTAGCATTCACAATTACCGGATAGGAAGAGTTAGGACCGAGAAATTCATACCTCAATGTGGAGGGAAGGGGTTTTAGTTCTACCTTAAGGGCTTCTTCATCTTTCAGATTCTTTTTCTTTGGTGTCAACTCAAGTTTTTCTTTCTTTGTTTTGTTGGGAGGAATTTCTGGACTAGCCTCCAGAAAGTGGGCGTAATTCCTTACTTCTCCTCCATGAGCGTTTAAGTCTCCACCGATCAAACACATTTCCAACGGGTCATCAACACAAGCTTGTGTAGATTCTTATTTCACCACTTGGTGCATTAAGTCAATCCTGCAACAAGAATCTTCAAAAGAAGGGTGTTTAATAGATTTAGCTAAATCAAATTCAACTTTATCATCACCCACACTTAAGGTCAATTTCCCGTTTTTAACATCAATAATAGCTCCCGCGGTAGCCAAGAAAGGCCTACCAAGAATAATGGGGATTTGGGAATCCTCTTCCATTTCAAGTACCACAAAATCCGCAAGAATGAAAAATTTACCCACTCTAATAGGAACATCCTCCAAGTTGCCTATAGGGAATTTGACGGATCGATCCGCCAATTAAAGGGAGATTGTTGTGGGTTTTATTTCACCCATCTCCAACTTCTTACAAACAGACAGTGGCATAAGACTAACACTAGCCCCCAAATCACAAAGAGCTTTATCAAAACTAGTGTTACCAATTAAGCATGGAGTAGAGAAACTACCTGGATCTTTCAATTTAGGAGGCAATTTATTTTGAATTAGAGCGCTGCACTCCTCAGTTAAGGCCACTGTTTCATAGTCCTCTAGCTTTCTCTTATTTGACAAGATATCCTTAAGAAATTTAGCATATGTCGGCATTTGTTGTAATGCCTCGGTGAAGGGTACATTAATGTACAATTTCTTAAGGACCTCTAGAAATTTCCCAAATTGCTTATCTAACTTGGCCTTAGCCAACCTTTCAGGAAAAGGTATCAGAGGCTGGTAAGGTGATGGAGGGATATACTTAGACACTTTTTCACTAGGCTCTTCCTCTCCTGAAGGTTGTGTCTCACTAGGTTCTTCCTCCTCAGCTACACTCTTGTTATCGCTCTCCCCTTTAGCCTCGGGATTTTCAAGTTTCTTATCACTCCTTAGACTCACATCTTTACATTGTTCATTATTTGGGTTCTCCTCAGGTTGTCCAGGAAACTTACCGGTTGCCTCATCGAATTTCCAGCTTGTTGGGCAATTTGAGTTTCTAACATCTTGTTATGGATGGCTAAGTTATCTACCTTAGAAGTTAGTTCTTTTATTGCCTCATTAACTGCCCTACCTTGTTACCTAAATTCTTCGTTTTGCTTAGTTTGAGTAGCAACAAAGTTTTCCATGAGAAACTCGAGTTTAGATTTTTGTCCCTTAGGATACCCCGATGCGGGTTTCCTATTACCTTGTCCTTATTGGAATTCGTGATTCAACGTGTTGTTGTAGTTTTCGTAGGAAAAGTAAGGACTGTTCCTCCTCTGGTTGTAGGGATTTGGGGGAGCATAATTCGGTAGCTTCGGGTTTGTGTCGTAGAAATTGTGACAAGAGTTCACTTGTTCCCCTGAAGCTCCAGACTCAGAAGCGACACCATGTGGGCACTCCATTATGTCATGTCCCTGCATTCCACAAATCTCACAAACAACATTAGTAGTACCGATTGAACTCACATGAGCCTTTTCAAGCTTATCAAATCTTTTATTTAGTGAGTCGAATTTAGACATATCGGTACTATTCATTTAAAACTTACCCCCCGAAATCTTTTTCTGGTTATTACCTCTTTATGAACCCCATTGGTGATAATTGGTGGCTACATTCTCAATGATGTTGAACGCTTCAGTCAGGGGTCTGTTCATGAAGGCTCCACCAGCTGCGGAGTCGAGTGACACCTTTGACGAATAATCCAATCCGTTGTAGAAGGCGTGCACTAATAACCACCTCTCGAGTCCATGATGTGGGCAAGACTCCAGCAATCCCTTGTAGCGATCCCAAGCTTCGGATAAGCATTCTCCGTCTTTTTGGAAGAAGCCAGTGATCTGAGTCCTTAGGTAAGCAGTCTTGGATGGAGGGAAGAATTTCTCCAAGAATGCTTGTTCTAGTTGGTCCCAAGTTGTCAACGTGTTAGCGGGCACTTGCTTCAACCAAGCTTTCGCTTTTCCAGTCAGAGAGGAGGGGAATAACCTCAGGCGTATAGCATCGATCGAGGCACCTTGAATCCTTATCGCATCGGTGAATTCCAAGAATGTCTCCACATGATCCATCGGGTCCTCCGAGGGTAATCCTCCAAACTGATGTTGCCTAATCATGCTAATTAAGTGAGGCGGTATAGTGTAGTTTTCCGCCTCAATTTCCGACCTTGCAATCCCAGTTCGCAGACCCCTAGCATTTGGGGCTGCATAATCCTTCAGTGGCTTCGTATCTGGTAGATTCGCCATGAGTGGAATGGGAATCAACTTCTCTCTCTCTCTTTGTAGTCTCCTACGTCTATGAAAGGTCCTTTCGATCTCGGGGTCGGCTTCAATAAGGTTTCCAAGACTTAGGGATCTTTGCATAAAAGAGGAAAATACCTAGGGTAGAGAGATAGATACTCTAAAAAAAGAAGAAGAAAGAAATAAGTAATAAATAAAAAAATGTACAGAAAAATCACTTTAAAAATTAAATTGAAATTCAAGATAACACAGTCCCCAGCAACGGCGCCAAAAACTTGATATGCTAAATTCCGGCAAGTGTATTGGATTCGTTGTCAAGTTATAAAAAGATCGATCCCACAGGGACCGTGATCTCAAATCACAACTAATTATCAAATCAATTAAACTGGACTCTATAAAAAAAGGGTTTTGGTTTTTGAAATCAGAATCAAGTAGCAATCAAATTTTAATTTCGCAATTAAACAAAACAGAAAGCAATTCAAATTGGGGGTTTTCAAATTCAAATGGGTTCCCAGGAATTGGGATACCACAAAACTGTTTATGTTACTGAATCGACTCCTCTCCTTGTTAATTACCAAAATTTGTTTTGAAGGCGAATCTATCCTAAATTAGCTAATGCTCCCTCTCGGGTTACAAAAGTCGTGCCTGATTAAATCAATCCCTACTCTCGTGGTAATTGAATTTAGATCGGACCCCTTGAGTTTTGTGACGATTCGTAAATCCTCGAAGGACCGCTTCTAACTCTCGTGATTTAAGTCCTAAGTTCGATTCCTATGGATCCGATACCTAAGTTCACCGCTATGTTCGTCCTTAGTGTATCTATGGCACGCAAACAAGTAGACACCGAATTCGCGAGTAATTAAAGCAATAGGGATCGAATCGAAAACAAATCTGAATTAACAAGAAATCAAAATCAATACATCACCATAAACAAGTTTTGGGCATAGCCCCAGTTCCTAGAAACTAGACTACTACTCAAGCATTGCCATGACTGTAGCAAGCTTGGTTAAAATAACATGAACAGAAAAATCCCTAAGAGAAGAGGAGGAGAAGCAGAAGAGAATTTCTCAATTATTCTAAGGTAAATAGCCCACCAAAAGTTTCATACCAGACTTGAGCCCCTAGGTCCTATTTATAAGATTGGGCAGTTTGAATCCTAAACCAATACAAAAATCAGATCCAAATCAGTTGCTTCAGATCCAAGGAATGCGCATCACGGCCGTGATGGCTTCTGCCTAGTACGCTGCTTCAATAAATGGTCCGTCACGGCCGTGATGGTCATCACGGCCTGGCCGTGACAGATTCTGCCTAGAAGGGGTCTGGCTCAGTTGTCCTGTCACGGCCGTGATGGGTATCACGGCCTGGCCATGATAGATTCTGCCTTTTTTTCAATCTTCTTTTCAGCTTCCCTTGATCACGGCACGGCCTGGCCGTGATCAGCTCTGTTTGCCCCCTTTTTCTTATTTTCCAAGCTCCCATCTTCGTGCCAGCTCCAACGCGACTGATCCTGAGCAATTTAGTCCTCGATTCCTGCACACAAACACCACAAAACCACCTTACTCGTTCCAAGGCAAAACTAACTAATAATCAAATAAAATAAGCCTAAGCTATATGAAAATGCATTCAAAATGTCATGGAAATATGAGGTGAAATTACACTCATCACGAAGCAACACTATAACATTATATAATATGGCCTTGAATTAGTAGACTTGTAATTCACGTCCAGGGGAAAAGAAATCAAAACTCACACTCCAATTCATTGAGTTTGGCTTTGACAATGGTTTTGCCAACAAACAAACATTTTTATTAACTTAATATTTTTTTATCAAATTAATTATATTAAATAATTGTTCGTTTCCCATGAAAACACAATTGATAAAGGCTTCAATACAGTTTTTTTTAAATATATATATATGGGGGTGGGGGGAAGAAAGCAAAAGAACAAGGAAACAAACACAACTAACTATGAGGGAACCAAACTCCCATAGAATCGGCAAGAAGCAAACTACCCAAGCTCCTGTAGAAGTTAGGTGATTGGTAAAAGTTACGTGATTTTTTTAATAAATTAATACTGACCATTGGATTGTAATAACGAAGGAAGGAGATTTGGAGTAACTCTTTTGAAGTTACTCCAACCTCACTTTAAAAGAATATCATTAGAAGATCACCACAACCCCTGGAGGCAGTTCCATAATATGTAGACCATGAGGCAGCGAGTGAGAATGATTAGCAAGCCAATCTGCCACCCTATTCCCCTCACGAAAAGCATGCGTAAGCTTGACACTCCAAGAACGTTTCATCAGAGATCGAATGGGCTGAATAAGAGAGCCACAATGGTGCAATGGAGGCAGTACACCATTAATCAGTTTCACCGCAGAAGAGGAATCACACTTCACCCAAACATTCATGAAATGCTTGTCCCAAACTATGCTAAAGGCAGAGTATATCCCCCTCACAACCCAGCAAAAAAAAAGAAAACAGAAAAGGCTCCTAAATTGCAAGAGAAGCCCAATATCCAAGTCCCAGTGTGGTCTCTAAAAACGCCACTACACCCAACATGCTTTCCCTGATGCCAAACAGATCCATCAACATTGCATTTTAACCAATTCGTTTCGGGGAAAGACCAGCCAACAAAAACTTGCTTATATCTAATATACATCTCATGATTATGTAATCGTGTCTATAATTGTGCATTGCATGGTCATTGATTTTTTTTATTTTTTTGACAGGAAAGAGGAAGATATATTAATGAATAAAAGAGTTAGGCGAAAGCTGACTTAATACAAAGAGGAACTTCCTCTAACGTTCATTTTTTTAATTAAACATGGTCATTGATTTTAATTAAACTACAAATTAGTATATAAGCTAGTGCAACACGCACACTGTTCTTTCCAAGCATTTTTTTACATTGGGCCTGGTTGCCCTTTGTTCCCTCTTATATATGGATTAGAATATCCTCGATCAACATATCTTTTGCTTACGAAAAAAACATATTAGCTTAGTGAAAATATAGTGTAATTTTAATTTCAAAAGATTGCTTATTGTTGAGTGATCATTTAACATTTGATGTGTATTATTAAGCAGATATTGAGGTGAATATAAAAATCTTCCTACCAACCTCCTTATTCATTGTTTTTCACGAATAATTATTGATTGCCACTTATTATAGTTAGATATAGGCTATAAATTTTTTTTTTTTGAAGCAAACAAACTTATAGGTAGAGATGTCAAAACGGGCCAACTCGACTTGATCCACCACGGGTTAAGGGAAAAATATTGGTCAATCCAACCCGGCTCACATTTTGGTGAGTCAGGAAATAGACAACCCAGCTCGGCCCACCATCGTTTAGTGGGTTATACAGATTGGCTCACCTATATTTAAAAAAAATCATAAAAAAAACTTAAATTAAAAAAATTCAGCACCTTTACAGATGCCACCGTAACAAGCACAATAAGCTTAATTAATTTTACATTTAGGGATTGTTTTGTTTGTCAAAAACGTTAGCGTTTAGCGAATAACGAATGGAAAATTAGTCCCGTTTGACAATCGTTTTTAAAATTAGTATATAACGTTTTCTCACTAGCGTATAACATTTTTTCCAAACGATATTTCAAATAGTGTTTGAACCTATAGCGTATAGCATATCACTTTTTCTTCCATTTTTATCCTTATTATCTTAATTAAATTCCCTCCTTACCTTTCACTAACAAAATAAAATATTAATATAAATCATTCTAATTTTTATAATCCCTAATCAGTTCTCTCTTATAATGTATCACTTAAAATCGTATAAAAATCATATCAATATTATTTTTATTATTCCATATTATTTATAAAAAATAACTAAAACTAAATAAATATTAAAATTTAAAATTAATATTTTAATCTTTGAAATTATAAATAATATAAAATAAATTAAAGTGTTAAAATTAATAATTATTTTAAAATAAATAATATAAATAAAATATATATATATATATAAATACATATATATAATTTATATTAAAAAAACATACAATCATGTTCTTTTATGTAATTTTATATTAATCAGCTAGTCCAACGATTAGTTTTATCAAATACTTCAATCCAATCCATTAGTTTATTCAATATCCGTCGTATTCTATTCGCTATCCCATGGCCTATCCTTTATCCGCTGGTTTTTGCTCAACGGAGCCTTAGTGCAGATCAACATAAGTCTTTGACTCGTTCTCCATGAACCAAGTCCTGGTTTTCAAGGCTCTATGTGACCTCGGATGGTGATCAACTTCAACGCCTTACCCAAGCGGATACAAAGCAGCCAGACCCACGTGGAGGTCGATATGTCTAGAGACTCTGGACGCTGGTACCCGCTGACGGAGATCGACGGAGGCTGTGGCGGATCGACGAAGGTGAGTGATGTCTAGGTGACGGCGGCCGACGAAGGCAGATCTGGAAGGAAGAGGAAGACCCACGCGGAGATCGATGAGTCTGGACGCTGGCAGACAACTGACAGAGATCGACGAAGGTAGCGGCGGATCGATGGAGGACGAAGGGACTACCAGTGACAGCAGCGGCGGCGTGCAGCAACTGAGAATATCTAGTATTCAGTGGTTCATTTTTTTTTTCTTTCAGAATACAAAATGGATAAGGAGACTTGTGACCCATTTTTTTCTTTCAGAAGCTTACTGCGATGCGTTTTAATTTGTTTTTTTTATTTTAAATTATGTAACCCGTGAGCCAACCCGTCTCAATCTGGGTTGAACCCACTAAACTCGTGGGTTAAGTGAGTTGGGTTGGTCAAAATGATCGAGTCAAATGAGTCAGGTTTTGACCAACCCAACCCACCGGTGAATCGGGTTGACTTATGGGTTGTAACCTATTTTGAGAGCTTTATTTATAGGCTAAATTGGTGCATAGTTGTTTCTCAATACAAATCAACCACTTAATATAAGTAACAATATTGCAGAGACAAAACGAGGGTCAAACAAAAGGTAGGGCGATTTTTTTTTTTTTTTTATAAATTACGGGATATTTATATATTTTTCATATACTGAGTATCTATAGGCACGAGTACCTTAATACTCGTCTCCATCCCATTACTAAAAGGATAGAGAAAATATCAATTTATTTTAGTTTTGAGTACACTTACCCTCCGTTTGTTTCATCAGAACTAGAGAAGATAGAAATAGGGAAGATAGAAAAGTAGGTGAGTGATTTTCTCTTGTTTGGGAAGGAAAAAAAATAGGGAAGAGGAGAAAAAAATCAATGGAGCCCACCAAAAATGAAATCTCTCCTAAGATTGAGAGAAAAAGTGAGCATGTGATATGAAATTACCTCTTTACCCTGTCATTTGTCTCTCACGCAGTTCTGGATCTTAGAACTCTTCAACCAATTCGACGTGCTATTATAATTATACTTTCTTTTATAGGCAAATGTTAGTGGTTAGTTGTTATGTTAATTTTTTTCTTCTTTGTCAAGGTTGTCAAGGTTTAAATATTGGACCTCCTACTCCTCCAACTCCTTATATAGTTAGCTCAAACCACTTGAGCTACCCAACCCCCACTATTATAATTATACTATTACAGCCCAAGCTTGTCTAATTGTAAAAATATGAAAAAATGAATTTTATTTTATTTTATATTATATAATATTTTATTATATATAAGTGTATGTATGTGTGTATTATAGATATATACTATTAGGGGTACAAATATGTTTTTACGAAAAAAATTCATTTTCTTTCTTTTCACTTTTTTATGAAACCAAACTAGTGGAAAGAAAACTTAACTTTTCTTTCTCTTCTACTTCTCACATACTTCTTTTAATCCAATTAAACAACCTAAAAATCTACTCATTTTCTCTTCCGTCTTACTTCTTTCTCTCATACTTTTTTCCTCTCCACTTCTTCCTTAATCCAAACAAAGGCTTAACCTACTCGAACCAAACTCATAATGAGTTTTATTCACGAATATTCTCGTATGGGTATCATTTCCCTCGTTGACTCCAAAAAATATCAATCTCCCAAAGACCCACTTTTTAGTTTAACGCGTGCAATGCATTGAAAACTCGAGTGACAGAAAAGGAAAGTCTTTCAACTTTAACATTAGGCTTTGGTTTTTCTGGTTGCACTATCTGTTGCAGTGGACCGGAAACGTCTTCAATGATTCCTGTAGGACTTGGAGGAGCGGCACTCCCAAGGGTAAAATGGATATTTCACTATAATAAAAAGACTAAAAAAAACCCCGTTCTCTCTCACATCAGTTCCACCCAAACCTCCACTCCCTCCTCCACTGTCTTCCATCTTCCTCCTCCGCCGTCGTCGACCCTCTCCTCCATCGCAGCCGTCGTCCTGCTCCCTTCACTCTTCAAATCGCGGATCCGAGTCCTCGATAGGCTGGAGGACCATAAACCCACAACTGCAGATTCGAGTTCTCCGCCATCGCAGATCCGAGACCCGTGGCGGTCGCGCCTCTGATCTTTGCCAATCTGCCTTCCTCTCACTCTCACTCTCGCCCTTCCCCTTCTGCCTCTTCCTTTCTCCGTCGTCGCATCACTCTCCTTCTACCACAACCGCCACCGTCGTCGCTTGGCGATGAGTTCACCACTGCAGAGTCTATCTTGGTCATCTCCGAAGTTTCATATTTGTAATTTTGAATTCGTTTTTAATTGGTTGGTTCGACTTTGTTCTGTTTTATGTATTTTTGTGTTATTTTCTGATTGAAATCTATGTTCTGAGTGGTTGAATGGTTCTTCCCACTGTTCCTTCTTTCGTCGATTCACAACTCAGATCCGGTGGAACTTGCAGAGGATGGAGGCTGGGCAGCGATGCCTCAACGAGGAGGATCTGAGCGTGGTGGCCGATTGTTGGCCGGAGGGGCGGCGCTGCAGTGGGACACTGGGACGACGGGCTTGAAAGCAGAGAAAGAAGGAACTTTTGGGTTTCATAATACCTATTTTGCCCTTAAAATCTTGATCGTTGGAGTCTTTTATTATTGAATCTATGGTATAAAATCAAGGAGTATGGAAACTCCAAGTTTCCATGGAGCATGGAAGACGAAACCGTAGTGGAGCATTACGATACAATACAGCTTTTACTCGGTCATAGTTTTACAATATCTGTTCCATCCCATTCACTTACATCTCATACTCCAGGACCCTAGAGTCCAGAGTTTGCCATTAATTACCTGTCATGAATTAGTTGAGAAATAATTATTTCTAGAAACCTTTCAGTGAACCTTTTTTTTTTTTATTGAGTAGTCTTGCTAAGGACACACAATACTAGGGTAAATACAAATTTCCTCAATAAAAATCTATTTCTTTCGACTCCTTAAGAGGTGACCGAATCTTTTTTTTTTAGGAAGGTTTTATTATTAAATTATTTTTAGGAAGGGTTTATTGAAACTAATTAAGATAAAATGAAAAATGAGGATGTGGGATCAAACATCCAAGCCATAGAGAAATTAGTGTGTATACTAGCGGGGCCGGCCCAAGGCCCAAGCGAGTGAAGCTCTTGCTTTACGCTTCTTAAAAAAAATAATTTTTTTAAAAAAAAACCTAATTTATATCTTTTTATATTATATCTTTTTGATACTTTTAGTACATGAGCAAATATAAGCTCGCCACAAAATTTGCTTTAAGCTTCAATAAAAGTTGAACCGGCCCTGTATACACTCAGTCCTCCTAAAAAGTAGCACAAAGACTTTATAATTATATAACTGTTGGATTAAAGAAGATAAATTATTAAATTAAATTTTGACTCTTACAAAAATCCTTAAACTGAACTACTCTTAGAATGTATAAGAATTTTCCCCAATATAACAAAAAAGTCTTGATAATATATAATTTAGAGTGCTAATAATATTGTCACTTTAATCCCCTAAAAAATATAAGTGTTATCAATATGATATTATTTTTCTCTGTGGCACAAAATTTAGTCTTTCAAATATGTTGGTAGTTAATTGTGCTCCCATACGAACTTTAATCGCAAGGTTAGATGTTCGAATCCTAGAGTTTAGAGATGGTAAAACAGGCCAACCCGCCCCATTTTGGTCCGTCCTGCCATTGACCCATCGAAAATGGGGCGGGCGGGTTGACCCGCTTTAGTTAAGTGGGTTGAACCTCCAAGCCCATCTCGTTTAGCGGTGGGTTGGCGGGTTGGTGGGTTGGCCCGACAAAAATTATCAATATTTTAAAAATTATATAAAAAATAAAAAAATAAAGTTATTAACATACAAATATCATCTAAAATATAACAAAATATTAATAATTATTTTTCGATAGTAGACTAACCAATATATAAATATATTAGTGAATGGAATGGACAATATACAAATGTATATAGTTGTAATAAGCAATTGTAAATTAAAGTATATAAATATATATACAAATAATAATTGAATGTGATGGGCTAACTAATGATCTTATGAGTGGACAAACAAAAAAATATTTATAGCATAAAAAATATGTTTTTTTCAAAAAAAGAGAAGGAAAACAGGTTGATGGGCCGGGCCAACCTGCCCCGCCATCAACTTTTTTTTGATGGGTTAGACGGGACAGGTCAAAATGGGTTGGTGGATTAAGAACCTCAACCCAACCCATAAAAAATAACGGGTTAAACGGGTTGGCCCGTTGGGTCCAACTTATTTTGTCATCTCTACTAAAGTTGTTATTTTGTTGAGGATTTTACTTTACCACCACCTCCGAGATATACGAAGGTTAGTGTCATAGATTGCGTGGGGGAATACTGGATTAAAGAAAAAAAAAAAAGTTACCAAAAATTTAGTCTCTCAGTCGTTAAAAAAAAAGTAAAATCACTTTCATTCTTAAATTTCAAGCCTCATTGATGGCGTTCTCACAATCTGTAGACGAATTTAATGTTTTTTTAATGATAAAAGGACTAGATTAATGGCAACAAAATGGATGTTGGGTCAAGCGGAGAAAGATCCCATTAATAACCGTTGCTCTTGTTGATTGCTTTCATTATTGATGTATCTGTGGAACTTATGTTGAAAGGGAAGAACAATGAAAGTTGAAAACATTGTCAGGAACATGAATGAACATGTCAATGGTGCCTTAACCAGTAGCACCACTTTGTCACACTCTGGGAAGAAAGAAAGCATTTTTTTTTGTCGCGACGCCTTGTTGTAATGTAATTCAATTAGCTATTCTCTAGCACCCAACTTGGCTTCTCCACCGAAGATCCTTTGTTTTGGTCCAACCTTCTGAATTCTGAGACTTCAGATTCAGACAGATAAAAATCAACTAAAGGGAGAGGTCATAATATTCCATTCAGATTGCACCTATAGCACGACCGAGTCGTCCACTTCACATTACAGCATTATCCTTTGTTTCACATTTTGGATTTGAAGCTTTTACCAGCAATCACTTCCTAACAGTAGCTGTTTTCAAAGCGTGTCTTTCCCACCTTCTTTTTTTCTTTTGAGATTTTTCTGCTATTGCTATTTGGTTGACAATGAATATTTCTCACATTGCATGCTATAAGAGTTTAGAGCTAGTTCATGGATCATATTGTTGGTATTCAAATTAATCTTTTGTACCGAAGGACCTGGAATATTTTGAGACCTAAAACGAAATTTGAATTTGATATAAGATGTTCTTGAAAACTAAGAATCTTATTAAAATTTAATATTTTATTTAAATTATTATGATTGATGTAAATTTTTGTTATTTATACATGTAACAATATATAAGATTTCTTAAAATTTATTGTTTACCCGTCGGTTCAACCGGAACCAACTGTGTCAACGGTCTGGTTCGTTAGGGAAAAGCGGAAGTATAAAAAAATGAGGTTATTGACCAAACTGAGTTCTTTTTAGAAACTATTTATCAGTTTAGGGTTGTTCTAGAACTATTTACCAATCGTTTTGAATATTTTATTATTTTTCGGTCTGACGGGTCAAAGGCACCACTGCAGATGGCGCCACACATTTTATAAAAAAAAAAATCAAAAGGGGAGGCGGCAACTGCAGTGGCGCCTCTACCACTGCGCACTACTACAGCAGCACACTGTAGCGCTACTGTAGCAACCTTTTTTTAAAAAAAAAAAATTTGACTTTTTTAAAATGATAAAAAATTTATTTATAAAAAAACTCATTCACCAGATAATGAACTAATTCACTAGATATTTGTAGATACTTAGTCAAAAAATTTAACCAAAGCTGATGTATAAAAAAATTGGGACAAAACCGCTGGAACCGCTTGAACTGGTGTAAAGCCGAATGAACCGGCAAACTGGATCCGGTTGACGAAAACCGGCCGGTTGCTATAAATCCAGAAAAACCAACCCCAAACAACCAACGTCCTCCTCCATCTACACTGGACCACCGCGACCCTCCCCACTGCCACGGCACCGGCGATTTGTCAACAAAATCGAGGCCATGAACAACATCGGATAAACCCATTTAGAACACCATTTGTCTTGAAAAAAACGATGAAGGAAGGAACAGCAACACAAAAAAGAAAGAATAGGAGCAGGAACAGCAACAGCAACAACCTCCATGGCTCCGTTGTCGAGGTGGTCTCTATTTTCTAATCTGCCAGACATTGGAAAGTGAGAGAGAGAGGAAGAGAAGAAGCAGTTGGGTCATTGAAGTGAGAGTACTGTAGAAAGAAAAGAGAAAACAAGGGGCTGGGACGCTGGGTGGTTTTCAGATCCGTGTTTTTCTTTTATGTTATCAAGTATAGTATTTGAAAACTCAATACTATTTTTATTTTATGGTCTGAACTTGACTCACGTGAGTGGGGGTAACGGGTATAGTGATTTGATTTGCAATTGGTTCTATACTTTTATCACTCATTTAATTATACCATGAAGACTAACTTGTTATATATTTTTATAATTTTATATGTATATATATATATATATATATATATATATATATATATATATATATATATATATATATAGTTTAATACACGTTCAATCACATCTTATCAATTTGCCATTTTGTTACATTAGTTCCTAAAATATCTATATGGTGAGATATGATTTGATGACTGTATAAAATATTTTTATACGGTCAGTACATATATATTAAATCCATGTATATTTATTATAAACTTTATTTATTTATTAATTATATCCGGTTCAACCATTGGTTGAACCGATTGAACCAATTGAATCATAACCCGAAAATCTCACCGATTCAATCTCTGGTTCGGTTTTTAAAACATTGGTTTAAGGTTTTACATTATTATTTTTTGTCAAGCTTCAATAACCAAAAAAAAAAATAGAGGCTAAATTTGGATCTAAATAACTATAAAAAATTGGAGGCGTAAAACCGTAACTTTACTAGCTTTTGTTTAACGCCAGCATTCCTTTTGGATTGAGTCCTATGAATAAAAAATTAGGTGTTACGAGAGTTTTGTCTCTTAGAAGTTAGAATATCAACATGTTTCGATCCAAGTTTGTTTCAAGTGGAAGTGCATCAAATGTTAAGCTACCAAGAGTAGCATTTACTTTTAAGAATCGATTCGGACCCTAATCAACTCAATACCAAACACGCATTATGTTTTTCCGGTTCAACTTTAGATTAGTTGGAGTCAAATATACTTTTGAAATATCGGGTGTTTTAGACGAGAACTGATGATCCACTATATTATGTGATTTATGTGTGCTTATTTGATGGATTTTTACTCCTAATAATGCTAATTGATTGAATTTTGTCCCTAAGTTTAGGTAATTTAGTTTTTAATAGTATTTTTAATATTTTAGTTTAATTTCACATTTTTAGAGTTAATCTAATAACGTTTTTATTTGTTTTCATTTTTAGGAAATAATAAAAATAAAATGGATACACAGAGAAATTAAGAAGAGTTGAAAGAAGTACATTTGCTGTAAATCCAATTTGGGCTCAGTATGTTTTGTTGAACAAACCAATGGAATTGGTGAGCCATCACCATGAACAAACCAAATTGGGCTTAGCCTCACGTCCAGCTTGCAAAAGTGGAATCGAAGAATGAAGATCCAATTTAAAAAATAAAATGATGTGTGGGTCAACCCAATTAAAAGGAAACCAACATTACATTTTGAATCAGAGAAAATAAAATAAAATGAAGAAAAGTTGGCATTAGTGAAACAGTGGGCTTAACGGGCTGGAAGGGAAATTGAAGAAAGGATTTTCAATAAAAAAGGGTTTGATTGTGGTGCTCCAGGGGGAGGGTCTATTAGAAGCAAAGAAGGGCGTGAATTGACAGGGCAGCAACGAAAAAAAAAAGGAGAGAGCCGCACTGAAAGACCAGCGCCGCAGCAGAAAAAAAAGACAGAAAGTGCAAAAACAGAACGAGAGAAAATTATACAGTTTGGAAGGAAAGAAAAGGGAGCAATCAAAAGACTTGAAGTTGACGAGTAGAGAATCATGATTGCTATCTTGCTTTAATCTTTTTCCGGAGTTTGTTCTATTTCTATTATGTCTAGCTAATTTTCTTTTGTTAGAGGTAGATGGAATTGTCTAGATAACTTGTTTTGATTCTGGACAATTACTTGTTCTGGCTTCTTTAATTTCAAGAGTTTATTCATTGTTTGCATGTTTATCTAATGTATGAATTTTGCATTTGGGAAATTCATATTCATAGTTGTTGTTTGTGGATAAACGATTTGCGTGTGTTACCTAGGAATAAGAACACAATCAGATTTGCATTTTTGAGTTGTAATCATTCTTAATGCTTCTGTTAATTATCTAATACTTGAATTAGTAATTTAGACAAAGATTTTTCCACATGAGGAATTAGGGGATAAATTACAAAACTCAGTTTCTTGAAATTTGATAAACTGTTCAAGTTAATTTCCAGGATCGAACAAGTAGGAAAGGCAGATAAATCGATCCTCTAACAATTTTTCTTGATTGTTAAAACCCAAATTTTCTGTTCCTTAATTTTCTCAATTGAAAATACTAAAAATATTTTATGTTCCTTGTTAAATTTCTGTTCTTATTTATTGGTGAAAACCAGTTTCAAACCATTTGGTCGCTCAAACGAAATTGAGTTGGCATGTTAGTAGTTAACGGTTCAATCACTGAGGATGATTTTTTTATTACTACAGTTAGCGATTTGGTGCAATTGCCAATTTTGCTCAACAAGATTTTGGCGCCGTTGTCAGGGATTGATTTTTTGTTAATATTAGTTGTGCCAAGGAAATCTCGATTTGAGCATTTTATTTTCTGTTATTATAATTGCTGCAATTTTATTTTTATTTTATATTATCAGTGTGCACTGATTTTCTTTTGAGTTGTGTATGCGAGGTACTCTTGACAACAATTATTTGTTGTTTGATCATGAAATTGAAAAGACAGCTAAGAGTAACATGAAGGCGGCCAAGCTTCGCAGGCAACAAGAAAGGGAACAAACACTTTTACAACAACAGGTGGTTGAAGTTGAAACAGTCATGGCCGAGCAACCTGCTAGGCGGACATTGAGGGATTATTCCAAGCCCAATACTGAAGGTGCCCGGGGTTCTATTGTGAGACCTGATGTGCAAGCTAACAACTTTGAAATTAAGCCTGCACTCGTTAATTTGATGCACCAGAACCAGTTTGGTGGAGGAGCTCAAGAGGATGCCAATCATCAAGAATTTCTTGCAGATATGTGATACAGTTAAATTCAATGGAGCTTCAGATGACACTATTAGATTGAGGCTTTTTCCTTTCTCATTGAAGGATAAAGCTAGAAGTTGGCTTTATTCACAACAACAAGACAGTATCTCAACATGGGATGATTTCGAGTCCAAGTTTGTCCAAAAATAAATTCCAGCATCGAGGTCAGTCAAATTGAGGAGTGAAATTACCTCATTTGTGCAACTAGAGTCAAAAACTTTGTATGATGCTTGGGAGAGGTTCAAGGAGCTACTCAGAAAATGTCCTCATCATTCTTTGCCCAATTGGTTGTTAGCTCAAACTTTCTATAATGGACCGGATCCGAATGCAAGACAGATGATGGATGCTGCTTGTGGAGGAGCTTTTGATTTGAAGAGTCCGGAAGAGGCTCTAGAGATATTAGAGACCATGGCTGCCAGCAGTGCTAATATGCAACATGATAGGCAAAATAGAAAAGTCTTGGGGGTGAATGTTGTGGATAGTAATCTAATTGAGCAACAAGTTAACAAGGTGATTTCTCAACAACTTGCTACTTTGTTGGGGAATGGCCAAGTTAATGCACTGAATACACCTCCCTTGGTGTGTGATTTTTGTGATGGAGAGCATCGTAATGGTGACTGTGGTACAAATCAACTCGGAGAGCAAGTGAATGCATTGGGGCAACAAATTAACCCCTATTCAAACACTTACAGTCCAGGTTGGAGGAACCATCCTAATTTCTCATGGGGTGGACAAGGTTAGAATCAATTCAAGCCACAACAACAACAAGGGAATTATTCATTCTAAGGTCAATCATAACCTCAAAACAGAATGTCATCTTTGGAGAGTGCTTTGGAGAAATTTTCTGTTAATACTTCTAATTTTGTAGAGCAATCTTCAAATTTCATGACTGAGACAAGGGCCAACTTCAAGAATCAAGAGGCGTCTATCCGGAATTTGGAAGTGCAAATTGGGCAGATTTCTAAACAGTTGTCTGAAAGAGCTTTATGTACTTTGCCAGGTGATACTGTTCCTAATCCAAAAGAGCAATGCAAAGCAATTCATTTAAGGAGTGGCAAGGTTCTGAACAATGTTGACCAGGTGGAGTCTTCTAAAGAAAAGGATGCTGAAAAAGTTGTTCACGATGAGAAACAAGAGGAGGAATAAGTAGTGGTTGAAGAAGAAGAATGAAGACAAGCAGTTTTCCAGGTTCTTGGAGGTGTTCAAGAAGCTGCAGATTAATATTCCATTTGCTGAGGCATTGGAACAAATACAAGTTATGCTAAGTTCATGAAGGATTTGTTGTCCAAGAAGAGGAAGGCCAATGAAGAGGAAATTGTTATGCTTACAGAGGAGTGTAGTGCTATCATTCAACAAAAATTGCCTCTTAAGTTGAAGGATCCAGGAAGCTTCACCATTCCTTGTGAGATTGGTAATATGGAGGTTGGCAGGGATCTTTGTGATTTGGGAGCAAGCATCAATTTGATGCCTTTGTCAATTTTTAAAAGGCTGGGAATTGGTACAGTGAAGCATACTATGATGTCTCTTCAGTTGGCAGATCGTTCGGTAAAATATCCTTATGGTATTGTGGAAGACTTGCTTGTTAAAATTGATAAATCATCTTCCCTGCAGATTTTGTAGTGCTGGATATGGAAGAGTATGCTAAAGTTCCTCTTATCCTTGGTAGGCCATTTTTGGCGACGGGTCGTGCTTTAATTGATGTGCAGAAAGGTGAACTAATCCTGGGAGTAGAAGATGAAAAAGTGGTTTTCTCAATCAAAGAAGCAATGAAGCATGCTTAAGATTCCGATTGTTGTTTCCGGGTTGAAGTTTTGGATTCCTTGGTCCTAGAGGAATTTGAAAAAAGTGCTGCAGAAAGTCCCTTGGAGGCAACTTTGATGAAAGGTAAAGAAATTAAGGAGGTGCATGATGAAGTCAATTCCGAGATGGTGGAATGTATATACCAGTTGGAAGCTTTGGAATCTACCTCTTCTTCAAATAAAAAATTACAAGAATTGGAAAAAGAAGAAGTGGTAGTGAAAGAGGAGCCACCCATGGAGTTGAAACCATTGCCTTCAAATCTGAAATATGTTTTTCTGGATGAGAAAAAGAAGAATCCAGTTATTGTGAATGTGGAGTTGTCAGAAAGTGAGGAAGACAAATTACTCAGAGTATTAAGGGATCACAATTCAGCCATTGGTTGGAACATCAGTGATTTGAAGGGGATAAGTCCTACATTCTGCATGAATAAAATATTTATGGAGGAGGACTTTAAACCAGTGGTTCAACATCAAAGGAGGTTTAATCCAACTATGTCAGCCCGGTTCAGGTGGTTCCCAAGAAAGGTGGTATGACTGTGGTGATGAATGAAAACAATGAGTTGGTTCCTACAAGGCAAGTCACTGGTTGGAGGATGTGTATTGACTACCGGAAGCTTAATCAAGTTACAAGGAAAGATCATTTTCCGCTTCCGTTCATTGACCAGATGATAGAAAGGTTGGCGGGGCACGAGTACTATTGCTTTTTGGATGGGTACTTGGGTTACAATCAAATTGCAGTAGCCCCGGAAGATCAAGAAAAAACGGCCTTTACTTGTCCATTTGGGGTTTTTGCCTATAGGCGTATGCCTTTCGGGTTATGTAATGCACCCGCCACATATCAAAGGTGCATGTTCTCAATCTTTTCTGATTTAATTGAAAAATGCATAAAAATTTTTATGGATGATTTTTCTGTGTATGGATCTTCATTTGATATTTGCCTATCCAACCTTGTTTTGGTTTTAAAAAGATGCCAAGAAACTAACCTTTTTCTTAACTGGGAAAAATGTCATTTTATGGTAAGAGAATGTATAGTTCTTGGTCATCAAATTTCTGCAAAACAAATTGAGGTGGATAGAGCAAAGGTGGAGGCAATTGAGAAGTTACCACCACCAGTTAATGTGAAAGGGATAAGAAGTTTTCTTGGGCATGCTAGTTTTTATAGGCGGTTTATAGAAGATTTTTCTAAAATTGCTAAACCCTTGACAAACCTTTTGGAAAAAGAGGCAAATTTTGTATTTGATGATGCATGTCTGGATGCTTTTAATAAAATAAAAGAAAAACTAATTTTTGCACTTGATTGGAGTTTACCTTTTGAAATTATGTGTGATGCGAGTGACTATGCTGTAGGTACAGTGTTAGGACAAAGAAAAAAATAAAATTTTGTATGTGATTTATTATGCAAGTCGTGTGTTGAATGATGCTCAGAAAAATTATGCCACAACTGAAAAAGAGTTACTTGCTATTGTGTTTTCTTTTGACAAATTTAGATCCTACCTTGTTGGGTCTAAGGTCATTGTTTACACTGATCACTATGCCTTGAGGTATTTGTTTGCTAAACAGGATGCTAAGCCACGATTGATTAGGTGGATATTGCTTCTCCAAGAATTTGATTTGGAGATAAGAGACAAGCAAGGGAAGCAAAATGTTGTGACAGATCATCTCTCTAGACTTGTCCAAATTGAGGGGGACAAGGACATTCCTTACATTTCGGAGGAGTTTCCTGATGAAAAATTGATGATGGTAAATTCTTTCCCTTGGTTTGCTGATTTTGCAAATTATAAGGCTGCAGGTATTGTCCCTATTGATTTAAGTTGGGAGGAAAAGAAAAAAAAAATCATGATGCTAGAAACTATGAGTGGGATGAACCGTTGTTGTTTAAAAGATATGCTGATGGGATCATTAGGAGATGTATCCCTGGTGATGAATTTGAAAAAAATTTTATGGCACTGTCATGGGTCTGAATACGGTGGCCATTATAGTGGCAAAAGAACCGCCGCTAAGGTCTTGCAATGTGGCTTTTATTGGCCTACTTTGTTTAAAGATGTCCACAATTTTGTTGAAAAATGTGATAGATGTCAATGAGTAGGGAACATTTCTAAGAGGAATGAAATGCCTCTAAAATCCATCTTGGAGGTTGAAATTTTTGATGTTTGGGGGATTGACTTTATGGGACCATTCCCATCGTATTTTTCAAATCAATATATTTTGGTTGATGTAGACTATGTCTCCAAGTGGGTAGAGGCTGTGGCATTACCGACCAATGATGCCAATGTTGTGGTTTCTTTCCTTAAGAAACACATTTTTACAAGGTTTGGGGTGCCTAGAGCTGTGATAAGTGATGGGGGGTCACACTTTTGTAATAAACAATTTGAATCGTTGCTGAATAAATATGGTGTGAAACATAGGATAGCTACCCCTACCATCCAAAAACTAGTGGACATGTTGAAATTTCAAATAGAGAACTGAAGAGGCTCCTAGAAAAAGTGGTAGGTTTCTCAAGAAAAGATTGGGCTAGAAAATTGGATGATGTGCTTTGGGCATATAGGACAGTTTTCAAAAATCCAATTGGAATGTCCCCATATCAGTTAGTGTATGGCAAATCATGCCATCTTCCAGTTGAGTTGGAACATAAAGCTTATTGGGCAATGAAGTTGCTTAATTTTAACTTGAAAGCCGCGGGTGAGAAAATGTTGTTGCAGTTAGATGAGCTGGAAGAGTTTAGGTTGCAAGCCTATGAGAGTTCTAAAATTTATAAATAAAGAACCAAAAGATGGCATGATAAAAAAATAATTGTGAAAGAATTTGAACCAGGACAACAGGTGTTATTGTATAATTCTAGCCTAAGACTTTTCCCTAGAAAGTTAAAGTCTAGATGGTCAGGTCCTTTTATTGTTAAGGAAGTGAGTCCCTATGGTGCAATTGCGATTGCAGAGCCAACCTCTGGAATAAGTTTTAAGGTAAATGGCCAAATGTTGAAATTGTACGTTGGGGGTGATTTGAACAGGAACAGGGTTAACATTACCCTTCACTCGCCTTCTAAGGAGGGAGAGCAATCTCACTAAGTCCTATAACATGAATTTTTTGGGAGACATCCCAAGCGATAGTTTAGTTTTTCTTTTCTTTGTTAATTTTTTATTTTAGTTTTTTTTTAGTTTTGTTAACTTGTTAGTGTTAAAAAAATAAAATAAAAAAATAAAATAGAAAATTTTAAATAAAATAAAATAAAATATTTGATTCAGATATATCTTTAGTTGTTTTTTCTTTTATGACTTGTCTATCTTATGCTAATGTTTTCTCTGTTTTGAGATATATATTTAGTTGTGCTTCATGATATCTCATGACAAAAAGGAAGGATAGGAGGCACTAATGATGGTGACCTCAAGTTTGGACCAAATTTTGGAAGCACAAGATAGGGGAGCTTTCTTTTCTTTTTCTTTATTTTGTTCTTATTTTTTATGTTTGTGTGTTGTTTTATTTTTGAGTGTTTTCAAGTTAAGGTCATTACCATTCTTCGAAAATAAAAATAAAATAATAAGCATGCTTGTGTGGAACCCCATTCTTGGCAATTTCATTGTATTGTGCACCCACCATATTTGTTTTCCTTTGATATGAAGATTATACTTGTGGTTTAGTTTTTCATTTGAGTTTGTTCTTGAATGGATTTCATAACTTTGGTGCATTGTGTTAAACTTGTTGATTAAAGTTCATGGCTATAAAATTTTGGTGAGAATTAATTGGATTGCTTAACTTTATCTTTGTGATTCATTTGAGCCTATAATTGTAAATTCTTTCTTGTGAGTGCAGCATTGAAATTCATGCTCTTGAGTTTGCTTGGTTCTTGTTTGAAGTTCATGATTCACATGCATGTTATAAAAATGATTTGGACCGTTTTTCATATAGCTACTTTGACCAAATAGCCAACCATGGATTTTTCCCCCCTTTGCTTAGCCCATTTGGGCTTTAAATGTAAATCTTTGTTTGTTTTTACCCATGAGCCTTGACTTTGAAAACAATGTTTCTACCCAACCTTAGTGGATAGGAGAGCATTGAATTATTGTGTGTGGGTTTGACATAAGTATGAGGGAGAATATTGTGCTTATATGTTGGTGAAAGGAAGGAATGGCTTCCAAAAAAAATATATGAAAATGGTATGAAATACTTGAAAAAAACAAAGTGGTGCTTTGAAAGAAAAGAAAGTGAAGGAAGTCAAAAAGAAAGAAGTGGGAAAAAGGTTGTATGCAAAGCATGGTTCTTTAAAATAATTGTTTCTCTCCTATTTCCTTTGGTGATAGCTTGTTTATCCTTTCTTATCCTTCCCATTTACCTTGGCCACATTACATCCTAAATAAAGTCCATTTGATTTATGCATGCTGTGAATTGTGAATGAATGATTGAGATGAAAATCAAACTTGAAGTTTCATGGTTTTGATGTGTGAAATTGAGCAATACACTTACCTACATAAATTTGAGTGATTGGGTGAAATTGCACTTCTTGTGAGTAGTTGAGTGTCCATTAGTTCTTCCTTAATTAAATTAACCATGGTATTTAATTTTTCAAGTGTGGAAATATTGGAGCACCATTGTTATGATTTCTTCTTTGAAATATTCTTGGATGTGAACTTGTTATAAGGTGATTCTTTTGTTTTAGGATTTCTTACATGGTTGGGTGGTGCATTGCTTTGTTATTGTTAAGTTATGGTATCCCTTAAGTCGATGTTTGCTTGGTCTGCTGTCCTTAGTGTTTTGTGTGTAAGTTTGGGTTACTTTTACTTGGGGACAAGCAAAGTCTTAGGTTTGGGGGTGTGATGATCCACTGTATTATGTGATTTATGTGTGCTTATTTGATAGATTTTTACTCCTAATAATACCAATTGATTGAGTTTTGTCCCTAAGTTTATGAGATATTGTTTTTAATATTTTAGTTTAATTTCATATTTTTAGAGTTAATCTAATAGCATTTTTATTTGTTTTCATTTTTAGGAAATAATAAAAATAAGATGGATACATGGAGAAATTAAAAAGAGTTAAAAGAAGTACATTTGCTGCAAATCCAATTTGGGCTCAATTATGTTTTGTTGAACAAACCAATAGAATTGGTGAGCCATTACCATGAACAAACCAATTTGGGCTTAGCCTCACGTCCAGCTTGCAAAAGTGGAATTGAAGAGTGAAGATTCAATTTTTTAATTCATATTTTTTTTTATTTTTGTTTTCAAAAAAATGTTTTTTTATTTAACAAATTTTTTTATTTTTGTTTATTTAGATTCTTTTTTTTATGGAAATTTTTTTTCAACTTTTTTTAAATAATTTTTTGTTTTTAATTTTTTAAGATTATTTTTGAAAAATGTATTTTATTTAAATTTTTTTCCGATTTTTTAAATTTTTTTTTTATTTTAAATATTATTAAAAACCTTTTTTTTAAAAAATTTATTTAAGTTTTTTTAATTTAACTTTTTTATTAAAAAAAATCATTTTTTTTCATTTTTTTAATTCAACCTTTTTTATTAAAACATTTTTTATCTTAAACTTTTTTTAGGAATGCGCTCCAACTTTTTTACCATTGTGTCAAGGTAGACGAATTAGATGACGACACGTGTCGATGGCAGTCCCAGCCCAAATTATATACTTTTTTAGATATATAATTTGTTTAAATTAAATGGTGTTCTTCTTTTACTTTTGACGAATAGGCGAACACCACAAGTCATGTGCCTGGTCCATGAAAATTTTTTGGTCTTTGAATTTTTATATTAAAAAATATCTATAATAATATAAAAGTTGGATAGACAATTTTACTGTACATACACATGTCAGCAATATGATTTATTATTATTATTTTTAAAATAATAATTTTTTTTACTTTTTTTTTAAAAACTTTGATTTTTTTTACTTTTTTTTACGTTTACTTTTTTGTTCTTTATTTTTAATTTTATTTTTAATTTTTTTTTACTTTTTCCTTAATGTTTTACTTTTTTTTTCTGATATATTTAATTTTTCTAATACTTTTTTTTTTGAATTCATTTGTATACACTGACAGTGTAAAGTTTTTTACACTGTCAACAAATCATAAAATGGAAAACAGTAAAAGTGGAGTTGTCATGTTCTTGATGTTTTAATTTTTATATACTTATATTTTAATGTATATATAATTTAATATTTTTATATGTTTTATTTTTTATTTATATATTTATATATATTTTAATATTTTTCTGTTCGAACCGAATCAAACCAAACCAATTTTAATTGGTTCGGATATTGTTATTGACTTTTTAAAGTTTATAATTTTTTTTTGTTTTTAAATATTTTCGACCAAGAAAGGTAGCAAACCTAATCTCCTCTTTGAAAAAGTTTAGGATCGTAAAACTCGAACCAATAATTCGATGAATTTGAAAATCTGAACCAACCAATTAAATAGGTTCGTTTTTTTCTTTTTTATGCACGACTCATAATTGAACCAAACCCAATGGTTATTAATTCGGTTATTTTGGAACAAAACCAATTACTATATTTTAATATTTATATAAATTTTAACAATTTTTCTTCTACTGTTCCTATAACAGTAAAATGAGTTGGCAAACAGTAAAAGTAAAGTTGTCTGGTTCTTGGTGTTTTAATTTTTATATACTTATATTTTAAGGTATATATAATTTAATAGTTTAAAATTTAATTGAATATATATTATTTGTTTATATATATATATATATATATTTTAATATTTTCGATTCGAATCGAATCAAACCAAACCAATTTTTATTGGTTCAGATATTGTTATTGACTTTTTAAAGTTTATAATTTTTTTTGTTTTTAAATAATTTTTGCCAGGAAAGGTAGCAAAGCTACCGTATTCTTCGAAAAAGTTTAGGATCGTAAGACTTGAACCAATAATTCGATGAATTTGAAAATCCGAAACAAGAAATTAAATTGGTTCTTTTTTTTTCTTTTTTGTGCACGGTTCCGAATTGAACCAAACCCAATGGTCATTAATTCAGTTATTTTGGAACCGAACCAATTACTATATTTTAGTTTTTATATATATTTTAGAATTCAATAAGTATATTAATTTATCAATTAACAACTTTTCTTCTATTGTTCCTGTAACAGTAGAAGGCGTTGTCAACCGGTGGATTATTTTGGATTATTTAAATTTATCTATTTATTTTTTAAACATATATTCTTTATAATATTTTTTAAAAAAATTATTTTTTTACGGCTCCGAATTGAATCAAACCAAACGGTCATTAATTTGGTTATTTTTGAACTGAACCAATTACTATATTTTAATATTTATATATTTTAGTATTCAATACGTATATCACTTTATTAATTAACAATTTTTCTTCTACCGTTCCTGTAATAGTAGAAGGAGTTGGTGACTGGTGGATTATTTTGGATTATTTAAATTTATTTATTTATTTTTTAAACATATATTATTTATAATATATTTTTCAAAAATTTATTGTTTTTCCCTAATTAGTTTTTTTCTAATTTACCTTTTATAAAATGTTTGTTTTTATATTTGATTTTTTTAAATTTTTTTTTATAATTAATTTTATTTTTCTAATTTTTTTGAATATTTTTTTCTAATTATTATTTTCCTATTTTTTAAAATATTTTTTATATACTTTTCTAATTTTTTTATTTTGTTTTCGAATTATTTTTTTCTAATTTACTTTTTTATTTTTCTAATATCTGTATTGACATAAATAGAGGCATAGCTATTCATAATTTATATCTTTTTTCTTTATCATTGTCTTTGTTTTTTTATATTTTAAATAATAAATCTATATCCATACTAATTAATAAGGGGAAGTGCCGATTTTAGTGTAACACAATGGTGCAAGCCACATATCAAGTGATGAAACTTTTTATTATTATTTTTTATTTTCTAAAATTTATATATATATATATATATTAAAATATTTACAAACCGATAAAGGTACAATGTTTTGGGAGTCAAACACGACATTCTCTGAATTGACATAAATAGAGGTAGAGCTATTCATATTTTCTAATCTATTTTTTTCTACATCATTGCCTTTGTTTTTTCTATTTTAAATAATAAATCTATATCTATACTAATTAATAAGGGCAATTGATGATTTTCTAATAAGGTGACACGTGTCAGCACCACATGATTTAAGAGGATTAGTTGATCTTTAGTAATTAGTAATAATCAAAGAGGAACACTTAACACATAATGTTACATTACGTATTGTAATATCGTTTTAAAATAAAAATAATATTCAATTCTTTGCACTCAAATTATAGATAAAATTGTTTCAAGTTTTTCTGATCACTTCTGTTTATAAATAAAAAACATTTGAGATGAATGAGTACCACCATTATGAGTGAAGGAAATATTGAAAGCAATGTGTGAAATAAGTCTAGAAAATGTTTGACATAGTGGACTTAATTTGGGATAAAGGAAAAAATGTTTCGTACATGCAAAGACACAATTCAAGTTATTAATGAAAACAATACTATCAATAATAATAGTAATGCGATGCACGGGTGCAAAAATACTAGTTTACATAATTATTTTACTTATTGTTTTATTATTTATTTTATGACCTTCTCTTATTTATTTATTTATTTAAAATTTCCACCTTTTGTCCTCTGCCATTATTTATTATATGCCCCAGATATATTTTTGTCCTATGCCATTTTTTAATAATAATTATTTAGTTAATTATTTTAATTATTGTGTAATTTATTTTAGGGTTTTTTCTTAAAATACATTTGTACCATACTTTTACTGTGGACAAATAAACGAGCGACACGTGTCATGGGAGGGGTGCACATATAATTTCGACCTCTGACATTTCTTTAATAATAAATATTTAATTAATTATTTTAATTATTGTAAAATCCATTAATGGGTTTTCTCTTATTTTTAACCGTGTCATTCTTTTACTGTGGACGAAAAGGTCGGCGTCAAATTTCACGGGCCGTGCCCACGTAGATTTTTGGACCACTAAATTTTTTATAATAAAAAGTATTTAGATTATTATTTTACTTATTGTATTATTATTTATTATATTTCCTTATTTTTTAATTTTTTTAATTATTATTTCCACCTTAGTGTTTGATGAATTTAACAATTTAAATATAAAATTGTTAAATGTTAGATAATTTGTTTGAAACAAATGGTAGCTTGATGGGCCTTCTCTTATTTAATTGTTTTAATCATTGTAAAATCCATTCGTGGCCCTTCTCTTATTTTCAATTGTGCCATTCTTTTTACTGTGGACGAAAAGGCCGACGCCAGATGTCACGGGCCGTGTCTACGTAGATTTTTGATCTCAGGATTTTTTATAATAAAAAATATTTAGATTATTATTTTACTTATTGTATTATTATTTATTATATTACCTTGTTTTTTCAATTTTTTTTTTATTTTCACCTTTGTGTTTGATGAATTTAACTATTTAAATATAAAATTGTTAAATATTAGATAATTTGTTTGAAACAAATGGTAGCTTGATGGGCCTTCTCTTATTTTTAACCGTGTCATTATTTTACTGTGGACGAAAAGGTCGGTGCCAAATGTCACGAGTCGTGCCCACGTAGATTTTTGGCTTTTGGATTTTTTATAATAAAAATTATTTAGATTATTATTTTACTTATTATATTATTATTTATTATATTGCCTTCTTTTTTCACTTTTTTTTATTTCCACCTTCGTGTTTGATGAATTTAACAATTTAAATATAAAATGGTTAAATATTAGATAATTTGTTTAAAAACAAATGGTAGCTTGATTTTTCGTGGACGAATGAACGGGCGACACGTGTCATGACGGCGTCTGACTTTTTCTTAAGAAAGTAATTATTTAATTAATTATTTTAATTATTGTGTTATTCATACTAGGATCTTTTCTTAAATTTAAATTGTAGTATGTTTTTATTGTGGACGAATAAACGGGCGACACGTGTCACTTTCTTATTAAAAAATAAAATCATTGTCTCAGATTAATAAAAACTTACGGAAAAGAAAATAAAAATTTACGGAAAATAAAAACTTACGGAAAACGAAAAATTAATAAAAGAAGAAATAATCTGATACTTAAATTGAACATAACAATTCAATATTATAAGTGACCCTAAATAACAGGATCATACATATTTAAAATAGTATTGAATATCAAAGTATGATTGCTTTCTTTTCATCAAAGTATCATCTATTGTTGTTGTTATATAAATGTTTAATACAATAACATATAATATCATGGAAATGTGTATTCTTTTCATAAACATAAAAGATTAACATATTGCATATCATGAACTCATATCCGAAATGAAAAGTCAAGCTTTTATAAAACCTTCTAAAAATTTTATCATACAAATTTGTCACGTATCATGTTATTGATTAACTATTGAATATACGAATCCAACTGTTGCACACAATAGTATTATTTTATATTCAAAAAAATAATATATTTAATGTTGTTTATGTTAAAATTATTTATAATAAACTACTACGAAAATAATCTTCTAACAAATGCCCGTACGTCTTGCACGGGCAACTACACTAGTTAATGACAAGGCCAAGTTAGCTAGAGGTGAAGGTTCAAAGAAGTAAAGAAGTCTGCAATTATACACCCTGCAAATTCAAGACAGCTATAGAGATCTTGAGTTTATCAACAATTATACATTTAAATTCATATTACAAACTTAAATTACCAAACTTCGAATTTAAATTAAGTTATCATTAACTGGCTTTGTTTGGCCACCATGCTTACGGCTACAATTAGATTCCTCATGCCCAATCATCTGGCAGTAGTCACAAAGGAAGGCAAATTCTCATAATCAATTGAAACGAAAAGAGCAAAGTCATTCCTTTCCACCATAATCTCATTGGGCAACCTGCCCTTAAGATTAATCTCCACCAAAATTCTTGCGAAGTGACCCAAGCTTCTTAATCTTGTTGCTTCATCCAAGGAAATAGGAGTTCCAATGGCACTTGCAATCTCAAACAAAATTATTGGGGAAAGTCATACACTCTAATCCAGCATTGATATAGAGTTTGTTTTTGCTTGTTCAGATTAAATTCTGGACTCCAACGAGAAAGCCTAAGAACTCCATTAGACAAGTTCCAAGAACCGGCAGACCATATCCTTCGATGATCTTCTTGAGAAGAAAAGAAAAACTCAAAGAAACCCTTTCCAAGAGGTGTCATTCTCCATTGTGCAGAAGGTTTCCATAAGGCAAAACGCTTGGAAAGCAATTCAGCAGCCTTCAATGATTGATTCTCATTGACATAAGAGGCGACCATGGAGGCAATTCTTGGAGATTTCCAATCCAATCTTGTATTCCTCTTCGAAAATTTTGGTTGAAACTGCACCCCCAATCAGCTTCGGTTTAGGCAGTTGGGACAAAGGGATGTCTATCACATTGTTAACAGCTTGTGCAAAGGTTTTTGAAGGAGTTTCCACAGGAGCTGGATTCACGATATGAGGGGCAGAATTCTGAGGAGGATTCAGAGAAGAAGATGGAATGGCATTAGAAGAGGGTTTTTGAGGGGGAAGAAGATCAGGGAATAAGAATTCCAATGGACAATCCATGGTAACCAGAACGAGATAACAAGATATGAGATCAGGACGTGAAAAGAAGACAACGATACAGGCGTCGCGCAAAGCAAGAAGGGCCGTACATGGCCGTCCGGGACGAGAGGCAACGGCCGGAGTCTTGGTGGCCGTCACAGAACCAGACAATCCGTGAACGACCACGCACGATCCGTAGAAGTTACCCGCGGGAGAAACAAGGCACTCGATAGAGAGATCTGCAGAAGAGTTGCCATGTAATTGAATTAAGATTTTTATACCTTTAAACTAAAATACTTGTCAATATTTTATTATATCAGAATAACAATAGTTTTTTTTTGTCTATTAATATTCAAGTGGTGAAGACATTCACATTAAGGAAGTGTTGGTGGTCGATCATGTAAAAAAGAAAAGGAAGTGTTGGTGGTGATGGTTCTGCAATAAAGAATAAAAACAAAGATAATGAGCAATACTCCAAGGCGTGTAAGGATACCAGGCTTTAAAGCTTTAGGTTCGATTCGCCCTTCGACATTCTCTTTCTAGATTGGATTCAACATATGTAATAGCGAATCTCATTCAGGATACAATAGAGAAACCTTGATTTGGTCTACACACCCTAGATCAAGTTTATCGTCAATGATAATTTATAGAGTAACAGTCTCCTTAACTCTCTCTAGATTCGAGTGTCTTTTCTACTTGCAGAGTGATTTTATTTATAGTCCAACTCATGCCACTTGGTGAAAGAATCAACAACGATCAAATTTGAGAATTAAGTAATATTACCAAATAATGGAACAATCTAGGGTTCGTTTGGTTTATATTTTGATAGAATTGATTGTGAAGGAATTGATTTGGTAAAATCAAGGTTGAAAAAATTGATTTGTGTTTAGTAATGATGTTTGAAAAGTGAGTTTAAAAAAATGATTTGTGTTTGGATGTTAAAGAAAAATTACTTTTGATGTGTAAATATAAAGAATTCTGTGGGTCCCACACCCAGAATCAATTATACTCAACGGAAAATCTAGAAATTCTTGCTTTCACCAGAATCAATTCTACATACCCAGAAATCAATTATTTTCAACATAATTTGGTATCCAAACACTCCAGTTATTGTAACAACTGGAGTTTGGGACTCAACAGGCACCTATATATTGGCCCGATGGCCAGCAGCTATGTCCCTTACCATGCAGTACTGGGTTCAAATCCCTACCAGCTAGGCACCTTTTTTTTTCCCTCCATTTTAAACGTTTTAAATAAAATGACCAAGAATAAATAGTTTGAAATGTCACTAAGTGTCCTTTGAACCCTTGACCCAACGGATACTATGTCAAGGTGACAACAATCGTTAATGTATTTAATCGTTAAGATCATGCAACCTTCCAAACTATATTTTAGAAATCTCTCACACGAAGTTGATAAATACTTGCACATCCGCCACAAATCCTATAAAGTCATTCTAACAACAAACGATACATAAGGATTAGCCTATTATGTTTTTCACCCTGCTTTCCTTTTTGTAATATATATATATATATATATATATATATATATATATATATATATATATATATATATAACTTATCTTGCTCATATTTATTTTGATTCTAGCATTTTATTCTGCTTCTTGTTTTATATGTTTATACTTATGTTTAGTGGTTTCAATTTAACACCTTAATATCAATGTGAGCTGACTCAAGTGAAAGGGGCTTGAATCTTTTAAGTAGATGTGATTCTGAGTTCGATCCACAGACTACTGTGTATGGAAAAAAATTACTGGGAGAGATCCTTGCTTAGGCGTTTGACAGAATCCGAAAAATCAGGGCTTGTTTGCTTTGTTGCTAGTTTCTTGTTTTCAAAAGTTTGTACAGAAAACGGTGAGCAAAACAAAAAGTTGTTTCCAGTGTTTCATGTACAAATATTTAAAATATGAAACAAACTGAAAATAAGATGACAATTTTATAATTATTTCTGAAAATAGGACATGAAAATATAAAACTGAAAACAAAGTAAGCAAAGAGTTAGTCTATCGCCTATCGGGGGTGAGAGAATCCTCTAGGAAAAAAAAACTTTAACATGTTAATGCTTTCTTTAAATATTTTGCTTTCTTTGTGCTTTATTCGATTAAGAGCTTATTATGTGGTTACGTTGTTGCTTGTAATTGCAAATTTTTTTTTTTTGACGGTTGCTTGTAATTGCATTGTATGTATTCATTTTTGCACCTAAATTATCTGACCAAAATTACACAATGACATTCTTAGTTTCCAAGAATTTAAGTGTCCTGAGTGGAAGAGATTTTCTTTCCAAATTAAGAACACGAATCAAATTTGTCTATTTATAAACCCCAATTAAACACAAATATAACATACCAAAGAATGAATATGTTTAATGGTATTTGTATAAAATTTGGATATTTTTATTGATACACCAAAATGATAACTTTAGAAAAAAAATCAATTTATGATATTTTTTTTAATAAGAATAAAATATATTGATTAAGAGTATAAGAGATACTCTAACCCATATACAAATATAACAAAATAACAAACCAATGTAAAATTGATACCGCTACTAAAGATGACAATATCTGTTTTACGAAGTTTCATCCAAATAAAAGAAAAGAAAACCAATTGAATAGTGCAAAGGAATTCCTATCCACCAACTAAAAAACCAAGACCAACACCAACACTGTGTCAATAAAAAGTATCGTAGAATAGTGTTTATTTAAAATTTTAAATTAAATCATCAATATTAAAGTAATTTGAAATTTATGGCTAACACTATATTTAAATTTCTAATCACAAAAGCGATTAACCAAATTTCTCTATTGTAACAAATATAAATAATAATAACGAAAAGCAATATAATAGTTTTCGTAAATAAACAATAATCTCAGTTAATGTCAATGTTGCTCTTCAGCTATTGGTACATCTTCCAGTTCCATTACCCGTTGGAAAATAGTATTAATTATCAATATCTTTCCTTAAATTAGAATTCATATTTTAATCAATTATGTGTTTTGTTTAAAATATGAGCACAAACGCAATAATATTATTAGAACTCGTAAGCTTGAAGTAAATAAAATTATAATTTGCTTTGCTGAATAGCTTCCATGCAAGCTTTTAACATGCAAAATAATGTGATATGGTAACTAAATTGTTAAGTTGTTCCTATACATTAGTTTTCCATATAGTCATTTTTAAATATGTTCCATATTGTCATTTTTAAAATATGTTTTATTTTAAATTTGAAATCATTACTAATATTTTAATGTCATTTTTACCATATTACCCATATTTTTTTGGGGGAAAATTTTATAACAGTTTCTTTACTACTTTTATATATAAAGATAAAGATTTTTTTGAGGAAAATTTTATAAAAATTTCTCTACTTTTTTTATATATAAAGATTCACTGATTTAATTCACAAACTGAAGAGACAAGAATAAAATACGGTTTTTTTATAGACATAAATGTAAAAGCGCCAGCTAGTTCAGTTGTTAAATTCTCTTCAAGCAAATTCCGTGTTCACCTCTTCGCAGTCATTTGATGTAGCAGTGTGTGCCTTATGCACTGTGTTAAAAACAAATGAAAAATAAATACTTGATGATCTTTGAGAAGTTTCATTTGAAATTTGACAATATATTGTATAGATCAGAATATATTACGGCACATCTGAGCTAGGGAGAAAAAAAAAAAAAACTAGGTATCTATTGACAAATTTTTTCTAACTAAAAATGGGTATAACCCTCTTTATGTTATGCTTTGTTGTAGATTTATATGTCACCGGTCCATAATCTGAAAAAAAGGTAAGCATTGTCTTAGGCAGTCGACAGTGAATATAAAACTTTGCAGAATCTCAATATGACACAGATCAACGATATGATGATGTTAATGTTAGATCAAAGCAACACAACGTACACTTGAGTACAATTTCAAATGAGCAAGAATAGTTACATCACCACCTACATGTAATGAAGTACGAAGTATTCCTATATTTTTAAGAACGAATGTGAGCAAAGAAACTAACTCACAAGAATATGATTCCTTTTAGAACATACCTTATAGCTATATACCTTATAGGTTTTTTCTAGAAGTTGATGTAATATCTGTAGTTATTGTGATTAGTATTGACAAAATTGATATGTTGCATATGGGTTCGAATACTCCTCGTATTCAATCATATATAATTTTTTGATCATAAAAAAAAAACGTTGTAGGCGCACTTACATAAATCTGTAAAAATGGAGTAAAATTTAAATAGCCAATTTTGTTTTGCATTGGGTATCCATTCATGTTCATATTTACTCTGCATGTCCTCAACACCGTTTCTTGAGACACCCTCCTGCAATATTGGGCCGCCATCATTTGGGCTGCTATCTCCCCTACTACAATCTACTTTGGAAACCATAGACAAACAGGCCCTTACCCGTCATGAAACCACGTACAAATCTAATATTAACTATAAACGATTGAAATTTGGCACAAAGCTACCATATAACTATAAAATAAAATTACAAAACAATTGTAATAAAGCTACTATATAACTATACAATGGAATAAAAATTATAACAAATCTATACTATCTTAATGATACCTTTTGCAGACTATAGATGGAGGTAATTACGAGTTGAGATACACATGTCTTTTATATTTATACATTAAAAAACATTTTTAATGATTAATATTATGCTTTGTTTTTACAAAATGAAGTTGATTTTTAATTTGAAAATAAAATATGAAATTTTAGAGTATTATAAAAATAAATATAATTTATATAACCATTTATTTTTTCAATCTATCACATTTTTTTGTTTCATATGGTATCCTCCGTGCGCAATTGCGAAAACTAATCCTTCAAGATATCGGACGATATTGAAGGGCTGACATATCTTAACCAGATTTTCTCTATATACACAAGAGTCAGAGATCGAACTCTAACCACTTGCTTAAGGGGCTCGAACCCATTACCACTTGGATTAATCACATGGTTGTTCTCAAATAAATAATCTTTATGGTATCATTTTAACAAATGATGGACATTAAACATATATTTTATATTATTGTTTCTTTTTTCTTTTTTGTTTCATCTAGAACAACGATTTATAAACAGATATCACATCATTTACTTTGTATGTCATTAATTGATAAACTTATATTCGGTCTTATAGTCATCAAATATATATATATATATATATATATTTATATATATATATATGTCTATATATATATTTATCTTGTTTAAAAAATAACAACAACAATCTTATAATAATTCATTCTATAGACAATATAATTGAAAACATGATATTTATTTAGAAATTGTTGAGCTAAATGATTAAAAACAAAAATATAATAAATTTTTTCACATAATAGATACACATTTTATATTAATCATTTGTTATTTGTTACATTGTAACTAAAATATATTTCTTGAATAAAATATATATATATATATATATATATATATATATATATATATATATATATATATATAAAATATGGACTGATAAGTAAATGTTTATATGAATTATATTCTTTTTTTTTTATAAAATTTTGAAATTATATATTTCATTTTTTAAATTAAAAAAATCAATTTTGTTTTGTAAACAAGAAATTATAAGAATAATCTTTTTTACAAAAAGTTTGTTGTATAAATATCACATAATTGATTATAAATAATACTTTTATTTTTAGTATAACTTAACAATGTTAAGTCAATAGTTAGTAAACACTAAAAAATGGAGTGAAGTGCAATTTATAGTCAAGTTTGGGGTTTTATATTATTTTAATAAACTCAAAAGTGGTAAAGTGTAATTTACTCTATTTTTAATTTACTTTTTAATAATAAAATAAAAATCACTTCATGCTTCAAAAAAAATCACCTCATGATACACATTCCTTTTCCCTTCTTTTTTTTTTAAAAAAAAGATTTATATTGTCAAAAGTGTAAAATATTGAGGTATATTGATTGATTTGCTAAGAAATAATTTAAGATAGCACAATACAAAAAAGCATCTTGTATGATTATTATTATTATTTTAGACAAGGAGGGGCTTAAAGCCTAGAAAGAAAAAACCAACTAACAAGATACAAGATCGGATAAGGAAGCCCCCAAAACATCACCTAACATGAGCAAATATAGATCTGCATGAGGAGAAATTAAAAATTTCCTGATAAGCATTTTCCTCCTCCAAGCTGTGATTTGCAAGCCAATCAGCACATGAATTGGCCTCATTAAAGGTACAGCGCAAGAATTTGCAAGCCAGGCGCGAAGTTGCAACTATTTGATTTTACGAAGACTTGTTTGATTTTTAGTTTTTTTTACACTAGTTAGATAATAGTACAAGACTCACTTTTTTGTTACTCACTAAATTAGGATTCAAAATTTTGTATAGGGCACTAAATATATATATAAAAAAAATCTACACTCCTCGTCACTTATCTCGTTTTGTCACTCAACTCTTCTCCTTCAGGTAGATAAAACGCCTATCTCTCCCTCCCCACTACTGCTATTGCTGCCGTCACCACCAACATTGTCACTACCATCACATCATTTGGGGAATACCTTGATCATTGTTGCTATGATTTCAAAGGGTATTATAGTGCATGCATTTTGTATCGTGCTGCTCGTGTCATGTATTGACCACCAAAGAGCATATAAAATAAAAAGATCAGTGACTTGTGTTTTCTTGTGATGTTCTGCTTACTCTCTGTCAATGTGTTTTAGACGCACCCTTAATGTACAAACACCTTTTCTTAAGTGATAATAGTATGTAATAATATTTTTTGTATATCTCAATTGGCATCGTGTGGATTGAATATATACTATATCAATATGTGTCGACCAAATGAAACGGGCTTGGGTCCTTGATTTGATTTCAAGATCCAGGTGTATTAAAAAATAAAATAAAATTGGGAGGAGTCCCCGTTTGGATATCGCTGTACTTTGGGAGATCAATTTCTCACTTATCGAATGAGAGAATACTTTGAGAAATAAAAAAATGGGAGTGAAATTGAATATTATTATATATCATATCTAGAGTTAAGATGTATACCATAAATATGAATAGAATATTGATTGCATATTATATTTTAACTACTCCAATATAAAAACATAAGAAGTATTTGAATGCAGGGGAATTTTAGGGTGAGTGACGTACAAAATCGCTCACTACGCGGGACTTCATTTTAGCCATTAGGTATAGTAAAAATTATTTGAACAAATGTGATGAATCAAATGCCACCAGTTTTATCGGTTAGTTATGAAATTGCAATCCGATACCACATGCAGTCCTCCTCATTTTTCTCTCTGTGGCCCTTCCCCATCTAGAAGAATTGTCTTTCTCTAGTCAGGGCTCCCTATCCAGTTATTCGTTAGCAACCAGTACTCCTCTACTTTGTTTGTTTCCATACCTTCTCGCACTTCTCAACTGGAAAAACTACGGCATCCGCCAAGGATGGTTGCTCCTTGTCCTCCGATCCCAATGCATAGGAGGACATATTAGGCGGCGCGTGCAAGCAGAGAAGGCCCCAGTTCAATTCTTGACTATCATTTCTCCAAAACCTTCTAGTCGAAATCGAGAGAAGGGTGTGCCCTCTGAATCTTCAAGAGCTTCAACTGCAAGTCTGCAACTTCTTCACAAATTCGATTTCCGCTAGCAAAGGAGAGCTCACCATTGGGGACAAAGAACGATATGGAGGAGCCGTCGAATTTAAGACGTTCTCGAGCTCGTGGGTAAACGACGTCGCCAGGTTCTTAAACGAGTTGGCTTGGTCCTGCATCAGCTGAGTCTCAAACCTCTCTCCAACATCGATTCCTTACCAGAGAATACCCAATGGTAATCGATCCAAAATTGGAAGGAATTGTAACACAACAAAATTGATAAATGAGTCCAATCTTTTGGTGGAGCTGTTTGCCTGTGTCAGGGGTAGGGTGGACATTGGTCGATGATGGTCGGATTCGGGTGAAAAAATCCCAATCCGAAGATAACGGACCGGTAGAAATATGCCACCCATTCTCGTTCGTTTATGCCTTTTTTTAGGTCTAGCGGCGGTTCCGACGGGTGGGTTCACACGGTTTTGGTAGAAACAAACCAGAAGATTGAAGAGAATAGAAACAAACCAAAAATCAAACAAACAATTTCGACCAATAAAAAAAAATCAAACTTTCATCAAATCTAAGAAGCACAATCATATTTAGGGTGTGTTTGGATAAACAACTTAATTAAGAGCTTATCACATAAGACCTTATCGCATAAGAGCTTATGCCATAAGCGCTTAAAGAAAGAAAGGGGCATGAGAGGATTCGAATAGTGAAAAACACGGAGAGGGTGTTTAGTGCATAAGCTCTTATGATAATTCCATAAGCTTCTCCCAGTGACTTATGAAAATAAGTCAAAAACTCCTTATGGGATGACATAAGTTATTTTTATAAGCTCTGCCAAACACACTGCATAAGAGTTTATGTCATCATATAAGTCAAAAAGAGCTTAAATAAGCTCTTCCAAACGCCACCTTAGTAGTTTGTTTACACAAGAAATGTTGAAACTTATAGAGATCTGGCGTACAAAACCTTTTACGACCACTATGAGTTGGCGGAAACAACAACGCGACGGAGGGCACACCGTCTTCTAGATCTGAAACGTGTGGCATAGAATAATGAAGATATGAGATCTGGGCCTCTTCTATGTTGGCAGATCTTAGGGCCCGCAGATTGGACAGATCTGGTCTTCTTCTCCATTGGAGGCAGATCTAGGGTCTCTATTGCGACTGCCAGTGGCGAAGTGAGGAAAATGAGATATTGGGAGAGAGTCAGAGAGGAAGAGAGGTTAGAATGGTGGGACGATGATGATAGAGATAGAGCCGCGATGGTCGTGATGATGCCGATCGTGATGGTGATGCACCGCCGACTGAGAGGGAGAGAGGCGCAAGACTAGGGTTTCTACAAGCAACAAAATCAACAAATGAAATGATTAAGGGTTTTTGAGCAGTCTATGTGAATAGTGAGATGCGGAGTGGGTTGGGCTAGTTGACCAAAATCTGGGTCTCTAAGAGTAATAATAGTATACAGCTAAAAAATCAAGTACCCTTTAAGTGTGTTCGGTTGGGTCCGGGTACCGACCAAATTATTTTATCTTACCCAAGCCTGACCACTGCTGTCCGTTTGAACTTGAAATTTTAGCCCGAATGACCCGATGGACCGCACATAATCGTCCGCGTGCCAATTTTTCATCTGGTTAGTTTGGTTTTGGGTAGGGCCAAGTAAATCTATCCAGCCCTACAGATGTTGTTTCATCTGATCTATTGATCCATTATTGCACAATTTTAGGTTCATCGAGTTGGCCATTTGGTCGCGTTGTCGCGCACGCGCCAAAAAGAACGAGCGATTTATAAAAATGTAGTTTAGGGCGACAACTCGGATGTCGTCTCACAAGGACTCTTTGGTTGTTGTTATTAACACAAAAATCAGTTTTTTTTTGGTGGGGGGGGGGGGGGGTTGGATTGGAATAAAATAAAGGAAACAAAACAGAAACAGAGCAATAAAAACAAAGCAGTTAAAGGATTATCAAATAAACTAAAGCGATTAACTTACTGTTCTCGGTTTCCCACTATCATTGGTTCATGTAAATTCCAAGCCCTAAGCAGATTCTAATCCCCTTTCGGTTGTAGCAACAATTTACAAGCGAAACCACTACTACAGATATATGTCCCTATTCCCGAATTAAGCAAACGGGGTTAAGCCTTTCGTGAACTAAGCGAACACGAAACGAACACACGCGAATTAAGCAAACGCGATTAATTATAAGAACATAACATCACCGAAAATAAATCAACACAACACAATATACTCCTGAATTAAGCAAACAGAAATATATAGCATGGCATCGAAAAGGGAAAAGCATACAAAACAGGAAATACAAGAACCTCAAGTGTAGTGGAAATCGATCACAATAGATTAATCTAAGGAGACTAGCTCTCCATTACAAAAGGAAAACAAAACATATCTAAGAAAAGAAGATAAACTACTACTACTACTGACTGACTCCCCAGTTCTGCCTTCAAACAGGCTTAAATACAGATTCTGGTTTTCGCTAGCTCACGAGGCGAACACTGTCTCGCGACGCGAATATTATGAACAGTCTGCATCGTTTGGTCTTCTCGCGAGGCGAAGCACGGCTCGCGTGGCGAGGAATGGAAAAGTCATGGCTTCTGGTCTTCAGTCTCGCGAGGCGAGTCATCTATTCGCGGGGCGACACAGAAAGGATTGCAAATTTTCTGGCACAGTCACCTTCAGGTTCGCGAGGCGAATGCCTTCTCGCGGGGCGAAAGCTCCAGATTTATTTCTTTTTATTAACCTGAAAACAGAAAATAGCATAAGTGCTTTATTTAACTCTAAATCAACTAAATTAACCTAAAAATACTTTACAGACTCAAAATGCTGCTTAAGGACAATCTAGTCTAATTTGGGTGAAAATGAGATAAAATAAGCACAAAGCCAAGGTTTTTCTAGTTATAAAACTAGACTAGCCAGAGGCTGATCACCATTGCTACTTTGTTCTTCCTCTTTCTTTGTCGTTTGCACAAATAGGAAAAAGTTGACAACCCAGTAAAGAGTTTACTTTTACCTAATTGCACCCGATAAACTTACATCTCTAACCGTAGCGACTTGCTAAGGTCGCTCACGCTAGAAACCGCCTATGAATGCATGGGGAACTTCGCAAAGACACAACATAACTTTTGTCACATGAAAAAAATCAACGCATCCTAACTTTGTATAATACTTCACTTCAAGAAAAAGGTGTTCAAGTTTTGCCTGTCATTCAATTGTGGACCAGTCTAGTGACTCTTAGAACGATGGTAAGTAAACTCGGACATCTATTTTTCATCCGTAATTATGATTCAGGATCCATGGTCAATTATTTATCATCATGTTTTATTACGCACAAAATGGTGAAAGTGAACTTTCATTTCTCAGTGATTGAAACTGTACAAGAGCTATGCTTATATAGCTGAATACATGAGTAGTAAAAGGGAATAAACTATCTAACAGTTTATCAACTAATTTAGCACGTGGTGTCCAACTGACTAACCACCATACAGTTAAGCTAACCAACTTTTAACTTAATTCTAATACACCCCTTCAAGTTGGAGAATAGATGTCTAAGGATCCAAACTTGGAAAATAAGGATTGAAACAATGTTGCTATGACTGGTTTGGTGAGGAGGTCCGCCAGTTGATGATGTGTCCTTACATGAACAATTTCAGGAATCCCGAATTGACATGCTCTTTAACAAAGTGGCAATCAATCTCAATATGCTTGGATCTCTCATGGAAAGTGGGATTAGAAGCCAAGTGGATTGATGCTTGATTATCACAGAAGGCCATGGCTGATTGGATTTTGACTTCAAACTGTCAAAGCAAGCCTTTTAACCAAACTAATTCACTTGTTGTACATGCAAATGCCCTGTATTCAGCTTCTGCTGAAGATCTTGACACAGTGGGTTGTTTCTTGGACTTCCAGGAGATCAAGGAATCTCCAATGAATATGCAAAAACCAGTTGTGGATTTTCTGGTATCGGGACAACTCCCCCAGTCAGCATCAGCATAGGCAGTGAGTGTGAGAAGAGATGATGCTGAGAAGAAAATGCATTGATTCGGGGATTGTTTGATGTATTGGAGAACATGATTTCCATCTTGGAGATGAGTTGATCTAGGAGCCTGCATGAACTGACTAAGTTTGTTCATTGTATAAGTAATATCAGGCCTTGAAATGGTCAGATACATTAGTCTGCCAATTAAGCGCCTGTAACTTGATACATCTGCCAAGGGTTCACCATCGAAGGCTGTCAATTTGGAATTAGGATCCATAGGCAGGGGCATAGGTTTGGCACCCAAGAAACCTGTATCTTCAAGCAAAGATAAGGCATATTTCCTTTGGGACAATGAAATGCCTTTGGAAGACTTGGCTATTTCAAGCCCAAGGAAATATTTCAGATCACCCAACACTTTGAGTTTTAAGGATTTTTGAAGCATAGACTGAACTTTGTTGATGGTGGTGGTATCTGGACTAGCTAGAATAATGTCATCTACATAAACTAGTAGAATGACCAATGTGCGACCAGACCCCATAGTGAAGAGTGAGTAATCACTTTTGGATTGCTGAAAACCACTCTAAATAAGAACACTAGAAAACTTTTGAAACCACTGGCATGAGGCTTGTCTAAGGCCATATAATGATTTGTTGAGCCTGCACACAAGATTTTCTCCTTTCACTTGGTAACCAAGAGGAAGGTCCATGTGTACTTCCTCAAAAAGATCCCCATTTAAGAATGTGTTGTTTACATCTAGTTGAAGCATTGTCCAACCTTGAATTGCTGCAATGGACAGTAACACTCGCACAGTGGTGAGTTTAGCCACTGGAGAAAAAGTGTCCAGAAAATCAATTCCTGCTTGCTGTGTGTAGCCTTTAGCTATAAGTCGTGCTTTGTACCTATCTAGAGATCCATCAGCTTTGTATTTTACCTTGTAAATCCATCTACATCCAATTGTGGGATGGTTTGCAGGTAAGGTGGTAACAGTCCATGTGTTGTTTGTCTCCAAGGCATTGATTTCTTTAGTGATGGCCTGTCTCCACTCAGGAAATTGGACAGCTTGATGATAAAACTTTGGCTCATATATGACTGAAACTTGCAGAATGTAATCTCTATAGGTTGAGGACAAATGATCATAAGTGATATGATTCTGTATTGGATAGGTTGCTTCTGTGTGGGATAAAGTGAAGGTATAGTCTTGTAGGTAATTGGGTGGTCTAGAAGTTCTAGTTGATCTTCTAGGTGGGTTAAGGTTTGAGGAAGGATTGTGAATGGTTTGTACAGGTTTTGACTGTTCTGGCTGATTGATAACAGGGTTAGAGGGTTCTACTTGTGGGTTGGGAGAATTACAAAGTGGTATATCAGGTTGAGGGAGAGGGATAACAATATCATCGAACAAATCACTAGGATTTTCTGGTTGGATGGCTTGATGAAAAGGAAACACATGTTCATAGAAAATCACATCCCTTGAGATAAAAGCTTCCTGTGTTGTATATCATACAATATGTATCCTTTGTAACCCAAAGGAAATCCAACAAAGACTGTTGGAGTGGCTCTTGGATCAAACTTTGTCCTATAAGGAGGCAAAGTGACAGCAAAATATAAACAACCAAAGACCCGCATATGATCATAGGGAGGATCTTTGTTGTACAAGAGTTCATATGGTGATTTATTCTTCAAAATGGGTGATGGAACTCTATTTATTAGGAATGTTGCAGTGTTCAAGCAATCCCCCCAAAGAGAAATGGAAACTTTGGATTGAAAAAGAAGAGACCTTGCTACATTCAAGAGATGCTGATGTTTACTCTCTACAACAACATTCTGTTCAGGGTGATAAGCACATGAAAATTGGTGTATAGTTCCTTGTTGACTAAGGAAATCAGTGAGTGCTAATTCTTTAGCATTATCACACTACAAGAATTTAATCTATTTCCCAAGGTATATTACCCAGGGCAAAAAATCCCTAGGAAATTTTGACGTTTCCCACGGTTAAAGCCTTGGGAAAGTTCTCGCTATGGTTCCCACGGGTTGGGCATTGGGTAATAGAGGCGCCAACTGCTCCCGCTTGTTTTCCCACGGATTAGGCCACGGGTATCTGATTTACCTGTATCCCACGGGTTAGACCCTGGGAAAAGATTTCCATTTCACACGGTTTGGGCCGCAGGAAAATAACGTGGCCTGAGGCGCCGTTTCCCAGGGCTGTGGCCGTGGGAAATATGGAATTAGAAACCCCCGACTTCCTTCACTCCCTGTACGTGCGATCCTCCATCTCCTTCAGTCCCTGTACACGAACGGCGTCGCCCCAACCTCCTTCGGTCCGTCATCCTCCTCCTGGTCCAGCGCCACGCCTCCACGACCTTCACTCTAGCTCGTTGTTCCGTCCATGACCTTTATTCTGCCGCCGTTCCACGAGCTTTTGTCTCTCCGCACCAACCTCGTCGTGAAGACCTCCGATTTTATCTTCACCGCCATTGACTTCTTCTCCCTCTTCAGGTATTTTACTGTCTCCAAAGATTTCATTTCATTCTGAATCTACATTTTTTGGGTTTCTATCTTCTCCCATTTCTCTCTTTCCCTCTTTCTATATTTTCCCTCTCTCATGATCATCTCCGGCCACCGTGCAGAGCCACTGCCAGCGGCTGCAGCACCTATTCCCACCGGCCACGCACCTCAGGTTAGAACTTCTATTGAATTTCCCTTTGAACCCTATGATACTGTTAGTGTCCCTTTGAACCCTATGCTAAAATTTTGATTCTAGGGAGTGAATTTGATTCTTCTAATATGTTGAGTATTTTGCATTGATTCTGATAGTGTTGCTCCTCTAATCTGAGATTTCTTATTGCTATTTTATTTTATTTTTATTTTTATTTTTTGAAAATTAGTGTTTGCTTAATTGAGGTTGGAGAAGAAAGCTTGAATGATTCTGTTATTTAATTAACTTTCATGATTGCTTGAGATTTTGTAGTTGAGGATGCAGATAAAAATCTCTTGCTATTTTTCAATATTTTTGCGGGATTAAGCAATTTGTGGAAGATTTATATACACAATTGTCTTGATTGTAGTCTTTGTTGCGAATCGCGGATGGGTTTCATTAAGGATTGTGTTGGTGTTGGGATCATATGTGTTGAATGGATTGAGTCCCTTTGGTTAACTATGTTTCAATAATAAGCATTTGCTTTGCTTTGCTTTTATCTCAAAATATAATTTAGATTCATCACAAAACAAATTTTGAGATGGATCTAAAAGAAACCAAGTAAAACTTACCTTGTTTATGGTTAACTTTCATTTTCGTTCAGAGTCAAGACACAATTCATGGAAACAATGTTACATTTGTCAACAAATTAAAAATAGGCAATAAGGTACAGTAGACTAGAATAGTCTTTTTTGATTTTTCTTCTTCCGGGTAATGTCTAGCTAGGCTAGCTAGCTTGTGATATTCCTCACAACATGACTTCAATTAATAGATTCACTCAAAGATGCTAACTAATTTAAGATGCCATGATTTAATTTAGATTCACTCAAAGATGCCATACAACACCATGAATTGAAGATGCCATGATTTAAATCATGGTGTTGTGTTCTGTACTCAAAATAAGAAGTGTGGAAGATCACAAGTTAGGATTTGGTGGGTTAATATGAAGATGTGCCTCAATATTTTGTTTTTTGTTTTTTTAATTTGATATTTGAAGGTTGTGTGAGTGACCATGCCAGAGCCATGATTTAATCTAAATGATTTGTGGCATGAATTGAAGATGCCATGATTTAATCACTTTTTGTATGATGAAAATGATTGAGAATAGGAAGGGTCTTCTTCACTCTTGTTTTGTGATGATTCTAAATTATATTTTGAGATGAATCTAAATTAAATCACAGCAAATTTTGTTTTACAACACCATGAATTGAAGATGCCATGATTTAATATGGTGGGTTAAGATGTGCCTCAATATTCTGCATGTTTTTTATTGTATTCTACTCACATACTACATTTTTTATACTGGTCTACTTTTGCTGCTGATGTGAGTAGTGATTTAGCCCCCAATTCTCTCTTTTGCATGGCTGATTTATGATCAGGGGGCTGCTATGCTTTGTTGTGTGGGCATTGGTGTAATTACTTAATTGGCTTGAATTATGATGTTAATTTCTTTGTTGATGCATTCATATAAAAAAATAAATTTTTATTTATCTAGTCAAATAATAATTAATTGACTTATTAAGCTATAAATTAAAGTTTTTTAATTAAAAAAAATACATAGGTTTCCCAAGGTTAAAACCCTGGGAAATGTTTCCCAGGGAAAATTCCGTGGGAAACGTTTCCCAGGGATTTTTCTGTGGGAAACTTTTCCCAGGGAGTAGCCCGTGAGAATTTTCCCAAGGGTGTGACCGCGGGGTATTTCCCAGGGCATACCCGTGGGAAACGTTTCCAACCAGCTGAAAACCGAGGGATCTGAATCAGTGGGTCATCCCTGTGAAATGTGTATTTTCCCACGGATTTTATGGATTTCCGAGGGCCATAGGCCTTGGGAAACAACGAAAATTCCTGTAGTGATCAGATCTAAATTGCTTGATGATTGTATTGATCGTCTTTATCATTTTAAAGAAGTTCACAAGAGTACCATGCAAAATAGTGGGGTTATGATCATGACCGAAGCAATGCACTTCTCTAGTTCAAAGTACACAAAACCCGTTATAGCACCGACACCTTACTTTGGATATATTGAAGATATTTGGGTGCTTGATTACACTAAGCTTACGGTGCCGGTTTTTAAATGTAAGTGGTTTGATAGTAACGGTGGTGTACAAACCGATGAATTGGGGTTCACATTGGTAGACCTCAACAAGTTAGGTCATATAAATGAGCCTTTCATAATGGCTTCCCAAGCAAAATAAGTGGTCTACATCACTGATTGTTCTAACAAAAGGTTGTCCGTGGTTCTCCAAGGAAAAAGCATGTATAATGGTAGTGATAAAAATCAAGATTCAAATCTTGATATTCCTGAGACTCCTTCTTTTTCAACAAACATGCCTACTATAATCGAGGAGACACAGGTGGACGATGTGCATGCCACTCGTGATGATCATCACGAAGGGATATTGATATAGGTAGTTTAAAATTAGTATACATTTATTTTTATTTATACTTCTGTATTTATTTTTAGTTATAACCTATGTTAATAAATATATATTGTTTCTGAACAGGCATACATATGGATCAGTCGAATGGCCCACATGCACGTGAGGACACTGTGGGGCCTACGCAGGACTCGATCGCGCCTACGCCTGATTCTAGTGTAAGTTTACATGTTATATACTATCTTTAGTCCTTCTTTTTAATGTAAGTTTATAATGTTACAACCCTCTATTTTATCATTTTTTTTGTCCATACAGACATCACAGGCTCTTAGGAAACGGCGTAGAGGAGCCACGACTTTGAAGAAACTAGAGAAGGCCAGGCAAAGCAAACAGAAGCTTGAGGTGTCCTTCGATGCTAATCTAAATCCCCAGGGACCCCGTGCTAAAGAATTTTAAAAGTGGGTGTTTCTACAAGCGAAGCAGCACGTTAGCATCAACTACAACCATTGGAATGACGTTCCACAGAACGTTAAGGATCAGATTTGGGAGGCTATCACGGTATTTTACCTTTACATTCTTTTGATTTACATTATTAGATAATTATCCGAGTTATAATCCATCCAGTTGTTACGTATTTAATGTGCAGGTAGCTTGGACTGTGCCAAATGACGAGGATCATCGTAAGAAATGTATGAAAATGGCATCAAAGCTTTGGAATGGGTTCAAGCATGATCTTACCAGGTACTATGTATCTGGGAAGAAGCGGCTTGATAAGATGTTCTCGTATTATCCCTGGATTGATCAGGATACTTGGGATATGTTTGCTAGGAGTCGACAGGATGGAGAATTTCAGGTTGGTTGATTAAGTTAATTTTGTATGCTTCTTATAGATCATTTAACTGTATTTAATTATGTGTTTTTGTTTGAATAGGCTAAGGCAGAGAAGGGTCGGCAGAATCAGGCGAAGAACGTCCACCGCCACACCATGTCTTAGGGTGGGTACGAGACTCGGATCGAGGAGATGATGGCAGATAGGTTGAGGGTGAAGCAGGAAGAGCACCCTGCTAGGATAGAAAGAGGAGAGGTGCCTGAGGGCACACCGTTAAGTCCTCCGTCGGACATCTACCGCGAGGATGTCCTGTTAGCCGGCCACATGACAAAGACGGGATCTTTTAAAGTTGATGCCACTCGCGAAGTGGCAGATAAGATTGTAAGTAAATAATTAACTTCATTTCAATTGATATTTGTATAGATATTTTTAACACTTTTCACTTGAACGTTTTTTCATTTGTTCATTGTAGATGTATCTTAAAGCACAATCCTCCCAGGGCTCATTCATCCCTTCTGGACGGCGGGACGTCTTGATGACTGCTCTAGGCAAGAAAGACCATCCTGGTCGGGTTATCGGTGTTCCTGGGAATGTGACCATCAAAGAATATTATGGCAAGTCTGCTTCACGAAAGCGGGTGGTCGATGAAGCATCAATTTTGGATGACATGACTCAGCAGCTCATCTCCAACCCTGCTATCACAACGCATCTAATGCAAAGCTTACTATCCAACCCAGAATTCAAGCAGGTGCTTGCTAGAGAGCTTTCCTCCGTCGGTTCATCCCAGGACACCGCAGGGCATGCCAACCCTTCACATGTGAGCACAAAAGAGAGTTATAGTAGGGCACATGTGGAGGACGATGAGTTAGCAGCTAGGGAGCGGGAGTTGGAAGTCCAACGCCATGAGCTTGAGTTGGAAATGAAAAGGCGTGAGCTTGAGTTGGACTTCAAACGACGTGAGCTCGAAATGTTAACAAAGGTATGTATTCATTATTAATGTCCAAACTAGTCAAATAATTACTTGTGTTTTTTTAATTATCAACAACTAATCTATTTTATTTTTCCTAAATTGAAGGCCAAGTCGACGTCGGTGTCGCTGTCACCTGTTACTCGTTTGTTCTCACTTGGTGAGGATTATGCATTTGAGATTTTTGAATGTCCATTGGAGCACGATGGATGGGTGGCATGCCCAAATCAACAGAGGATATTTTCCTTCTGTGGTGAAGATCTCGGGCACGCCTGCAGAGATAACGTCTGGATGGCCAACACGGTTTTGAGTCTCTGGTGCACGTAAGTTAATTTTAATTTTATAACTTATTTATTTTTGGTATTTTTCCATTTAATAATTTATTTTAATTTCAATATATATATTATGTAATTAACATCCACACCTTTTCATATCTTAGGTATCTCCATCGTCTTCAGCTTGATAAGGGCGTTGCATCAGTTTACGGCTTCTTAGATCCGTCAATCCTTGTGCCCCAATTCTTTGCTGGCGATGCATTTAGTAAATACATATGGAACTTGTTGGGATACAATCGGAAAGAATTATATCTGGCTCCCTACTATATGAATAACCATTGGCAGTTGTTCGTACTTCACCCGTCTAGGCATACTGTCATATTCTTATGCTCTTTCCACCAAAACCCGCCACAGGAGGTGGTGGAAGCTGTAAATACGTAAGTAACTAATCTTAAATTTAATTTAAGTTTTAATATCAGTTGTTTTTATTTTATTACACACATGATATATAAATTTGTTAATTGACATGATTATTTGTTTATGATAGCGCGCTGAAGGCGAGTAACATAAGTTGCGCCAACGGGAGAAGTAGGACTTCTAAGGCTAAAGGAAATCCTGAATGAACCATCCTCAAGGTTTGATAGTTTATTTATCAAATAATTAATATTATAATTACTAATTTATATGTATATTTAACTGACATTGAAATTAATTTTGTTTGTAGTCTCGATTTCAACCTGACGGATGGTCGTGCGGCTATTATGTGATGCTTCATATGCTGAACATAGTCTCCGCATCTATTACGGATGGATGGAAGAAGGTAATATTTAAACAACTTGTTAAATTATATATTATAGTTTTGGTGATGACTTGCGTTAATGTTATTGTTATTATTTGAACGTGTGTAGGCATTTAACGACTAATCGCCTCTTCAAGAAGATGAGTTTAGAGACTCGAGGATGCGCTTAGCAGAATTCTTTTTCAAGTATGTGGCTGAAAAAGGAATTGACAAGATACCTCCGCAATACTTAGATGAATAGTTTTTTTGTTAGACTTTAGAAACTAATTAATAACATGTATATATATATACTTAGATTGGCAGTTTTGTTTTTAGACATTAGAGACTAATATATATATATATATATATATATATATATATATATATATATATATATATATATATATATATATATATATATATATATATATATATATATATATATACACACACTTGTAGATAGTGATGTTTTTCCTATACATGGGTTTTGGTTTTAAGTCCCCCATTGTTCCTTTGTATATTTCTTTTCTTTTTGTTAATATTGAAATTTAAGGGTAGTGTTTGCAATTCTGTAATGTGTGTGATATTGTGTTACTGTGATATTTACTGAATGCAGGGATAGCTGAGGGGAGTGACATTTTAAAACTGAATTTAAAAAAAAAAAATCTATTAACGTCAGTTGTACCAAATAACTAACGTTAATAGTATTTTATAAAATATACAGTACACTATTAACGTCAATTGTATTAGGAAACTGACATTAAAAATAAAACCTTTAACGTCAGTTCTTTAACAAAACTGACGTTAGTTTGAACAACATTAACATAAGTTGTGTTAAAGAACTGACGTTAATAGTTTTATATTTAACGTCAGTTGTATTTACGTCAGACAATATTCTGACGTATAAAATCAATTTTAACTGACGTAAAAAGCACTTATTGCACTAGTGTGAACCGAGTCTTTATCATTTTAAAGAAGTTCACAATGTATGTTGCAGCTTTTGCTTTGTTTGATAGCAAATAAACCCAAGTGTATCGGGTGCAATCATCAACTAAGGTCAAGAAGTATCTCTTGCTGTTATAAGTGGGTTTGTGATATGGCCACCAAATGTCACAGTGCAGTAAATCAAATGGACTTTTAGACATATTATTGTGTGAAGTAAAAGAAAGCCTGTGAAATTTTGCTAAGGGACAAACATCACAATTATGATTGGAAAAAGAAGTACAATTCATATGAAGTTTATTATTCATGATTTGTAAAATCTTGTCAGACAAATTGCCTAGCCTAGCATGCCATAATTGTGCTACAGACTTCTCATTTGACAACAAAGAATTAATGTGTACATCGGGTAAAGAACTATAATCTATACCTGACACATTTGGAAGTACGTGTGGTGTGACAGTTGTGCCAGGTTGATGCAAGATGTACAGACCTCCACATAATTCACCTTTGCCAATCATCTTCGACTGCAATTTGTCCTGAATGACAAAAGAATCAGATGTAAAGGTGATCTTGTATTGAGTATGCTGCATCAAACTGCTAACTGAGATTAATTTGACATGAAAAGAAGGTATATACAGCACATTTGACAAAATTAGAGAGCCAAAATCACTGAACCAATTCTTGATACAATGATTCTGTTTCCATTTGGAAGACTAACAAATCTGTTTGACAAAGACCGAAACTGAGAAAACATAGAAGATTTACGTGCAATATGTGTTGTCGCACCAGAATCTATTATCCCCTACAAAAAAACAACTGTTTAGCGACCGTAATATTCGGTCGCTAAACATTGTAGATCGGTCGCTATTTAATTTAGCGATCGAATTAGCGACCGATTAATGGTGGTGACTGAATACCTGATCGCTAAATAGCGACCGAATTAATATTTCGGTCGCCATTTAGCGACCGAAATTACGGTTGCTAAATAATAAAAAACGGTCGCTATTAGGTTGGTCGCATTTTTTAGGTAACCATTTCTAGCAACCGATAATCGGTTGCTAGTTCGGTCGCTAATTTTGGTTACTGTTAACCTATATTAGCGACGGATTTTCGATCGTTATATCACATCTGTAAATGTTAAATAAAGTTTAGCGACCGAATTATTGGTTTCTAATTCGGTCGCTAAACTGGTTATTATTATTTTTTTTTTTAATTTTAATTTTTAAAATAAATTTTTTTCTGTTTTTCTTTAAACGTTAGCAAAATTACTAATAAAATACACCAAATTAATTATGAAATATACAATCATAAGAAATAATAATTATATATAAAAAATAATAATCCAAAATGTCGTACAAGAATCGTTTAAAGTCAAAAATATGGAAAAAAAAATCAGTCATGATGAGGGGAAGATGGAGGAATCCAATCATCCTCAGCGTCCGTACTACCGACGTCTGCTAGCTGATCATCCTCTGGAGTAGCAGCATCAGTAGCTGGCGGCGGAACTGAAGGAGCGGCAGCAGGCGGCACAACCGTCAGAGCATCACCCTGAGCAACTGGAGTCTGGATCCTCATCTGCTCCAACACCAGCCGCAGTGTCTGGCCCTGCTCGATGCTCGCCGCATCATTCTTTGTGTGCTCGAGCCAATCAGTGCAATCTGGTTCGCCATCTGCTGCTCTCTCTCGCTCTTCTCCCGAAGCTCCGCGTTCAGTTGCGTGATGGTGTCCTGCATTTGGTGGAACTGCTCCTGAGGGACGATATCGGCGTAGGAAGGAGCAGGCGTGCCGGATGATGAAGCGATAAACTCGCCTCCCAGGTGTCCGAGTCCATACATGTGCCCCTTCTTGTTCCTTCCCCCGACGACCTCCAAATAAATGGCATTATCGTTGACGGAGATAGGAGAGCAGGGCCCATCACCAGTCAAAGCCTCATCTTGTGACTGTGAGGCACGTGATATGGCATCGTCCTTCTTCTCGTTGAAGCCCACCTACAAAGTATAGTTGAAGAGATTTAGTTAAAATTATATCCAATATTAACAAATCATTTATAATAAATTACAAGTAAACACTAAATTATTTTTTTGCTTACAGCATAGTTACGGGCCTTGTCGTTGACCTATGTCCCCGACTTCAACTTCTTCGTCCTCTCTACCAACTCCATAGCAGTGGAGGCCCGCTGTTTTTGTGCTTTATTCACAGAAAAATATAATCTTAAATTCATAAGAATAATTAAAAATGAAAACTAATTAATTAAATAGTATATTAAGTCAAAAGTTTAATGTATTACCAGCTCGTCGTAGTGGGCGGCGGCTGATTTAGACCCACCGGTCCAAGCACATGCGCCACCATCAGAAGCTCGATTACGCCGAGCTGTGGCCTGGATCTCCTGGAACTTCTCAGTAGCCCAGTACTGGTCCAGCTGCCTCATGATCTCAGGATCCACCCACTTCCCCTTATTCCGACCCTTCCTCAACTTGTTCGTCAGATTCTTCATGACCAGTGAGCCTTTATGCTCAAATATGTCCCTGACGAGAGCCTCTAAAGCCAAGTCCCACCTATACTCTTTCTGCAACTTACAGTTGTTAGGAAATTCATCTGTACATATATATAATGTAAATTTAATTTAAATAACTTAATAAATTGTTACCTTAAAATCTAGAAACAATTGATCCCTATGGCCCTCTGGGATGACCTTCCATGTAGGCCATGAACCATCAAACTTGCGTAGCAGGATCTTCGATATCGAATCAGAAGGGCCCTTCGCGGGCAGAAAGCTGCATCAAAATTAGAGCATTAATAAATGTTATAAATAAATAAAAAAAACAAGTAAATAGAAATTAACGATACTTTATATATATTAAAAAATTAAATTAGCATACTCGTTATCCCCCCTGGGGATAAGAAGAATCCTCCTGTCGGATGGACCACGACTCTCCTGTCCCGATGATGATGATGGTCCTGTCATCGTCGGTGTGGATGATGAGGGTGCAGCCTGTGTCCCGACCACATGAGGCTGGGTAGGGGGTGCAACTCCATCACCCTGAGGTGTCCCGTCCACAGAGGTTCTGGTAGGGTGGTCTCGATCTGAATGCTGTGGGTCGGCCGGCGAAGGGACTCTCGCAGCACGACCTTCACGACGACCCCTACCTCTAGAGGAATCTGCCATCTGTGAAAAAAATGAAAAGATGATTACACAACAGTGTAAATAATACAAAAATAAATTACCTAAGTAGAATGACATTTACACAATGAATTATGACAAATAAATTACCTAAGTAGAATCTCCGTCACTAAATTCACCCTCACTCTCATCAGTATCACTTGATCGGAATGTACCTTCGCTAGATGCGTCCAACTCGGATTGATCTATTAACTCTCTTTCAACTTCTTCCCCATTTTCGGAAATGTCCGCCAGATAATTAACAATAATGTTCGGCGTAATTTGCAACGGTACGTGGGGTCTTGAAAACTCATCATAAAGATCGGCTACAACTCCATCCACGCTTTTGAAAGATTAACACTTGCACCTTTTACAAGGACACCTCAATTGATCACCGCCCAGCTGTATAAATCTCTCCTGGCTAACAACAAACTCTATAAACTCACCCACTCCAACTCTATACTCTTCCCTAAGACGTTTATTCCGATCCAACCGATGATACATCCATTTCCGATTCTCCGGAATATCCATTGCTAGCAATTAAATAGCCTGACCAATCCTACAATAACACCTATATATAACGGTGCATTCCAATAACTCTATCAATCTCGTTCTTATGACAAGGTATGAACCTATCCCATTCGAGAAGAAACCTTTGCCACACTCGGCTACCAATAGTTATTCCCATGTTCAAATACCTTATACTTGACAAAATTTTGGCAGCATTTCCCATCGGTCTCCAAGTACACGACTCGAGCACGGTGAGAATCACCGCGATCAAGTATGCACCAGGAGAACAAAAGGAAATGCATCAGACCGAGATTTCAACAAGTATATAAGGCATTTGAACATTGAAATGACTATTGTACGAGTGTGAAAAATGTTTTTTCCCAAACTGTCCCATTTGGACAATTCAAGATTCAATACAATAAGCATGCATACCTTGATAAGTTACGCATGCTCATTAATATTGAATCTCAAATAGGAAACTAAGGCTTTCGTAAATTAATTATTAACTCTAACAGAAAATAAAACCATTAACCTATAAATATTGCAACATTGTTGAGCTTATATAAATTGCAGCGTATATCAATACAAAATTAGATTATATATTGTAGCAAACTTCTTTTTGAGCTCCGCTCTCCTCTAACCATTAGCAGTTAATTGTCAAACACATGCATTCTTTCTAAATTATCAGCACACAATCAGTATCCCGCCTTTCGGACAGGATCACATCCTATTGTGCTCCGCTCTCCACTAACAAACAACACATATTGACAAACACATGCATAAACATTAAATTATCAGCATACAATCAGACAAGATCACATCCTATTGAGCTCCGCTCTCCACTAACAAACAACACATATTGACAAATACATGCATAAACATTAAATTATCAGCATACAATCAGACAAGATCACATCCTATTGAGCTCAGCTCTCCACTACCAAACAACACGATAATTCACATAATACATTACACTGAGTGTTCAGAGAACTTACCTGAGAGAGAAAATACAACCGAGTAAGGATAAGGGGAAGAGCCGGAGCCAACAAAGAGTAGAAGAATATGACAACAAGGACCTATCGTGCATAAATGAAATTAGTCATTTCAAATCAAATCACTATTCTATATATACGTGAATCCAAGATGCTGACTATTTATAAGACTAGAAACACATAAATTAATATAAAATAGAATCAATAATATACGGTTACAAATTTAGAACAACTTGCAACTTCCCTTCTTCCTTATACTCTCCTCCCCATCTCCTTTATTTCAGAAGAAGAGGAAACAAAGGGAGAAAAGTACTAAGGAACCTTTTCTCTCCCAAAACCTAACTCTTGGAAGATTAGGTAAGGGTTTAAATCTTAAATTACAAATTCCATTTGTTTGTGGTTTGTCATATTTGCATGTCTGAGAACTCAAAACAAAATTCAAAACACAAAATTTAAGCTTTATACAGTGACAAAAACTTAACTATAATAAACTAAACTAAAAAAAAAGAATGTTTCAAATGCTTTTGGACGGGCAAAGCAAGTGTCACGATTCATGAAATCATCCGGACTGGACTCTACTCCGGGTGTTTATACAAACACATAAAACTCACCCAGGATAATTGTTCTCTCTCACTTTTAACTCTCAAACTCACACATCACTTATAAAGGAAGAGAAGAAAATTTATGTTCTCATATTCTTGATTCATTCCATCATCAAATTGCCAACGTACAACCATGGCCTTTTATAGGCAACACTTCATAATAAACTATTAAAATATAAACAAACTTAATTGATAAGAAAGGCTTAGGCGGTGACACACAAAATATGACTATTCTACATGAATCATGATAACGATGCAAGTAGATAATGAGCTGTAAAAAGTTCCTTGTTTACTATGCATTGCGGCAGGTAGACTTCAAGTTGGACTAATATGACTTGTGTTAATTGTTGGTGATTAAAAAAAGGCTTGATTTAATTATCAAACACTCGCCATGAAAAAGATGAAAAAAAAAGGTCTCAGATGCATAACACATCTTTATATTAGTGCTGCTGGCAATTAACAGATGGGAAGTTTTTTGAAAATGTCATCAATAATTGCAATATGAATTAAAGCAACAGTTTTAAAGTTTTTAATAGTCCCAATAATATAGTTTGAAAAGAAAGCAGGAAGTTGAAAAGTGATGCATGCATGAGTCATTTGAATTAGTAAGTGGCATTGGGAATATTGCACACACTACAACAGATTAGACTTTTAATCACGCACCTTTTATAGCATTTCCGTGCGGAAATGCTATTAAAAGTCAAGCTGCAGGAAAAGATAGCGGTTCCTTTAGGAAACGCTATCTTAACTAACCACCTAAGATAGCGGTTCCACACGGAAACGCTATCTTTTCTAATTTGCAATAAATAAAAAAAATAAAATCAACCTTAGATAGCGTTTAAAATTAGAAACGCTATCTTAGGTGTTTGCTGATTTCAGAATCCGCGCGCGCGTATGCTTTGATCCTTCCATTCTCAGTTTCTGCGTACTTAGCCTAACATCCTCAGTTCATCACTGACTGACTTCGCAGAGAAATACCCGGGTTGTCACCGCTGCCGCCGCTATCGGTCCTCAGTCTCCTTCACCGTCACCGGTATGTTTCCTTCTCACTAACTTTCCTTCTCCTTCTCACTTTCTCACCTTCCACTCTCTCATCGTCACTCACCACACACCTCACACTTATATGTTTGATTGATGGGATACCTGATTGTGAAATGGATATCGTGTTCCAAGGGACTGCAAATTTTTGTGGTTCCTTTCAACAGGTTTTGGGTTACTGTCCGAAATGGCATCGGTGTCTACTCAGCCTCAGTTCCGTTACACTCAGCCACCGTCGAAGGTGCTTCATTTGAGAAACTTGCCGTGGGAGTGCACAGAGGAAGAACTGATTGAACTTGGAAAGCCTTTTGGCAAAGTTGTCAACACAAAATGCAATGTTGGAGCAAATCGAAATCAAGCCTTTATTGAATTTGTGAGTAGATTTTGTTTTCCATTTTTAAAATTTCCCCCCCTTCTTATAAAGTTACTGATTGTTAGTTGCAAATCATATATTGCAACCTCCAACAAGATTTAAATCAAGCCATTGCGATGATATCATACTATGCCTCATCGTCGGAGCCTGCTCAAGTGCGAGGGAAAACTGTATATCTACAATACTCGAATAGGCAAGATATAGTGAATAACAAAACTGCTGCAGACATTGCTGGGAATGTACTGTTGGTAACGATTGAGGGTGCAGATGCACGCCTTGTCAGCATTGGTGTTTTGTACTTGGTAAGCCATTCCATGTGTGTATTAGTTATATGCTGAAATTGTCATCATGAGGATGCTAGTCACTTAGTTTCGTGATTAGGTTTTTCTTTGTCAGGAAATGGAAAAACTGTTGACATGTATGTAAATGAATCAGCAGGCCCATGTGAAGGCAATATATGCGATGGCAGCTTAGTGCTTTGGGAGAAATAGCGCTTGTGTGTTCGTTTCCTTTCTCCTTTCCTTAAAACTTCCTCTTTCTTCCCTATTCTCCTCTCAAGTCCTACCATTCTTGTAGTTTAGGACGTTGACATTTTTTTTCTTTTCATTTGGTCACCATGTTCTATTCTGATCAGTTTTTTTTTAATTTGTGTTCAAACTATTGTTTGAAAGTATACTAAAATTCCTTTCTGAACTTGGCAATTGAATGCTGAGTTTTCACATAATTTATGGTTAAGGAAGTAATTTACTTCGCAAACCCTTTATTTGAATCATCTATTCAAGTATCAAAGTGAATGGTACAATACCTTCAAACTCTTACAAGTACTACTATAGTTATATATTCTAGGCACTCATTTAAGAAAAACATGACCTAAATTGAATTATGTGGCTAAACTATCCCCACCTCACCCACACCCCAAACTTGCGAAGTGTCTTTTATGTCCAATCATGGTTTTGTTTGTTAATCTTTTTTTTTTGTTCATAAAAGTTAAAAATGTTGTTTTATATGTAAGTGATGGATTGCCACTTGCCAATCTTATATGTGGAAATGATAGATTTGTTATTAGTCCCAGTTTTCTACAATATACCTAGAAAGCACCGGAGATTGTTCATCTTGTGTTCAATTTGTAAGATTCATCTTAGTAAATATTGTCCTGAAAGTTCATTATTCACTTATGCAGGTTTTTTCAGCCTTTGGGTTTGTGCATAAGATTACTACCTTTGAGAAGACAGCAGGATTCCAGGTTTAATGATAAAGCCACCCTTATTTATTGTCACTTTTTTTAATCCTATGAGCACAAACTTATTCTATATACAGCTGTTTAGGCACTTGTGCAGTTCTCTGATGCAGAGACTGCCACTTCTGCAAAGGATGCTTTGGATGGAAGAAGTATACCTAGGTGACAATTATATTACTTGTTTGACATGTTTTTTAGTTAAACTACTGTGGGACAAATGGTTTTAGAGGTTGTGCATATGTTGTTAGACTGGCCAACTGTTGGATTGTTGTATACTCACAAGTTATTGCAGATTTTTTATTTTTTATTTTTACCAATATTCTTTCTTTTCTTTGTTGGTTTATATTTTATTCTGTCATGGATATTGGTTCTATTTCTATATCTCACTCGTCATATCAGTTTTGAGACCTTTGTCTTTCCATGGTAATAAGAATTTGAAAATTTTCTTAATATTTTTCTTGCTTCAGAGACTACACTAATCCTTACCTTCCTGTTGCTCAATCAGCCATGGAGGGAAGCGGACAGGTAAAGCATTGGTAGTTAACATTTTTGTGTTTAAGGGAGTATCAATGTGACATATATTGTGTCCTTTTTGTATGTGCAATTGAAGCCTTCCACCAAGTTTCTTATTTTTAATTGAATGTTTACTTCATGCACATCGGTTAGGTATGAGCTTTCTTTCTGCCGGGGGCTGTCATGCATGCTCACTTGTGTAGGATTTTTTTTAATAAACTCATTTATAATTCTTGCTATAGTTTTTAGAATGGAACAATTCGATACGATTCTGTCAGCCGTCGATTTGTATCATGTGATGAATCGCAGATGGCTTTGGATCGTGCACATGTCATACAAATATTTGTTTGTTTGCTGCAGAAGCCATGCTACATGGAAAGATGAGCTATGGAAGAGGTCCTGAAGATGACGAGCATGCCCAATTCCCACCTGTTATTGCTGGTGGTCGTTCTAGGCCTGTAAGATTTGCACCATTTTCTGTCCAATTTATATTCAGGAGAACTTGTTTTAACAATGATTCAATAGAACTAAAAAGTTTTCATGCATACATGCAGGTAAGTGGAGAGTTATCAATAGCATCTCATGGTTATGGGGATCAGATGTTATCTTCTTCATTGCATAAACGAGTGCATCCATATCCGGTGTCTGAACCTGGTAAGATGTAGTCTAGTCGGTGCTCTTGAGATTAGTTAGAACCTTTGGCACTTGAATATAGCCTTGAAGTGTTTTTCTTAGTCTATTTTAACATGGTGAAATCTGTCTATAATGTGTGGCATTATATGATCAATGCAGGAAGTGCAAGATGGGAAGAAAGGAAAGAGGATGGATGGAAAGACAGAATGGATGATTGGAAATTGCAGCAGGGCAATTTAGGATCTGAGCCTGATGAAGATGCAGATGCAACCATGTATGCTTTCAGTACTGCAATTAGGAAATTGTTATGCACTTCTTGATAATTAACTATAACTAGCTTATCAAAAAACAAAACAACAACTAAATAATAGTAATGATAGCCAGTCCTTAACTGGACAGAACATGGTATGTATAACATTGTTGTCTCCAATGATTTGCTTTAAATTTCAGACCAATTTCAGGGAGTTGAGTTGTGTAATTTATAATACAGTATTGACTGTAGAAGGTGGTTAATTGTGTTTGAATAACTTGTTTCTCTTTCTTGTTGCTGCTGCCTGTCTCTGAATTTGCAGTTTTGGTGATGCTACCTTATTTTGATAAGTAAACCACTGAACTGTTTCTCTCTGGTGTTGGTGTACGTGTGTGCTGAGTTATTAGTGACTGTGTGCTGTGTGTGTCTGTTGATTACTGCATTGTGTGTGTGTCTGCTGTTATCAATGTGGGTGTGTGAGTTGTGCCATATAAATATTTGAAATTTGGGTTCAGGAGTTTACATATTTGGTTGAGAATCTCTTTGTTTCACTATTACGTGTTAGTGTCTACTTGGAGGTCCATGAATTTTGTCTTATTCTTCTTGCACGTGCGCTGCATGCGTTTGGTTCTAATGGTTCTCACATAGCAGAATGTTAAACGTTCTTTGGGGGTGGTTCAGTTAATGTTTCGGTGCTCCTAGTATTGTTTTTGGTTTGGTCTAAGGCGGGCATTTCTGTTTTGGGGCTAAGGCCTTTGTAATAGGCATACTACTTCCTGTTGCATTTGGCTCTGGTTGTTCTTGTAAATTTTGGGCACAATATTTTGGGTCTTATATCAATATAAATAATTCTTTGCTTAGAAAAAAAAAAAACCAAAATTCGTAGTTAATTCAATCACCTAATAGGATTATATGTCAAGGATGGTATGCCTATGATCAGGGGTGTGCTGGTTGCAGTATACATTGTGATCATTGCTTTTATCATAATGACTATGTGAGAATACGCAGATATGAGTCTCAATAGAAAACAATGTGTTGGGTATCTCTCACACAGATAAAGGATCGTAAGAACACAAGAAAAAATACACTACAGAAAAATAATAGAGAACACAAGAATTTAACGTGGTTCGGCACCTCTTGCCTACGTCCACGGAAACACTCCAATAAAGTGTATTCACTATCTCAAATATGTGATTACAATATTTGTAACCCACCCCACTTTTTGTGTATCACTCTACAAACTCAAGTACCACACTCAAGTTACAAGAAATGATAACACTCACTCACACAAGAGACTTTCTCTACAAGTGATCACTCACACACTTGCTCTCTCTTGCTTTGGTTGAGATGATTCTACTCTTCCTCACATGACCCATTTATATAGTGAAGGGACATGGCTTCCATTCATGAATGTGACTAGTGGACATTAATTGTCTCACCTTCCCAACTAATTCTCTTTATGATTGTGGAGTCTCCAAGAGTCAAGTGTTTCACCTTCCCAACTAATCTCTCTTTATGATTGTGGAGTCTCCAAGAGTCAAGTGTTTCACCTTCCATCACATGAAATGTATCTCTTAAAATCCCACTCACTTGCATTTATTTGGAAATTTAATTGCTTTTCCAACACAATGATATGTTTGTCTAGTCACTGTGTTATTTGCACGTGTATACTTTCTGCATCCTATTAGTTTACGAATTGGATGGTGAAACTGGAATTTGTGCTTCGGTTGTGCGACCCCTATGTCTAGTTATTTTGGTTTTTTATTTTTTGTTTAAGATGAAGTAGGTTTTAGTTGGATTGGTCCTAATATTGGTTTCAAAATTAATACAAATGCCTTTTAGTAGGAGTACATGTAATGTAATAATATTTTGTTTACTGTGAAATGTAAATTGTTGCAGGTTAGATGAAGCAAGGCAGCCACTGTCAAGAAAAGTTCCAATAGCATCTAGTAAAATCAACCCATATCGAATGGTGATCGTGGCACGACTTGTTATTCTTGGTTTCTTCCTCCGAGACAGAATTTTGAACCCAGTACACGATGCAATGGGGCTATGGATTAGCAAACGCTGCAGACTTTAGATAGCGTTTGTATTAACAAACACTATCTAAAGTCTGCCTTTAGATAGAGTTTACTAAAACAAACGCTATCTAAAGGCAGACTTTAGATAGCGTCTGCCTTTAGATAGCGTTTGTTAATACAAGCGCTATCTAAAGTCTGCCTTTAGATAGCGTTTACTACCGGAAACGCTATCTTGAAACGCTATCTTTGCTAACTACTTTTAATAGCGGTGGCATAGATAGCACATAAAAACACTATTAAAAGGCTTCTGGAAACGCTATCTAAAGTCATTTCTGTTGTAGTGACACCTTAATACTAACACAAACATGAAAACCTCCCAGTCACCACTGTGTTCACACCATCACAGACCACATCAGACACAGTTTCTCCCATTCATTTATATAAACACAAACACGAAAACATTTGTGAATGATAAAGAAGTATTTAAAATCTGACATATGTAAAAACGAAAAATTAAACATCAAAATCCAACCACAAACCACATAGCAAAAGTAAAACACACAGAGTTTTCAACAACAAATTTGTTACCTGTATTTTGTGAATCTGCCGACAACTAACGTATCTCCCCAGTCCCCAAGCGAATGGATGAGAGAAACCTTAGAAACAGATAGAGAGAGAGAAGCAGAGTGAGACAGAGAGAGATGCGAGAGAATCAGAGACAGAGAGAGAGATGGAGTAGAGGAGAGCTTACCTGAGCAGAGGGGATGACGGTGGTGACAGGAGGTGTCTTGTGATGGCCGGAGCGCGCGGCTAGGAAGAGAGAAACAGTGAGAGAGAGATATGCCTTCGAGTAAAATGAGGAAGAAGGAGGTTCTGTCGAATTTTAATTCGGTCGCTAATATGGTTAGTTTGGAATTTGAATTTATAATTTTAGAGACCGATTTAAATTTCGGTCGCTAACACGCGCTATTTTATTTTTTTACGCGCCGTTTAGCGACCGAATTAATATCGGTCACAAATTTAAATAAAGTTTGAAATATGAATTCATAAATTTAGCGACAGATTTTTAAATCGGTCGCTAATATAAATAAAGTTTCACCGTTGCATTTAAATCGACCGCTATTTCGATCGCTAAAAATTCATAAATTCCTGACTTTTACTTTCCTTTATTTAGCGACCGACATAGCGACCGATATCTCTGCTACGCTCTATTTCGGTCGCTATTTCGGTCGCAGAATCAACTCTAACCAGTGTTTCATGTAGATCCTACAATCGGTCGCTATTTCGGTCGCAAATAGCAACCAAAAAATCCGGTCACTATTTTCGGTCGCTAAATGACCTTTTTTTTGTAGTGATCCAAGAATAAGAATTGGACAAAAAGGAATTAGAAGAAGCTGACAAAATCATACTAGCCGAGGATGAAGGAACATTAGAGTTTGTGGATTTACTGCTTGTGTGATTTGGTTTTGAAACATAGAGAGTCGTTGATGATACTGTTGAGGAGTCAGCTGCAGATTTGAGTTATTTACTGCAAGGTGCATATGCTCAGAATCCAAAACTTGATGAACTGAATTGTTAAAACCAGGTCTGGTACCCTTCTTGTAATTGGGAGGGTAACCGTGGAGTTTATAACATTTCTCCTTGATATGTCCCAAGAGGCCACAGTGGGAACATAAGGGCCTGTCTTTCTTACCATTCTTAGATTGTTGCACAGCAAAGGCAGCTTGAGTTTCAGAAGACATAGACATGGTGGAAACTTCTCTCTGTTTCTCTTCTTGAGAGATTAAAGAAAAAACCTTTTGGATTAGAGGTATTGGCTCCACAGCAAGAATTTGACCTCTGATTGAGGAGAAGGAATCATTAAGTCCCATTAAGAAACACATGACATAATCAAGATGATTATGTTCAAGAAGAGGTCTAACTCCTCCACAAGTGCAGTTATGAACTGATTGATATTCACCCAATTCCTCCCAAATGCCTTTCAGCTTTGTAAAATACTGACTTACAGTGAGAGAATCTTGAGTGAGATTCACCAATTGTTTCTTGAGTTGGAAGATTCTTGGACCATTCTTCTACTGAAACCTATCTCGAAGATCATTCCACATTTCAGCTGCAGTGTTGCCATGAATCACACTAGCTGTGAGATCTTTGGCAATGGAATTGAGAATCCAAGAACCAACAATATCATTTTTTCTGACCGAAGCAGCATATCGAGGTAGATCATCTACATCAGGAGCAACAATAGTGCCATCCACAAAACCAGATTTATTCTGGCTGAAAGAGCCATTTTCATGGCACGACTCCATGAACTGAAATTCTCACTTCCAGTGAGTAGCTGAGACAAGATTCAGACCTGGAATGTCTGAAGGATGAATGAAAAAAGGACTTGCTGGATCATCGAGAGCCATTGAATAATCGAAGTGCAAGATACTGAGGTAAAAATGAAGCAAGAAAGGAAGAAAGAAAAGGAAGAAGGAAGAGTAATTGAACAGAGAGTAGCAGAAAGAACTGGATAGCAGAGAAAAGCAATATGCTAATTCACTACTGATACCATATTACGCACAAAATGGTGAAAGTGAACTTTCATTTCTCAGTGGTTGAAACTATACAAGAGCTATGTTTATATAGCTGAATCCATGAGCAGTAAAAGGGAAGAAACTATCTAACAGTTTATCAACTAATTTAGCACGTGGTGTCCAACTGACTAACCACCATATAGTTAAGCTAACCAACTTTTAACTTAATTCTAATATGTTTTCCAATAGCACTATATATATGTTTAAATAACTTGATCGAATTTCAGCAAATCAATTGATCAAGAAAATCTAGTTTTACTCAGACTTCCAACAAGGTTAATTAGCGGATATTGCAACAGCAGTCACCACGGAAATGATTATTGGTGTTGCCATGTTGGTGCTGATTTACAAAGCAGATTAAGGACTAGAATTATTCGTGGGTCGTGGCTAATTGTTTTGAAAGCAAAAGCAGCTATAGTAGCTATGTGTGGCTATCCAGTGTCTTATGCGTATCATCTTCATAAGAACCACGTTATATATATGTACCACATGAAATTCACACACTTCCTCAAAATTGAATTGACAAATTAATATTCAAAATATAGCTGGCTAGCAATCGGATCCCAAGTAATTAAGTGCCATCATTTTGTAGTACGAACAAAGTCACTATACTCCGTTACCCCGCGAAGTCCCCACGGTTTCAATTTAATTTTTTGCACTTACAAACATGCATATATACGTATATATATGTACACTCATTATCTTTACTCTCTTAATGCAAACCATACCCACCCCTTCCTTTCTCCCTTAGTTCCTCAACAACAAGAAAGAAACACAATGTTATTCATCTTGAATCCACTATTCTTCAGGATTATACACTAGGGTACTATATCTAACTATAAATTAATGTAGTTGACCCTACGTTATATTATATATACTCTCACAAAATTTCCTCCAAGTCCATTATTGCTCCCATACCCCTGCCCCATATATAAAGCACTTTGTCCTTCATTCCTCCACGTGTCAAACCCTTGTCTCATATATCTTTCAGCCCCAAAACACAGTCTATAAACTATAGCATAGATGGCATCATCATCATCTTCCAAAAGGCACCCTTTGTACCACGGTATTCGTTGCCGTGGTGGAAAATGGGTGTCAGAAATCCGAGAGCCACGTAAGACTACCCGTATATGGCTAGGAACATTCCTCACACCGGAGATGGCTGCCGCCGCCTATGACGTGGCGGCGTTGGCCCTCAAAGGCGGCGAGGCTGTTCTCAACTTCCCTGACTCGGTCGGTAAGTATCCAGTGCCAGCAAGCAAATCCGCCGCTGACATTCGTAGCGCCGCCACTGCTGCAGCTCAACTCATGAAAGCACCAGCAGAAGAGGAACATAATAATCAATCAAACAATGTGTTTCAGGTTGATAATGAAAACCCTTACACCGGTGCTTATAATTTTGAAACTCATGAGTTCATGGATGAGGAAGCTATATTCTCTATGCCGAGTTTGCTGATCGATATGGCTGAGGGAATGCTGCTATCCCCGCCGAGAATGAGCCCTTCGACGCCGGAACACTCGCCGGAAAATTCAGGAGGAGAAAGTTTGTGGAACTATTTCTGATCCATCTATGTATAATTAACCTTCTCTTCAGCATGTAAGTGTGTGCCCCATCTAAAAATATATATAATCAAAGTGAGTTAGGTTACTGAAATATGGAAAATGTGGCTCGGATTTTCCTAGTTTTTAATTAATTTACGTAATTTGAGAGAAAAGACCTTGAAAACTTGGTTCATGGCTTTATTATCTACGGCGTCGTTATATATGTACCCGACCCTGTATGCTTTTGTTGTGAGAAAAAAATAGAGTGAAAACTGGGCTTGTAGGGCTACATGATTCTTAGAGACCTGTTCTACTATATATGTATTTTGATGCTTCTGAGAATTCGTCCTAGCCTGGTTGTATTTGAACTTTCTTTCTAATTTCAGGAAATACATGAAATGAATGTATGAGTTTTTGAATACAGATAATTCAAATCTTTACATTTGTGCTTTCTGTAATAACGAAATTGAATACACTATAGCAACTAGCAAGTAAATGCTAGCACATTTTTAAAAATAAATAAATTGAAAAGAACAATAACTAAGAGGACATATGTCAATAGTGCTAGAAAATTAATTAGTGTTCCTGCCAAATATCTCGGGTATGAAATACTCGGCCGAACGAGGATTAGTGGGGTGTTTTTGGATTGTGCTTGACAGAATGTGGATTCTGCTCCTACGTATCCAAAAGGGAATCAAAGCAAACGTAGTTCTAGAATGAGGGGTAAGTCCCCTATTTATAGTTGTTCTCTCAGGATCGGGGCTCAAAATAAACGGAGGAATATTAGGATCGATCGCGATCATGGGGAGAGATATCCGGAGCCTGATTGCCGGAGTGGCATTATGGCGGGCGAGATATCCGGCCCGATTAGTCTGGATGGATAGCTATAGCTTGGGGCCGAGTAGTTATTCTCGGGTGTCGGGTGTCTTGACATGTCCTCGGCCGGAGGAATCTTGGTCAAGGCCCATACGCGGGGTAAGCTCGGTTGGTCCGATGTATAGACGAGTTCTCGGTCTTACATTCTCGGCAAGACACAAGCCCCCGAGCTCCGAGCTTGAATAAGCGAAGGAGCTGATACGTATGAAAACCGAGCTTATTCTTCGGTTATGCAGTTATCCACATTCTTAGCTGTCATTTTAATCAAGTCTTCTCTATGTCAGAGAAAGCAATTATTCCCCCATTACTTCTTCGGCACGCCATAGACAAGAAACCCTAGATTTCTGCGCCCATTTAATGGAGGGAAAATCAAAGGTCGCATCGAGGCAATCAAAAGTCGCGCCCCTTTTTGGGCCCGATGGACAATGGGCTTCCAATCGTAGGCTATAAATATCTCCTCCGGCGCCAACTCCCTCCTACCTTGCTTACCCTTCTCTGCCATTTACCCTCGTTTTCCAAGTTTCCGCCATTGTCTCTCTGCTTGTCATCCTCCAGGTACGCTCCGTTTCTTCTCTATTTCTGGCCTTCAGATATGAGTTCTTCTGCGTCTTCCGAGTCAAATACTTCGCCTCTGGTTGAGCGCGAAGTTTCCCCAATTGGGGGATCCCCTTCTGTTTCTTCTGTTCCTTCACGGGAACTGAGCGTTGGGGAGGCGGAACCGTCCTCCTCCGGGTCATCTTCGACTGACTCAGATTCTTCCGAGTCTGATTCGCCTAGGTCTGGTTCTCCTCCTCCTAGGGTGTCCAAACCCGCCGCTCGCAAACAGCGTCTTAGGGTTCCTAAAGACCCTATTCCCGATATTACCCTCCCCGGATATACCTGGGTTAAAGGGGAGGTTGGAACCTTTTTTTCTGACTACCAGACTCCTGATTCTATTGTTGAACTTCGGTCTCATATCAATATCTCGGCCTCAGGGGACGAGTCCGAGTTTATCTGCTCTCCGTGCGCGAGCACCGAGTGTGTCTTTCTAAGGGCTCGTCCCTCCGAGCCCCCCTTTACATACATGTATAAAACACTTTTTGACAAACTGCATGTGTCTCTTCCCTTCACTGAGTTTGAGTGCGACGTTCTGAGAACCATGAACGTCGCACCTACTCAGCTTCACCCTAACAGCTGGGCTTTTATGAAAGCCTTTCAGATTTTATGTAAATACATAAAGATAGAGCCTACTACTCCGAAGTTTTTATATTTTTATCAAACCAGATTTGGCGAGAAAAAGGGATGGGTATCCCTTAATGGGCTGAACCGAAGAGGTCTTCTTAGTTTATTTGCTTCGTCTTATAAAGACTTCAAGGTTGGCTTCTTCCGTGTTCGCCCTTCAAGTTCTCATACTTCCCACTTTTTTGACGAAAATAATCATGCCAAGTTTCCTTTATACTGGCAATCCTCTCCCACGAAATTCGTCGGTTTCGAGTATCGTTCTCTGCCGGCCGAGGATAGGCGGGACATAGATGTACTAGAGGGTCTTCCTCGGCCCCTCCATTGTGCACGCCTTATGAAACTCCCCTTCTCCTCCACCCCGAGGTCCGACCTTAAAAGTAAGTGCTCGGCTTTTTTATTTCTTGAGTATTTTCTGCATGTGGTGTTATACTAACAACTCTTTCTTTTTGACAGTTATCATGGGAAAGTTCGACTTTTCGAAGCTTGTCAAGGCTGGTGTTGGTAAAGAGGGTCAGGGTCCCTCTTGCGTAGAAGAAAAGCAGAAAAGACCTCCTCCCACCAAGGTTTCTGCGAAGGGGGCTTCGTCATCTGCCCCTCAAAAAGGAAGAGGCGGGAGGTTGAAGTGGTGGCCGAAGATTCTCCCCTTCCCGGCCCAAGCTCCCTCGCCCCACTACTCGGGAGAACGCAGATCGTGGGGCGACAACAACCACTTTCTACCCCCCTCGAGCCGAAATGGTACAACACCACCCTGAAGGCGGGGACTTCATCTCTCTGGGGTGAAGACTTCAACCCTTCCTCCTCTTTCGACTCGACCCTCTTAAAAGCCGCTGATCTTCGGCTTATCAAGCAGCAGGGGGCCCAATCCAGCATGGAGGCCCTCTCGGTCTCTCATGCCTTCGTCTTTGCGGCTTTGGCTCGTTTACGTAGCCGAGAGGTGACGGAGACCGAGAGGAAGTCTAAGCAATTGGAGTCCGAGTTCGCTTTGCTATGGAGAGGTTGAAGGGGATCTCTCCCGGATTGCCTCCGAGAATGAACGCCTGACTACCACCATCGCTGATATCAACACTCGGAACTCCGAGCTGGATTCTCGGGCGAAATCAGCCGAGGAAAACAGAGCTCGAGCGGAAGAAGACAAGGCTCGTGCCGAAGAAAAGATCAAGGAGGCTCAGGCTGAGATTGATCGGCTCAAGGCTGCCTTGGAGGCTGAGACTCAGGCCAAGATACTTGCTTGAGGAGGACGTACGGGAGGCCACCCGCTGCATTGTCATCGAGCACCGAAAGGTTTCGACAAAGGCATTGCCCAAGCCGAGGTTCCGGCTCCCGGCATCGACCTTTCGGGGGCCGATGTGAATATGGAGGTGGTAAATGGGGAACTTGTTCCCATCATTGCCGAGGGAGAGGAAGAGGTGGACGTAGTGGGGGGTTCTCCGGACGATCATGTAGAGGCTGAGGAAAGCCATAGGGGGGAGTAGCTGTTATAATTTTTTGTTCCTCTTTTGTAATGGGCTCATGCCCTTGTAACCCAATTACTTGAATGAACATTACTATCATTTTGCTGATCTTTGTGTTTGGCTTGTTCATCGAATATTCGGCTAAGGCCGAAATACCCTACCGTCCAAAATGGACGGTGATCATTACACGAAAAGCACGTGTTTTTCGTTTTGCGTTGTCATGCATTAAATGCTTCTGGAAACGCACTCGTCATGTATTAAATGCTTTTGGAAACCGGAAAAGGTTCACGCAATCGCTGCCTTTCGCTTGGTTTCGAGGTTTGTTTTCCCAACAAATTCTCACACATTATACTTCCTTTCGTGCCTATAAATAGGACCCTTCCCACTTGTTTATGCCTCATTCTTTTCTATCAGCCAAGTTCGTTTCTTACTTCTTTTCTACCCGAGTAATTTTATGCTAACATCAGGGGTTTACGTTCCCCTCTCCCAGTTAACATCCTTTTTTGGGTTTCACACCCGCAAAAAAGGATGTAAGTGGGAGATGGGATCCAGAATTCCTTTTATGGTTTAATCCTTCAAAAAGGATGTTAACTGGGAGAATGGCAGTCTTCGGGCGTGGAGAAAGGGGTAGAGGTCGTCTACTACCGAGTCAGCCGAACACCTCATCGTCCGGCTTTCTCGAGGGGAGTGTGAACTACATCCTCCCTTGAGAGAGTGTGGTGGCGTTGAACCGGGGGACCGGGGGCGAGTGGCCCTTGTTTTCAATTTCGGCTTTCAACCTCGCCACGCACTCAGTCCCGTGAATGTACTTTTCAAGAGTCAAACTTAGCTTTATTTTTGCTCATTGTACTCGGTTTCCTTGAATGTATCACTCGGCTTTATTTTTGCATTATTGTACTCGGTTTCCTTAATAAAACAATGGCTCATACTTGGCCTTTACGAATTTTGTTTTTTTTGCGCACATTCAGCTTTACTATTTTCGTAGCTTGAACTCAACGTAAATAACTATAAAGTAGCTCGGATTCGGCTAATAAGATCGTACCTGACCTTTATACTTAACTTTACGGCTCGTACTCGGCCATGAGGCTCTGACTCGGCCTTTGGAATTGAACGGCTCGTACTCGGCCGCCGGGCTCATAATTGGCCCCTCTGACAACGGCTCGCACTCGGCCGCCGGGCTCATACTTGCCCCTTCGACAACGGCTCGCACTCGGCCGCGGGCTCATACTTGGCCCCTCGACAACGGCTCGCACTCGGCCGCCGGGCTCATACTTGGCCCCTCCGACAACGGCTCGTACTCGGCCGCCAGGGCTCATACTTGGCCCCTCCGACAACGGCTCGTGCTCGGCGGCCAGGGCTCATACTTGGCCCCTCGACAACGGCTCGTACTCGGCCGGGCTCATACTTGGCCCCTCTGACAACGGCTCGTACTCGGCCGCCGGGCTCATACTTGCCCACTCAGACAACGTCTCGCACTCGGCCGCCGGGCTCTCACTTGGCCCCTCTGACAACGGCTCGCTCTCGGCGGCGGGCTCATACTTGGCCCCTCTGACAACGGCTCGCACTCGGCCGCCGGGCTCATACTTGGCCCCTCTGACAACGGCTCGCACTCGGCCGCCGGGCTCATACTTGGCCCCGCTGACAACGGCTCGTCCTCGGCCGCCGGGCTGATACTTGGCCCCTCGACAACGGCTCGCACTCGGCCGCCGGGCTCATACTTGCCCCTCGACAACGGCTCGTGCTCGGCCGCCGGGCTCATACTTGGCCCCTCTGACAACGGCTCGCACTCGGCCGCCGGGCTCATACTTGGCCCCTCTGACAACGGCTCGCACTCGGCCGACGGGCTCATACTTGGCCCCTCTGACAACGGCTCGCACTCGGCCGCCGGGCTCATACTTGGCCCCTCTGACAACGGCTCGCACTCGGCCGCCGGGCTCATACTTGGCCCCTCTGACAACGGCTCGTACTCGGCCATTAGAATAGGATGTCTGCAAAATAAAGACTTCGGCATGGCAAGGAAAAATAGAATCATATAATAAATTCTGCTTTTTATTAAATGGAGTCCGCGGTGTGCCTCGTTAAAACCTCCCCGGTCAAAACCCATTTTGGGAAAAAAATACCGAGGTAGGAAAAAGTACAAAGACCCGACTATATACATCAGCTGTAATAAAACTTCAAATGAGAGGCATTCCAAGTCCTCGGGATAGGAATTCCCGACAATTCTTCTAACCTATAGGCCCTGTTCCCCAGGTTTTCAACCACTCGGAATGGTCCTCCCCAATTTGCCGCTAACTTGCCTTCCGTGCGATCCTTCCTTGCTTCCCCTTTTATTCTCAAGCACTAAGTCCCCACGCAGAAAATTCCTCGGCCTTACTTTCGAATTGTACCTTCTAGTGGCTCTCTGTTTTGCAGGCTTCTTCTCCGATTCAGCTTCTTCCCTAACCTCTTCTACCAAGTCAAGCTCGACCCTCATATTGCTCCCATTGTCGTTTGGCTCGTGTTGCACACGTCGGAAAGACGGTTCCCCAACTTCTCTTGGGATCATGGCGTCGGTTCCGTGCGTCGGCTGAAGGGTGATTCTTGAGTGGTAGATTGAGGCGATACGGTGATAGGCCCCGAGAATACTTGGTAACTCCTGCCGCCTGGCTCCTTTAGATCTTCCTACTCTTTTCTTCACTCCCCGAGGATGATCTTGTTAGCTGCTTCCGGCCTGCCCATTGGTTTGGGGGTGCTCAACGGATGTAACCTGGTGCTTGATACCGAGGTTGTCATAGAATTCCCGTAGCTTCTTATCCACAAATTGTCTTCCGTTGTCAGTTAACTATTGCGAAGGGAATTCCGTGCCTACAAATAAGGCTTTTCCACACAAACTTCTGCACCTTTTCAGGCGGTAATCTTAGCCAAAGGCTCTGCTTGATCCATTTGGTGAAGTAGTCTCACGGCTACCAATAGGAATTTGACTTGGCTTTTGGCTCTTTGGGAAAGGCCCCAAGATGTCCATTCCCCACATTGCAAACGGCCACGGCGAGTTCAATGTGTGAAGTTCTTCGAGAGGGGGTATGATTTATATGGGAACATCTCTCGGCACTCATCACACCGCTTTGTCCATTCCATGCAATCAGCTCTAAGGGTAGGCCAATAATACCTGCTCGGACTATCTTGGAGGCCATTGATCTGCCACCACCGTGAAAACCACAGATTCCTCGGTGAACCTCTTCCATGACATACTCGGATTGAGCGTTGGTCAAACATTTTAGCAAAGGTGCCGAGAATCCCCGCTTATAAAGCTCCCCGGCGATTATGGTGAAATGACTCGCCCTTAGTCCGACTTTCCTTGCCTCGGCTGATCCGAGGGTAGAGCTTCGAGGATAAGTATTCCCAGGATAGGTGTCATCCACTCTCGGTCAACCAACTCGTTGGCCATCACCTCTTCTCGTCCCAATGCTTGGTTCATCGAGGGTTTCTTGAATAACCGCTTACGTGGTGTCCCGGCTTCTTTGTCTGGCAAGCTTAGACAGACAAATCGGCCGAGTGTTTTCTTCTCGGGGAATGTGCTCAATGGTGAACTTTTCAAAGCCGGAGATTAACTGGTTAACCTTACACAAATATCGGGTGAGTCGAGGTTCCTTCGTCGATAGCCCCTGGATATTTGTCCGAGTGACTAGTTGTGAATCACTTGACACTTGACAGCCTTCGCCCCCATTTCAGTCGCCAGCCTTAGTCCTGCTATCAGAGCTTCATACTCGGCCTGATTGTTCGAGGTTTTGAACTCGAATTTCAACGATTGTTCCAAAATCAAATCTCCTGGTCCTTCCAGAATCACCCCCGCTCCACTTGCCCGGTATTTGAGGATCCATCCACGTATAGATTCCACCATATATTCTCTGCTTCTGGTTGTGGATGGAGCTCGGCTATGAAATCAGACAGGCATTGTGACTTCAGGGGTCCTCTCATCTCGTATTTCAAGCCAAACTCGGACAACTCTACTGACCAAGCAATCATACGCCCCGCCAATTCGGGTTTTTTGAGTATCTGTCTGATGGGGTGATCCGTCTTGACAACCACTTGGTGACTCTGAAAGTACGGGCGCAACCGCCGAGCTGCGATCACCAAGGCTAAGACCAGCTTCTCAATAACTTGATACCGAAGTTTCGGCATCATGGAGCACCTGCCGATGAAGTATCTGGCATTTGGGCTTTCTCTACCTCCCGCACAATGATCGCGCTAATGGCATTCTCGGAGGTCGACAGACATACGAGATACAATTCTTTCCCAGAGATGGGCCTTGTTAATATCGGCGGGGAGGACAGAAAGTCCTTGAAGTCGACAAAAGCCTTTTCGCAGTCCTCGGTCCATTTGAAGGTTTGGGGCTTCTTCAAAGAACTTGAAGAAAGGCCGAGGCTTTCTCTGCCGATTTAGGTAGGAACCGAGATAATGACGCCACCGTCCCGCCAACCTTTGTACTTCTTTAACGTTCTGCGGGCTTCTCATCTCAATTACGGCCCGGCACTTATCGGGATTGGCTTCAATTCACCGGTGGGTAAGCATAAAGCCGAGGAATTTACCCCCATGGACACCGAAGACACACTTTTCCGGGTTGAGCCTCATGTTAAACCTTCTCAATCGCTGAAATATTTCTTCCAGATCTAAAGGGTGGCGGCTGGGGTCATCAGATTTCACTACCATGTCATCCACATATACTTCCATGGTCCTGCCAATTTGCTTCTCAAATACTCGGTCCATAAGTCTCTGGTACGTAGCTCCCGCATTCTTCGATCCAAACGGCATTACTCTATAGCGATAATTTGACCCTTCCGGTAATGAAGGCTGTTTTCTCCTCATCCGGGGTACATTCTAATTTGGTTGTACCCGAGTACGCATCCAAGAAGCTTAAAATTCTATATCCGAAAGCCCGACAAACCAGCCTCTGTCAATGCTCGGCAAGGGATAAGAGTCTTTTGGGCATGCTTTGTTCGAGATCCGTATAATCGGTGCACATGCGCCACTTGCCGTTTGCTTTCTTGACGAGAACGACGTTGGCCAACCATGTGGTGTATTCTACTTCTCGAATAAAGTTGGCCTTGACCAACTTCGCCGTCTCCTCTTCAACCACTTTCCTCCTCTCTTCACCTAATCTCCTCTTTCTCTGGGCCACTGGCTTCGCCTCGGGACAGATTGCCAATTTATGACATAAAAAGTTGGGATCAATTCCCGGCATGTCCGATGTGGTCCAGGCAAATAAATCGGCATTTCTGCGCAGTACTTGTTTTATTTCTTCTTTCAGAGTAGATTCAAGGTGACCACCGAGCTTGGTACACTGTTCAGGCTGCGCGCCGAGTTGGAACTTCTCTAGCTCCTCAATAGGTTGCGGACGTTGTTCCTGCGCGTCCATCCTGGGATCCAGTTCAACGGAGTTTACTGAACTCACCGCCTTGTCCTTCCCCCTGTCTAGGGTTTCCCTGTCTAGGGTTTCCCTGTCTAGGGTTTCTACTGGTGCGGGTTTAAGTTTGCTCACCCTCAAACTATCAGCGTAGCACTGTCTCGCCATCCTCTGATCTGCTCGGACGGCCACTATATCTCCTGAGCTGGAGGGGAACTTCATCGTGAGGTGGGGGGTAGAGACCACGGCCCCTAACTCGTTCAAGGACGGCCTTCCGATCAGGATATTATACGATGTAACTGCGTTTACCAACACATACCTGACCATGATGGTTTTAGAAGCTCTGCCATCGCCAAAAGTGGTTAAGAGGTCAATATATCCCCGAGTATCAACCTGCTCCCTGCGAAACCAACGAGTTCTTGTCATATGGCTGAATCGATTTCTCCGGGATCCCTAGCTTCTGAAAAGTTGAGTAGTACAATATATCCGCGGAGCTCCCCTGATCGACGAGGGTTCTTTTGACCGAGAAGTTGGCCAACTGTACGGTGATCACCATGGGGTCATCCTGGTTGGGATCTACTCCTCTGAAATCATCATCGAGAAAAGATAATAGGGGGAGAACTCCGGGAGGCTTGCCGATCTACCGAGTTAATCTGCCGGATGGCCCGGCAGATGTCTTCTCCGAGCTGAACTTGTGGTGCCTCCCCCCGCGAACCCTCCTGAGATGGTGTTTATCACCCCCCGAATGACATTATCCTCTTCCCGTCTGTCACTTTGCCTTTCTCTGGTTTCTACTCTCTCCTCATTTCTTCGATCGCCGCCCCTCCTCGGGCTTGGTCACCCTCTCTTCTTCTCGTTTCACCCAAGCCTCTCACTGTTGCTGTTGTTTCTTCGGACAAAGTTGCCGAGGTGACCCGCCTGAACCAGCTCTTCAATTTTATCCCGTAAGACCCAGCATTCCTCGGTGGTATGGCCATAGTTGCGGTGAAACCGACAATGCTTTTGGCGATCCGCATTTCGGGGGGTGCGGCCACTCTTTGGGAGCTGCAGAAGCTCCGCGGCTGTACGCTTCTTCGAACACCCGAGCCCTATTTGTGTTGAGGGGGTATAATGATCATACTTTGGTCCCCTGGAAATGCTCTACTGGGCCTCTCAATCTCGGCTTATCACCCCCGCCCTCCTCTTATCTCTCGCCTTCTCGCCTGGTCGGTCTCATCGGTTCGATCCCTTTTCTTGGACTCCTCTACCTCCTCCATATTGATATAACTGCGCAGCTTTTCTCCTCGGTTCGTCCATATCGGCCGGCGGTTTGCGAGCTAAGTACACGGCAAAAGGGCCGTGTCTCAACCCGGTCGAGGATGGTGTGTAGCGCAACATCGGCACTAAGATTGGGGATGAGTACCGCTTCCTTGCTAAATCTGGCCATGAAGTTGCGCGAGGATTCATTCTTCTCCCCGCTGAAGTTCACCAGGGAGGCCGAGGTTTTCTGGTGGGCTCTGCTCGTGGCAAACTGAGCATTGAACCTCGCTGCGAATGTGTCAAAAGAGTCCACCGAGGCTGGGGGTAGCTGGGTGTACCAAGTCAACGCTGCCTCCTTCAGTGTGGTTGGGAAAACTTTGCACAGGACAACATCGTCGTCCGTAAAAAGGTACATTTGCGTGGTGAAGGCGTCCAAGTGGCGCTCGGGGTCCGAGGTGCCATCATATTTGTCAATGTTGCTGGGCTTGTAGCTGGCTGGCAAGGGGACCCCCATGATATCATTCGTGAAAGGATGCCTTGGCTTCCGCAGCTGTCTGTGTCATTAAGTCTGCTTCGTTTGGAGTGAAGATTCTGGGCCCGCCCTAGGGAATCCCTCTTCCTCTGCTCGGTTGTTGTGGTGGGAAGCCCGGAGGCGAGGACCTCCTTCCCGATATAAGTTTCGGAGCCCTCAACCTCGGGAGGTCAAGGCGCTCTCTTTCATGTGAGGAGGAGACCAGACCCTCTCCCTTCTCGGCCTTCTCTCCCCCGACGGTCATTCTGCGCGGCGGATTTCTTCATTCTCCCTTCTTAGCGCTGCGACACTGTGCGAGAAGCTCCTCGAATCACTGGGTTGTCGGTCATTCCTCGCTTTGGGCCTACGGGACTGTTCTCCATTATCTCCGTTAACTCCGTGGTTGGCATTCCTTGGCTCCTCCCTCCTGCAATTTCCGCTTCTCGTCCTCACCATTTTGTGTGGTATGGGAAAATGTTTGCTTCGATTCCCACAGACGGCGCCAAATGTTCCCGCCAAATATCTCGGGTATGAAATACTCGGCCGACGAGGATTAGTGGGGTGTTTTTGGATTGTGCTTGACAGAATGTGGATTACGCTCCCTACGTATCCAAAAGGGAATCAAAGCAAACGTAGTTCTAGAATGAGGGTAAGTCCCCTATTTATAGTTGTTCTCTCAGGGATCGAGGCTCCAAAAATAAACGGAGGAATATTAGGATCGAGATCGCGATCATGGGGAGAGATATCCGGAGCTCGATTGCCGGAGTGGCATTATGGCGGCGAGATATCCGGCCCAGTTAGCTGCGGATGGATAGCTATAGCTTGGGGCCGAGTAGTTATTCTCGGGTGTCAGGTGTGCTGACATGTCCTCGGCTTCGGAGGAATCTTGGTCAAGGCCCATACGCGGGGGTAAGCTCGGTTGGTCCGATGTATAGACGAGTTCTCGGTCTTACATTCTCGGCCAGTACAATTAGATTCATATCAAGGCCTATATATATAAATATAAATACGAGGTGGTCAAAAACCAAAAAGAAATATCTGTGGTTTCTGTTGACCAAGATGCTATCTATATATGGGAAGTTATTATTACCGAAACCTGCAGCAAAAAAGAGGGAGACAAAAAGTTGCATGTTGGGATTTAAAACAGTCCTAAGATGAAATTAACCAATGGACATGCATATATAAAGAAGACTCCAATGTTACGACACGACAGTTGGAAAGCGAATAGGTGGTGTGTGTTTCAATGGAATGATAGCTGACTCTTACAAGTGCAATGAAGCAGGGAATGCCGACTCTTCAATTAAATAATGTTATTTATGTGGAAAATACGGCTTTTTGACGAAACTGGGTTCCTTTTAGAAACTATTTACCAGTTTAGGGTTGTTCTGAAACTATTTACCAATAGGGGATCGTTTTGAATATTTTATTATTTTTGGGTCTGACGGGTCAAAGGCGCCACTGCAGATGGCACCTTTGAAGGCGCCACTGCAGTTGGCGTCTTTGACTTTAAAAAAAAAAAAAATTGAAAAGGGGAGGCGCATTTGGCAGTGGCGTCCTCCCCCCTGCTTGCTACAGTAGCGCTACTGTAGCAGGCAGCCCCTTTTCCTTTTTTTTTTTTTAATTTTGACTTTTTTAAAAAAGATAAAAAATTTATTTATAAAAAAATTCATTCACCAAATAGTGAACTGAATTCACCAGATATTTGTACCCGATTCATCATATATTTGTACATACTTAACCAAAAAAATTTATTTCTCAAAAAAACTCATTCACCAGATAATGAACTGAATTCACCAGATATTTATACCCGATTCACCATATATTTGCACATACTTAACCAAAAAAATTATTTCTCAAAAAAACCATTCACCAGATAATGAGTTGACCATATCTAATCCTCTAATCCTAATAAATGAATCCCTTCCTGATCAAGCAACCAACAAACAAAATAAATAAAATAATAGAAAATAATAAAATAACCAATAAAACAGACAAAATAATATAATAATTGAAATAAAAAAAATCCCAAATATTTGTGAGGCCGCCACCTCAGCACTACAGGAGGCACAAAAAATAATAGCAATAACAATTTACACCAATAAATATTCATCAATTATTACAGTAGTAAAAAAAAATTATTTGGTGAGAGCATTGCAGAGTCACATACAGAGGTTTGCTTACAACCATTTTGCCATTCATCTCCAAGAGCTACCACACAATAAAGGGAAAAGAAATCATTTTTAAAGTAAAAAACCACTGACTATTTTTAACATGAAAATACCACCTACTTACAGCTTTGGATGCCTCATCAGGAGTTGAGAATGCAACAAATCCTGATCCTGATCCTCGACTTATGCCATTGCACATATTTTTTTTTACAGAGATTGCACATAGTTAATTATAATGAAAAATTTGGAGGATCATAGGTTCACCTCCCCTTTTCTTTTTCTTTTTCTTTTTCTACACGTTCGTTCTACTATCTTTCTTTTTCGGCTTTTTGACCAAACTGGGTTCCTTTTAGAAACTATTTACCAGTTTAGATATCTGGTAAATGGGTTTTTTTGAGAAATAATTTTTTTATTAAGTATGTGTAAATATCTGGTGAATCGGGTACAAATATCTGGTGAAAAAAATTATTGAGTACAAGTATGAAAATTTTGATAAATAAAATGGTTCCATGTTCACGAAACCAAAGACGTTTTGACATCATGATTTTTTAGCAAATTGATTTGTAAGAAAGGGAGATGAAAGGGTTGATAACTGCTTTGGGAGGCAGGGTAAAGAAGCAGAAGATGAGATGTGGAAGAGCATGCATTACTGCTATCTTAACCAAATAAATTTTTTTGGTTAAGTATGTGTAAATATCTGGTAAATATCTCTGTAAAAAAAAAATGTGCAATGGCATAAGTCGAGGATCAGGATCAGGATTTGTTGCATTCTCAACTCCTGATGAGGCATCCAAAGCTGTAAGTAGGTGGTATTTTCATGTTAAAAATAGTCAGTGGTTTTTTACTTTAAAAATGATTTCTTTTCCCTTTATTGTGTGGTAGCTCTTGGAGATGAATGACAAAATGGTTGTAAGCAAACCTCTGTATGTGACTCTGCAATGCTCTCACCAAATAAATTTTTTTTTACTACTGTAATAATTGATGAATATTTATTGGTGTAAATTGTTATTGCTATTATTTTTTGTGCCTCCTGTAGTGCTGAGGTGGCGGCCTCACAAATATTTGGGATTTTTTTTATTTCAATTATTATATTATTTTGTCTGTTTTATTGGTTATTTTATTATTTTCTATTATTTTATTTATTTTGTTTGTTGGTTGTTTGATCAGGAAGGGATTCATTTATTAGGATTAGAGGATTAGATATGGTCAACTCATTATCTGGTGAATTGTTTTTTTGAGAAATAATTTTTTTGGTTAAGTATGTGTAAATATATGGTGAATCGGGTATAAATATCTGGTGAATTCAGTTCATTATCTGGTGAATGAGTTTTTTTGAGAAATAAATTTTTTTTGTTAAGTATGTACAAATATCTGGTGAATCGGGTACAAATATCTGGTGAATTCAGTTCATTATTTGGTGAATGAGTTTTTTTATAAATAAATTTTTTATCTTTTTAAAAAAAGTCAAAATTCAAAAAAAAAAAAAAAGGAAAAGGGGCTGCCTGCTACAGTAGCGCTACTGTAGCAAGCAGGGGGGAGGACGCCACTGCCAAATGCGCCTCCCCTTTTCAAAATTTTTTTTTTAAAGTCAAAGACGCCAACTGCAGTGGCGCCTTTGACCCGTCAGACCCAAAAATAATAAAATATTTAAAACGACCCCCCATTGGTAAATAGTTTCAGAACAATCCTAAACTGGTAAATAGTTTCTAAAAGGAACCCAGTTTTGTCAAAAAGCCGGAAAATACATAACAATGCTACAATACTTTAATCAAGTTTTCCAACAATAAATTAAATAAATCTAACAAAAATTAGACTTAATTTTGTTTTAAAAGAAAATCTTGCTGCAGATCAGTGTTACTAACATATATTAATTATTAATTCACAACATAAATTAGTTAATTAACATATATTAATAAAGATAGGTTATTAGTTCATTATCAATTAATAAAAATAACTAACAAATAATTAATTCAATATTAACCTACGTCAAGTGTACCATTTCATGCGTATATAAAACATTTTTCTCAAATAATAATTTTATTTATATATCATATTATATTTCCTTCTTACGTTACCTTTTTCTTCTTGGAAGAAAGAAAATAGTAGAAACTGACTTTTTCCTTTTCTCTTTTCTCAGAAGAAATTAATGTATAAAGAGAGAAATATGTATATCGTGAGGAGTTCACTCTTGAAAAGAGAGATCACTTTAAAGAAAATTAATAAATTATAATTATTGATGATAGTATTAATTAATGTAATAAATTTTAACAATCTCATATGATTTATTATAATATAAATACATTTAACCAAAATCTTTATTGTTAATGATGCTTCAATTAATAATTATAACTCTTCATTTTTTTTAAAAAAAATTGATTTTTTTAAATTACTAAATTTAATATAGAAAATATATTCTATTAATAACATTATATCGTTATGCGAAAATTAAGATTAAAATTAGGCAGAAAATCCTAAGTACGTGGTACCATTATTATAGTGAAATTGGAGGAAAAGATAATGTGCTTTAGAATTTGAATCCATATTCAGAGATAAAATCTATTTGATTAGACCTTTAATTGTCTGAGTTGTAATCGTTAGAGGTGTCCCTTCTTTCTTTCTTTTTTAAAGTCACATGACTACCACTGAATCATGAATCATATGAAATTATTAAGGACAATAGATCTCTTAAGATGTTGTTATGCTTTAAATTGTTTTTTTTATACAGATACTTTAATGTGTATTTAAAACAATATAGCGTTCAACGATTTAGATTTTTATGATATAAAAAAATTTAAACTAAACTTTTAATGTGTTTCAAAAAAGCTAAATTTTTAATGTATTGAAAACTCTTTATTTTTCTCATAAATAACTCCTTACATTAAAATGCACAATGTACTTCAAAAATATTTTAAAAAATACACATTATTTATATTTTCAAATAATACAAGTATTTGCATAACAAGTTATGAATATGTGAAAGCTTATCCCTTAAGTTTTTCTTTATTTGTAATTATGATTTGCAAATATCTGTTTTCATATAATATATATCATGCTTCTAGCAATGAAAAATATAAAGCTTAGTATTCTGAGCATGCCTTTAGTAATTCGCTTAGATCCTTCCCCCCTAATTAACCAAGAAAACAAATCAAGAAATGGTTAAAAGAAAATAACTCCTAAAAAAATCGTCTAAAATAACTGTTGTTCATTCCATGTTAATTGTTTTGCTACTATAATCTCAATAATTAGTTTAATTAAATAAGTGTAGCCATTTCCAATTAAAGCGCGGCCAACAGATGCAAGACGAAGGATGAAAAGATTCGGTGCAGTCGGCCATGAAATGGAAAGAAAGCACGTGATCTTCAATGTCTGCTGTGTGTTGTTGACATGCGTGTTGTTAACTTGTTTTTAGGTGTATTTTCAAAATGTGTATATACCCAAATGATAAAAAATAAATAAGTGATAGAAATAAGTACATACGATATCATACATATGGTATATCTAAAATTTGATGTTGAAATAATTAGCACAACTCCTAGTAAATACAAATACAATTTAGTGATGCATCCAAAAGAATCAAAAGGGAATGGGGCCATATGTCTGGTGGGGTCTTAATTTGTGTGTATAAGAAATCATTTTAGCTCTATGCAAAATTATGCGCTGCAAACTTTGAAAGAACCTAAAAGATTTTGACTTCAGTGGCGACACTGCATACGGCCGACATCTTTCTGCACGACCCCATGGCAATGATCGCATTGCTTCTTCTTCTCTTATCTATATATTCAGTATCACAGGTTGGTGACCTTTCTCTTTCTCTCTTTGGTCTTTACCTTTTTTTCTACAAGGTTTTGATTTTGATGTGAGCATATCTTGTACGTATTTCGGCCAAAAAACCACCGATTTCTTTTTAATTTAGAAGTTATTAGAATTATTTAAAAGCTACAAAATCTGGTGATTCTAGCTGGTTCACTGTGGAACAAATTAATATATAGTCAGATTGTACCCAAAAGAATTAATATATGCAACAAAACTTAAACTTGATGTTGAAACTGAATCAGAATCCATGCATACATACATAATATATATATACTCCAAATTTTTTTGTTTCATATTTATCATCAACCAATCATAATTTCATAGAAATAAAATAAATAAATGATAAATTAAAAGAGAATACAAATAGGTAATTTGGAGTGTCAACAATATTATTGTACCCTTACCTGAATTGTTTAGATTAAAATATAAATAGACAATTTGGAATGTAGTCAAATGTCTGTGTGTGTGTTTTTATTTTTTATTTTTTATTTTTTATGAATATAATTATGTCTGGGTATTAGATATCACTACATTTCATCCCCGAATCATATAGCTCACGCTGACCGCTCAATAGTTATTTCACTTGAATTATTTAGACGACAAAGTCATTCGATTTTTTTTAGGCACAGTCATTCGAATTTTAAAACTCTGCTATAATTATTTTAAAGAAATAGATATATAAGATAGGGACAGTATCGTTTATACATAGGTTTATTTTTTTTCATTGTATACGGGTTCACCACAAGAAAAGACGTATTTACCGACGGAATTTTTTCGACGGACTCCATGACCGTCTGTAATTAAGACATTACCGATGGAATTTGCTGTCGGTAATAAAGGATACGGAAAGTTTTCAAAATTACCGACGGAAAGCCTGTCGGTAAAGTTTCTGACGACTTTTCCGTCGGTAAGTCCGTCGGAAATGGTGGCGGGAAGGGTAAATTTTTGGCACCAGACATTTCCGGTGGACATTTCCGTCGGAAATTCAAATTTCTGAATTTCCGACAGAAATTTCTGAACAGAGAAATGCAAAAATTTGAATTACCGACGGAAAAGTCCGTCGGAAATGCAAACGTCCGTCGGAAAACTTCATTAAATCAGAACAACAAACCCTTTCCCCTTCACTTTCCACTTTCTCTTCTCTCTCTACCTCTCTTGTCGCTATCTCCCACTCGATCACCACCGTTGCCACCCACCACCAGCGCCCCCCACCTTCCCCTTGCTCGTTGTTGTCTCTCTCCCTCTCTCTCGTTATATTTGTGTTCGTCCCGCCGCTCTTCAGATCTCACCCCACCGTCGTTGTTCGCTGTCGTCTCCGCCTCTCTCTCGTTCCCATCACCCCGCCACCGGTCATCGCGGCAGAGTACATTCATGGACTTGTCGTCGTGACAGAGAAGGCCTCAACCCCACCGTCGAAGATCTTCGACCCAGCCACACTGCTGCATGTTCAGATCTGCAAACGAAAAGCTCAGAACTTCAACGAAGAAGAAGAGGAAGCACTACAAAAAAAAGGTTATTTAGCGACCGAAAATAGTGACCGAATTTGTTGGTTGCTGTTTGCGACCGAAATGGCGATCGATTGTAGGATCTACATGAAACCTGGTTATAGTTGATATGCGACCAAAAATAGCGACCGAAATAGAGCGTAGCAGAGTTAGCGGTCGCTATTTCGGTCGCTAAATAAAGGAAAGTAAAAGTCAAAACTTGCTGACTTTTTAGCGACCGAAATGGCGACCGAGTTAAATGTAACGGTTAAATTTTATCTATCTTTGCGATCGATATTAAATCGGTCGCTAAACGACGCGTAAAAAAATTAAAATAGAGTGTGTTAGCGACCGAATTTTAAATCAGTCGCTAAATTTATGAATTCAAATTTCAAATTAACCCATTTATCGACCGATTTAGCGACCAAATAATTCGGTCACTAAAAATAAAATCCCTAAATCGCGATTTCCTTCCTCTATTCCCCCTTTTATCTCTTTTCTTCTCTTCTCTCTCACGCGCAGTAGCTCCTCCCCCACAGACTTCGGCTCTCTCCGACCGCCTCCAAGCTCCGGCCGCGCCACCACCAACACCACCACAACATCACCACCATAAGTTCTCTATTGCTTTGTGTCTCTTTCTCATTCTCTCTTGCTCTCTTCCTCTCTATCTAATTTCTCTCTTTCTCTGTCCAGCGCACCTCCGGTGAGCCACCACTGCGCAACCCCCGGTGAGCCACCACTGCTCCACTTCCTCATCCCCTTGCTGCGTCTCTGTTCATCACTAAGGAAGTAAAATTATCATCCCTCATCACTACAAAAAAAAAGGTTGTTTAGAGACCGAAAATAGTGACCGAATTTTTCGGTTGCTATTTGCGACCGAAATGGCGACCGATTGTAGGATCTACATGAAAGACTGATTAGAGTTAATACTGCGACTGAAATAGCGACCGAAATAGAGCGTAGCAGGGTTATCGGTCGCTATTTCAGTCGCTAAATAAAGGAACTTAAAAGTCAGAAATTTTATGTCTTCTTAGCGACCGAAATGGCAACCAAATTAAATGCAATGGTTAAATTTTATTTACATTTGCGACCGATATTAATTCGGTCGCTAAACGGCGCGTAAAAAAATTAAAACTGCGCGTGTTAGCGACCGATTTAAAAAACCGTCGCTAAATTTATGAATTCAAATTTCAAATTAACTCATCCCGCGACCGAATATAGCGACCGATTTTGTATTTAGGTGATTGGCGACCGATTTAGTGACCGATTATTTCGATCGCCAAATTATAAATCCCTAAAATCGTGAAATCTTTCCCTTCTTCCTCATTTCTGCCATCTCTTCCACCCTCACCCCTTTTCTCTCCCTTGCGTCGTCAGGCCGCCAGTCACCATCGCCACCACCGCAGTGAGCACCACCACAGCCATCTCCGGTAAGCCTCCGTCCTCCTCCTCCTCTTCTTCCATCTCTTCCTCCCCTCTTCCTATCCTCTCTTCCTTTCCCCTCTTCCTGCTCTCTTTTTAATCCCCCCCTCTGTTTCAGTGCTTCGACCAATACTCCGGCTACCAACACGCAGCCCTCCGGTCACCACGTACAGAGCTTGTGCATTCCCTGCTCTGCCTTGAGGTAACCATGGACTCTCTATGTATCATTTTTTATTTTGCTTCATTGTTTCATTTCAAAATTTTTGTGGATTGTATGTATTCCATTGCTTTATTGCTTACTACTGAGAAGAGCTACTTGTGTATTTCATGTGAGTTGTGAGTTGTGATGATCATTTGTTTTCATGTGTCATTATTTAATCACTCCTATTAGGATTAGGAAGCTCTCATTGAGAAAGCACGAGAAATCTGTTTTTGTAACTTTTTTTTGAATGCATTGAAATATCAAAAGTCAAGACTGTGAGATTAGAATTGATGTTTAATTGAGCCACAGAATGCCATTGCTTCCTGTGAGACTGCGAAACATAAACAGGTTTTGGTTTTTTGTTGATTATTGACGTGTTGTATAATTTAAACTTTAAAGCCTCAAAGCACCCACCTGCATTGGCCGTGAAATTTGAATCCATTAGCATATTTAAGTGATGAGATAAAGATAACAGTGAGAACTAGGATTAGTGTAACTGTACCAATTTAATGTTTCAAATTTAATCTGAGAACCCTTCTGGTTTGCTTCTTGTTGATTTAGCTGTGAAATTACCTTCCATTTCAGCATCTTAGTCTTTGATTTAGATTCAGTCCTGCTTTGTGAAATGCATCTAAATTGGTTAGTGAGGATGTGTGCTATGGATTTTCAATTTGTTTTGTTCTAGGTGTCTACAATTTCAAACATGGATAGTTCATGGCTATAGTTCAAACAAATGACCAATACTGAGGCAGTTGTTTGAAGACCATTCTAGTTTAACATGTCCAGTAACAATATTGTCCCTGTGTTAATGATGTGTTTTCTATTAAATATGACACTTGTAATTTCTGGTCTGTTTATCTTTCCATATCTTGGCTGAATTTATGTCTTTGAAGGTTGTTCATTGTTCTGTTATATTGCCTCGAGGAATATCTCACAATAGTATGATCTATAGCCTCCGTGATGCAAATTTGTTTACTTGTCGAATAATTTCATATTGTATTGTACGTGTATGCAGTCTGATTGTATTGTATTTTGATTCGTTTGGAATCCATGAATTTGTTGGTTCTTGTCTGAATCTGTTTCAAAAATTTCAAAAGAGGGTTTTAAGGATTTCAAGTTATTGTTCACTTCTTTGTAAGCAAAAAAATATTCTTTGTTGGAGTATGAAATGATCTAAAAACATTATTGTAGCATGTAATTCCAAGAGAGCTTTTCAATCATTTTGAATCGGATTCATTTGGTAATTCTACTTATCTCTTTTTTGTTTAATGATGTAAATTTATTGAAGGCTAGTACTTATATATTTACATTGTAAGCATTGGAATGAATTGATAAAGTGTTATTAGTTCGTAAATGGCATGACTTTGTTGTTGTTAATATTCATTTACTAATTTAAAATCCATGAGCTTAAGAAAGTCTCTTCTTGAAGCCAACAAAAGCGAGTATCTTAGATAATGAAGGATTAAGTATAGGGTTAGATAAAATGAAGGGCTAGGCACAGTTTGCCAGGCACATGCATGACGTGCTGTCATTATTAAAACATTATTCACATTAGAAAGCAGCTCTGTACACAATATTATGAAAGCAACTCTGGTTTTCTACTCATTTGTTTCACTAGGAAATGGAGCTTTCCAGAAATAGTTGTTGATGACCATCGTTACTAGGTTATCTAGGTACTTCCGGTAGGAAAAGTCCTCTCTATGACCATCCTTCAAAACGATGTAAAAGCATCTGCTTTCCTGAAAATTATTATGTTTGCTAATCTGTAAAGTTGCATGTGAAGCTGCATTTCTTTGTTCTATTTTAACATGCTAGTATGCTACATGGATCTTTCCATCTTTTCTTATTATCACTTGATGAAGTTTAGACATATGACTTGTTTTCCTTATCGTTTTATCAGAAAATGGATCCGACTAAATGTTTTGAGACAACCATCCATATAGACCAGGTACAGTATCTCATCAACTTAAGAATAACGATCGGATTCACGTAATGATGGTTAAGGCATAAACTAATCATTTACTAAATTGTTCTTGTGTATTTGCAAGATTTGATTTCAATCCCGCGATCATTCTACCGTCGTTGGGGACAAGAAATACCGCGTGTTGTGACTATTGAAGACAAAAGCAGAAATCTGTTCAATGGGAATATAATAATCCATGAGGATCGCCCATATTTTGTAACAGATACAAATGGTATTAGGGAGTTGTATTTGTTGTCCACTGGTGCATTGGCAAAGTTTAAGTACCTTGGGGGTTCTTGCTTCTACATGTTCATCCCTTTGGAAGATTGATGAGTTTTGATATTTTGATTAGTACTTATTGACTGTGGTGTATTTTTATGTTTTTATCGTTAATTAGTACGTATTAAACTTTTTTTTTATAAACAATTATTAAACTTGCGTTAATTAATGTATATGTTTTCTTGATCATATTGACTGTGGTGTTTTGGATCGTTAGTACATCATATTTATGTTTTCTATTTATTCCAAAAAAATATTGGTCTATTTTGTTTATATCAGAAATTAAAAATCAATGGGGTAATAGTTGAAAAACAAAATTTGGTCGGTAGGATTCAGTTACAGGAAAATTTTTATAAAAAAAAAATTCAAATTTTGCGACTGAAATAGCGACCGAATATCGATCACCAAATTAGGTTAGCTGAGCATGCGACCAACTATACGGCGACCGAAATATATAATTTTGCGACCGAAATATCGGTCGCAAATTTGCGACCGAAATACAAGTTCGGTCGCTAAACATTTAGCCACCAGGGTTTCTGCTACCCCCTTAATTCGGTCCCTATCCAGTATAGCAACCGAATTATCATGTTTAGCGACCGAAATCTTCGGTCGCTAAATATGTTTTTTTTTGTAGTGCATTCCTCATCTTTAAGGTTTGTTGTATTGCTACTGTGATAGGATGGGTCATAGTGTCTAGTGTTTTGTGTAGGTTAAAATTTCCATTCAGTCAATGCTTTTGTGATTGTCTATTTTATGTTGATGCCAATTCATGATTTGGATTTTAGATGATAACAAGAATACAGAACAGAAATAGATAGGCTTTGGATGTGGTTTGTTTGATGTTGGGAATAAAGGGTTCAAGGATTTTATAGTGAAAGGGACAACATCACCAGAGACATAGTTGATGATGGGGCTGTGAACATTCCCTTATGCAATATCTGATGAATGAATAATAGAGAAGAAAAATTATGAATGAAATTAGTATTTTTCAATAATAGCTTAGCTCTTACATTTTCATAAGCTTAGCTAGTAGATATTACTTCCCATTACATTAGCATGTACAGCCACGAGTAGATATCTGATATGTAATGAAAATGTTTTGTTTATACTTTCATGAGTGGCAAGTGTGCAAGTAGGTTAATGATTTCCAAGTTTATACTTTTATCACAAGAGCCTTTGATGATGTTATTATTTTTCCGTACAGTTTTCTTAGTCGATTGACAACCGCTCTAGTCGTCACCCGTTTTCACTATTTACTTGGAGTTGAGGTAGGTCAAATACTCTATCTTTTTCTTTGTTGCTAGTGGTGCTTGAAGACTTTGAATTGATTTGTTGATTGTTAGTGAAGAGCTGAGCTCAATAGGATTCTGGTTGTGTGCTGGTAGATTAGAAATGATGCATGTGGTTGCAATTGAATATGTTGTTTGTTAGGGAGAGCTGAGCTCAATAGGATACTGGTTGTGTGCTGGTAGATTAAAATTGATGCATGCGGTTGTAATATTTATATGTTGTTTGTTAGTGGAGAGCAGAGCTCAATAGGATGGATGTGTCAATTCTATGCCTTGATTGCCATTAGTGGAAAGTAGAGCTCAATAGGATGTGATCCTGTCAAAAAGGCGGGATGCTTGTTGTGTGTTGCTAATTTAGAAGTTACGCATGTGTTTGACAATTATGTGTTACTTGTTAGTGGAGAGTGGAGCTCAATAGGATGTTTGCTACTATATTTTATCTAAGTTTGTATTGAAATATGCTTCAATATATATTTGTTGAAGTATGCCGCAATCCTTATAAGTCAATGGTTTTATTTTCTTCTAGAGTTAATTATTAAGCTACGAAAGCCTTAGTTTCCTATTTGAGATTCAATATTAATGAGCCTGCGTACCTTCTCAGGGCACGCATGCTCATTCAATATTTTGGATGTGCTTGAAGGATTCTTGAAGTTTAAGGTTTTTCTTTAATTATGCCTTAAGGCCAAGGTCTTAGATAATGAAGGATTAAGTATAGGGTTAGATAAAATGAAGGGTGGGGCACAATTTGCCAGGCACATGATGTGCCGTCATCATTCAAACATTATTCATATTAGAAAGCAGCTCTGTACACAATATTATGAAAGCAACTCTGGTTTTCTACTCATTTGTTTCACTAGGCAATGGAGATTTTCAGAAATAGTTCTTGATGACCATCCTTACTAGGTTATCTAGGCATTTCCAGTAGGAAAAGTCCTCTCTATGACCATCCTTCAAAACGACGTAAAAGCATCTACTTTCCTGAAAACTACTATGTTTGCTAATCTGTAAAGTTGCATGTGAAGTTGCATTTCTTTGTTCTATTTTAACATGCTAGTATGCTACATGGATCTTTCCATCTTTTCTTATTATCACTTGATGAAGTTTAGACATATGACTTGTTTTCCTTATCGCTTTTATCGTAAAATGGATCCGACTAAATGTTTTGAGACAGCCATCCATTTAGACCAGGTACAGTATCTCATCAACTTAAGAATAACGATCGGATTCACGTAATGATGGTTAAGGCATAAACTAATCATTACTAAATTGTTCTTGTGTATTTGCAGGATTTGATTTCAATCCTGCGACCATTCTACCGTCGTTGGGGAAACGGAATACCGCGTGTTGTGACTATTGAAGACAAATGCGGAAATCTGTTCAATGGGAATATAGTAATCCATGGGGATCGCCCATATTTTGCAACAGACACAACTGGTATCAGAGAGTTGTATTTGTTGTCCACTGGTGTATTGGCAAAGTTTAAGTACCTTAGGGATTCTCGCTTCTACATGTTCATCCCTTTGGAAGATTGATGAGTTTTGATATTTTGATTAGTACTTATTGATTGTGGTGTGTTTTTATGTTTTTATCGTTAATTAGTACATTATTAAACTTTTTTTTATAAACAATTATTAAATTTGCGTTAATTAATGTATGTGTTTTCTTGATCATATTGACTGTGGTGTTTTGGATCGTTAGTACATCATATTTACGTTTTCTATTTATTCAAAAAAAAAATATTGGTGTATTTTGTTTATATCAGAAATTAAAAATCAATGGGGTAATTGTTGAAAAACAAAATTTGGTCGGTAGGATTAAGTTACAAGAAAATTTTTATAAAAAAAAATTCAAAATTTGCGACTGAAATAGCGACCGAATATCAGTCACCAAATTCGGTTATTTGAGTATGCGACCAACTATACCGCGATCGAAATATATAATTTTGTGACCGAAATATCGGTCGCAAATTTGTGACCGAAATATCGGTCGCAAATTTGCGACCGAAATACAAATTCAGTCGCTAAACATTTAGCCACCAGGGTTTCTGCTACCCCCTTAATTCGGTCGCTAATTCGGTCGCTACACAATATAGCAACCAAATTATCATGTTTAGCGACCGAAATCTTCGGTCACTAAATAGGTTTTTTTTTGTAGTGAAGAACTTCAATGAAGATGCAGAGCTTCAACGAAAAGCACCGATCTGCCTAAGATAATGAAAATGGTTGAAGCTTTTCGTTGAAATATTGGTGCATTTTGTAAAAAGTTTGATACTTGTAAAAAGTTTGAATCTTTTCGTTGAAATATGGTTCTGAATTTTTTGTTCTTCATAGTGGAATTTTTTGTTCAATCATATTCATACGGGTTTTGTATCTATTATTCAAGTTTGATTTTTTCTTTTTTGGGTTTGTTTTCGTTGGATTTTTCTCTTCTGTTCTTCTTCGAACCTCCATCTCCCTTTGATTTTGGTTGAAAGGTTAATTTTTACTATTTTAATATAAAAAATAAAAAATTTCAGTAAAAAAATAATAAATTCTCGTTACCGACGGACATTTCCGTCGGTAAGTATACATCAGAGTTTCCAATAGATATATCTGTCGGGAAGGAGTGACTCCGTGTGACGTGTTTCTGACGTCCTTTTCCATCGAAAATTTCCGACGGACTACCCAGATCCGTCGGAAACCCTTTCCTACGTGCCTAGTACCGACGGAAATGGGTCCGTCGGAAAGTCCGTCGGAAACACTGTTTTCTGACGGCTTTTGGGCTTTTCCGACGGTTTTTGGCCATCGGTAATTACCCTTTTTTGTAGTGGTTTGAGCACCCCTTGTGCTCGTTTTAATATAATTTTAATTATAACAAAAAGAAAGAAAGAAAAAATATACACAAAGAATTATATAATTTAAATTTTGTTCATCTACTCTTGAATCTTGACCATATGTAATTTATTTATAAGTCACATATTTAAAGTTGTATTGATTTCTGCATATTTTTTATTACGGCTTATGGAATTATTCAAGAGCTTGGTTTTCTTGTGGACTACACGACTCCTTTCCTCCATAATTTCTGTCTCTGGCACTCCCTGCTCTTAACAAATTTTCTTCATTGTTCTGTTGTTTTAATTTGTCTTGACCGATTAGTATATATGTGCTATTTTTCTAGCCAATTTGGTTGGTTAGAAAAAATTGCATATTCAAACAATAAGGTCCCCTCTATGGCTAAAGTTCTAGAGGCTGTTAAGGTTCATCCATGGAGGTGGCTAAAGGTTAATTGTTCAGATTTTAATTATCCAACGGTCTCTTGGATGATAGCTCCTGCGCACTACTTTGGATTGATATAAATTGATGTTGTTTTTTTATGTATATCTATTGTGTAGTGTTCTGGTGCCTTTTTGGTTTATGGCTATGCTCAATATATTCATTTTCGGTCCCTGTAGAAGTTATGTGATCTGCAACTTGTGGTTTGGTGTGTTGCTGACTTGCTGTACCCATGTGCACTTTAGTCCCCTATTTTCGTTTTGGTTGTTTTAGCTGATGGGCTTTAGTTTGGGGCCTTGTGTTAAGAGTGAATTTTCAAATTTGAGCTTTTGTTAGACAGACAGAAAGAGGCTACATAAAAATTGAGAAAGAAGTCCTAAAATTGATATATACTGTTTTGGCTAAAAGAAAGTTGACAAGTCCTAAGTCGACAGACGGAAAGTTGACAGAAAAAATTGACATAAAGAAGAACGTCGAATTCAGAATATTATAGAAGAATTGACAAGTGTGGAGTTGACAAGAAGTTCTTCAGTTGACATGTCAGACAAACAAGGCCGTCGAAAAGTAAAACTTGGGGAGCATCTGTTCGGGGTGAAATTTCTAATTATTGACGAATGCATTTCGACAGGCTGACGAAGGAATCAGAGTAATGACTAATATTTTCTAAGTATTAAAAATATTTAGTTGACAAGAAAATACTGGTCGACAGAAATGATAAATTGACAACCAAGCTTTTTGACAAAGTATTAAGAAGAGTTGTCAAACGTACAGAGAAGTGTGAAAATGGCTAAGTCCTCAAGACTGACAAGGCATTAGCAAGATAAGTTGTCAAGCAGCCAGACCGTCGAAGAAAATCAAGTTGACGTGGAGCGGTTCAAGAAATTGAGCAGTTATTAGAGTTGTTTGACAAGCAGTTTAAATTTGAAATTTAGAGAACTGCCAAGATACGTGACAACCATTTAGATAGGAAGTTACTACTAGGTAGTTATTTTATTTTCCTAGAAATACTAGTTATTACAATGTAATAAAGGTTGGAACTTGAAACATCCTACACGTCTCGATCACATAGCAGACTGACGAATTAACTCAAGTACTCCTTCCACCCAATTATCATCAATACAATGTTCAATTTGAATACAATATTGGTTCATTTCCTTCAAGTTCTTCAAATACTTTCCGGTTTATTCATCATGTTCTTCATAGTGTTCTTGCACTTCTTTATTTTACTGCCATCAATATTGTGATGGCGGATTCATCTTATTTCTATGTTAATTTTTATTAACTTTTAATAGTTCTTCAATATTTCTTCATGCATTTTCCAGTTTATTTATAATCATCTTCAAGTTATTTCTTTAAACTTCATTATTTTTCTACAAAATAATACTTGTTTAATCCAGTTTTCCTTCACTCTAATATTATAAGTAGTTCCTAGTTTTTGACATCTTTTTCTTAAATTAACATTTTCATTTGTTTCAATTCAATTTTCCAGAAATTGTTCTTCATCAACTTTAATAAATAAATAATACCTTTTCAATATTAATTCATTTGTAGTGTTCTTACATTTCAAATCTAAATTTTACTTCATGCCAAGTATTCATATTTAATGACTTAGTATTTCAGAAACTATTTCCAATATCTAGGGAGGTGACTTGATACACATCCTACACATCTCGATCACACAGCAGATTGACGGATTACATTCAAGTATTCCCTCCATCCTTCTTATTTCAATACTATGGCAAAATTCAATGTCATTTTCATCTTTTTTGTTCAAGTTATTTACTTGTTCCTTTTAATTTCCAGTATTTCTCTCAAGTTCGTCTTTTAAGTTTATTTTATTTCTTGCAAGTAGTGTCATTTAGATCTTTCTTTACTTAACTTTCCTTTCAAGCTTCAGTTTCCTTTTCATTATAAACTTAGTACGATTAGGAAGTTATTTTCTATTAAATAACTGTCTTTTTCTTTTAATTTCAAACTTATCTTTTAAAGCATGAATCATTTATTTTCAAAACTCATTATTGTCTATTTTCAAAACTCATTATTGTCAATGCTTTATACCTCTTTGACAAATTTACATAATCGTTTGACACAAAGTCTTTGCCAGCATTTCCTAATTTGGCCTTAATTGTCAAATTCATACTTGGCAGACAATTCATGGACACATTATGACGAGATTACCGCATAACTCGTAGGTCCCACACTCGTCTGATCTATAATTATTTGTCACGAAGGAATTTTTGGACACCAAACCAAAAATCAACATTAACAAATTGGCACGCCCAGTGGGACGAGTTTAGAGTAACTCGTACAGTGTCACGAATTTGACATACAAATTTATTTGCATGCATCTACGTAGTGGAAAGGTGGTTCAAATATCATCTATTTCCCAAAACTCTGAATATGAGTAGTGCAAGTGATGCAGGCGTAGTTGGCACTAACGCCGCTACGTCAACGGTGGATGCTATTGCACCAGTTGACAATATTCCTGCAACCAGGGATAACGCTACCAATGCAAGGATTATTAGCACTAATAGTTTAGGTACGAGAAGAGGCGTTTCTTACGCTCAGGTTGTCAATAGATTTGACGAAGTTGGCCAAGGAACGCTCCCGTCACCAACTTCCTCGATTTTACAACAAATAAATCCACCAACTACTGGATTGTCTCCACGAAGTGTTGTGAATTCAAACCCAAGAGGGACTATGCAACCTTTGTCACAACCTTTGTATGGGATGTTTTATGGGTCGACTGCCGTCAATCCAAATACCCCATTTGAATACATACCATACCCAAATGGAATGACGATGGCTGCCCATGCACCTGGACAGGCAGGACCGTCAACTGGGGGGCAAACTCCCAGTCATGCGAATGGGATAACAGGGTCAATGATAGTAACCCATTCTTGACAAGAGCAACCAGTAGTAAGGCCACATATATCCCCACTAAGACAACCCCCGCAAAATATTGTTGGTCTGTCAGAGGCTACACTAGCCAATGTTCGACAACAAGTTGACTCTAGTAACCATGACATGGTGAATACATTTACTCAACAAATGAGTATAGTGATTACGCCATTAATGGAAAACACGAATAATGCATGCTTGACATTAGCAAATGAGATACGTAGGTTAAATAGAGCCTTGGGCGTTGTAGCCCCAGATGATAACCAAAATACCAATAGAAATCTCAATAGAAATGTCAATAGGAATAATCAACCACAGGGTGAACAACCACAAGTTACACACCTTGATGGATCTGAACAAGGTGACGAACGGCCACAGCCTCATCGTCGGATTCCTTTGAGATGTGGAAATGTACATATTCTACAACCAGAGGAAGATGAAGATTTTGTCATAAACCAGGGTGATATCGGAGCGTTTCGTCAAAACGTTCTGAATCAAAACATCAATCAAGTCGTCAAGCAAGCATTGAATAGGTTTGGTTTTAACATAGGTTATGCCAATCAACCATTCTTTGCGTCGGCATTTCCTGACTGGGTCCAACAGGCAGAAACGCCTCGATGATACAAAATACCCAAGTTGTCAAAATTCTTAGGAGAAAGTGGAGAGTCGACAATCGAGCACATTGCCCAATATACAATCGAGTTGGGAGATTTGGCTTTAGAGGAGGATTAAAGATGAAGTTCTTTCCGAGTTCATTGACTAAGTCAACTCTAAGGCCTAATTCCATACATTCCTGGAATCAATTAGAGAGGAGTTTTCATGATCAATTCTTTAGGGGTGACCTAAAGATAGGATTGACAGACTTATTTGGCATTAAGAGGATGAATAACGAGTCTGTCGATAACTACCTTGCCCGATTCCGTCAAATGAGGATTCGTTGCTTCACCCCTATCCCTGAGGCAGAAATAGTAAAGATTTCTGCTGGGGGTCTAGATTATCATATTAGGAAGAAGTTGGTCAACCAACATCTAATTGATCTTGCCCAGTTAGAGATAAAGTCCGACAAATTGAACGATTGAAAGCCAAAAATGTTTTCAAACAGAAGAAATTCCTCAAAAGAGAAAAGATTAACTTTGTCGGATGTGATGAATCCGACGAGGAGGGCAACGATTCTGAGGAATATGAGGTAGATTACGTTGAATTAAAAAATGGTCCACCTTATATATGCCAAGCTTTGAAGCCTGCGAGGGCCAAAGAAAGGATTCCTTTCATTAATAGGAAAGTGTATACATTTGATGTGACCAAGGCCGATCAAATATTTGACATATTACTCAAAGATAAGCAGTTAAAATTGTCAGATGATCATAGGCTTTTGAAAGCCCATGAGATTAAGGAACGGAAGTACTGTAAGTATCATAACACTTTTGGTCATGTAACTAATGATTCTATACATTTCAGGGACATTATTCAGAAAGGTTTGGCAGAAGGAAGACTAAAATTTTCAGACAAGAAACCAGACATGAAGGTTGATACAGAACTGTTTGGTCCTGAAGTTAACAAGACAGACCGCCGAGTCCCTATGGGAATAGGCATGGTCAATATAAGAGCTGGACAAAATATCCAGATGGATCTATCGGATTCAGTTGATATTTATCCAAAGCCGGGAGAACCTCTTGTCGATTTCATGACACGCAAGAAATCTGGTGGCATACTTAAAGTTTACCCAAGATGCGAAACATTTTATGATGAAGTGGCTGCCGAGAAGGCCAGGGGGCAGAAAACGCCATCTTATCGCTCACAAAACAGAACTGAGTCCCGTAACGGTAGTAGCCAAGGCAGATTTTCACACTCGAGCAGCCTTGCTAGGTCTAACAGTATACATAGAAGTGCTGCACCTGTTGTTAACAGGCAGGCAAATAGCCGTTGTGAACACCCATTTTTTTTCCATTTTTTATTCTAATTCTAATGATTTTTGTGCTTCAAGGAGACTAATAATAATAAAAAGAAAAAATGAAGATAGTAGGGAACTCATAGCTAATTTGTTGTTGGTCTCGTCCATCATGTGGGATTTGCTGTTGGACGGGGAAGTCCCATCCATCATATATGTACTTGCTGTTGGATGGGGAAGTCCTGTCCATCACATTTGTACTTGTTGTTGGACGGGGAAGTCCCGTCTATCACAACATTTGCACTTGCTACCTGCTTTTGGACGGGGAAGTCACATCCATCACATTTGTACTTGCTGTAGGACGGGGAAGCCCCGTCCATCACGTTTGCACTTGCTGTTGGACGGGGAAGTCCCATCCATCACATTTGTACTTGTTGTTGGATGGGGGAATCTCGTCCATCACATTTGTAGTTGCTGTTGGACGGGGAAGTCCCGTCCATCACATTTGTACTTGTTGTTGGACGGGGAAGACCCGTCCATCACATTTGGACTTGCTGTTGGACGGGGAAGTCCCATCCATCACATTTGGACTTGCTATTGGACGGGGAAGTCAAGTCCATCACATTTGTACTTGCTAATGGACGGGGTGGTCCCGTCCAGTCATTAAACTTACTGGTGGACGGGGTGGTCCCGTCCATTGCTTGGCACTTGCTGTTGGCCCCGTCCAGTCCACTGCACTTGCCACTGGACGGGGTGGTCCCGTCCAGTCATTACTCTTGCTGGTGGACGGGGTTGTCCCGTCCATTGCTTGGCACTTGCTGTTGACCCCGTCCAGTCATTACACTTGCTGGTGGACGGGGTGGTCCCGTCCATTGCTTGGCACTTGCTGTTGGGTCCGTCCAGTCCACCGCACTTGCCAATGGACGGGGTGATCCCGTCCAGTCATTACACTCGTTGGTGGACGGGGTGGTCCCATTCATTGCTTTGCACTTGCTGTTGGCCCCGTCCAGTCCACTGCACCTATCAATGGATGGGGTGGTTCCGTCCACTTCAATTATTTTAATTTCTGTTGGACGAGGAGGTTACGTCCACTGCAATTATCTTTCCTTGTTGGACGAGGACGTCCGTCCAGTGTATATCTACTTTTGCATATCTAAGTTTCTGTTGGGACGAAGAGGTACCGTCCACTGCAATTTTATTTTCAGGCTAGAGGCTGAAGAATAAGGAAAGAAAAAGGAGAAGTTACTACTAGGTATTCATCACCACCTTTCTGCTACTCATACCACCCCATCTGGACACACGTTATCTCTGCTCAGAACCCCTTTTTTTTTTCTTTCACCTCCTCTATCCATTGGTCTTTTCTTTTTTCTTCCATATCCTCCCTCGCCGTAACCTAGCAGCCTCACTCCTAACCCTAAAAAGCATTCATACCCATCAGACAAAAACCCCCATCTCCTTCCATTTTCAAGCGTGCAACCCTCACATCAAATCACCATCTTTCTGCTATTCAGAACGGCCCAAGCCCTAAGTATTCGTGCAAACCGACCTTGAAGTCAACGGAGAAGAAGCAAGAAGACCTCTCCTTCGTCTATAAAAGGAGAGGAAAAAGAGAGGAGTAGGGGGGATTTTTTGGGAGGGGGGAACATTGTTCTTGAGAGGAAACGAAAGATCAGAGAGGAGATAGAGAGGAAAGATACAAAGAAAAGAGAAAAGAAAGAGAGATTTTTGTTGTGAGGAAGAGAGATCAAAAATCTGAACTTCCTTTTCTCTTCTCTATTATTAGAAGTGGTTAAGAAGGAAGAGCTGAAGGAGCCAGGGAGATTGAATGTAAAGACTTCAACCTTAAAATCTTACCACAGGGAGTAAACAAAGTCATTCTTATTCTACTCCCGTTTGGTAATCTTTGTTCTTTTCGTTGATATTATTAATAAATTTCTCTTGGCATTCTTAATTCTCTATGCTTCTATTCTCTGAATAAGTTAGTAAAAAGTTTCATTTCTACGTTTTTGTCCCATTTTCAAGAGATAAAAATTATTTACTTTACATAAAAAATAGAGGATGATCACTTGATTAAAACAACCCTTTTTTGGGTTGCCCTATGACATGTGTCATGTTTAACCCTTCAGATATAGAGGTTGCTCTGTAGACTTACGTGTCATGCTCAACCTCATGTAGTCTTAATAAAGAGGTTCACAACGGGTAAAACAAATATTTCAAAGTTACTAATAATTTACACAACTAATTTTGGGTAACCATTTATGGATGTTCTAGGGTGCCGTGGGGTTAAGTCTCCATGACTTCCCTAGACATAATCGACTCCCGAACCCGAAGCTTCTTCTTTAAGGGTTTTCCAACTTTCCCGGAATTAAATAAAGTTGGTGGCGACTCCATGTCTTCTCTCGGAGAGGAAAAACAAGTCTCTTTTTCTTGGTCGCTACAGATGGCGACTCCACTGGGGATCTTCTTTTAAGATAGTCAAGCCCATAAAAATTGGTTTTTCAAATTTTTAGTGACTTGTAGCTTATTTGTTTTACCTTTTATGGCAGTATCTTACCCTTTTTTTTCCTTGCAATGATTAAATGACAAAACATGTTTTTATTTGCAGTGCTGTTTGTTTGGATTGTCCTTTTGGTTGGGTTCTTCCTCTTATTTAAATAAGAAGAGTTAGTGGTGCAGGCGCTTCAACTCACGTTATTATTATATATGTTTCACTAACAATGTTTTTGTTTTGATAGTGTGATTTCACATCATAATTCTTGTACATTTTTGCATGCATTTGTCATATAGTTTAGGCATATTTGATTGGATTTTAGTTAGTTTTTCCCTTTGAACGGGTAAGGTGGTTTCTTGGTGTTATTTTGCAGGAATTTAAAGAAAAATGCTCAAGATTAGCCATGATGGAGCTTGGATGAAGACAGAGCTTAAAAAGTGAAGAAAATGACCCAGGCAGAGCCCATCACGGCCTAGCCGTGATGGCCCTCACGGCCGTGATCGAGCAATAATTGAGAGAAAAGAAGGCAAAAGTCAGAAGCTGTCACGGCCTAGCCGTAATACCCATCACGGCCGAGACATGTTAATGGAGCAAGACCCCCTCTTGGCAGAATCTGTCACGGCCAAGCCGTGACGGCCATCACGGTCGTGACAGATCATTTGGTGAAGGCAGAAGCTATCATGGCCTACCCCTGATGAGAATCACGTCTGTGATGCTCCAATATTTGAATGCGCGCCAAGGCAGAAAGCGTCACGACCTGGCCGTGTTGGCCATCACGGCCGTGACGCGAATCCTGATCTATAAAGGAGCACGAGCAGAACACAAGAAAAACAGTTTTTGAACCCTAAAATTGTCTCTCTGAACCATGGGCAGTGGCACAAGGATTCCATGGAGTTTATCTTCTTTCTCACCTCTATTTCTTTTATAATGGCTATGATCATGAGTATCTAAACCTCCATTGTTGGGGTTAGGTGCAGCTATCTCTGAATTCTCATGTATCTGACTTGATCTTGTAATATAGTTTTTACTTCTTTATTGAGTGATTGATTTTCTGTGCTTAATTCTTGTTGTGGCTAGCACCCCCATGACTTGATTAGTGTTTTGATATGCAATTGGAAAATTCGTATTAGAACCGGAACTGAAATTAATCACCTAGTAACCCTTGCGTCTATGAATGGAGTTAGGTTTACTAGTAATCGCATAATCCCTAATCCTAATGCAAATTCATTAATCTAGGCCACCTAAGGAATTAGGGTCTATTAGTGGATTTAGGCTCTTGTCATCCGAGGAATCGGGATTTGAGTAATCTAGTGGATTGATTGTCATAATTGAAGTAGAAACTGTTTATTAGTCATGTCATTGCATGGGGATGAAGTTTAGTGAACCTAATCCCAGCATCGTTCTCATAACTGAAGAATCCTTTTTACTGCCTCCCAAGTGTTTGACAAAAACCCAAAAAGAACTTTTCTCTTATTTTGTTTGTTTTAGGTTTAAATCTTATTTGGGCTTGGTATTTACTATCGAGCTCCCTTCAATCCAAATATACGCTTAAATAGTAATTGATTCGGTACGTGCTAGTACTTGTCACAGTCCTCGTGGGAACGATAAAACGGTCTCACCACCGTATTACTTGTACGACTAGGTATACTTGCCTAGATCCGTCAACAAGTTTTTGGCGCCGTTGCCGGGGATTGTGTTTCAATATTAGCATACCCATTTCGGTTACTAATTTAAGCAAAAACAAAAATTTTCTGTTGTAATCTGTTTGCTGAAATATTTTTCCTGTTTTGTTTTGCTATCATTTTTCTGTTGTGTTTGCTGTTGTGTGCTGACATTTACTGCTAACACTCTTGTTTGCTAGACTGTTTGTGTATGCGAGGTACTATCCCAGCTGACCAACTCCTCCACGATCCTGAAATTGAAAGAACATCTAGGAAGAATCGAAGGCAAGCAAGAGAGCAGAAACTGTTAGAACAGCAAGAAGAAGAACAAGAGACTTCCACCTCTCAAGTTCATCAAGAAAAACTCAAAATGGCAGGCAATGGTGAAGGTGCTCCACCACGGAGGACACTTGGTGACTATGCCAATACAAATGTTAATCGGCATGTCACTAGCATAGTGAGGCCTCCAATGAACTGCGCAAATTTTGAAATCAAGCCAGCTTTCATCAATATGGTTTCACAGAATCAATTTGCCGGGTTGGAGAAAGAAGATCCTAATAGTCATGTCTCCAACTTCCTGGAGCTATGTGATACGGTGAAGATAAATGGTGCCTCCGTTGATGCAATTCACCTAAGGTTGTTCCCTTTCTCTCTAAGAGATAGATCCAAGTCTTGGCTCCAATCTCACCCAAGGGGGAGCATCACTACATGGGATGACTTAGAGTCAAAATTTATGGCAAGATTCTCCCCCACCTCAAGATTTGTGAAGACAAGGGGTGGTATCATAAGCTTTGCCCAACAAGAAGGTGAGACTCTCCATGACACATGGGACAAGTTCAAAGGCTTACTCCAAAGATGTCCAAATCATGGGTTTGATGATCTTACTCAAATGCAAACATTCTGCAATGGACTAACGCCATCAACCAGGTTTATGTTGGATGCCTCAGCAGGAGGATCCATGAACACAAAGACAGCGGAGGAAGCACTGATTTTGATAGAGGCTATGGCATCAAATGACTATTTGATGCATCATGATCGGGGTCCCACATCAAGAAGGGGAGTGTTGGAGTTAGATTCCCAAACTGCACTTTTGGCTCAGAATAAGATTATGACACAGCAACTTGAGTCCATCACCAAGCAACTAGCTCAACTCCCACAACAACTCCAAACTGTTCAAGGGACAACCATGCCACCTCAACAGGTAATGCGATGTGATTTTTGTGGAGGAGATCATGACAATGGAAATTGTGAGGCTCCACCTAGTTCCAATGAGGAAGCTAATTATATGGGGAACTATGGGCGGCAAGGTAACAACCAATACTCCAACAATTACAACCACGGGTGGAGGAATCAAACAAGTTTTGGTTGGAAACAAGATGCCGGACAAGCAATCAAGCCTCATCCCACACAACAGCCTCTTCCTACACAACCGCCTCAAGACCGGATTTCTATCTTGGAGAACACCCTCAATAAATTCATGCAAGTGTCCATGACAAACCAGAAAAACACAGATGCTTCTATAAAAAACTTGGAGGTTCAAGTTGGACAAATTGCAAAGCACCTAGCGGAGCAATCTAGCAGCAGTTTTTCAGGTAATACTTAAACCAATCCTAAAGAGCATTGCAATGCTATTGTGTTGAGGAGTGGTAAAAGTCTTGAGAACATGAGCAGTGAGCCTTTGTTGAAAAATGAGAGAGTTGCTGAAAAAACAGAGGTGATTGCTGAAAATACTGATTTGAATAAGGAGAAAGGCAAAGAGGTTGTAATAGAGGAAGAAGACAAGAGAGAGAAGCTAGTGGATGAGAATTCAATTTTGAGGAGGAGTAAGAGTCAGATTTTGAAAGATGGAGACAAGCCTCAAGAGATCCCCTCTTATGTGAAGTTGCCATATCCTCATTTGAGTAAGAAAAAGGAGAAGGAAGAACAGTTTGCCAAGTTCCTTGACATCTTCAAGAGGTTACAGATCAATATACCCTTTGCTGAAGCACTAGAGCAGATGCCCACTTATGCAAAGTTCATGAAGTAGTTGCTCACAAAGAAAATAAAATTCAAGGAAGGTGAGATTGTTGCCTTGACAGAGGAATGTAGTGCGATACTTCAGAGGAAGCTACCTCCAAAGCTTAAAGATCCCGGTAGTTTTAGAATTCCCTGCACTATTGGGAGTGTTGCTATTGGGAAGGCCCTGTGTGACTTGGGACTGAGTATCAATTTGATGTCGCTTTCAATTTTGAACAAGCTTGGAGGTGGTGAAGTGAAACCAACAAGGATGGCATTACAACTAGCTGATAGATCAATCAAGCATCCTTATGGTATCTTGGAAGATGTTATGGTAAAGGTGGATAAGTTTATCTTCCCAGCGGACTTTGTGATTTTAGACATGGAGGAGGATGCAGAAGTTCCGCTCATACTGGGGAGACCTTTTCTAGCGACTGGTCGCGCTTTGATAGACGTACAAAAGGGCCAGCTGCGATTCAGAGTGCAAGATGATGAAGTCACTTTCAATGTATTTGAAGCTATGCATCGCCCGAGCGATGAAGAGGATTGTTTCCGCATGGACATTGTGGATATAGTGGCTAAAGAAGTCGTTGCACATCAGCACCACTCCTCTACTCCTGAGAAGAAGGAAAAGATCAACATGAAAGCAACTCTGAAGCTCTGCAAGACAAATGATGCATCAATTGGTGATGAAGTTGGATTTGCTCATCATGTGAAAACAGAACCTCCACCGGGAGGGAGTAAGAAAGAGGCCACGAGGCTCAGAGTGAAAAGGGCAAAGCGGAAGCGCAAATATTGGCCTTATAAGCAAAAACAGCTCTTTGAAGGAGTTTCACAGAGGAGAAGTGTCCTTTCACTTCTAAGACCAGCTGACCCCGGTTAATTGAAAGAAGCATGTCAAGCTAGTGACGTTAAAGAAGCGCTTATTGGGAGGCAACCCAAGTTTTCTTTTCATTTTTCCTTTTGTTTTTGATTTTACCCTCTTGAATAATTTAAGAAGATCAAGAGGAAAATATTATAGATTAATAGGTTTGTTAAGTGTTTTCAGGGAAAGGAGGAAGGAGAAGCAAAAAGGGCAGAGACAACAAAGTCAGAAACCATCACGCCCAGGCCGTGACACTGGTCACGGCCGTGATGATCCAGAGTTGAAGATCAGAAAGGATCACGGCTCAGCCGTGATCACCATCACGGGCGTGATGGAAGGACCCTGAAGATCAGAGAGCATCACGACCTAGCCGTGATGAAGGTCACGGCCATGACAGGCTACTCCTATGAACCAGAATGCATCACGGCCTGCCCGTGATAAGCATCACGGCCGTGACCCAATTTTCATGCAATTCCTTCTGACTAGGCATGTGAACCAGCACCCGCTGCCGCCTCGGTAAGTCGTTCCAATTTTTCTTTCCTCTCTCCAACTTGATTATTTACATTGGGTACAATGTAAGTTCTTAAGCTTGGGGTAGGGGTATTTTTGCATTGTTCATGTTGCATTCATATAGTTTTGCATGATAGCTTTGCATGTTCACATGATTAGATTGCCCCTTGCCTAAATTTTGCATCCAATTGTGAGAACTAAGTGCCAAAGAAATTGAGATAGTGAATTTTTGAACCCAATTTTTTATTCTTGTGATGAGGCTACAAATAAAAAATTTTGAGATGATCATTGATAGTTGATAGTTAGCATATGGTTCAGTAGATTTGTGTTTCTCATTGATTTCTGAACTACTAAATGTGAGATTTTGAGCCAAAAAGGGGTACTCACTAAATCTACCTCATTCCTTGTGTTAGAGTGTTATTCCTCTTGGATTGTTTTCTCTAGAACTTGACTTGAAACCGTTTTGAAGCTTAAAGATTTTTGAAAACATTTTTGAAAATGATTGAGGCACTAGGTATTTTTCCGGCCTTACGAGCTTTGAATGACTAAATGCTATGGAGAAGAGGATGACAAAAGAAAGTGAGAAATGAAATAAAAAGAAAGAAAGAAAGGTGTAAAAAGGAATCAAAACCCAAAAAGGTATTTTAGAAGGTCATGCTTTGCAATGCTTGATTGTGTTTAGCCCTTTTTGAAATTTCCTTTTCTTGACTGCCCCACCTAACGATAAATCCCATGGCCCCGTTACAACCAAAGAGAAAGACCTCTTGATTCTTAATTGTTTTCATTAATAAAGTAGAGATTTGGTTGATAGTCAAGCCTATGGTAGAATTCATTCCTTGAGGAAAATGGAGCGAATTGTCTTGTGTCCCTAACACTTGAGTGAGGTGAGAAAGAGAGCCAAGCAAATGAACAAGCTTGGGGTGATCTTCAGATGAGAAAGAGTGCCCGAATCTGTGAGAATATGAATTTAGAAAACCTAAGATCTAATTGGACTTGATATTGATTGTCTCTTGCTGAATTATTTGAAAATGGTTGTTACTTGGATTAGTTATCACTCGGGTTCTTGGTTCACTATCCGTAATCTGATTGTCTATATCTTCTAGCCTTAGTGATTGCTTGAGGACAAGCAATTGAATAAGCTTGGGGTGACTTGATAGTGTGATTTCACATCATAATTCTTGTACATTTCTGCATGCATTTGTCATATAGTTTAGGCATATTTGATTGGATTTTAGTTAGTTTTTCCCTTGGAACGGGTAAGGTGGTTTCTTGGTGTTATTTTGCATAAATTTAAAGAAAAATGCTCAAGATTAGCCATGATGGAGCTTGGATGAAGACAAAGCTTAAAAAGTGAAGAAAATGACCCAGGCAGAGCCCATCACGGCCTAGCCGTGATGACCCTCACGGCCGTGATTGAGCAATAATTGAGAGAAAAGAAGGCAAAAGTCAGAAGCTGTCACGGCCTAGCCGTAATACCCATCACGGCCGTGACATGTTAATGGAGCAAGACCCCCTCTTGGCAGAATCTATCACGGCCAAGCCGTGACGTCCATCACGGCCGTGACAGATCATTTGGTGAAGGCAGAAGCTATCACGGCCTGCCCGTGATGAGAATCACGGCCGTGATGCTCCAATATTTGAATGCGTGCCAAGGCAGAAAGCGTCACGACCTGGTCGTGATGGCCATCACGGCCGTAACGCGAATCCTGATCTATAAAGGAGCATGTTGGTGACGCCGGCAAGTGTACCGGGTCGTCGCAAGTAATAAAATAAACACGGTAAGTAATTACCGAGGTCGAACTCAGGGATTGGGCTACCAATTCGACTAATCCGCGGGAAAATTCGATACGTTTGGTCAAGTTAAAGAAGAAGGTGGTTGAGAGAGAGAAGAGAGAATAGGATCGAAATTCAATTAACAAATCTAATAAACTAAACTATTAAAATCAGAAATTAAAATATCCAAGGTCACAAATCCACCTACCCAATCATGTATAGTACCCAAGTGATGATGAATTCCTCCCTAAGTTCAATTACAATGTCAACCGGGACCCCTAAATTCTCCTATATCCACTGTCGTGCTCAATAGGACGTATTCGACGATTGGATTAATTACTTGTTCGGTCTCATAATCCTAATCTCGAATTCTATTAAACCTTGTTCCCTATATGGTTGCACTAATCAAATAAATCCACTGTCGTGCTCATTATTCAATTAATGATTCCAATTCAAGTTCTAAAACGTGACTCGCCGTTCGGCCTCAAACACGTTAACTAGTTAATCACGCAGTACATATGATCAACGCAATCAAAACAGAATTGGAAAACATTCATAAGAGAAGGGGAGAAAAACATACATCACAAGAACACTACACCGCCATGGGTGGCTTCATTGATCCCTCGGACGAGGGGATTAGTTCCTCATGCCCGTGACGACGCATAAACAATCCGACATAATCTCCATAAAATAAGAAAAGAAAAGAGAAGGGAGACGCAGCTCCAGAAACAAGGATTCGCACTACTACTCTGATCTAAACAGTGGCTAAAAACTACTTGATACCAAATTCTGATCTGAGACAGCCTTTAAATAGGGATTCTGTTTCTCGCCCGCTCGCGGGGCGAGCTTACTCTCGCGACGCGAATTTTAGTTTTGGCGCGCATTCAAGTTTGGATTTTCACGAGGCGAGGGTGTGTTCGCGGGGCGAGTCTTCCAACTTCAATCTGTCACAGCCCTGACATTCATCACGGCCCAGTCGTGATGGTCTCTGTCTTCCAGGTCTTCAGACTCTCACGGGGTGAGCTGTATCTCGCGGGGCGAGACTTCAAACCTAAATTTGTCACAGTCGTGACCTTCATCACGGCTATGCCGTGATGGTCTCTGTCTAGCAGGTCTTCAGACTCTCGCGGGGCGAGAAGAGTCTCGCGTGGCGATCCAGAAATGTTGACTTTTGCTGCTTTGTTGACCTTCAGTCTCGCGAGGCGAGAATACACTCGCGGGGCGAGTGTCTCCAGAAGTGCTTTTTCCACTGCTTCTTGACTTTCCTTGACTCCCGGAGCTTCACTTATTGACCTGAAAACACCAAAAGCATAATTCTATCCAAAATAAGCTAAAAACTACACAAAAGACGCAAAACGAGTCAAAGTCCAACTTAGGAACAAAACAAGGCAAATTTGGGCGAAAACGAGAGTGAACTCGACTGATTGGCACATAAACCACGGTCCATCTAGTTATAAAACTAGATAAGCCAGAGGCTTATCAGAGCACGAGCAGAACAGAAGAAAAACAGTTTTTGAACCCTAAAATAGTCTCTCTGAACCAGGGGCAGTGGCACAAGGATTCCATGGAGTTTCTCTTCCTTCTCACCTATATTTCTTTTGTAATGGCTATGATCATGAGTATCTAAACCTCCATTGTTGGGGTTAGGTGTATCTATCTCTGAATTCTCATGTATCTGACTTGATCTTGTAATATAGTTTTTACTTCTTTATTGAGTGATTGATTTTATGTGCTTAATGCTTGTTGTGGCTAGCACCCCCATGACTTGATTAGTGTTTTGATATGCAATTGGAAAATTCATATTAGAACCGGACCTGAAATTAATCACCTAGTAATCCTTGCGTCTAGGAATGGAGTTAGGGTTACTAGTAATCGTATAATCCCTAATCCTAATGCAAATTCATTAATCTAGGTCACCTAAGGAATTAGGGTCTATTAGTGGATTTAGGCTCTTGTCATCCGAGGAATCGGGATTTGAGTAATCTAGTGGATTGATTGTCATAATTGAAGTAGAAACTGTTTATTAGTCATGTCATTACATGGGGATGAAGTTTAGTGAACCTAATCCCAGCATCGTTCTCATAACTGAAGAATCATTTTTACTGCCTCCCAAGTGTTCGACAAAAACCCAAAAAGAACTTTTCTCTTATTTTGTTTGTTTTAAGTTTAAATCTTATTTGGGCTTGGTATTTACTATCGAGCTCCCTTCAATCCAAATATACGCTTAAATAGTAATTGATTCGGTACGTGCTAGTACTTGTCACAGTCCTCGTGGGAACGATAAAACGGTCTCACCACCGTATTACTTGTACGACTAGGTATACTTGCCTAGATCCGTCAACATGTTTCCTCCTCCTTTATTTTCTTTTCCCATGTTTTAACAATAGGATAAAGGACTTATAACCATTTATATATATATATATATATATATATATATATATATATCTATGTTTGTGTTTTGCAGGTTTTTCTTGTCTTGTCTTTTTGTTTTTACTTTTAAGTGTTACAGGTTTATATGCCCCCTTTCACACACATCATTATCATATATTGCACACACACTTAGCTCTATACCCGAGCTTGCTCAAAAACCCAAGGATTAGGCGGTGCTCTGACGTTGTTATTGAAGAGGTCTTGTACCTCCCTAATACTGGTCAGTTCACCACTCAGATTGTACATGAGATCGTGGAATAGTCATACTGAGAGGGTTTATCCCTACTTGTGGCTAGATTCATGAATCATACTCTTATGAGGGCAATCTGGGGACCATGACTTTTAGAGGTCTAGACCCATCCCAACTCTCACTAATAGAGCAGACCTAGTGGCCAACCTGTTTAGAGTCCTAACCTTAAGGCGTGTCCATCCTTAGGTTTTACCTGGCTTAGGGCAAAAAAGGGGTGTACTTTCTTTCCCTCCTCTATCATCATAAGCATAAATTGTCATGCATGCTCATCGTGAATATTCACGAAACTAAGGGCATCACATTGCTGCCTCAAACCTGCATGACATGTTCGAATATTGTTGCATATATAACAGGCGCTATGTCATAATGAAGGTGATGCATACCCATCAAGTTTTTCAACCCCATTGGGTCCCCTACAACATGAATCATGCAAGATATATTTGCTTCACTATACTCATTTTTTTGTATCTCTCTTTGTTAGAAGATTTTGGTATTCACCTTATAGCAAGAAAATGGAAAAGCTTGGTTCAGAGAAGAGTACTAGCAACGCGAGTTGTCCCAAGAAAAATATCAAGATCGATGTGACGCTCAATGACGTGAAGAGATTGTGTGAACTCAACCAGCAAATGCCAGAAGAAGCACGCTCAGACTTTGCTAGCAAGTATGGTAGAATATTAGACCTGTTGCGTGCTCCAGTGGAAGCTCCCGCTCTGAGTGCATTGGCCCAATATTGGAACTCAACTTTGAGGTGTTTTGAATTGCCTAACTTGGACATCACTCCAAATATGGAAGAGTATGCTTATATGCTAAGACTGACCATTCAAAAGAAGACTCGCTTCTACATGTATTATGGCCAATATGTAATGGATTGGAAGATAGCAAGTCTGTTGGAGCTTCAACCGGGACAGATAGAGAAAACAGAAAAGGGAACCACCAAAGGGTTGAAGAGGCGGTTTTTGGAGGTGTACCTCAACAAGCTGGGCCAGCAACAATGATGGGTTACTTTCAACAAAGTACTAGCCCTCATGATATATGGGTTGGTGCTCTTTCCTTTTGTACCAGATCTGATTGATCAGTCAGCCATGGATGTTTTCTATAGGGTCGAAGAATATGGTGTGAACCCGGTCCCTGCTATCTTAGCTGAAACCTTCCTCTCCCTACAAGTTTGTCATCAGAATCAACAAGGGAAACTGTGATGTTGTGCATCAATGCTGTATGTTTGGATCATGACTCACTTGTACGCTCGTGATAAAATTGATAGAACAGATGACCCGCTGAAAGGGTTCACTCGCATGCAACTAAAGCCACGTAAGCCATACGAGTGGAAACAAGAGTTTGATCAGATCGACCCTCGATCATTTAGTTGGATGTGTCCATGGTATAATGGAGATTCGGTTGTATTCAGCTGTAGAAGTTTGTCAAATGTCCCATTAATGGGTCCTAGAGGTTGTGTGTCATACTCGTCAGCTTTGGTAATGCATCAACTCAAGTGGACACAGGATGAACCCCCCAAAGAGCTGCTCGATGGGATATTCTTCCTATACCAAGAAGGTGAAGGCACCAAAAGTCAAACGATAGCAGTGAGGTCAGCATGGAATGATATTCATGTAAAAGGACCGGAGGAATTAGGAAGGCGAATCATAGCTCACACAAAAAGATATGAAGTATGGAGAGAGGCAAGAAGAGGTCTTCCTCCAAGACCTACATCCCCTCTCCATAAAGAAAACAATCCCCTAACCAAAGATCAAATGTTGAAAGAGATCGAAGTTTTAAAAGCTCAAATGAGGATTTTTGATGAGAAAGACCAAGCTGCCGAAGTAACCATTATCACGCTCCAAAGACAAGTGCAGAAGCTGAGTTTACAAATTGAGCATTTGAAGAATGAGTGTGCTGATGCCCATGAAGCCCCGAATCGGATGAAAAGGGAAAGAAAAGACAAAGAAGCAGAAATTCAGGAGCTATTGGAAAAAATAGGATGTCAAGAGAAGATGCTTGTCAAGCTTCAAAAGAAGAAAAAAGAGCTTGAGACAAGTGTAGGGGATCATATTGAAACGATACATATACTAGAAGAGAGGGTTGAATCCCTGCAGGAATCCTTAGCCCAAACAGAAGTGTACTCTGATCGAGGATGGAACAAAGCAGCCAAGTATCGTGAGCTACTGGCAGAAGCCAACATGAGAGAAGATTGGCTCAGAAACAAGGTAAAAGACTCTGACAGGGTTGAAGCTCGACGTCACGTAGAATGGGTAAAGGGATGGAAATTGGTGGTGAAAGATATAATGAATGAAAAGGAAGCATGGAAGAGAAAATGCGAGGACGTGATGGATGAGCTCCAATATCACACTTCCAAGCTGGTGGAGCGGTTTGAAGAGGCATCCATCCACATGCGTGTGAACCATTTCCTTCAACTTCCACCGAAGGTGACTGAGTTCTTCAATCATTTTGGGAAACTTGCCAGAGGGTTCAGAAAAAAGAAGATGAGGCTCTTAACATAGAACCTTGTGGACCTTGGAGAAGGATGGAAACCATCAATGTACTTTTTTGATCAAAGACCCATGATTTGTATCGAAATATTTATAATGAAGTGGAAGTTTTCATCCGTATCTGTGAGCATTTTTTTAGATGATATCTATCGAGGAGTGCATTCTCCCCTAGATACGTCATCAACTATATTTTTACCCTAAAAACGACGTGTTTTGTGTGTAAAAATAAGGACATTGCTAGTACGGGTGTGGCCCATCGAGGAGTAGATTCTCCCATGGGCTTGACACCAACTGCATTCAAACTAGAGGGAACCATACCAGTAGATTTGATTGCAGGATGAGTTTTCTTGCTATTGGTGTATACGACAGTCTTTCTGACAGTACTTTCACGATCGAATAAAGGATGATAACTTGCACATGCATGCATGCACACACACAAAATTTTTGATTGACTAATGAGTTGTTCTTATTCGCTCCACAGAGTCTCATCCTTCTGAGGATTCAAGAACCATTGCGCAACCTAGGAAAGGTAATACCAACCAAACCCGAGTTCACGATACCAGATCTCGGACCAGGATGGCTGCCAATGCGTCTGAGGAAGGAAGAAACTTAAACTCAGAAGTAGATGAAGTTCTCAACAATTGGCGATCTGAACCGTTTGTTGATGTTATTTCCATGAAGTAATTATGTTATTATACTAATTATGAACTGATGTTTACTTTCTTTGAGACATGAATGATAATGTAACACTTTGTTTGGTGTTTTCCTTTTGATTCCATCGTTTCTTTTCTCTATCTTTCATTTATTTATTTTGTTTAAGCTTTTCTGTCATAAATCAGACCCTTGCCTATACTTCTCCTATTCCTGACTTTTTCTTCCAGTGATACTTCTTCCACTAAAGATTTACCTCAGGAGAGGAACTTTGAAAACTCATTTATTGATTCCCTCGCGGTCACTGATGAATACAATCTTGAATCCGATGAGGAGGAAGAAGACATTGAAGAGTTCATAAAGTGGTGAAACGGTCAGAGGAAGGGATTAGCTCGAATGATGAGGTTGCAGAAGTGATCAATACGAGAATCGAGGAAGATAAGAAGGAGTTAAAAATAGTGGATAACCCAGTGCGAGAAGAAATGGTTGCACTATTCAAAGAATATCTGGATGTTTTTGCATGGTCCTACAGAGATATGACAGGTTTAGATCCTGAGATAGCAACACATAAAATTCCCTTATACCTAGATATGGCTCCAAAGAAGCAAAAATTAAGGAGAATGCATCCTGAGATGTCGCTGAAGATCAAGGAAGAAGTGACCAGCAGTTGGACGCTGGTTTTCTGTAAGTAGCTAGACACCCGGAATGGGTAGATAATATTGTCCCGATACCAAAGAAGGATGGAAGGGTCAGGATGTGCGTGGACTACCGAGACCTGAATAAAGCCAGTCCAAAGGATATTTTCCCCTACCTCATATTGATGTTCTTGTAGACAGTACAGCCAGAAGTCACAGGTTTTCTTTCATGGACGGGTATTCTAGGTACAATCAAATCCTCATGGACGGCGATGATAAAGAAAAGACAACTTTTATCACCCCTTAGGGAACTTTTTGTTACAAAGTGATGCCTTTCGGATTAAAGAACGCCGGGGCTACCTGCCAACGTGCTATGGTGGCATTTTTCCATGATATGATGCATAAGGAGGTAGAGTTATACGTTGATGATATAGTGGCCAAGTCCAAGGAAGGAGAAAGCCGTGTGGCAGTTTTGAGAAAGTTGTTCGAGCGGCTAAGGAAGTACAAGTTACGTCTCAACCCTGCAAAATGTACTTTCGGTGCATCCGCAGGGAACTTACTTGGCTTTGTTGTCAGTAGGGAAGGAATAAAGGTGGACCCTAACAAGGTGGAAGCAATACGTGACATGCCAGCACCTAAGACCGAGTGTGAAGTAAGGGGTTTTCTTGGAAGATTGAACTATATTGCGTGCTTCATTGCAAATATGACTAGCACATGTGAACCAATCTTCAAATTCCTCAGGAAGAATAATCCAGGAAGATGGGATGATGACTGTCAAGAAGCCTTTGATAAGATAAATGCATATCTACTGAATCCCCCAGTGTTGGTACCACCTACCCAAGTTCGTCCATTATTACTCTATCTCACCATATTGCCAACCTCAATGGGTGCAATGCTAGGACAACATGATGAATCTGGCAGGAAGGAGCAGGCACTTTATTATCTGAGCAAGAAGTTTAATGCCTGTGAGGCTCGTTATATGGCAATCGAGAAGACTTGTTGTGCACTAGTATGGGCCTCCAGAAAACTCAGATTGTACATGTTATATCACACCACTTGGCTAATTTCTCGAATGGATCCTTTGAAGTATATCTTCAAAAGTCCTTATATCTCCTTAAGGGTTTCGAAGTGGCAAATGATATTGTCAGAATTTGACATCAAATACGTGACCTAGAAGTCCATCAAAGGAAGTGTGATTGCTGACCATTTAGCAGAAAATCCTCTTGAGGATGGATGGCCTGTCAATTCTGAGTTTCCGGATGGAGAGGTAATGTCCCTTGAGGAAGACGAAGAATAGGAAGATGTGTGGAAAATGTATTTTGATGGAGCAGTCAATATACATGGCAGTGGTATAGGAGCAATGATTATCTCACCAAGTGGCAAGCAATACCCGAAAGCCGTAAAGCTGAAATTCGAAAGTACAAATAATATTGCAGAATACGAAGCAAGTGCTGGTGGATTGCAAATGGCACTTGAACTGGGTATAAAGCAGTTGAAAGTCTTCAGGGATTCAGCTTTAATCATTTATCAAGTCAATGGTGAGTGGCAGACCAAGGACTCAAAGTTGATCCCATATCAGAAATACTTGACTCAGTTGATTGCAAAGTTCGATGAGATTACTTTCTCTCATTTAAGTCGAGACAAGAATCAATTTGCTGATGCTTTGGCCACACTAGCTGCCATGACCAAGTTGGATATCCATATCGATGTCCAACCCATCCAAGTTAGAGTGCAAGATGAACCTGCATATTGTGCTCTTGTGGAAGGAGAACTCGATGGTAAGCCTTGGTATCACAATATCAAGCAATATATTCAGAATAGGGAATACCCGGTAGAGGCGACCGAAGTAAATAAAAAGACCATCCGAAGACTGGCTATGACTTTTTTCTTAAACAAGGAAATCTTGTACAAAAGAGGATATGATGGTACCCTACTCAGATGTGTGGATGCTCGTGAAGCTAAATGGATCATGATTGAAGTTCATGAAGGAATCTGTAGGACTCATGCCAATGGTCACATGATGGCTAGGAAGATCTTGAGAAGTGGCTATTATTGGTCTACTATGGAGTCAGATTGCATGGAGCATGTCCTTAAATGCCAAAAATGCCAGATGCATCCAGACTGGGTTAATGCACCTGCGTTTCCACTGCACAGTTTAGCATCACCATGGCCTTTTTCGATGTGGGGAATAGATGTCATCGGTCCCATTAATCCCAAGGCTTCCAATGGTCATCGTTTCATTTTGGTGGAGATAGACTGTTTCACTAAATGGGTAGAAGCTGCTTCATATGCCAGCATAACTCAAAGGGTGTTTCTCAAATTCGATCACGAAATGCTGCCATATGCTCTTCATGCTTATCGGACTAACATACGATCAAGTACTGGGGCAACCCCTTTCTCTCTGGTGTACGAGATGGAGGTTGTCTCACCTATCGAAGTAGAACTCCCTTCGCTAAGAGTCTTGATGGAAGCGGACTTAGAAGAATCCGAGTGGGTGAAAACTCGATATGAGCAGTTGAACATGATAGAAGAGAAAAGGCTGGCAGCTATCTGTCATGGGCAATTGTATCAAAACAGAATGGCAAGAGCTTTCAATAAAAAGGTTCACCCTAGAGAATTTCGTGCGGGAGACCTGGTCTTAAAGAAAGTCCTCCATAGTCAAGAGGATCCCCAAGGAAAATGGGCACCAAATTATGAAGGTCCTTATATTGTCAAACAAGCGTTCTCGAGAGGTGCTTTGATTCTGCAAAACATGGATGAGGAAGAGCTACCAAGGCTAGTAAACTCTGATGCAGTGAAAAAGTTCTACGCTTGAAGGCCCGCTAGGTTGAAAACCCGAAAAGGCAGCCTAGGCAAAAGTTAGGGTAAAAGAACAATGAAAACAAAAGAAAAACAAAGGCCCGCTAGGTTGAAAACCCGAAAGGGCAGCCTAGACAAAAGTTAGGGCATAAGAACAAGAGAAAGGCAAAGGCCCGCTAGGTTGAAAACCCGAGAGGGCAACCTAGGCAAAAGTTAGGGCAAAGAAACCTTAGGCTGAAAACCTGCAAGGGCAGCCTAGGAGAAGGATAGGGTCCAACACTTCTGCAAGCACCCACCATACTGCGGCAATTTTATCTGGCTGAGTATACTGGGGCAAAATTATTAAGGAATGATCGAAGAAGGTGTGTTTGAAGAATTAGAAACAGGAGCCAAGATCTGTGTCACCAAAAGGGTTGAAGGGAATCAATCAAATGAAAATCAAGGGACCAACACTGGGGCAAATTTTATGTGATTTTCGTAATTTTCTTTGCTTATCTTTGTTCTTTTAATCTTCATGATCCCTTTTGTAACTTTGTTCTCACTGTTATTGTCTCATAACAACCTAAATTCTCACATTAAGGCAAGAGGTTTTCTTCCACACTCCCCTATCGTGTTCACTCTCATGTCTCAGTAAATATAAGTTTAATGTTATGAATTGATAACTCTAATGGTAGCACCAATGAATGGTTTAAACCAAGAGGGCTCAATATGTCAGATTCAGTGGAAGAGGTAGCATGCACTGGACGACAAAAGAATGATGCAAATAAGCTTACCTAACATCCGGAGTTTATCAGATTCGTGGGTGACCAATGTTGTTAAAAGAATGAATGATGCCTCGTCCCAAAGTGGCCGATGAACAAGGGTTTGGTTGATCGAAGTTTTTCCAGGGAGCAAGTGGTTCTTTTGTACTCAAAAGGAAGGGATTCTCATTTGTTTCAGATCACTGATTATTTTCGAGCTTTGAGGCTCACCGCAATTTTATTTTCGAGATCTAAAGCTCATTGCATGTTTACTTTCTGTTGGACGAGGAGGTTCCGTCCGTTGCATGTTAATTTTCTGTTGGACGAGGAGGTTCCGTCCATTGCATTTAATATTCTGTTGGACGAGGAGGTGTTGTCCATTGCATATTTAATTTTCTATTGGACGAAGAGGTTCCGTCCACTACATGTTTGTCTTTGAGCTCTGAGGCTCACTGCATTTTTCTTCTCGAGCTCTGAGGCTCACAACAAATTTATTTTCGAGCTCTTAAGGCTCACTGCAATTTTATTTTCGAGCTCTGAGGCTCACTGCAAGTTTATTTTCGAGCTCTGAGGCTCACTGCATTTTTATTTCTGAGCTCTGAGGCTCACTGCAAGTTTATTTTCGAGCCCTGAGGCTCATTGCAAGTTTATTTTCGAGCTCTGAGGCTCGCTGCATATTTACTTTCCTATTGGACGAGGAGGTTCCGTCCACTGCAAGTTTATTTTCGAGCTCTGAGGCTCATGACATTTTTATTTCCGAGCTCTGAGGCTCACTGCATTTTTATTTCCGAGCTCCGAGGCTCACTGTAATTTTAAATTCGAGCTCTGAGGTTCATTGCAAGTTTATTTTCGAGCTCTGAGGATCGCTGCATATTTACTTTCCTGTTGGACGAGGAGGTTCCGTCCATGGCATTTTCATTTTCGAGCTCTGAGGCTCATTGCATTTTTACTTTCGAGCTATGAGACTCATTGTAATTTCATTTCCAAATTGTAAGGTTTTCTTCTAAGCTCCTCATGTTTTTCGTACAAAATATGTGTTCATTTTCTTTACTTGTTCATTTACTACAATACATGAGAAGTCACGACTAATCATGTCTTCTAGTATGAAACAAGTAAAGAGGGGCAACTGTGAACACCCATTTTTGTCCATTTTTTATTCTAATTCTCATGATTTTTGTGCTTCAAGGAGACTAATAATAATAAAAAGAAAAAAATGAAGAAAGTAAGGAACTCATAGCTAATTTGTTGTTGGTTCCATCCATCATGTGGGATTTGCTGTTGGACGGGGAAGTCCCGTCCATCACATATGGGACTTGCTGTTGGATGGGGAAGCCCCATCCATCACATTTATACTTGCTGTAGGACGGGGAAGTCCCATCCCGTCCATCACATTTGTACTTGCTGTTGGACGGGGAAGTCTTGTCCATCAAAACATTTGCACTTGCTACTTGCTATTGGAGGGGGAAGTCCCATCCATCACATTTGTACTTGCTGTTGGACGAGGAAGCCCCGTCCATCACGTTTGCACTTGCTGTTGGATGGGGAAGTCCCATCCATCATATTTGTACTTGTTGTTGGATGGGGAAATCTCGTCCATCACATTTGTACTTTCTATTGGACGGGGAAGTCCCGTCCATCACATTTGTACTTGCTGTTGGACGGGGAAGACCCGTCCATCACATTTGGACTTGCTGTTGGACGGGGAAGTCCCATCCATCACATTTGGACTTGCTATTGGACGGGGAAGTCTCGTCCATCCCATTTGTGGACGGGGTGCCAATGGACCATTGTTGGTCCCCGTCTAGTCATTACACTTTGCATGGTGGGCGGGGTGGTCTCGTCCAGTCATTACACTTGCTGGTGGACGGGGTGGTCCCGTCCATTGATTGGCACTTTGTGTTGGCACCGTCCAGTCATTACACTTGCTGGTGGACGGGGTGGTCCCGTCCATTGATTGGCACTTGTTGTTGGCACCGTCCAGTCATTACACTTGCTGGTGGATGGGGTGGTCCCGTCCATTGCTTAGCACTTGCTGTTGGGTCCGTCCAGTCCACTGTACTTGCCAATGGACGGGGTGGTCCCGTCCAGTCATTACACTTGCTGGTGGACGGGGTGGTCCCGTCCATTGCTTGGCACTTTCTGTTGGGTCCGTCCAGTCCACTGCACTTGCCAATGGACGGGGTGGTCCCGTCCAGTCATTACACTCGTTGGTGGACGGGGTGATCCCGTCCATTGCTTTGCACTTATTGTTGGCCCCGTCCAGTCCACTGCACCTGTCAATGGACGGGGTGGTTCCGTCCACTTCAATTATTTTAATTTCTTTTAGACGAGGAGGTTACGTCCACTGCAATTATCTTCCCTTGTTGGACGAAGACGTCCGTCCAGTGTATATCTACTTTTGCATATCTAAGTTTCTGTTGGGACGAAGAGGTGTCGTCCACTGCAATTTTATTTTCAGGCTGGAGGCTGAAGAATAAGGAAAGAAGAAGGAGAAGATAAGGAAGAAAGGATGAAGAAAACAAGGAGAAAAAGACAATCAATAAAAAGGAAAGGAAGCTGAGTTACGCCTCCTACCCACTTTACATACCAGGCAAGGCCTCTTTTCTTCCTCTACCCATTGGTCCTCATTCTTCCTTACCTCATCCCTTGTTTTAACCTGGTAACCCTACTCCTAACCCTAAAAAGCCATCATGCACATCAGACAAAAACCCCCATTTCCTTTCTCTTTTCAAGCGTGCAACCCCCACATCAAATCACCACCTTTCTGCTACTCATGCCACCCCGTCTGGGTACACGCTATTTTTGCTCAAAACCCCCCATCTCCTTTCTCTTTTCAAGCGTGCAGCCCTCACATCAAATCACCACCTTTCTGCTACTCATACCACCCCATCTGGACACACGTTATCTCTGCTCAGAACCCCTTTTTTTTTCTTTCACCTCCTCTATCCATTGGTCTTTTGTTTTTTCTTCCATCTCCTCCCTCGCCGTAACCTAGCAGCCTCACTCCTAACCCTAAAAAGCCTTCATACCCATCAGACAAAAACCCCCCATCTCCTTCCCTTTTCAAGTGTGCAACCCTCACATCAAATCACCATCTTTCTGTTGTTCAGAACGGCCCAAGCTCTAAGTATTCGTGCAAACCAACCTTGAAGTCAACGGAGAAGAAGTAAGAAGCCCTCTCCTCCGTCTATAAAAGGAGAGGAAAAAGAGAGGAGTAGGGGGATTTTTTGGGAGGGGAGAACACTGTTTTTGAGAGGAAACGAAAGATCAGAGAGGAGATAGAGAGGAAAGATACAAAGAAAAGAGAAAAGAAAGAGAGATTTTTGTTGTGAGGAAGTGAGATCAGAAATCTGAACTTCCTTTTCTCTTCTCTATTATTAGAAGTGGTTAAGAAGGAAGAGCTGAAGGAGCCAGGGAGATTGAATGTAAAGACTTCAACCTTAAAATCTTACCACAGGGAGTAAACAAAGTCATTCTTATTCTACTCCCGTTTGGTAATCTTTGTTCTTTTCGTTGATATTATTAATAAATTTCTCTTGGCATTCTTAATTCTCTATGCTTCTATTCTCTGAATAAGTTAGTAAAAAGTTTCATTTCTACGTTTCTGTCCCATTTTCAAGAGATAAAAATTATTTACTTTACATAAACAATAGAGGATGATCACTTGATTAAAACAACCCTTTTTTGGGTTGCCCTATGACATGTGTCATGTTTAACCCTTCAGATATAGAGGTTGCTCTGTGGACTTACGTGCCATGCTCAACCTCATGTAGTCTTAATAAAGAGGTTCACAACGGGTAAAACAAATATTTCAAAGTTACTAATAATTTACACAACTAATTTTGGGTAACCATTTATGGATGTTCTAGGGTGCCGTGGGGTTAAGTCTCCATGCCTTCCCTAGACATAATCGATTCCCGAACCCGAAGCTTCTTCTTGAAGGGTTTTCCAACTTTCCCGAAATTAAATAAAGTTGGTGGCGACTCCATGTCTTCTCTCGGAGAGGAAAAACAAGTCTCTTTTTCTTGGTCACTACAACCGTCAACAACACATGCATCAGACAAGACCTAGACAACACCACATCGGAGGTTGGCTTAAAGAGCTAATCAGAGGATCAGTGGGAAACAACAACTTTGTTGGTGGTAGATTCAATTCCGTCAAGACTAGAAAACCCCCGTCCAATGTAATGGTGGATCAATGGGTAAAGAATTCTGCCACGGCTCGTTATCCAGAGTTACGAAAGCAGAAATGGGTCAGTAAAAACAAGTTCAGTGACCACAATCCACCCTTTTAGAATGAGGATTACAGAAAGGGCCAACTAGCCCAGAATGCTCAGATGACAGGACCTGGCTTGTCAGGACCATCAACTCAGCCGGCCATCTCTAAGAGCCAAAAGAGGAGGTTGCAAAGGCTCCGACAAGCTTAAAAGAAGAAGCTTGTCAGGCAAGTAGGTGTCACCATAAAAGAGATGCCTTCGCAGAATACTGGTTGTTTGGTTGCAATGGCTGATAACGTAGTTGACAAGAGTGGATTTGTCAAATTGAAGAGCGTGATAGAGGCTCACCCGATGGAGATTGACATGAGGGTGCCTGTTACTCAAAATAGGTCAAATAAGTCCATATCCCAGGTCTGTGTAGCAGAGAAAAAGGACTTAGCAATGTCGTCACCACCAACAAAATCCAAAGGCAAATGGCCAGTTGGATTGGCAGACATGGAAAAGGTAGCAGGGCTTGAGAAGAAGTTCGAGGCGGGATGTAAGATTGTCAGTTGGCAACATTCAAACCTGAATGTGATTTGACCAAAGAGGAATTGTCTTTTGATGCTGTTATTGAGGCATTAAACGATCTAACTAACATCATCAAGGCACTAGATAACTGTGGTGTAGGGGTAGCCCAGCCTTTGTCAGAAAGATCAGGATCAGACGATGACGATGATTTGAGAAGAAATCATGGAAGAAATGTAGGAAGTGCATTCTTAGACGAGGATCTAGAGAATGAAATCATCCTGGAACTAGGCATGAGAATGAATATAGGATTAATTTCCGTCATCCCAGCGGAGTATGAAGGATATCTTGAAGTGGATGTTTCCGACGATGAGGATATGGTCGACAATGACAGAAATCCAGATGATTTTTGGATGTATGTCCAAGAGAATTTGGTCACCGTATTTGACAATGTAGCCGAGTTAGAAAAGCCCACTGATGAACAAAGAAATCATTTAAGGCCATTTCATGTAAAGGCTATAATTGATGGGAGACCCACTAATAGAGTTCTGATTGACGGAGGAGCTGCTGTTAATTTGATGCCTAGGGCAATGTTTAGGAAGCTAGGAAAAGATCATTCGGACTTAATTCCGACAGACATGGTCGTCACTGATTTCAGTGGCAAAACGTCTCCATCAGATGGTGTCGTACTTCTCAATATCCAGGTTGACATTGTCGAGAGAATGACATTGTTCGTGATAATTCCAGCCAAATCAAGCTACAACTTATTACTTGGCAGGGATTGGATTCATGTTGTGGGAGCAATTCCTTCGACAGTGCACCAGAAAATAATCTTGTGGAATGAGCAAGATTAAGTGGAGATCGTAGAAGCAGACGATAGCGTGTGTTACGTCCAGCAGTCACATGTGGATTTCAAAGTATATTTGCCAAATGTTAGACCTGTGACTGCCAACGAAGGGGTCATTGACAAAGATGCGTTAAAAGCAAGCCTTCTCGGTCAGTTTGGCGTAGAGATAAAGGAAGAGACCGACAAGTCTCGGCCCAGTTCCGACAATGAGCCTTGAAACACACCTGAGAAGATTGTCGGCCTATATGACCGAAGAACACACTTCAGAGAGTGTGTTGGTAGATTGTATCATTGACGACGGCCCTTTGGGTTCTGAGAAAGGAACTGAAGTTAAGCAAAACGTTGAAGTAAAAGATCCCCTAAAAGAAATAAATTTAGGGACGGAAGAAAAGAAAAGGCCCATTTTTATCAGTGCTTTTCTGCCAGAGGATTACAAATAAAAACTTGTCAGATTAATTGCGGAGCATAAAGATTGCTTTGCATGGGACTATGATGAAATGCCTGGTTTAAGCAGAGATCTTGTTGAACACCGGCTGCCACTTAGGGAAGATTACAAGCCTGTCAAACATGCAAGTAGAAGGTTTACTCCAGAGGTAGTGCATAAAATCAAAGAGGAAGTGCAAAGACTGCTTAAAGCAAAGTTCATTCGAACAACCAGGTTATAATAAAATCTTTATAGCCGAAAAAGATGTGTCAAAGACTGCCTTCAAGTGTCCAGGAGCAATTGGGACATATGAATGGGTTGTCATGCCTTTCGGTTTAAAGGATGCAGGAGCCACCTATCAACGAGCAATGAACACGATTTTCCATGATGTGATTGGAAAGTTCATAAAAGTATATATTGATAACGTGGTTGTCAAATCCAAAACCAAAGATGACCACTTAGAGCACCTGAAGCAAGGGTTTGGAAGGATGAGAAGACACAACCTCAAAATGAACCCAGAGAAGTGTAGCTTCGGAGTGTCAGCAGCCAAAATTTTAAGCTTCCTAGTTCACAAAAAAGGAATTGAGGTGGACAAAAATTAAGCCAAAGCGGTTATGGAAGCCTCAGCACCGACAAATAAAAAGGAACTACAATCCTTCCTGGGAAAGGTTAACTTTCTAAGAAGGTTTATATCAAATCTGTCGGGAAGAACAAGAGTATTTGCACCGTTGTTCAAGTTGAAAGCAGAGCAAAGCTTCATATGGGAGCCTTGTCACAAGAGGCTTTTGACTAGATCAAGCAATACCTAGTCAATCCACCGGTCATGATGCCCGCAGTGCCTCGTCGACCGTTGAAGTTGTACATATCAGCCCAGGATATTATCTAAGTAGAGTCCTCAATGATGCTGAAAGAAGATATAGTGCAATAGAGAAGTTATGTCTAGCATTGTATTTTTCTTGTACAAAACTTAAATATTATATGATGCCATGTAATGTATTCGTTATTTCCAAAACTGATGTTATAAAGTATATGTTGTCAAAACAAGTTCTTAATGGACGTATCGGTAAATGGACCATTGCTTTGTCAGAATATTCTTTACAATATGTACCATCTAAAGCTGTCAAAGGACAAGCAGTAGCTGACTTCTTGGTAGAACATCCAGGATTGGATGTGCCAGAAATGTTGTCAGTTTACAACCCTGGAAACTTTACTTTGACGGATCAAGGCATCAAGGAGGTAGTGGAGTAGGAATCTTAATCGTGACTCCACAAGGAACTCCTACTAAGTTCATGTTTGAACTTAAGTATCCATGTTCCAACAATGAAGCTGAATATGAAGATTTGATTGTTGGATTAGAGATACTAATAGAAATTAAAGCACGAAATGTGCATATCTTTGGGGATTCTCAATTGGTTATCAAACAACTTACTCAAGAATATAAGTGTCAACTACAAATTGACAAAATATTGTATCATAGCTAGTAAGTTAATGAAGAAATTCGATGACATAATTGTCAAATATATTCCCAGAAATTTAAATCAAGAGGCTAATGAGTTGGCTCAAATAGCCTTAGGATACAAGATATCTCAAAAGACTTTGTCAGGACTAATGGAAATCAGAGAATTATTATATCCATTAGAAGAAAGAGATATTTTGGTAAATGATGTAATTCTACCTAATGACGGGAGGTTGCCAATAATTGAATATTTGGAAAATCCAAGTCAAAATGTATATAGGAAAATGAAATACAAAGCATTAAATTACACAATGCAAGGAGGACTGTTATATAGAAGGTATGTTGACGGGACTTTACACAAGTGCCTGAGTGAGCAAGATGCTTATTTGGCTCTGTCAAAAGTCCATGAGGGCATATGTGGAGCCCATCAGGCAGGGGACAAAATGAAATTGGTTCTTCGACAAAGTTTGTATTATTGGCCAACTATGATTAAAGATTGCATTTTGTTTGCCAAGTCTTGTGAACAATGTCAGAAACATGGCCATATACAAAATATACCGGCCAGCGAATTGCATCCTATTGTCAAGCCTTGGCCATTCAGAGGATGGGCTTTGGATTTGATTGGTCAAATACATCCTACTTCATCGAAAGGACATCAATTCATTCTAGTTGGAGTGGACTATTTTACCAAATGGGTAGAAGCAGTTTGCCTTAAAGCAGTTACCCAGAAAGATGTAATTGATTTTATTGAAAATCATATAGTTTGTCGGTTTGGAATTCCACAAACGTTGACAACTGATCAAGGGTCAGTTTTTACTGGGAAGAAAGTTATACAATATGCCAGCTCTAGACAGATAAAGATGCTCACATCTACTCCGTACTATGCACAAGCTAATGGCCAAGTTGAGGCCATAAATAAGATTATTATTGGTCTTATTAAAAAGCATGTGGGTCGACAACCTAGGAACTGGCATAACACTCTTGACCAAATACTGTGGGCATATACGAATTCACCCAGACAATCGACAGGAACCTCGCCATACGGGTTAGTATATGGACATGATCCTGTATTGCCTGTCGAAATCAATCTTCAGTCAATTCATATTCAAAGACAAGATGACTTGTCTGTCGACCAATATTGGGATGCAATGTTGGATGAATTAGACGAATTAAGCAATGAAAGGTTGATTGCATTGGAGAATTTAATTCAACAGAAAGAAAGAATTGCAAAATTTTACAATAATCGAGTGAAGTTTAAATTATTCAAAGTAAATGACTTAGTATGGAAAGTCATTTTGCCTATGGATAAAAGTCGTCGATAGTTCGATAAATGGTCACCAAAATGGGAAGGACCATTTAAGATTTCTAAAGCATTTACTGGGAATGCTTATGCACTCGTCGATGAGACACCCCGATGTGCCCCATCGTATTATTACATTAAAACCTTAATATTTATTTACTTAATCGCTCGCTTATCATTGAAAATACGTAAAAATTAAAACTTAATTAATAATTATATAACTTATGCAGATATAAAACATACCAAAACTATATTACATAAATATACACCTGTTTATTTATTACATTACCAAAATACTGTTGAGGGTACCCTCTCAGTAGGATCCCTCACAGGCATAAACTGCACTACAGACATACTTAGTGGAAATATAAATACTCCTTAGACACACTGGCCATAATGTCTATACTCTACTCGCCATGGATCACAGCTCGACCTCCAAAGATCTGGTTCATTCATACGGAGTTCCATCTAACTCCTCAGCAATTGGTTCCTCCATCGGGTCTTCTCGTACGATCACATCAGAAATAAAATACAACACACAAAGATATAGGGAATAAGAAACAGTTCTATCATCAAAAAGCGGAAAAGAGTAATAGTAAATTATACAGTAATTGTCACAGACACGCATCACTCAAAATCAACAATCATCCTCAATTAACTATATCATCCTCTACCCTCAGCCCATGCAACTAAAACTTTATACTGATGTGGCCATCTTCACTCCTGTCACATTAGTCAGTAGTCCAGAACGGTCCAGTACCAATAACTTTCGAACGCATCAAAGACTAAACACTTATTAGTCTAAAATGGTCCAGTGCCAAGATCATACGAACTCGTCAAGGAATATCATTCCATAACGGTTCGTCAAGGAACATCCTTCCATAACGGTCCAGTGCCAAGAACATACGAACTCGTCAAGGAATATCATTCCATAACGGTCCAGTGCCAAGAACATGCGAACTCGTCAAGAACTAAAGAGTATTACGGTAGTCTACCTCGGCATCCACATCCGTAGGGCACTCACCCGTAATATCCGATATCCCCAAAATAGGATATCCTGACCTCGTGTGTTCCACTCACACGGCTGTGACTAACAATACCTCGATAAATGAATCTCCCTAATTTAAATCAATAACAACCTAGTGCCTCAACCTTCCATCAAAGTCTCAACACCTTTTTCCTCTTAGATAAAACCACTTAATTAGGCTAGGCACCTCTAAATCACCTTTATTCTCTCACCCAAACAATTATCTCCCGAACAACACATATCCTTACTTAAAAATCAGCTAAGCACAATATTAAAAACCAGGCAGATCATGCATAACACAATATCATAAAATAATTCAAATACCACAAAATATCACATAAGCAATGAAATAATAATAATAAATTCAATCAACCTCAGATAAGATAAAATCATCCTAATGTCGATAAACCTTCAATCCCCAAATCACCATTGGTTTTACAGAAAAGGTTTCCAATATGATTTTGGTCTTGTCGATTACTCAACTACTAGTAGGGTTTAGGTCGCCCTACACAATTATCATATAATCTACTACTTATCGATTTCGATGATAGGTTGATTCTTTTCCCCACCTGAGTTAGCACCGGAAACACGTACACAACGATCCTCGTTATCCCGCCACAAGTTAACATAACCACCTTCATTCAAACAACATAACTATAATTAAGCAACTAACAACCATCTATGACACTTTAGGGCTAGGTTCGGCCAAGACTTAGAAAATAGGTTTAGGATTATCTTCTCAATGCCATCTTTTGGATCCTAGTTACTAGAGTCTTAACTAACATAGATTACTTATTACAAGACTAAAATTTGAAACAAAATCCTCTAACCTTTAGGGTTAGGGTTTCGGCCCATATTAGGAAATTAAGCTAGAGATTTTTTTTTTGGACCTAAGCTCTTGGATTTAAGCTATACATGTATTATAGAACTTAAGTCAACTACTAACATTCAAAACAAACAACAAAACACCAAACCCATTTTCCTACCTAGGTTCGGTCATTAATGGTTAATAGGGAAGGAAAATGATTTTGATCACATGCTCTTGGATAATTGAAGGAGGGATCATAACTAGATCATAGAAATTGGTTTCATATTTTTATGATTTTTCTACAATTTTCTAAAATTATTTGAAGTTCTAGATCTAGGAATGGAAAAATATGATTCATGGCATAAACATGAGAAATACATGAATATGAAAGCTTATATGATCAAGGAGATGAGATTTTACCTCTTGAAGATTGAAGAAATGAAGAAAATGATCAACCTTCACTAAGCTGAAATCTGGACAGCTTGAGGGTGTGATGGTATTGTGAGTGTATCTCACAATATACTCATCCAAAAATTACGAACTTTGGCTTTATAGAAAGATAAGAAGAAAAGGAACAACTTTGGTGTTGAAGGTTTCATTTGGTTCTGATCATAACATGGGTGAAAAGGGACTTCTTTCTGCTGTTTCGTGGATTGCTGAGAATTTTGGGCAGTTTCGGTATTTTGATCCTATATCCCACTACACTTATCCGTTTTCGATTATCTTTAGCTTGTTGGAAAGAAGAGAGAAAGAGGAACAACTTTTATGTTGAGTGTTTTCCGAGTTTCAGAAAGGAAGAGGATCATATGTTTGGTGGAAATTCGGTGTTCTTAGGGTTTTGTAACTTAGTTGGTGAGGAAGATGACGAGAATGAAGATGAGTGAAATGGTGAGGGAGGCCACGGTTTTGAAGAGTATTTATAGGCTAGATTTAGGCTTTGTTTGGTTATAAGGAATTGATTTAATGGGTTTTGTGATTATTTAATTAATATAAGTTTAACCATAGTTAATAATTAACTTAACTAGGGTTACTTTGCTTAACTATGGTTATTAAATATGTGGCTCACATTTGATGGAGGTGTGGCTGATTTTGGGCCACACAAAGTGACTCACCAATGAGTCACCGATCTTATCCGTTAGCGGTTCCCGAAAATTCCGTGACGCACTCAAATCGTTTACCCGATTTCAGTTTTTGAGAGGAAAATAATGAAACGAAAGAAAAATGAAATAGGTAATATTTATTGGAGGTGGATGCACGAAATTGGAGAGATGTGGGAGGTTTTCAACCACGTAAATGAGTGGTTAAGAGTGCGTAGATGCGTCTTGTTAATACCCGCGAAAGCTTGGGGGTATTTTGGTCTTTTTTCCTAAATGTCATGATTACTTGCATTTAATGCTCATAAATGCTTGGTGACTCATCCTCCATGAGTCATCATGTATGACTAGCTGTCCCGATCTCTTGACGGGTCTCTGCACTTCCCTTCTCGACTCCGTCGGTTTCCCGATTAGGGTTTTACGCCCGTATAAAAGCGTAATATTTCGTTTTCGACTGAAAATTTTCAAACTAATCAAACTCGTTGGAAATATGATTTAAATATAAATCATTTCGTTCACGAGTCAAAATTAGGTTTTCTGATCATTAAAATCTTCTTGTCGGTGAAAACACCAATCGCTTTTTCATCCAGAACTTTTACCAAACTTCGTCCGAATAAACATAATATTTTATTTCTGATCAGAAATTTGGAAAGTAGACTTCCTCACGGACAAAATATAAAAAATCTACAAATTTCATTTTTCGGGTCAAATTAGGGTTTTCTGTCAGTATAAAATTATACTGTCAGTTAAAAAAATGCAAACCGGGCTCCGTCTGAATTTTCAACCCAAAATTTCACCGTAACCTTCTACCATAAGAGAGACTATGAATATGATTTTAAATTATTTAAAATCACTTTCTAACTCTCAGATTAAAATATAATTAATTATATTTTAACCGGTTAAACAGCGTAATTAAAAATCAGGCTGTTACAGTCGACATTGATACTGGCTTAAGAATAAAGTCAATTAATGGCAAGTATTTCAAAAAGTATAAGCCGATGATGCTAGAAGTAAAAATTGACAGTAAATGAGATAGAACATAAGTTTTAGTCATTGATTTGGCAATACAATTTTACATTGTCAAAAGTACATCTTGTCAGTTAAAGCTAACTCATTCCCAAGAGAGCGGGCTGGAAACTGACGGTTGGCATACATAGATGTGTGTTGAATTATGAGCATTAAAAAAGATAAGTTAAAAAGATGCTCAGTTGACATACACAAAAAAAAAGTCAACTAAACTAAGATTGAGAATTTTTTATTTCTTCCCAAGCCTTCTCCAGAGCCTCTCTGTCAGCCTTGGCTGCCAGATATTCAGATTGTATGGCTATTAGAATGTTGTCAATAGTCCTGGCAGTCACCCCTGACTTTTTAGATTCATCGTCAATTTGATTGACCCTTTTTTTTTTGCTGTCCGACAGAGTTTGTGCAAGTTGAGGTTTTTTCTCTTTAGCTTGAGTTAAGGCAACTTCTAAGTCAGCAATCACTTTGTCTACTGCCAAGTCAGCTTTGACGTTGTCAGCAATGACATGAATCTTTTGTTCTCTTGTGGCCTTCATGGTGCGTAGAGTCCCCAACATATTGTCCCTGCTGGTTTCTTCGACTTCAAAAGGGGACATAACGTCATTGATGGTTGACAATTTGTCTGTCAGACCATCAAAGTAGTCTTGGATAGAGGCCAAAGTGCCCCTGCTTGAAGTTGGTAGATTGTTCTTAATTGGATTAAGTTGTTGGAGAAGATTGGCCATGGTCGAACGGACGACTGAATCTGAACATAGGATGTCAAGTGGATGCTTGAAAAGGGATTTCATCTCTTGCATAAACTTGATAACTTGATAATCACTCGAATCTTACCCTGTCAAATTTGAAAAATGGGCAGATCTTGATGAATTCTGATGACCAGACTCCGACAAAAAAAAAATCAATTAAGTTTTCAAGTTTAGAGCCAGGAACTTTCACTGGTTTAACGACAGTAGACAAGGTGTCTGTCGGAAGAGGTGGAAGATGTGACTGAGAATTAGAGTTTGTTTAGGAGTTGGTGAAGAATGAATTGGTTGTTCAGGAAGATTGATGGCATCAAGATTGGTGATTGTTGAAGTTTTACCTCTCTCCCTAAGCCGTCGAAAGACAAAACTTGGGGGGCATCTGTTAGGAGTGAATTTTCAAATTTGAGATTTTGTTAGACAGACAGAAAGAGGCTACATAAAAATTGAGAAAGAAGTCCCAAAATTGATATATACTGTTTTGGCTAAAATAAAGTTGACAAGTCCTAAGTCGACAGACGGAATGTTGACAGAAAAAATTGACATAAAGAAGAACGTCGAATTCAAAAGATTATAGAAGAATTGACAAGTGTGGAGTTGACAATGAGTTCTTCAGTTGACATGTCAGACAAACAAGGTCGTCGAAAAGTAAAACTTGGGGGGCATCTGTTAGGGGTGAAATTTTTTATTATTGACGGATGCATTTCGACAGGCCGACGAAGGAATCAGAGTAATGACTAATATTTTCTAAGTATTAAAAATATTTAGTTGACAAGAAAATACTGGTCGACAGAAAGGATAAATTGACAACCAAACTTTTTGACAAAGTATTAAGAAGAGTTGTCAAACATACAGAGAAGTGTGAAAATGGCTAAGTCCTCAAGACTGACAAGGCATTAGCAAGATAAGTTGTCAAGCAGCCAGACCGTCGAAGACGATCAAGTTGACGCGGAGCGGTTCAAGAAATTGAGCAGTTATCAGAGTTGTTTGACAAGCAGTTTAAATTTGAAATTTAGAGAACTGCCAAGATACATGGCAATCATTTAGATAGGAAGTTACTACTAGGTAGTTATTTTATTTGCCTATAAATACTAGTTATTACAACTAATAAAGGTTGGAACTTGAAACATTCTACATGTCTCGATCACACAGCAGACTGACGGATTAACTCAAGTACTCTTTCCACCCTATTATTATCAATACAATGTTCAATTTGAATACAATATTGGTTCATTTCCTTCAAGTTCTTCAAATACTTTCCAGTTTATTCGTCATGTTCTTCATAGTGTTCTTACACTTCTTTATTTTATTGCCATCAATATTGTGATGGCGGATTCATCTTATTTCTATGTTAATTTTTATTAACTTTTAATATTTCTTCAACATGCATTTTCCAATTTATTTATAATCATCTTCAAGTTATTTCTTTAAAATTCATTATTTTTCTATAAAATAATACTTGTTTAATCCAGTTTTCCTTTACTCTAATATTATAAGTAGTTCCTAGTTTTTGACATCTTTTGCGTAAATTAACATTTTCATTTGTTTCAATTCAATTTTCCAGAAATTGTTCTTCATCAACTTTAATAAATAAATAATACCTTTTCAATATTAATTCATTTGTAGTGTTCTTACATTTCAAATCTAAATTTTACTTCATGCCAAATATTCATATTTAATGACTTAGTATTTCATAAACTATTTCCATTATCTTGGGAGGTGACTTGATACACATCCTACACATCTCGATCACACAGCAGATTGACGGATTACATTCAAGTATTCCCTCCATCCTTCTTATTTCAATACTATGGCAAATTCAATGTCATTTTCATCCTTTTTGTTCAAGTTCTTTACTTGTTCCTTTTAATTTTCAGTATTTCTCTCAAGTTCGTCTTTTAAGTTTATTTTATTTCTTGCAAGTAGTGTCATTTAGATCTTTCTTTACTTCGCTTTCCTTTTCATTATAAACTTAGTACGATTAGGAAGTTATTTTCTATTAAATAACTGTCTTTTTCTTTTAATTTCAAACTTATCTTTTAAAGCTTGAATCATTTATTTTCAAAACTCATTATTGTCTGTTTTCAAAACTCATTATTGTCAATGCTTTATACCTCTTTGACAAATTTACATAATCGTTTGACACCAAGTCTTTGCCAGCATTTCCTAATTTGGCTTTAACTGTCAAATTCATACTTGACAGACAATTCATACACACATTCTGACGAGATTACCGCATAACTCGTAGGTCCCACACTCGTCTGATCTATAATTATTTGTCACGAAGGAATTTTTGGACACCAAACCAAAAACCAACGTTAACACCTTGTTCCTTATGGTCTTATTTGTCTTGGCTGTGCTATGGTTTGTGAAAATGTACCTTGTTATTAACTTTGTATTTTGACTAACTTTAAGCACTTCTTATGCTTATGTTAGTTCCTTTTTCATTGAATTTTTTTTGTTAAGCAAAAGTATATTAAAGAAGAGTACAAGGAGTGCTCAAACCTGAAATTTAGCTTATAAAAAAGCATCTACAGGAAAAATGACTGAAAATGTTGTTTGTTACATTAAAAATCAGAAATAGGGTTATACCCGCAGCCCCAAACAACTTCTTGCGCTTTAAATGTGAGAGACAATGAGGAGGGGATGTTGAAAAACATGGCAGGGAAGAGGGGAAGAAGAGAAAATTTTTAGAGAAAAACTGAAAGTCTGTATTGATCAAATGGTAAAAGTTGATACATTGAGTGTTTAGTTGTGCTTATTTTACTATGTAAACTAGTTAACCAACCAACTAACCTCTAATTTATAACTGCCTATATCTCTAAAGGGGGTCCCCTATGGGAATAACCCCCATGTGATATTCATGGGTCGATATTCTTGATGTTTGGAAGATGATATAGGGCCTGTTTGTTTACTGTTTTTGAAAATAGTATTCTTGTTTTAAGAACAAAGAATAATAAAACTTGTTTGATAAGAGTGTTTTATAAAAATTGATTCTGAAAACAATATCTATTTTTTTTTGTTTTTAAAACTAAAATTAGAGAATATCCTTGAATTGTTTCAGGGGCAGACCCACATAGGGCTGATGGTGTGCACCTGCACCCCCTCAGTTTTTTTTTCAAAAAAATTTATAACTATACTATATTCATTTTTTTGCCCCCCATAGTAAACATTATTGCGCCCATGCCATTGGTTCTGCCTTACACTGACCTATCCCCAGTCCTCACATGACAGCTCCAAGCCAAGGGTCCACCAGCTTCAAGCTTCTTCCTCAAACAACACAGGACAACCACCGCCGGCACCGACCGTTCGCCAGCCTGAAAGTTGTTCGCATCTGACCTCTCTCTCTCATCTCTAATGTCTCTCACTCTTAACACCGCCTCATTTGCATAGCTTAAGTACCGTCAACCTTGCACACTTGGTTTTTCCTCTCCACCGTTTGATAGTCGACCGCCCGCCACCGCCGCCGATCGACAACCACTGCTCATAGCACAACAAAGCTTGACGTCGACGCCAACATTTAGTGTATTCGACCTATTCCCATTTTATCCCCCTTTCTCATACTTATAAATTTAATGTTAATAAATTTGGTCCCGTTCCTCTTTCATCCCCACTTCCCAGTGTATTCTACCTATTCCTCCTCAGCAAATTTGTTCTGATTCACTCTATTTTTATCAAATTTGGTTGATTGATCATGCAATTAGGATGATAACTAACATGTTTATGATGACAATTTCATGTAATTTTCTCTTGATAATGGTTTATTGCAAATATTGATAGGTTAGGGTTTTTGTTGAGTCACCGGCAAGTGTACCGGGTCGTCGCAAGTAATAAATAAACACGGTAAGAATTTATCGAGGTCGAACACGAGGATTGGGCTACCAATTCAACTAATTCGCGAGAAATTCGATAAGTTGGTCAAGTAACAGAAAGTGGTTGAGAGAGAGAATAGGATCGCAATCAAATTAACAATTCTAATAAAACTAAGGTATTAAAATCTGGAATTAAAGTATCTAAGGTCTCAAATCCACCTACCCAATCATGCATAGTACCCAAGTGATGATGATTCTTTCCTAAGTTCAATTACAATGTCAACCAGGACCCCCAAATTCTCCTATATCCACTGTCGTGCTTAATAGGACGTATTCGTTGATTGATTTAATTACTTACTAGGTCTCATAACCCTAATCATCAAACTCTATTAAACCTGGTTCCTATAAGGTTGCACCGATCTCCTACTCACTCTCGTGCAATAGTCGATCGATGATCCCAATTCAAGTTCTAAAACGTGAATTGCCTCCTAAGCCTCATCACGTTTAACTAGTCAATCACACATGCATATGATCAACGCAATCAAATCAGAATTGGAAAACATTAATTGTGAAAAGGGAGAGAAACATACATCACATCGAATTCTACACCGCCATGGGTGGTTTCATTGATCCCCTAGACGAGGGGATTAGCTCCTCATGCCCGTAACGACAAACGAACAATCAGAATTAACCACCATTGTAAAATAAAAGAAGAAAAGAAGTAGACGCAGCTCCAGAAACAAGGATTCGGCTTAAACTGATCTAAACAAGTGGGAAAACTACGATTTTCGGATCCCCTTTTCTGATTCTGAAACAGCAATATATAGAATTCCGGATCTGCGCTCGCTCGCGAGGCGAGCAATATCTCGCCAGGCGAATATTAAAAATGGCGCGCTTTCAAATTGGACTCTCGCGAGGCGAGAGTATGTTCGCGAGGTGAGTATTCAAACTTTAATCTGTCACAGCCGTGACCTTCATCACGGCTAGGCCGTGATGGTCTCTGTCTTCCAGGGTCTTCAGGCTCTCGCGAGGCGAGCAGACTCTCGCGTGGCGAGACAGAATTGATGACTGTTGCTGTTTTGCTGATCTTCAGGCTCGTGAGGCGAGCATCCACTCGCGGGGCGAGTATCTCCAGAATGGCAATTTCCCCTGTTTCTTGACTTTCCTTGGCTCTCAGAGCTTCACTTCTAACCTGAAACAATAAAAAGAAACAAAAAGCGTAATTCTATTCGAAATAGACTAAAAACTACTAAAAATGCCTAGAACGAGTCAAAGTCTAACTTAGGAACAAAACAAGGCCAAATTTGGGTGAAAACGAGATTGAACTCGAATAATTAGCACAGAAACCACAGTCCATTAGTTATAAAACTAGATAAGCCAGAGGCTTATCAAAACACCCCAAACTTAAACCTTGCTTGTCCCCAAGCAGGCTAAAACTCAAAAAGACTCAAGACTTGGCAAGCTTAAAGGATTCAATCAGTTTCGCACAAATTTCATGCAATCTTTAACAAAACAGTTTTTCTTCAATGATTTCCCCCCTTGCATCAATGTAATCCCCACATTCATTTACTTTAAACATTTGAGAACTTCATCATTCATGCATTCATTAATCTAAGTTGAGGATCCAAGTTACACACAAAAGGGAGATCACCAAATTCAAACAATTGCCTTCCTCACAAGGGCATTTAGTAATTCACACATTTGCTCAAATTCGTCTAGGCTATCAACTTTTCACTCAATTTCACATATCAAGAGCACTTCCCATGAATTTGATTTTCATCTCAAAAATGGTTCCCACGAAAACATGCATGCAACATCAGAAGGTCTTATAAAGATTGTAATGGGGCCTGACTGAGGGTAGGATATTCAAGGATACTAGGCTTAAGTCCCTAGGAACTAAGAGAGCATGAGCATTTGACACATCTTCCAATCAAATACCTTTTTCCATTTTTTTCTTTTTGCCTTGGGTGACTACAGCCTTTTCCTTGCTAATCTTTTTGCTTTGCCCCTTTTCTTTTGGCAATTTATTTTGATTTTTTTTCTCTTTTTTTTTTGCCTTGGGTTTCAACCTTTATTTTTCTTTTTCTCACCCCAATATGACACATCACCTTGTAGCCACCCCAAACTTAGTTTCTCACAATCCTTCTCTTGCTAAGCTTCCATGCTCTCCTAATCCTAAGATTGGGTTAACATGGTTTTTTCCAGATTTTGGCTTATAATATAGGGTCATCAAGAAACAATAGGCTAATTAGGCTCAATGTGGCTAACTAGGGAACATGCATTAGGGATGGTCCTTTTTAGGCCAAGTAGCTATTTCAAAGAAAATTGCCTAAATCATTTGATGCAACACATAAACATGCAAACCATGAAGAGATTCAAGCAAATTCGGGAAAGTGCAACTTGAAAGTAATCCACACAATCAAAAACAAAGTTGGAGGCTCAAATGCTCACATGGACATTTTTGCAAATTGTTTGACCGAGATACGATTCCTAGTGTGTGCACCCCCTCACCCCAAACTTGTCATAAATCAAGCAATCACAATAAGGTTTCTCGAAGTTCAATTTTCAATTTTTCACATGGGGATCAACTTTTCTATTATCAGAACCTAGGGGGAAATCATCAATGGTCAAAATAATTCATGCAATCAATCTATGCTCAATTTAATTAAAATCCCACAAGCTTGCCAACACAACATTCATACACAAACTCTTGATCTTCTCAAATTATTCAAGAGTGACAAACAAAAACAAGAACAAAAACAAAAACAAGAGTGAGGAAAGGAGAGGGTGCTCCCTGATCAAGTTTCCATGGTTGCCTCCTCATCCAATTGGTCTCACGGGCTTCCTTCTGTTGCATAGCATCCTTGAAGAACTCCTGCAAATTAAAACCTTAATTGCAGATTCGCAAGGCGAGAGATAACTTGCGAGACGAATCTGGAAAAATTGTTTTTCACACTTTCCAGAATCGCGAGGCGAGTAGTATATCGTGAGGCGAATGTGGAATTCCAACAGATGATGATACCCAGAATCGCGAGGCGAAAGTAGCCATCGCGACGCGAGACAGAAATGCGAGCAAGCCTCCAAGATTCAGGGCTTCTGTCTCGTGTGGCCACTGTTGATTCGCGTGGCAAATCAAGCTTCTTTTTATATTTATATTTATATATATATATATAACAGAAACTAAAAATAAAGGATACCGAGCTTGGGTTGCCTCCCAAGTAGCGCTTGTTTAACATCCCGAGCTTGACTTATTAAGAAGCATCCACCTGGATCCCATAGCCTGTGGTATAAGGGCCAAGAGATGCTCATCATGCGAGATCCTCCACCCGGATCCCATGGTTTGTGAAGTGGCAATTGCAGAAGCAATACGAATCTATTCACAATTCCACCTAGCACGAGTGTGAAAGCTCCATTGACCTCTGCAATTATAAACTCACTTCCTCTCGGGTCAAATGGTATTTTCACAAGGACGATTAACAGACAAGTTGAGGGGGCTAGCTTTCCAGTGTCCACACATGCATTTAAGCCAACATAGTTATCCAATGCAGCATTTTCAGGTTGCTTGGCAAGCATGGTGGAGTCCACTACCACTTTATCTTCATTTTGAACTCTACCCCCTTGCTCCGGTGCCTTGTCACTTGTCAACTCCTCTTTCTCCGGTTGCTCTTCCTCAACATGTGGTAGTTCTTCCTCAACTTCCTGAGAACTAGTTGCATCCCTGTTAGATCCCAACACCCCACTGCTTCTAGTTGTTGTGGCATTGCATTGGTTCTTAGGGTCGTTCTCGGTATCACCTGGGAAAGTGCCTGGGAGACGCTCATTTAGTTACTTTGCGAGCTGAGCAATCTGCGTCTCTAGATTCTGAATTGCCGCCCCTGTATAAGTTGCCAACTTGTCAATGGATGTGCTTGTATTGATTGCCAACTTCTCAACTGCCGCATTCATCTTCTCAAGAGCCAACTCCCAAGGTTGTCTTCCACCATCCTGTTGAGGTTGTTGTTGCCAATTCTGTTGAGGTTGTGGTTGCCAATTCTGTTGAGGTTGTGGTTGCCCGGCTAGACCACCGCCAGCGTTACTCCAAGCGAAACCCGGATTGTCTCTCCTCATATAACCCCTATTCTGATTCTGACTGTTCCTCTGATAGACGTTCTAGGGCACGCTGTCATAGAAATTATGGCATGAGTCCACATATTCTTGAGAGAAGTAGAACGGACAACTCTGAGTGTCATGGTTTCCATTACAATTTTCGCAACCCGGAAGCATTCCCTCGTGTACCTCGCATACAAAACAAGGCAAGACCAAGTGGAATCAAAGAAGTAGAGAGAGATAATAGTAAATAAAAATAAAAATAAAAAAAAAATAACTTAACCAATAATCAAACTTCCCTAAAAATTAGGAAAATTGGTTGTGCCAATCCCCGGCAACGGCGCCAAAAACTTGTTGAGTCACCGGTAAGTGTACCGGGTCGTCGCAAGTAATAAATAAACACGGTAAGAATTTACCGAGGTCGAACACAAGGATTGGGGTACCAATTCTACCAATTCGCGGGAAATTAGATACGTTGGTCAAGCGAGGCGAGTGGTTGAGGGAGAGAAAATATAAGATCGTAATCTAAATTAACAAACCTAATAAAATAATTAACTAAAAATTTGAAATTAAAATGTCCAAGGTCACAAATCCACCTACCCAATCATGCATAGTACCCAAGTGATGATGATTCTTTCCTAAGTTCAATTACAATGTCAACCAGGACCCCCAAATTCTCCTAAATCCACTGTCGTGCTCAATAAGACGTATTCGATGATTGGATTAATTACTTACTAGGTCTCATAACCCTAATCATCAAACTCTATTAAATCTGGTTCCCTATAAGGTTGCACCGATCTCCTACTCACTCTCGTGTAAAAGTCGATCGATGATCCCAATTAAAGTTCTAAAACGCGAATTGCCTCCTAAGCCTCATCACGTTTAACTAGTCAATCACGCATGCATATGATCAACGCAATCAAATCAGAATTGGAAAACATTAATTGAGAAAAGGGAGAGAAACATACATCACATCGAATTCTACACCGCCATGGGTGGTTTCATTGATCCCCTAGACGAGGGGATTAGCTCCTCATACCCGTAACGACAAACGAACAATCGGAATTAACCACCATTGTAAAATAAAAGAAGAAAAGAAGGAGACGCAGCTCCAGAAACAAGGATTCGGCTTAAACTGATCTAAACAAGTGGAAAAACTACGATTTTCGGGATCCCTTTTTCTGATTCTGAAACATCAATATATAGAATTCCTGATCTGCGCTGGCTCGCGAGGCGAGCAATATCTCACTAGGTGAATATTAAAAATGGCGCGCTTTCAAATTGGACTCTCGTGAGGCGAGAGTATGTTCGCGAGGTGAGTATTCAAACTTTAATCTGTCACAGTCGTGACCTTCATCACGGCTAGGCCGTGATGGCCTCTATCTTCCAGGGTCTTCAGGCTCTCGCGAGGCGAGCAGACTCTCGCGTGGCGAGACAGAATTGATGACTGTTGCTGTTTTGCTGATCTTCAGGCTCGCGAGGCGAGCATCCACTCGCGGGGCGAGTATCTCCAGAATGGCAATTTCCACTGTTTCTTGACTTTCCTTGGCTCTTAGAGCTTCACTTCTATCCTGAAACAATAAAAAGAAACAAAAAGCGTAATTCTATTTGAAATAGACTAAAAACTACTAAAAATGCCTAGAACGAGTCAAAGTCTAACTTAGGAACAAAACAAGGCCAAATTTGGGTGAAAACGAGATTGAACTCGCATAATTAGCACAGAAACCACAGTCCATCTAGTTATAAAACTAGATAAGCCAAAGGCTTATCAGTTTTGCTATGCTCAAAATTGGGGATTTTGTGATAACTGTTTTATTTTATCAAATTGATTGGTTAGACATAAATGTATTAACTTTAGTTTTTTATTTGCAGGACTAATCAATTATATTCCATTCTGTTTGCTTCAAATTATAGGAAGTTAGAAGCTTAAGTGTAAATGCACCTCTTGTTTTCAATGCAAAATCTTTTGGTGCGGTTGGGGATGGTGTCTCTGATGACACGCAAGCATTTAAGTTGGCTTTGGACACAACATGCCAAGCTAAAGAATCGGGAACTCTTCTAGTTCCAAATGGTCATATATTCATGATCCAGTCTACTATATTTATAGGGCTATGTTGTTAACTTCTGTTATTTCTGTTAATCTTCCATCTCTGTTAGCCTCTTCTTTGTCTGTTTTCAGTTAGAATTTAGTTAAGAAGTTAGTTATTGGTAGTTAGAAATTAGTTAGCCTAGCCCGTCTGTTATATATACTCATTTCCTTTGTAACTTTATACTCAATTTTTCGATAATGAAGTAATGAGCACAATGCTCCCTTTCTTGAAAACTCAACACTCTTCACATGGTATCAGTTGATTTTCTTTCTTTCGCTGTGATCTTCCATTGATTTTGAATCAATTTCGTTGCAACCTCTGTTGCTTCTTTCCCTCAATTCTCTTAGCTTCTTTTTCTTCGAATAAGCCATGGCTGAAATTGCTGAACTTGCTGCAAACAACAATGCAGCTCTCACAAACTTGTTGAATCTATACTATACTCATCCAAATGAGAATCCTGGAGTGGCGATTGTTTCTCAGGTTCTCAATGGTGGAAATTACCACTCATGGTCGCGTGCTATGCTCCTTGCCTTGAAGACCAAGAAAAAGGTCAAATTTGTAGATGGTTCTTTGCCTCGCCCTGCTCTTGATGATCCCAATTTCACTCTATAGGATCATTGCAATACCTTGGTGGTTTCATGGCTTCATCATTACCTCGATCCAGAAGTCCTGCAAACCATCATGTGGATGGAAAATGCTTCAGATATTTGGAATACTCTCAAGAAACGTTATTACCAAGGAGATGTATTTCGCATCAGTGATTTACAAGAAGAGATTTATCTGCTTAAACAAGGTGATGCCACTATTACCAATTACTTTACAAAATTGAAAGGATTGATCCAAGAATTGGATAATTTTCGCCCTATTCCTTCATGCACTTGTGCTGTAGTTTGTTCCTGCCAACTCATTCCTATCATTAAGAGTTACAGAGAAGGTGACTATGTAATTCGGTTCTTAAGGGGCCTCAATGAACAATATTCCACTGTTAGGTCCAACATAATGATGATGGACCCTCTTCCTGATCTAGACAAAGCCTTTTCTATTCTCATCCAACAAGAAAGGCAATTGGTCCTTCAATTTGATGATTCTCGAGTTTTAGCTCAATTGGATACCAACATTGGTACTCATGGCAGAGGAAGAGGTCGTGGAGGCCAAACCTCTGGTGCCCGAGGTAGAGGCAGAAACACCAAGATTTGCACCTATTGTAACAGATCAGGTCATATGGTTGACACAAGCTACAAGAAGCATGGTTATCTTCCTCACTTACAAAGAGGGGGCGCTATCAATCAATACTCCATGGATGATCAAGAAATTGAAGATGATCTTCAATCCCTTGGACAAAAAGAAGTTCCAGCAGATCCTACATCTGTAACTTTCACACCAGAGCAGCACAAGGCTCTCCTTTCCCTGCAGCAACAAACCACTCAAGTTTCGTCTTCCCACACCACTAATCAGTTGGTTAGTTCTCATAAGAACGGCAATTACACCACTAATCAGTTGGTTAGTTCTCATAAGAACGGCAATTCAGGTATAATCTGTGCTACTCTTCATGCTCATGGTTCAAATGTAAACTCTTGGGTTCTTGATAGTGGAGCTACTGATCATGTGTGTTTCTCCAAAACCAATTTTCAATGCCTTAGACAAATCAAACCCATACTTGTTAAATTACCTGATGGATCTCAAATTCAAACCAACATGGCAGGAACCATATTTTTTACTGATCAGTTCTATATTACTGATGTTCTGTACATCCCTTCTTTTTCTTTTAATTTGATTTTAGTTTCCAAACTAATTGCAAACCTTCATTGTTGTCTAAAATTTCATCCTGCTGGTTGTTACATACAAGACAACTCCTCCTTGAGGACGATTGGTGCAGCTGAATTGAGAGCTGGCTTGTACATCCTGTCCTATCCAACAAGTCATTTTTCCCATATTTGTAACATCAGTAATTCCTCTTCTGATAAATGTAACATTTGGCATAATAGGTTAGGCCATCCCTCTTATGAAAAACTTGTCCAAATGAATAGGTTGTATCCTTCCATTTTTGTACAAACTCTTGTATTCCTTGTGACACTTGTCATTTTGCAAAACAAAAGAGATTGCCTTTTCCTGATAGCACTACTAATTCTTTACAGTGTTTTGACTTGTTGCACATGGATATATGGGGTCCTTTTGCACACCCCTCCTTACTTGGTCATAAATATTTCCTTACCATTGTTGATGACAAAAGCAGATACACATGGATCATTTTTCTAAAATTAAAGTCAGAAGTTTCAACTCATATCAAACATTTCATATCCATGATTGAAACTCAGTTTTCTGCCAAAGTTAAAGCCATTAGATCGGATAATGGCCCTGAATTTGCCTTGCAAAACTTCTATGGTTCCCAGGGAATTATCCATCAAACTTCCTGTGTAGAAACACCCCAACAAAATTGGGTGGTAGAACGAAAACACCAACACCTTCTTGCTGTGGCCCGAGCATTACTCTTTCATGCTAACCTGCCTAAATTTTTTTTGGACACATGCTATATCACAAGCTGTCCATATCATAAACAAACTACCAACTAGATTCCTAGGTCAGAAATCTCCACATGAGGTTCTGTTTAATTCCACACCATCCATCAATACTCTAAAAGTATTTGGATGCTTATGTTATGCCTCAACACTAAAGGCTAACAGAAAGAAGTTTGATGTTAGAGCAAGAAAATGCATCTACCTAGGTGTAAGATCAGGTGTCAAAGGCCATTTACTCTTTGATCTCAAAACAAAAGAACTTTTTATCTCCAGAGATGTCGTGTTTTATGAAAATGCCCTTCCCTACTTGAACGCTCACTCAGCACCACCTGCTGACTACACACAACATGTAAGGCCTGTCCCTCCATCATCTCCATATGACTTTCCACTTGACATCCCTCACCCACCTGATTCTCCTTCACCCGAGTTACCACTGTCTGAACCACACCATCCTGCCATACCTCAATCCCCTCCCCGCAGATCACAAAGACAAAAACAAGCTCCTTCCTAACTTAAAGATTACCATTGTTCTCTGTCCTCTGTAACATCTCACAATTCGGCTTGTCCAGCTTCCTCCACCACCAGGTATCCTATTTGCAACTACATATCTTACCACAATCTTTCACAACATCACAAACACTTTACTCTAAATGTATCATCACATCCTGAACCCACTAGTTTTAAGGAGGCTATATGTCATGAAAGTTGGAAACAGGCTATAGCCAATCTGAATTATCATCTCTTATTAAAACTAACACTTGGCAGCTTACACCCTTGCCTCCCAATAAAAGGCCAATCGGGTGCAAATGGGTGTTCAAGGTGAAATTCAAAGCTGATGGTTCAATTGATAAACACAAGGCTAGATTAGTGGCCAAGGGTTTCACACAAACTGCTGGTTTGGACTACATTGAAACCTTCAGTCCGGTTGTGAAAATGACAACAGTGAGACTTGCGTTATCACTAGCTGCTTCTCAAGGTTGGCATCTCCATCAACTTGATGTAAACACTGTCTTTCTGCATGGTGATTTGAATGAGGAAGTGTATATGAAGGTTCCATCAGGCTTGACAGTTGACAATCCAACTCTAGTTTGCAAATTACAAAGATCTCTGTATGGCTTGAAACAAGCCAGCAGACAGTGGAATGCCAAGCTCACTTCTACCCTACTTGATTCAGGATTTCAACAATCCAAGGCTGATTATTCACTTTTCACAAAACGATCCTCCACTAGCCTCACTATTATCCTTGTCTATGTTGATGACTTAGTGCTCACTGGGACTGATCTTGCTGAAATCCAGCAACTGAAGCACTTACTAGACACCAAATTCAGCATTAAAGACATTGGCATGCTGAAATACTTCCTTGGTTTTGAAGTAGCTCGATCCAGCTCAGGCATTGCTCTATATCAGAGGAAGTATTGTCTTGATCTCCTAGAAGACACTGGTCTGCTTGCTGCTAAGCCTTCCTCCACACCTATGGATGCCACATTGAAACTTCACAAATCATCTGGTGCTCCTCTTTCTGATCCAACCATTTACAGAAGACTTGTGGGCAGATTATTGTATCTCACTCATACAAGGCCTGATATTTGCTATGATGTTGGAAGATTAAGTCAGTATTTGCAAACTCCAACAGATACTCATATGCAGGCTGCACAACACACCCTCAAATATCTTAAAGGCAGTCCTGGCAAGGGCCTATTTTTCCCCTCCTCGTCTTCCACTTCCTTGACTGGATTCAGTGACTCGGATTGGGGAGCCTGCCCTGACACTCGAAGATCCATCACAGGTTTCTGTTTCTACTTAGGCACCTCCCTAATCTCTTGGAAAAGTAAGAAACAATCCATTGTTTCCAGATCATCCTCGGAGGCCGAATACAGGGCTCTAGCCCAAGCATCCTGCGAAGCACAGTGGCTGTTGTTCCTATTGAAAGATCTCCATATTGAGCACTCCAAGCCAGTCGTTCTATATTGTGATAATCAAGCTGCTTTGCACATAGCAGCAAACCCTGTCTTCCACGAGCATACAAAACATATAGAAATGGATTGTCATATGGTAAGAGACAAAATTGAATCCGGAATGCTTCACCTTCTTCCCGTCTCAACCCTTGAGCAATTGGCAGACATCCTCACCAAGCCTTTACACGTTGGTCCCTTCAACAGTATTCATTCCAAGCTTGGAATGCTTGACATCCACATTCCAGCTTGAGGGGGGGTGTTAACTTCTGTTATTTCTGTTAATCTTCCATCTCTGTTAGCCTCTTCTTTTTCTGTTTTCAGTTAGAAGTTAGTTAAGAAGTTAGTTATTGGTAGTTAGCAATTAGTTAGCCTAGCCCGTCTGTTATATATACTCATTTCCTTTGTAACTTTATACTCAGTTTTTCGATAATGAAGTAATGAGCACAATGCTCCCTTTCTTGAAAACTCAACACTCTTCACATATGTAAATCTGGACTCGGTTTTAAGGTAATGTCAGTATGCTACTATGCTATGCCATTAAAGAATATAATGTACATAAATGTTACATACATTGTTACCGTCAACCTTTGGCTAAATTTTGCTAGATTCATGGCCAAGGAATTGTAGCAAGAGACAATGGTTGGTTTTCTACAGAATCAATAGACTGTCAATGCAGGGAGATGGTCTTATTGATGGCAGAGGAGGGAAATGATAGAATCTCCCTTGTAAACCTCACAAAGTAAACATTTTGCTTATGTATCATACCTATTTGATACCACCCTGCTGGCTTTCTATTACTAATTATTAGATTGAATAGAGAACTAAGAGAAGTACACTGACTGGTCCATGTGATAGCCCAGTGGTAAGTCGCTGTAATAGTTGAATGTTATTGTGTTTGGAAAATTTTGTACTAGCAAGTAACTTAAAAACTTGTCATTGAATCCTCTGATGCAGGCCATAAGGTTCTTTATGAGCTTCAATTTGACAGTCAAGGGCTGAAAATCAATAACAACCCTCAATTCCATTTATGATAGTTATTATTAATTATTTTAAAAATAAATTGACATATTGCATCCATTGTCTCAAGGTCCTAGATCCGCTACTGACTTGTTTTCTTCTTGTTTTCTATCGTTTCTTCTCAAAACATTGAAAAGCACGGAGAACACCCTGTTTCCATTAATGGCAATTTGGTTAATATATGGAAAAACAATAAGCAGCTGCACAACTCGTTGTCTTTTTCCTCCCTCCCTCCCTCTTCTTCTTCCACCATTTTATCCTTCTCTTCAGACCGTTCATCCCTTCCCTCTTCTTCTCTCTGGACTCTGGTCTCCAGCTCTGTGAGAGACCTTCGTTTTCCTTTGTCCATAATTATGCGAGTTCGATCTCCTCTGTCACCACCATTTTACCGTCGAAGTCTGTTGGGACCTTTATCGCCACCGCCCCTCCGACAACCGCCACCTTCTCCCACCTTGTTTTCCTGTGGTTTCTTGAACCTTCTTTGGAGTCAAGAAAGTAAGAAGAAGTAAAAGAAAAAAATAAAATAGAGAGAGAATGGACGAGTGGTGCGAGATGTGTGAGAAGATGCCAATGATTGATTGCAATTTGTTTGTGCAAAGATCTGATGCTGTTTCAGTGTTTGAAATCCTGATGTATGGAAGAAAGAATGGCGGTGGTGATGAGAGAGAAGGTGATGGTAGGTGGACATGAAAAGATCTCGGCCAAGAGTCTCGCTGGTCATTTTTAATGGAACATCCTCTTCCAATCAATTTTTTTTTCATCGATAACACTTGAACTCGAGATATTTTGTAAAGGACATGAGCTTAATTTCATTCGGATTAACATGATGTAGGTAAAAAAAAATAGTAGGGCTTAGGAATTGTTAGACTAATTTTTAAAAATAAAAATGATTTCTTATCGATAGAAAGCAAGCACCGTATCTATAAAAAAATTACGAAATGGGTAAGAACAAGCCAGCACAAGTACTTTATATTATTTATTTTTTACTGATACTTTATATCATTTCTTAGAAATATCTAACTTCTTTTACATAATCAGGCTGTTATGAAAAAATAAATCATTAATTGGGGTTTAAAAATTACAAATCATAAAATGAGGTTAAGAAATTATAAATCAAACAAGTTCTCTATTTTTTTTGCTTTAAAAACATGAGCTTAGAACAAATTTACCAATTTTTTTTTTTCTCTAATTTTTAAAATTGTTTTAAAAATAGTATTTTCAAACAAGTTTTTTCCTTTCTTTATTTTCAAAAGCAACTCTTAAAAATTACTTTTAAAAATAATTTTCAAAAACAAAAAAACTAAAACACAATTAAACAAGCCTATAATTGCTTGGTCATGTTTATTAGTTTTGGAAAGATGTTATGGACAAATTCTAGGGCGGGCGAGTGAGACAAGTCACTCACTTACTGTGAGAGGCTCTATTTTACCTGCCTCAATGGGTTGATTTGTTTGGTACAAAAAGCTTGGATGGGTTCTACTAAAATTTGATTTTGAAAATAAGCCCCTCTCATGGTAGTCTTCAACCTCCTGTCCACCTCTTCATTGGGGCCACACATACACCTGTCCTCTCTCTGGTTCTGTATTTTCCTCCATACTCACACCACTTCTTCCAATCTCTTCCTCTTCCTCTTTGCAATCTCAGACCCTTCCCGCTTGTCCCCCTCTTTCTTCAAGGTCTGGTGCAACAATGGGTTTGTCTGAGAGACAACCACGGTGTCGACGCCGGCACCGACATTCGAGTTCCCCACCACGGCGCGGATGGCATTTACATCCTCATCTCCCCAACTGCTTTTACACATCCATCGCACCACCCTCCCCACATAGAAATCTACTTAAGTGGTTATTTAACTTCAACGTTGCTAATTAGTCACTTGTAAAATTCATGGAGTTGATGATTCAATTTCATATTCAATAATTATCTACATCTTGAAGTGCACTTTAATGTTCTTCCACGCGCGGGGGGGGGGGGGGGGAGGGGTCTCTCTAGAATGAAAATCTCAATTCATTCTTTTGGGTTGTGTTTCATGATGGTTGTGCATTTTCTGGATTTCTGAGTAAGAGAGGGAATGAAATGGGTGTGGATGCAGAGCTGACAGAGGCAAGGAGATGAAACAAAAAATTTCTGAATGTTGAAGAATGTATGGATGTAGAGCCATGGAAAGAATGGGGATGTTCTGTTCAACTCGAAATCTGACCATAACGAAACAAAACCAAGAGCTAACAATGGGGTGTTTTAGATTATGGCTTGACATAATATTGCATCCCGATGGAATCAAAGCGGGCGTAGTTCTAGGTTCAACCACTTGATCTCAATCCCTTAATCTTGGGACTCTTCAATAGTCTCTTGGTCGAGCTAGTTTCTCTAATACACTTAAGGGAGAGTTACCGGGGTTAGTGAAAAAAGTGAGTCTCTCTCTTGGGTTCTCCTCTTTTTATAATAGGATCCCCATCTCTAAGAGATCTGTATTTATCTCCTTTTATCTCTTAAATCTTCTTTGAGATATGATTATCTTAATTTAAGGGATATTATCTCTTTTAACCGGATAAGGTTATTTAAGATAATATTAGGATTATTTAAGGATAATATCAATATCTTATCCTTAATTTAAGGGATATTATCATTTCTAACCGGATAAGGTTATTTGAGAAAATATCATGATTAATAAAGATAATATCGATATTTTATCCTTCCCGCCTTGGTTGGATCGGGTATCCAAGCTCGGTGGCCGGGTTTTACTCCTCGGCCAGTACACAAGCCCCCCAAGCTTCGAGCTCAACGGAGCGTAGAAGTTTTCATGACAGGAGCCGAGCTTGGCTTTAAAATTATCCAGGTTCAGGATTTATTGAGTAAGACTTCTCCCCTTTTTGCCACAGTTCGATGGCTAATCTTCATACATCGGCTAACATTCGAGTTTAGCGGCTTTGGAAAGTGGGCCTAACAATCCTTTCTTTTGATTTCTTCGTGTCCGAGCATGATACCTCGGCCTTACGAGGATAGAAACTTGGTCTCTTTAGCCTTTCAAGTCGGCGAGGTAAGTAACCGAGCTTTACACCTCGGCCCATATACAAGTCCCGCGAGAAGCCGGAGCTCAAACGATAAGTCGAGAGCCGGAGCTCAACCGAGTAGTTGGGAGCCGGAGCTCCACCAAGTAGTCGGGAGCCAGAGCTCAACCGAGTGGGGAGCCGGAGCTCAACCCAGTAGGGAGCCTGAGCTCAACTGAGTAGGGAGCCAGAGCTCAAACCAGTAGTCGGGAGCCGGAGCTCAACCGAGTAGTCTGGAGCCGGAGGTCAACCGAGTAGACGGGAGCCGGAGCTCAACCGAGTAGGGAGCCGGAGCTCAACCGAGTAGGGAGCTGGAGCTCGAACCAGTAGTCGGGAGTCGGAGCTCAACCGAGTAGTCGGGAGCCGGAGCTCAACCAAGTAGTCGGGAGTCGAAGCTCAACCAAGTAGGGAGCCGTAGCTCAACCCAGTAAGGAGCCTGAGCTCAACCGAGTAGGGAGCCAGAGCTGAACCAAGTAGGGAGCCGAAACTCCAACCAGTAGTCGGGAGCAGGAGCTCAACCGAGTAATCGGGAGCCAGAGCTCAACCGATTAGTCGGGAGCCGGAGCTCAACCGAGTAGGGAGCCAGAGCTCAAACCAATAGTTGGGAGCCAGAGCTCAATCGAGTAGTAGGGAGCCGGAGCTCAACCGAGTGGAGAGCCGGAGCTCAACCCAGTAGGGAGCCTAAGCTCAACCGAGTAGGGAGCCAGAGCTCAACCAAGTAGGGAGCCGGAGCTCCAACCAGTAGTCGGGAGCAGGAGCTCAACCGAGTAGTCGGGAGCCGAAGCTCAACCGAGTAGGGAGTCGGAGCTCAACCTAGTAGTCGGGAGCCGGAGCTCAACTGAGTGGGGAGCCGGAGCTCAACCCAGTAGGGAGCCTGAGCTCGAACCAGTAGTCGGGAGCCGGAGGTCAACCGAGTAGTCGGGAACCAGAGCTCAACCGAGTAGTCGGGAGCTGGAGCTCAACCGAGTAGGGAGTCGGAGCTCAACCTAGTAGGGAGCCGGAGCTTGAACCAGTAGTCGAGAGCCGGAGCTCAACCGAGTAGTCGGGAACCGGAACACAACCGAGTAGTTGGGAGCCGGAGCTCAACCTAGTAGTCGGGAGCTGGAGCTCAACCGAGTGGTGAGTCGGAGCTCAGTCCAGTAGGGAGCCTGAGCTCAACCGAGTAGGGAGCCAGAGCCCAACCAAGTAGGGAGCCGGAGCTCCAACCAGTAGTCGGGAGCAGGAGCTCAACCGAGTAGTCGGGAGCCGGAGCTCAACCGAGTGGTCGGGAGCCGAAGCTCAACCGAGTAGTCGGGAGCCGAAGCTCAACCTAGTAGTCGGGAGCCGGAGCTCAACCGAGTGGGGAGCTTGAGCTCAACCCAGTAGGGAGCTTGAGCTCAACCGAGTTGTTTGCTTGGAAGGAGTCGTTCCTCGACTTACAAGCGAGAGGGTCGTAGCTCGCATCTCGATTTGAACCTCAGGAGGAATCGCTCTTCGACTCCCGAGTTGTTTGCTTGGAAGGAGTCGCTCCTCGACTTCCAATGGAGAGGGTCGTAGCTCGCCTCTCGATTTGAACCTCGGGAGGAATCGCTCTTCGACCCCCGAGTTGTTTATTTGGAAGGATTCACTTCTCGACTTCCAAGCAAGAGGGCCGTAGCTCGCCTATCGATTTGAACCTCGGGAGGAATCGCTCATCGACTCTCGAGTTGTTTACTTGGAAGGAGTCGCTCCTCGACTTCCAAGCGAGAGGTCCGTAGCTCACCTCTCGATTTGAACCTTGGGAGGAATCGCACTTCGACCCCAGAGTTGTTTATTTGCAAGGAGTCGTTCCTTGACTTTCAAGCGAAAGGGTCGTAGCTCACCTCTCAATTTGAACCTCGGGAGGAATCGCTCTTCGACTCCCGAGTTGTTTACTTGGAAGGAGTCGCTCCTCGACTTCCAGGCGAGAGGACCGTAGCATGCCTCTCAATTTGAACCTCGGGAGGAATCACTCTTCGACTCCCGAGTTGTTTACTTGGAAGGAGTCGCTCCTCGATTTCCAAACGAGAGGGCCGTAGCTCGCCTCTCGATTTGAACCTCGGGAGGAATCGCTCTTCGACTCCCGAGTTGTTTACTTGGAAGGAGCCGCTCCTCGACTTCCAAGTGATAGGGGTCGTGGCCCGCCTATCGGTTTAGTCTTGACTCTTTTCTCGGTCAAACTGGACTTGAGTCTTTTCTTAAGCTTGAGCTCGGTTTTTATATCCTTGTTCCGACGTTGTAGGTCGGGTTTGATGGATCCTTTATTTTACCGAGCACTTGGTGTGCACTGAGAAAACTAAGCATCTCAGGGGCTTCATATTAATGGTGCCTTTGCCACTGCTCTGTATGTTCAACTTTGGAGGAGGCAGCAGCTCCCGGGACTTTGTTGAGCATTTGATTTAGGCATTTTCTCAAGTACCTTGTGGTCACAAGTCTGGTGACTCATGCAGGCAGACGAATTATGAACAGTGTTGCCTTATATATTTGTTCTAAATTGAAGATCGTGCCTCGATCTGTTTAATCATGTAAGTGATGGTCGAGCTCGGGATGGCGGCGACGATGGTTATCATCCTCTCAGCTCTGGCGTGCAAACTGGTACGACCCGCGACTGATGGGAGGTCGTGGTGCAGCTCGAAGGCGTCCACCATATCGGATCGGATTTGTCCTCCTGGGGTTGAGATCTGGCTCGCGATCTGGTTTCGTGGATGATCTTGTGTGCTACTGCGGAACCGTTTCACGGCCGCGGCAGCTTTCACCGTCCCTGATCATCAACACATCCAGTGCGCCTTCGTCGTGTAGCAGAGCTGATATGCGTTCGTCGACGGGGACTGGGTGGAAGAATGGGTGGTCGGGGCAAAGTTTTACCTGGCCCCACTGTGGGCGCCAAATGTTCATGCCGAGATCCGACTTGTCGGAATCTCGTCGTAGAACGTCAAACCAAGAGTGAACAATGGGGGTTGTTTTAGATTATGACTTGACAGAATATTGTATTCCGGTCCTACGTATCCCAATGGGAATCAAAGCCAGACGTAGTTCTAGGTTCAACCCTTGGCCATACGGTGATCTCAATCCCCTAATCTTGTATCTCATGAATACCAGCGAGCAAGGACTCTTCAATAGTCTCTTGGTCGAGCTAGTTTCTCTAATACGTTTAAGGGAGAGTTACCGAGATTAGTGAAAAAAGTGAGTCTCTCTTTTGGTTTCTCCTCTTTTTATAATAGGATCCCCCATCTTTAAGAGATCTGGATTTATCTCCTTTTATCTCTTAAATCTTCTTTGAGATATGATTTCCTTAATTTAAGGGATATTATCTCTTCTAACCGGATAAGGTTATTTGAGATAATATTAAGATTATTTAAGGATAATATCAATATCTTATTCTTAATTTAAGGGATATTATCTCTTCTAACCGGATAAGGTTATTTGAGATAATATCAGGATTAATAAAGATAATATCGATATTTTATCCTTCCCGCCTTGGTCAGATCGGGTATCCAATCTCGGTGGTCGAGTTTTACTCATCGGCCAGTACAGGGGACGAGACGAAGTGACGAACCAGAAAGAGAGGAAATGAGAATGAAAAAAAAATCAGGTGTGAATGATGTATGATAAGATCTACAGGTATTTTTTAATCCACGCACTGTAGCACCTCGGCCGCACCGTCCAGCCGCCGCAACTCCTCCAAGCAATAGCACCATTAGGTTGCAGCTGGTTTGAGTGAAACTTTATTTTAAAAAATTAATATTAATCTAAAAATCTGAATATCTAAAAAAATGAAAAAGACAAATTCTATTAAAAAATATAAATCAATTTATTGTTCTTTGAATAAAAAAAGACTTCTAAATAAAGAATTTAACCTGTGAGTTATATCTTAATATATGTACTTAAAATCTTATCATACCTAAAGTTATATCATATGCACTATTATTCTAAATTCATTAAAAAATAATAAAATTAAAAATCAAGCAATGTTTAAAATCAGGATCGATCATTGAATCGATGAAGGCACTAGTTCAAGATTTAGTGGTCAAACTATAATTGAATCATGACTGAACGAGTAATAATTAAATATCTATTTTTATTATCTTCATATCTTTATATATATAAATTAGTATTCATTGGGGGACATTTTTCCCTCCAAAAAGCAGTTCATTTTTATCATTTCATTTAAGAATTTAATTTAATATATTTTTAATAAATAAGTTAATGCCTAAGTATCATCTATCGATTTCCCAACAATTTTTCAAATTTTAAATTGCATGTACTAATTGGAAAATCATTGAAGTAAATAAACAATTTATTTGTCTTTTGTTGTTTTGATGGGTTAATACATGTAAAAAAGAATTACAACTAAAATATGAAAATGAATATTTTATATAAAAAAAAATTATAGATGAATTACTGGAAAAAATTGTATCTTTGTATATGTAAAGTAATATTTGCCGGGGCATTTTCTCTCTCCAAAAGGCAGCCTATACCAGCGTTTTAAAAAATAACCCAGACCCGAAACCATATCCGTCCTCATACTCGCGTTTGAAAAAATTACTTGGACCCATACATGCATGGGTAGCAACCATAGTACCCTTACGTGTACCATCTAGGTAGATAAGTACCTGTACCCGCACTTTAACTGTGAAAATGCAATAAATAACAAAAGAAATGTTATAATAATTAAAAAACGATTCAAAGGTTTTTAAACACTCATAAAACATTATAAATTACAAATCAAAATATTTAAATCAATAAAAACATCCAAAAATGAATTATACATACAACTACGTTTAGAAAGTTAAGAATCTTTAGATTAATTTTGGTTTTAAAATTTGTATTATAGTTAAAATTATATATATATATATATGTGTGTGTGTGTGTGTGTGTGTGTGTGTGTGTGTGTGTGTGTGTGTGTGTGTGTGTACACACATATACATATGTGCAGGTGCGGGGTGTGGTGGGTACCATATTACTTGTACGCGTACCAAAACTCATTCAAAATACGGGTAATTACCCGTACCTGGACTATTACCCATGATGCAGTTAATTATCCTACCCATCATGGGTTATTTTTGTGGGTACCCAATGGGTAGGGTACAAATTGTCATCCCTAATGCTTACCCGTTTTATCAGCTACTTCATTTGTAATATATTAATTATATAAAAAAAATTATATCGATTATTTTATATGTCTAATTAATTTAAGTCTATATAATTAATTAAAGTAATTTTATTTTTTTACTTCGAAAAAATTAAGGTGATGGGATGGTGTCCCAATCCAAGGCAGGAAAAACCTCCGGATTCTATGAGCACTTACAAAGGAATTTACATTTACCTCATCTCAAGGAGACTAGTGGGGCTCGAACTTGTAACTGTCAGATATGAGATCCTAACATGCTCCACCACACCAACCCTTGGGATTGATTAATTAAAATAATTGATATAATTTTTTGTATAATTAACATATTATATATAACTTCGGTTCTCATTTCAACTTTTGAAAGTTGACCTAGGGGAATCATTACAAGCAAATTAGCGGATAAATAGGGTAAGCATTAATTCTCATCAAAGAGTATGTTGGCACATAGTATATATCAATTAAACTTGTATTTTATTCTACTCTAGTTTAAAACTTTATATGAGAAATGTTCTTGAGTGAATAATGTGACACCTAATTAAGATTCATTTAAATATTAGAATAATTAATTTGAATGTTAAAATAATAAAATACATTTTAACCCCCCTAAATATTAACATATATTATAAAAAACAATTGAGAAATTTGAGTTTCTATGAAAATCAAACTAAATAAGCTGGTTTCGACCGGTTGGATCGTTGTCCAGTCCATTCAACACAAAAATCAGTTGATTTTAGAGTCAGTGAGAATCGATTAATCAACCCAAAACTGACGAAAACTAGTTAAAAATCGATAGTAATAACTGATTTGAATCTGTCATTTATATATACATATATAAATGCATATTTATATAAACATATATAAATACATATTTATATATCTCTTGCATATTTTCACTAAATGTACTATTTTCACTAAACGTACTTTGTTTATATATGTTTTAAATGATGAGCATGAACATATACTGTAACCTTAACCTATTAAATACTAAGTATTTAATATATAATCTTATTATAAATTCATTAAACACTTTAAGTAGTTTTGTTAAATATTAGTAAATATGTCTAATTATAATTTTTTTTACTTACATATATTTGTTTAATAATATTTTGATTGGTTTTTTTAGTTTAGTATAGTTGTCCAAGTCGTGTTCATTATATTATTTGTAGTCAATGATAGAGATAAACATATACCCTGACCTAACCCGGTCATATATGTGTGTATAAGTATATGTATATATTTTTATTCAAAAGTTTTGTGCACATGTCTAATTTTTTTTTGTCTATATAATTAATTAAAATAAGTGATATAATTTATTATATAATTAATATATTGTATATAACTTCTATTCTCATTCCAATCTTTGAAAATTGATCTAGGAGAATCATTGCAAGCGAATTGACTGAAAAATCAGCTAAGCACTAAGTTGCACTACAAAGCATGTTGCCTAAACTAGACGATGGACCCATTCGATGCACCGCTCTACATCATTATTGTAAAACATGTTACTTAGCTGTTTCCAATGGTAGAAGGTTGATGCACTATGTTAACTTAAATTTATATTTATCTAGATAAATAAAAATATTATATAATTTAATTTCTTGAGAAAATTATAAACATAAAGTTTTCTTAATCTTAAAATCTTAAGATTATTAAAATAATGAATTACAAATAGGTTTTTAAATTATTTTAAGATCTAATTTTTTTATTAATTCATCTATAAAAATATTTTTATATAAAGTATTCATTTTCATATTTTAATTGTAATTTTTTTTACATGTATTAACCCATCAAAACAACAAAAGGCAAATAAATTGTTTCTTTACTTCAATGATTTCCAATTAATACATGCAATTTTAAATTTAAAAAATTATTGGGAAGTCGAAAGATGCTACTTAGGCATTAACTTATTTATTAAAAATAATATTAAATTAAATTCTTAAATGAAATGATCAAAATGAACTTCTTTTTGGAGGAAAAAATGCCCCAAACGAATACTAATTTATATATAAAAAGATACAAAGATAATAAAAATATATATTTAATTATTACCTGTTCAATCGTGATTCAATTATGATTTGACCACTAAATCTTGAACTAGTGCCTTCACCGATTGATGAGTGTGATTTCACCTCATTTTCCATGTACATTTTGTATGCATTTTCATGTAGTTTAGACATATTTAATTTGATTTTTAGTTAGTTTTTATCTTGGAACAGATGAGGCGGTTTTGTGGTGTTGTTTTGCAGAAATTAAGGATTAAATGCCCAAGATGAGCCATGATGGAGCTTGGATGAAAATAAAGCTTGAAAAGAGAAGAAAATGACCCAAGCAGAGCCCATCACGGCCGTGATCAAGCAATAACTGAAGAGAAAGATGGCAAAAGTCAGAAACTGTCACGGCCTAGCCATGATGCCCATCACGGCCGTGACAGGCCAGCTGAACCAGACCCTTAAGAGGCAGAACTGATCACGGCCTAGCCGTGATGAGCATCACGGCCGTGATGCTCCAGAATTTGAAAGCATGCCCTTGGTAGAACACGTCATGGCCTGGCCGTGATGGCCATCGCGGCCGTGACACGCGCCTAAGTTATAAATAGGCACCTGGGCAGAACAAAAAAAGGATCCAGAACCCTAAAACATACTCTCTGGCTGCTGTGGCTGCTGTGGATCCTTCCATGGAGTTCTTTCCTTCCTTTATTCCTATTTCTTTTCTTTTGTTTTTCTCTTTGATTATGTGTAGCTAAACCCCCTCTTGTTGGGGTTAGATGAAGGCTTTTCTGAACTTGTTTGTCTCATGATTTGATTGTAATGCAAATTCCTATTTCTTTATGAGTATTTGATTCCATGCTTAATGCTTTCCTAGGTTTGATCATCCTTGGAATGATTTGTTGCTTTGATAGACAGTTGAAAGATTGATGTTAAGGCATGCTCATGAATCAAACGCCAAGTAGTTCATGAACCTAGACATAGGTCTTGGGGTGCTTGCAATCTTATAAGTCTTGGTTCTTTATGCGAAATCTCATGTTAATTCACCTAAGACATTAAGGTTTAATTTGGGGTTTTAGGCTCATTCCACCTAAGACATTAGGGTTTGAGTATTTCAGAAGATTTGATTGTCATAATTGAATTAGGAATTGTGTTATTAATCATTTCATTGCAATCAAGGGAGGATTAGCATAGTCTAACCCTGACAATTTCATCCATTTGTTAACATCATCTCTGTTACTTGTTAAGTGTTTGTGAAAATTCCTAAAAGACCAAAAAGCATTGTTTATTCTTGTTTGTTTTGTTACATGTTAAGAACTCCCTTCCATCCAAACGATCGTCTAGATAGTAATCCAATTTGCGAAGTGGTACTTGTCCACGATCCCTGAGAATGATATCCGGTCTCACTACCGTATTACTTATACGACTAGGTATACTTGCCTATAAAAATGGTATCAAGTTTTTGGCGCCGTTGTCGGGGATCGGTGTGCCAATATCACGAGTACCAAAGGGGACTCCTAATTTAGGCATTTTTTCTGTTTTCTTACTGCTATTTTCTGTTTTTTTTTCCTGGAAGTTGCAGAATTGTCCACTTGAAACTTGACTTGTACTTGCTATATTTGTTGCTGGTAGGAGCATCGTCTACAGTGCAAGAACCGCAAGTTGAAGCATGGCTGACGAAAATGCACAAAGGAGGACAATGGGGGACTACACTTCCCCTAAAGTCGATAGACGTGGAACTCCAATTGTTAGACCTGCAGTGGCTTGTAACAACTTTGAGATAAAGGCATCACTTCTCAATCTTGAGCAGCAAAATCAATTTGGAGGTTTAGAGAGTGAAGACCCTCATTCTCACATTGGCACATTTATTGAGTTGTGTGATACTATCAAGCTGAATGGAGCTTCCGATGAGGCTATTCGTTTAAGGATTTTCCCTTTCTCTTTGAGGGATCGAGCTAAGTCATGACTTCAATCCCATCCTCATGGGAGCATTATCACTTGGAATGATTTGGTGAGCAAGTTCTTATCTCGCTTCTTCCCTCCATCAAGAATGATCAAGTTGAGATCGGAGATCAATGCTTTTGCACAAAGGGATGGTGAATCACTTTTTAAAGCATGGGAGAGGTTCAAATCTTTGCTTACCACTTGTCCAAATCATGATTTAGAAACATGGCAGCAAGTTGCAACCTTTGTTAATGGTCTCAACCGAAATTCTCGAAGCATGATTGAAGCGGCTGCAGGTGGAACATTGAGTCAAAATTCACCCGATGAAGCGAAGGCCTTGATTGAAACTATGGCTAATAATGATTATCAAATGCCTAGTTCACGATCATTGGCCAAGAGAGGTGTTTTGGAGCTTGATGTAATTGGTGCTCTTAAGGCGCAAATGGCCATTCTTACCAAGCAATTGGGGTCCGTTCAACTACAAATTTCTCAATTACAAGCGGTCCAAGTTCAAGCTGCCTCAGTTTGTGACTTCTGTGGAGGTAACCATGCCAATGGCAATTGTGAAATTAATGTCATTGGAAGTGTTGGGCAAGAAGAAGTGAATTACATGGGAAACCAAGGGCCTAAGCATGATCCTTTCTCTAACACATATAATCGGGGGTGGCGTAGCCATCCTAACTTTAGTTGGAAACAAGGGCAAGGCTCAAGTTCTCAAGCAAAGCCTTCTCAAGAAAATTCAAGCAATTTGGAGAATATTCTAGCCCAATTCATGCAAGCAACTCAAGCTAACATGCAAGCAACTCAAGCTAATATGAAGAATCAAGATGCCTCCATCAAGAATCTAGAGCACCAAATAGGCCAATTGGCAAAGCAAATGATAGAGAGAGCTCAAGGAAAATTGCCGGGAGATACCGAGAAGAATCCAAAGGAGGATTGCAAGGCAATTACTACAAGAAGTGGGAAGGTGATAATTCCACAAGGAAAAAATGAAGAGAGAAAAGACAAGAGAATTGGAGAGGGAATTGAAGAGGTGATCATAGAAGATGCAACCAATGAAGAACTAGAGACTTTCAAAGCTACTGCCTCTATTCCTATTGTAGTTCAAGTTGAAAAACCATAGAGAGAAAAATTGGTGGATGAAGAGTTTGCAAGAAAGAAGACTAAAAGGCAAATTCTTGAAGAAGTTGACAATCCGAAGGAATTGCCACCGTATTTCAAGATACCTTATCCTCAAAGGTTGAAGAAAGAGGTAAAGGATCAACAATTCTCTAAGTTCTTGGATGTGTTCAAAAAGTTGCAAATTAACATCCCTTTTGCCGAAGCTCTTCAACAAATGCCTTCCTATGCAAAGTTTATGAAGGAGATTCTTAATAACAAGAGGAAGTGGAAGGAGGAGACGGTCATGCTCACGAAAGAATGTAGTGCCATACTCCAAAGGAAGTTACCGGTGAAGATGAAGGATCCAGGTAGCTTTACTATTTCTTGTACTATTGGTCATTTGAACATTGGAAGAGCCTTGTGCGATCTTGGTGCAAGTATCAACCTTATGCCTCTCTCCATCTTCAAGAAGTTGGGAATCAGTGAAGTCAAGCCAACCGGGATTTCTCTCCAATTGGCGGATCGCTCCATTACGTATCCTTATGGTGTAGTGGAGGATTTATTGGTAAAAGTAGACAAGTTCATCATTCCGGCAGACTTTGTGGTGTTGGATATTGCGGAAGATAGTGAGACTCCATTGATTCTTGGAAGGCCATTCCTAGCTACGGGTAGGGCTTTGATCGATGTAAATCAAGGGGAGTTGGTGCTTAGAGTCCAATTACACTACAAAAAAACAATTGTTTAGCGACCGTAAGTTTCGGTCGCTAAACCATATAAATCGGTCGCTATTTGTGTTAGCGACCGAATCAGAGACCGATTTATGATGGTAGCTGAATACCTGGTCGCTAAGGTTTTAGCTACCGAATTATTATTTCGGTCGCTAATTAGCGACCGTAAATTCGGTCTCTATATAATAATAATCGGTCACTATTAGGTTGGTCGCATTTTTTGGGTAACCATTTTTAGCGACCGATAATCGGTTGCTAATTCGGTCTCTAATTTTGGTTACTGTTAACCTATATTAGCGACGGATTTTCGGTCGCTATACATCATCTGTAAATATTAAATAAAGTTTAGCGACCGAATTATTGGTTTCTAATTCGGTCGCTAAACTGGTTATTATTAAAAAAAAAATTAATTTTAATTTTTATAATAAATTTTTTTTCTGATTTTCTTTAAACGTTAAAAAAATTACTAATAAAACACACCAAATAACTTATGAAAGATACAATCATAAAAAATAATAAATATATATAAAAAGAATAATCCAAAATGTCGTACAAGAATCGTTTAAAGTCAAAAATATGGAGAGAAAAAATCAGTCATGATGAGGGGAAGATGGAGGAATCCAATCATCCTCAGCGTCCGTACCACCGACGTCTGCTAGCTGATCGTCCTCTGCAGTAGCAGCATCAGTAGCTGGCGGCGGAACTGGAGGAGCGGCAGCGAGCGCACACAACCGTCGAGCATCATCTCGAGCAATCGAGTCTGGATCCTCATCTGCTCCAACACTAGCCGCAATGTCTGGTCTCGCTCGATGCTCGCCGCATCAGCCGTCTGGTGTGCCCGAAAGCCAATCAGTGTAACTGCCCGCCATCTGCCGCTCTCTCTCGCTCTTCTCCCGAAGCTCCGCGTTCAGCTGCGTGATGGTGTCCTGCATTTGGTGGAACTGCTCCTGAGGGACGGTATCGGTGCAGCAAGGAGCAGGCGTGCCGGACGATGAAGCGATGAACTCGGCTCCCAGGTGTCCGAGGCCATACACGTGCCCCTTCTTGTTCCTGCCCCCGACGACCTCCAAATAAATGGCATTATCGTCGACGGAGACAGAGAGCAGCCCATCACCAGTCAAAGCCTCATCTTGTGACTGTGAGGCACGTGATATGGCATCGTCCTTCTTCTCGTTGAAGCCCGCCTACAAAGTATAGTTGAATAGATTTAGTTAAAATAATTATATCCAATATTAACAAATCATTTATAATAAATTACAAGTAAACACTAAATTATTTTTTTGCTTACAACATAGTTACGAGCCTTGTCGTTGACCCATGTCCCCGACTTCAACTTCTTCGTCCTCTCCACCAACTCCATAGCAGTCGGGGCCCGCTGTTTCTGTGCTTTCTGCGCAGAATAATATAATATTAAATTCATAAGAATAATAAAAAATGAAAACTAATTAATTAAATAGTATATTAAGTCAAAAGTTTAATGTATTACCAGCTCGTCGTAGTGGGCGGCGGCTGATTTAGACCCACCGGTCCAAGCACATGCGCCACCATCAGAAGCTCGATTACGCCGAGCTGTGGCCTGGATCTCCTGGAACTTCTCGTAGCCCAAGATCTTGGTCCAGCTGCCTCTTGATCTCGGGATCCACCCACCTCCCCTTATTCTGCCCCTTCCTCAGCTTGTTCATCAGATTCTTCATAACCAGTGAGCCTTTATGCTCAAATATGTCCCTGACGAGAGCCTCTAAAGCTAAGTCCCACCTATACTCTTTCTGCAACTTACAGTTGTTTGGAAATTCGTGTGTACATATATATAATGTAAATTTAATTTAAAAAACTTAATAAACTGTTACCTTAAACTCTAGAAACAACTGATCCCTATGGCCCAGTGGGATGGCCTTCCATGTAGGCCATGGACCATCAAACTTGCGTCGCAGGATCTTCGATATCGAATCAGAAGGGCCCTTCGCGGGCAGAAAGCTGCAGCAAAATTAGAGCATTAATAAATGTGATAAGCCTCTGGCTCATCTAGTTTTATGGCTAGTATGACCAGGGTTTTGTGCAAATTATATCCTATTTTCACCCAAATTAGATCAGATTGTCCTCGAGCAAAGTTTTGAGTCTCTAGAGTAGTTTTAGGTTAATTTAGCTAGTTTTGATGTCAAATAATACACTTATAGCTGTGTCTTTGTTTTCAGGTTAAGTTGGAAGTCAAGAAAATAAAGAAGCAGGGGATTCGCCTCGCGAACCTCTCTTCTCCTCGCGACCCCGAAGCTGACTATTCCAAGAAAATGCAAGGTCTCTGGTTCGCCCCGCGAATAAGGTCTCGCCCCGCGAGTCTTGCAACCTTGAAAAGTCAGAGACGATCACGGCTTGCCCGTGTTGAAGGTCACGACCGTGGCAGTTTTGAAGTTGAAGAGTCTCGCCTCGCGAGCATACATTCGCCTCGCGAGCCTGGAAGTCAGAAAGCATCACGGTTGGCCCCTGATGTTCATAACAGGCGTAATAAGAAGACTCTTCAGTGACTCGCCTCGCGAAGGTGTGTTCGCCTCGCGAGAATGCCAAAGGTTGCAGATTGTTCACAGGACTCGCGTCGCGAGAGAGGCTTCGCCTCGAGAATAGACTTAATTTCTGATTAGTATAAATAGCTATTCTGAACAGTTTGAGAGGACTTTTGCTTCTCCATTTTCTGTTTTACATTTCTTTTCTGTGTGTTTTTGTTTTTTTACATGGAGAACTAAGTTTTTAGGATTGATCTATTGTAATTGATTTCTATACACTTGAGGTTCTTGTATTTTCCTGTTTTGTATGCTTTTCCCTCTTCAATGTCATGCTTTATATTTCTGTTTGCTTAATTCAGGAGTATATTGTATTGTGTTGATTTATTTCCGGTGATATCATGTTCCTATAATTAATCGCATCTGCTTAATTTGCGTGTGTACGTTTCGTGTTCGCTTAGTTCACGAAGGGCTTAACCCCGTTTGCTTAATTCGGGTATAGGGACATGTATCTGTAGTAGTGGTTTCGCTTGTAAATTATTGTTACAACCGGGAGGGGATTAGAATTTGCTTAGGGCTTGGAAATTGCATGAACCTATGATAGTTGGGAAATCAAGAACAATAGATTAATCTATTTTTAGCTATTTGACAATCTCTTTAAACTGCCTTGTTTTTAATTGCTCTGTTTTTCTTTGATTGCATCTCAAACCAAACCCCCCCCCCCCAAAACTGATTTTTGTGGAAAATAACACTTAAAGAGTCCTTGAGAACGACATCCGAGTTGTCGCCCTAAACTACAGTTTTAAAACCCGCTCGTCCTTTTTGGCGCGTGCACGACAGCGCGACCAAAATGTTATAATTAAATTTTAAAAACAAGTAAATAGAAATTAACGATACTTTATATATATTAAAAAATTAAATTAGCATACTCGTTATCCCCCCTGGGGATAAGAAGAATCCTCCTGTCGGATGGACCACGACTCTCCTGTCCCGATGATGATGATGGTCCTATCGTCGTAGGTGTGGATGATGAGGGTGCAACCTGTGTCCCGACCACATGAGGATGGGAGGGGGGTGCAACTCCATCACCCTGAGGTGTCCCGTCAACAGAGGTGCTGGTAGGATGGTCTCGATCTGAAGGCTGTGGGTCGGCCGGCGAAGGGACTCTCGCAGCACGACCTCCACGACGACCTCCACGACGACCCCTACTACCTGCGGAGGAATCTGCCATCTGTGAAAAAAATGAAAATATGATTACACAACAGTGTAAATAATACAAAAATAAATTACCTAATAAGTAGAATGACATTCACACAATGAATTATGACATAAATAAATTACCTAAGTAGAATCTCCGTAATGTACCTTCGCTAGATGCGTCCAACTCGGATTGATCCATTAACTCTCTTTCAACTTCTTCCCCATTTCCGGAAATGTCCGCCAGAGAATTAACAATAATGTCCGGTGTAATTTGCAACGGTACGTGGGGTCTTGAAAACTCATCATCTTGGTACGGAGCATCTTTTTCAGGCTGGTTGATTACATTATCAGTAATTATACTGCGAGCCTTTATCTTAATAACACCCAACCAGCCATGATGTCCTTCGGGATATGGCGAGTAATAAACCTGCTCTGCCTGTTGTGAAAAAATGAATGGGTCGTACGCCTTATTATACCTTCGAGACAGCCTAACTTGAACAATACCATAATTTTTATCTATTTTTGTCCCTACGTCAAGAGTAGGATCAAACCAATCACACTTGAAGATAACTAATTTCATCACGGGGAAACCGGTATAATCGAGTTCAAGGATGTCAGTTAGAACCCCATAGAAATCATCCTCTACATTGCCATCAGTGGCTCGCACACAAACACCATAGTTACACGTCTGCATTCCTTCATTCCATGTTTTTGTGTTAAATTTATATCCATTTACAATATAAGTATTCCATGATGTAACCCATCTGTTAGGCCCCCATGCCAAATTTGTCAACAATGGATTTTGAACATTGTTTTCTGGATCTAGTACCTAAACAATCAAATATTATATTATTCTTATACATGCTATATATTTAAGGAGATAAAATGTATGCTTCAAAAAATGAAGATGCTTAACCTACATATTTACTGAACCACGTAGCAAAGTGAGAAGTAATTTCTCGATCAACCTGATCATTTGAAATGTCAGGTTGGAGATCCCTTAGAAAATTGTCATACATCCTACATATGGGAGATTAACAGCAGGACGATTAATAATAATAAATGTCAATTGAACTTATTAAAGACATTGTAGAAACTTACTCTAAATATGGCGCCACCTCTTCACAATTTTGAAGGATATACAGATGAGCAGCATTAATGTCACGCTGCTCCAAGAAATATCATTTTGATTTGCCACTAAATCTGCCCGGATAGTTGAATATTGATATAGGAGGACTAGTTGAACATCCTTCGCCCGAATCAACGTTTCTAGGCATCCTTGTCCTTCTCGTGTTAACTTCGTCCGGATAGTAATAAGAGGCAAAAGTGGAAGTCTCCTCTACTAAGTATGCTTCACAAATGGAACCCTCCACTCGTGCCTTGTTCTTGACTTTGTGTTTAAGGGAGTGCAGGAACCTATTAAAGAGGGATACGTACAAATAATTACTAGTTTTAGGGAAAGCTAAACTACTGCTCTCGTGTTCGTGAATTTCATATGTATTAAGTAAAATAGTTGATGTTGTTTACCTCTCAAATAGATACATCCAGCGGTATTGGACTAGGCCACCAACTCTTGCTTCGTAAGGTAGATGAACTGGCAGGTGTTCCATGGAATCAAAGAAACTCGGCGGGAAGATTTGCTCCAGCTTACATAACAAAACGGGTATCTTGACTTCCATATCCTTTAATTGATTCACATTTAGTGTTGTCGATGTAAGCTCCCTGAAAAAAAGGCTAAGCTCAACAAGTGGGTTCCAAATTTGCTTCGGTAATGCGTCGAACGCAATTGGAAGCAACCGTTGCATGAACACGTGGCAATCATGACTCGTCATTCCATGTAACTTTGCTTCCTTAATGTCAACACATCTACCCTGATTGGAAGCATACCCATCTGGTAACTTTAGTTCTTTAACCCACTTACAGACGGCCAATTTCTGTGCTTTGCTTAGTGTATAACTTGCCTTCGGTTTGATAAGTCTACCACGACCACCGTCTTGCAACTCAAGCTCTTTCCGATTACAAATGTCAGCCAGGTCCAATCGGGCTTTATTTGTATCCTTTGTCCTCCCCTTGATGTCCATCACAGTGTCAAACACATTCAAAAACACATTCCTCTCAGTATGCATGACATCAATGTTGTGACGGAGTAGCTGCGTCCTCCAATACGGCAACCTCCAAAATATACTTTGTTTTGTCCAATTATGGTTGACGCCATAATCAGGAATATGTTCTCCTTGGGTTTCATGGACGAGCGGTAAGTACTGTACTCTGCGCCATACATTAGGACCAGTCAAACGTGGTGGAGGCGGTGTTCTCTCCGCACAACGCTTCTTGAATGCATTCTTGTTCCGCCTATAAGGATGATCTTTTGGAAGGAATTGACGATGAGAATCAAAATATGAGATCTTTCGACTGTTTTTAAGCGTGAATGCCTTCGATCGCTCCATATATATTGGGCATCCAAGCTTCCCCGCGGTCATCCAACCCGACATCATCCCATAAGCAGGAGAGTCGTTGATCGTCCACATTAAAGCTGCTTTCATGATGAAATTCTGCCTCAAAGATACGTCATATGTCAACACACCATCATTCCACAGCATTGTCAACTCATCTATCAGTGGCTGCAAGTACACATCAATCTTACCTTTTGGATTAGACGGACCCGAAATTATGACTGTTAGGAACATAAACTCCTGCTTCATGCACATCCCCGGGGGAAGATTGTACGGAGTCAGGATAACCGCCAACAAGAGTATGCTTTTCCGGATCGCCCAAAAGGATTAAATCCATCAGCAGATAACCCCAATCGGACATTGCGAGGGTCCTGCGAAAATGCCATATGAACCCTATCAAAATGCTTCCAAGCTTTTCCATCAGATGGATGACACAAGATATCTTGCTCCCTCTCATGCTCACTATGCCACCTCATGTGAGCTGCAGTGGCCATCGAAGAGTACAATCTTGTAAGTCTTGGCACGAGCGGAAAGTACCACATCTTTTTTAGCGACCTCTTCTTCTCAATGCCCATCCTAGTGGTTGTCTTATACCGATCCGCACCACAAAATCGACAACACGTTATGCTTTCCGCTGAATCATCCTTATAGTACAACATACATCCATTCGGGCAACAATCAATTTTCAAACACCCCAGACCCAAATTTTCCATGGACTTCTTAGCATGATAAAAACTTGTAGGCATCCGATTGCCTTCTGGCAACGCCTTGGACACTGACCTGTTGAGGCGATTAAAATAGCCTTCTTGCATATTGTAGTCAGATTTGATACTCAACCATTCCATGCACATCGACAACTCCGTGTACTCCTGACATCCTTCCCACAATGGAGATCGTGGCAAGCACTCAAAGATATCATAGAATCTTTGAGCTTCGGGATTCGGATTCTCCTCTATGTATTGGGAACCCATTCTACCATCTTCTCCCCCATCTTCTTCTAGTACAACACCAACCATGGTCCAGCATGATCCATTATCATCTGCTCGTATGGATTCAATTCTTCCCTCCCGTCACCACTTCCATAGTACGAACCTTCAGCCACAATAGGGTTTAAGTCAGGCAACGTCTCACCATGGTTACTCCACCAATAGTAATCAGGCATGAAGCCCTTCTCATAAAGATCGGCTACAACTCCATCCACACTTTTGAAAGATTGACACTTGCATCTTTTGCAAGGACACCTCAATTGATCACCGCCCAGCCGTATAAATCTCTCCTGGCTAACAACAAACTCTATAAACTCACCCACTCCAACTCTATACTCTTCCCTAAGACGTTTATTCCGATCCAACCTACGATACATCCATTTTCGATTCTCCTAAATATCCATTGCTTTGCAATTAAATAGCCTGACCAATCCTACAATAACACTTATATATTACGGTGCATTCCAATAACTCCATCAATCTCGTTCTTATGACAAGGTATGAACCTATCCCATTCGAGAAGAAACCTTTGTCACACTCGGCTACTAATAGTTATTCCCATATTCAAATACCTTATACTTGACAAAATTTGGCAAAGCATTTCCCATCGGTCTCCAAGTTACACGACTCGAGCACGGTCAGAATCACCGCGATCAAGTATGCACCAGGAGAACAAAAGGAAATGCATCGGACCGAGATTTCAACAAGTATATAAGGCATTTGAACATTGAAATGACTATTGTACGAGTGTGAAAAAAGGTTTTTTCCCAAACTGTCCCACTTGGACAATTCAAGATTCAATACAATGAGCATGCATACCTTGATAAGTTACTCATGCTCATTAATATTGAATCTCAAATAGGAAACTAAGGCTTTCGTAAATTAATTATTAACTCTAACAGAAAATAAAACCATTAACCTATAAATATTGCAACATTGTTGAGTTTATATAAATTGCAGCGTAAATCAATACAAACTTAGATTAAATATTGTAGCAAACATCCTATTGAGCTCTGCTCTCCACTAACAAGTAGCAGTTAATTGTCAAACACATGCATAATTTCTAAATTATCAGCACACAACCAGCATCCCGCCTTTCGGATAGGATCACATCCTATTGAGCTCCGCTCTCCACTAACAAACAACACATATTGACAAACACATGCATAAACATTAAATTATCAGCATACAATCATACAATATCTCATCCTATTGAGCTCCGCTCTCCACTAACAAACAACACATATTGACAAACACATGCATAAACATTAAATTAATTATCAGCATACAATCAGACAAGATCACATCCTATTGAGCTCAGATCTCCACTACCAAACAAGACGATAATTCACATAATACATTACACTGAGTGTTCAGAGAACTGACCTGAGAGAGAAAACACAACTGAGCAAGGATAAGTGGAGGAGCCGGTAGAAGAATATGACAACAAGGACCTATCGTGCATAAATGAAATTATTCATTTCAACTCAAATCACTATTCTATTATGTTAAATTGTTATACCTAAATAATTTATCTCATGAATATCTAGTGTTAAAGCATGTGCTCACGAAAAAATAATCAATGAAACATAAAAAATAATAAGATTGGAGAGCTGAAGGTCAATTTATTTTGATTTCCACTTTTTTTTTAAAAAATTATCCTTAAATCGGGCCTAACTGTTTACACAAATCGAATCAATATATTACATATCCAGTACCATAAAAAAATTTGGATAATGCTAGAATTTCTTTCTATCAAAGAGAAGATTTTCCATGTTGTTCAATGTTCATGTTAGTAAACATGACAGTGCCCAATAAAATAGAAAATAATAGAGAGAAAACTGAAAGGTGTAATTGATTGAATGAGAAAGTTTATTACATCAAGTCATATATAAAAGTGACTTATATTATATGTAAGATAAAGCAACTGATTTGTAACTAACCACTAATTAACTATATTAATTATATGATCTAATAGTTCATCCTAGATAGACAAGATGTTAGGGTCTTAGTTAGTAGGGAAAAATTGTCATAACTCACAAATTCCATTTCTATGATTTTCTAGAATTTAAATCATAAAAATCAAGGAATATGGAAAGTTGTAGCAACTTAGTGATTTGAATGAAAAACATGAAGAGAAAGGAAGGATGATCATTGATCACTAGACAAGCACAAATATCAAATTTGGAGATTTGTTTCCCTTTATGCAAAGAGTTACAAATTTTTGAAATCCAAGAGTAAAATAAAAGGGTATGGTTCGGCCAAGTGGGGGAAAATAGGGGAGAAATTTTTGTTCATCAAATCATTTGGCAAGCATGAAGAGTATGATTATAGAAGCACCAATATTAAGTTTCAAGACTTAAATCAATGGGTACAAAGAGTTATGATTTTTCTACCATTTTCAAGCTTAATTCTTTTTGAACAAAATTAAGAACAAGCATGAAGCTAATCAACTCAACATCAATTGTAATGAAGAAAGGTTGGAGGAAAATTACCTCTAAGTGATGATCCTTGAGTAAGAAATCAAGACACCTTGAGAAACTAAGAGAAAAGAAAGAAATGTGTTGGATGAAAAAATGAAAATGATGAGTAACAAAAACACACATCCCTAAACTCACACACATACACTAAACACACACACATACACTAAACACACATCTCTGCACACACACACACACACACACACACAAACATCCCAAACAGACACACACACATACACTAAACACACATCTCTGCACACACACACACACACACACAAACATCCCAAACAGACACACACACATATACTAAACACACATCTCTGCACACACACACACACACACAAACATCCCAAACAGACACACACACAGAGCACACACACACCTACCCTATGATTACAATCCAATTGAACACACAAACTTTAGTACACAGAACACACACTCACAACACACACACAACACCAATGTACACACAACACACAACAGAAACAACAATGTAGAGAAAGACAACGAGAGAAGCAATTACCTCGGTCAGTGTGAGGGAGAGCGTTGTGGTGGTGGTGGTGTGAGCAATGTGACCAGAATGAGCCCTGAAATGAGGAGGGAAATGATAGACAGTGACATAGTGAGACAATGAGACAGAGAGATGGAGTAGAGGAGAGCTTACCTGAGCAGAGGGGAGATGACAGTGGTGACGACGACCGGAGGTGTCTTGGGGTGTTGAGGTGGCCGGAGCGCGCGCCGTAGAAGAGAAAACAGTGGGTGGGAGAGAGAAAACGCCGGAAAAAATGAGGAAGAAGGAGGTTCTGTCGAATTTAGGGATTTCAGTTTTAGCGACCGAATTAATTCGGTCGCTAATATGGTTAGTCTTAATTTGAATTTGTAATTTTAGCGACCGAATTAAATTTCGGTCGCTAACATGCGCAATTTTATTTTTCAACGTGTCATTTAGAGACCGAATTAATATCGGTCGCAAATATAAATAAAGTTTAAAGTGTGAATTAATAAATTTAGCGACGGATTTATAAATCGGTCGCTAATATAAACACAGTTTGACTGTTGCATTTAATTCGGTCGCCATTTCGGTCGCTAACAATTCATAAATTTCTGACTTTTACTTTCCTTTGTTTAGCGACCGAAGTAGCGACCGATATCTCTGCTACGCTCTATTTCGGTCGCTGTTTCGGTCGCAGAATCAACTCTAACCAGTGTTTCATGTAGATCCTACAATCGGTCTCTATTTCGGTCGCAAAATGGAACCTAAAAATTCGGTCACTATTTTCGGTCGCTAAATGACCTTTTTTTTGTAGTGCAAGATGAAAAGGTCACCTTCAATGTTTTTGAAGCGATGAGACATCCAAGTGACAAAGATACATGTATGAGTGTGGACCTTGTTGAATCATTGACTGACAAGAGTGTGCAACAAACTTTTGAAGATTCATTCGAAGCGGCTCTTATGATTGAGAATATAGAAGAAGAGGTGTGTGAGGAAGAAGTTGAGTTCATGGTTAAATCCCTTGAGGCTTGTCTAGCTTTGAATAATGATGAAGACAAAGTTGTGGAGGATGTGCGGATTGAAGACAAGGGTGAGACACCTAAGCTAGAGTTGAAGGAACTTCCGCCCCATCTCCGTTATGCTTTCCTTGGAGTGAATTCTTCATTCCCGATGATCATCAGTAGCGGATTGAACTCCTTAGAGGAAGAAAAGTTGTTGAGAGTGCTTAGAGAGCACAAATCCTCAATTGGGTGGTCTATGTCCGACTTGAAAGGAATAAGTCCCTCATTTTATATGCACAAAATCCTTTTGGAGGAAAACTTGAAGCCTAAGTTAGACAACCCCAAAGAAGACTTAACCCAAACATCAAATAAGTTGTACGGAAGGAGGTTGTGAAGCTTTTGGATGCGGGTATAATTTATCCAATCTCCGATAGTCCATGGGTAAGTCCGGTCCAAGTTGTTCCTAAGAAAGGGGGGATGACGGTTGTTTTAAATGATAAAAATGAACTCATTCCCTCAAGTACCATTTCCGGATGGAGGGTGTGTATTGATTATAGAAGATTGAATGAGGCCACCAGAAAAGATCATTTTCCCTTGACTTTCATTGATCAAATGCTAGAGAGGTTGGCGGGCCATGCCTTTTATTGCTTCCTTGATGGATACTTAGGGTATAACCAGATTGTGATTGACCCGAAGGACCAAGAGAAGACTCTTTTACTTGTCCTTATGGCGTCTATGCCTATCGGAGGATGCCATTCGGGTTGTGTAATGCACCCGCCACTTTTCAAAGGTGCATGCTTTCCATATTCTCTGATATGACTGAAAAATTCATTGAGGTATTTATGGATGATTTTTCCGTGTTTGGTAATTCTTTTGATGATTGTCTGAAAAATCTTGCATGTGTTTTGAAAAGATGCCAAGAAACTAACCTTGTTCTAAATTGGGAAAAATGTCATTTCATGGTTAGGGAAGGTATAGTTCTTGGTCATAAGATTTCATCATGGGGATAGAAGTTGATAAGGCAAAAATTGAAGTAATCGAAAAACTTCCCCCTCCCATAAATGTAAAAGGTGTTAGAAGCTTCCTAGGGCACGCGGGTTTCTATAGGAGATTTATAAAAGACTTTTCAAAGATTGTGACACCCTTGTGCAAACTTTTGGTAGTTGATACTCCTTTTGTGTTTGATGATGATTGCATGCATGCTTTCCAACTTTTAAAGGAAAAACTCACCACCGCACCGGTCATTGCACCTCCAGATTGGAGTTTGCCATTTGAGTTAATGTGTGATGCAAGCGACTATGCGGTGGGAGCCATTTTGGGTCAAAGGAAAAATAAAGTGTTGCATGTTATTTATTATGCCAGTCGTGTGTTGAATGATGCTCAATTGAACAATACCACGACTGAAAAAGAACCGCTTGTTGTGGTTTTTACATTTGATAAGTTTAGATCCTACTTGATTGGCTCTAAAACCATTGTGTACACTGATCATTCTGCTTTGAAGTATCTCATGACTAAACAGGATGCCAAACCAAGGATCATTAGGTGGGTACTACTGCTCCAAGAATTTGATTTACATATAAAGGACAAGAAAGGAGTGGAGAATGTGGTAGCCGACCATTTGTCTAGGCTTCCACAAGCAGAGATTCAAGCAAAGGATGAGTTGCCAATTCAAGAAGAATTTCCGGATGAGCGGTTGTTTAGGGTGCAAGTGGCACCTTGGTTTGCGGACATTGCAAATTATAAGGCCGCCAACAAGATTCCGAAGGACTTCAATGCACAACAAAGGAAGAAGCTCATCCATGATTCTAAATACTATGTGTGGGATGAACCTTACCTTTTCAAAAGAGGTTCGGATGGAATTCTGAGAAGATGTATTCCGGAAGAAGAGGTTAATGGGGTTTTGACTCACTGCCACAACTCACCTTATGGAGGACATTTTGGTGGTGAGAGAACCGCCATGAAGGTCTTGCAAAGTGGTTTATTTTGGCCCACCATTTTTAAAGATTCTAGAGCTTGGGTGATGAACTGTGACAAGTGTCAAAGAACCGGAAGTATATCCAGGAGAAATGAGATGCCCTTGAAGGGTATTTTAGAGGTGGAGCTCTTTGATGTGAGGGGGATCGACTTAATGGGTCCTTTCCCGTCATCCTACAGCAACAAGTATATTCTGGTTGCGGTTGACAATGTGAGTAAATGGGCAGAAGCTGTCCCAACTGTGAAAGATGATGCAAAAGTCGTGGTTGGTTTTGTGAGGAAGAACATTTTTACCCGATATGGAACCCCTAGAGCCATTATTAGTGATGGGGGTACTCAATTTTGCAACAAAGAGTTCAATGCAATGCTTGCCAAGTTTGGGGTCAATCATAAAGTTGTCACACCATACCACCCGCAAACCAGTGGGCAAGTGGAGTTGTCCAATCGGGAATTAAAGAGGATCCTGGAGAAAACAGTGAATAATGCTAGAAAAGATTGGGGCAAAGAAGCTGGATGATGCACTTTGGGCCTATCGGACTGCATATAAAACACCTATTGGTATGTCACCCTACCAATTAGTGTTTGGAAAATCATGTCACCTTCCGGTAGAGCTCCAACATCGTGCTTTTTGGGCAGTGAAGGCCTTGAACTTTGACACGAAGCTGGCTATGGACAATATACTGTTGCAATTGAATGAGTTGGATGGATTCCGACTCTTGGCATATGAGAGTGCAAGAATCTACAAGGAAAGAACAAAGTTTTGGCATGATAAGTACATTCTTCCCAAGCATTTTGAAGAAGGCCAATCAGTTTTGGTCTTTAATTCATGTCTCATGCTATTTCCGCGCAAGTTGAGATCAAGGTGGTCGGGTCCATTCCATGTCAAGTCAGTTTCTCCATTTGGTGCGGTTGAATTGGAAGATCCAGCATCCGGATGCACTTTCACTGTTAATGGGCAAAGGCTCAAGCACTACCTTGGAGGAGACTTTGATCATCAAGCAGTCTCCATCCCTCTTAAAACACCCCCTTAGAGATCATCTGCCCGTCAAGCTAGTTACGTTAAAGAAGCGCTTATTGGGAGGCAACCCAAGTTTTCTTTTCCTTTTTCCATTCGTTTTTGAATTAAATCTTGAATAATTTGAGAAGATCAAGAGGAAAATAAATAATAGATTTGTTAAGTATTTTCAGGGAAGGAGGAAGGAGAAGCAAAAAGGGCAAGCACAAGCGAGCCAACAACCATCACGTCCTGGCCGTGACACTGGTCACGGCCGTGATGAGCCAGCCATGAAGATCAGAAAGCATCACGGCCAAGCCGTGATGTCCATCACGGGCGTGATGAGAGGACCCTGAAGATCAGAGACCATCGCGGCCTAGTCGTGATGGTGGTCACGGCCGTGACAGGCCACCCCATGGACCAGAATGCATCACGACCTGCCCGTGATAAGCATCACGGCCGTGACATAATTTCCAGCATCCCTTTGCCTAGGCTTGTGAGACAGTACCTGCTACCACCTCGGTGAGTTGCTCCAATTTTCTTTATCCTCTCTCCGACTTGATTATTTACATTGGGGACAATGTAAGTTCTTAAGCTTGGGGTAGGGGTATTTTTGGTATATTTTTGTATTTTTTCATTTTGCATGTTGCATTCATATAGGCATAGTTTGCATGATCACATGGTTCGATTACCCCCTTGCTTAGATTATGCATCCGATTGTGAGAACTTAGTGTCAAATAAATTGAGATAGTGAATTGTTGAACCCAATTTTTTTTCCTTGTGAATAGGCTACAAATAAAAATTCTTGAGATGATCTTTGATAGTTGATAATTAGCATGTGGTTCCATAGATTTGTGTTTCTCATTGATTTCTGAACTACTAAATGTGAGATGTTCCGTAGATTTGTGTTTCTCATTGTATTCTCTAGAACTTGACTTGAAACCGTTTTGAAGCTTAAAAATTTTTTAAAACATTTTTGAAAATGATTGAGGCACTAGGTATTTTTCCGGCCTTCTGAGCTTTAAATGCCTAAATGCTACCCCTTAGTTGCCCAACTTTGAGCCTGAAAGAATAAAATACTTTTCTTGGTACCTTGAATTACTTTGATGAATATGCTTGGTATGACACCTTTTAAAGTATTACAAAAAGGGTAGAAAGGTAGTTGAAAAAGTATGGGATGAGAAAAGTAGAAAAATATTTCTCTTGAGTTGAAAATCTCCCCTTCTCCAAAAAGAAAAAAATAAAAAAAAAACAGAAAAGAAAAAAAATATATATAGAGAAAGGGATGACAAAAAGAAAGTGAGAAATAAAAAGAAAGAAAGAAAGGTGGAGAAATGAATCAAAACCCAAAAAGGTATTTTAGAAGGTGTCATGCTTTTCAATGCTTGATATTTTGTGTAGCCTTTTGAAATTTCCTTTCCTTGATTTCCCCACCTAACAATTAATCCCATGGCCCCGTTACAACCAAAGTAAAAGACCTCTTGATTCTTAGATGTTTTCATTAATAAAGTAGAGATTTGGTTAATAGTCAAGCTTATGGTAGAATTCATTCCTTGAGAAATTGAACGAATTGTTATATTCCCTAAACACTTGAGTGAGGTGAGAAAGAGTGCCCGAATCAGTGAGAATATCAGTCTAGGAAACCTAAGCTTCTAATTGGACTTGAAATTGATTGTCTCTTGGTGAATTATTTGAAAATGCCCGTTACTTGGATTAATTTCTCGGGTTCTTGGTTCACTATCCATGTTCTAATTTTTTTTCATCCTCTGGCCTTGGTGATTGCTTGAGGACAAGCAAAGTCTTAAGCTTGGGGTGATTTGATGAGTGTGATTTCACCTCATTTTCCATGTACATTTTGCATGCATTTTCAAGTAGTTTAGGCATATTTAATTTGATTTTTGGTTAGTTTTTATCTTGGAACAGATGAGGCGGTTTTGTGGTGTTGTTTTGCAGAAATTAAGGATTAAATGCCCAAGATGAGCCATGATGGAGCTTGCATGAAGATAAAGCTTGAAAAGTGAAGAAAATGACCCAAGCAGAGCCCATCACGGCCTGGCCGTGATGACCATCACGGCCGTGATCGAGCAATAACTGAAGAGAAAGATGGCAAAAGTCAGAAGTTGTCACGGCCTAGCCGTGATGCCCATCACGACCGTGCAGGCCAGCTGAACCAGACCCTTAAGAGGCAGACCTGATCACGGCCTAGCCGTGATGAGCATCACGGTCGTGATGCTCCAGAATTTGAAAGCGCGCCCTTGGCAGAACACGTCACGGCCTGGCCGTGATGGCCATCACGGCCGTGACACGCGCCCAAGTTATAAATAGGCACCTGGGCAGAACAGAAAAAGGATCCAGAACCCTAAAACATACTCTCTGGCTGCTGTGGCTACTGTGGATCCTTCCATGGAGTTTTTTCCTTCCTTTATTCCTATTTCTTTTCTTTTGTTTTTCTCTTTGATTATGTTTAGCTAAACCCCCTCTTGTTGGGGTTAGATGAAGGCTTTTCTGAACTTGTTTGTCTCATGATTTGATTGTAATACAAATTCCTATTTCTTTATGAGTATTTGATTCCATGCTTAATGCTTTCCTAGGTTTGATCATCCTTAGAATGATTTGTTGCTTTGATAGACAATTGAAAGATTGATGTTAAGGCATGCTCATGAATCAAATGCCAAGTAGTTCATGAACCTAGACATAGGTCTTGGGGTGCTTGCAATCTTATAAGTCTTGGTTCTTTATGCGAAATCTCATGTTAATCCACCTAAGACATTAGGGTTTAATTTGGGGTTTTAGGCTCATTCCACCTAAGACATTAGGGTTTGAGTATTTCAGAAGATTTGATTGTCATAATTGAATTAGGAATTGTGTTATTAATCATTTCATTGCAATCAAGGGAGGATTAGCATAGTCTAACCCTGACAATTTCATCCATTTGTTAACATCATCTCTGTTGCTTGTTAAGTGTTTGTGAAAATTCCTAAAAGACCAAAAACATTTTTTATTCTTGTTTGTTTTGTTACATGTTAAGAACTCCCTTCCATCCAAACGATCGTCTAGATAGTAGTCCAATTTGTGAAGTGGTACTTGTCCACGATCCCTGAGAACGATATCCGGTCTCGCTACCGTATTACTTGTACGACTAGGTATACTTGCCTAGAAAAATCGTATCACCGATTCAATTATCGATCCGGATTTTAAACATTGCCTAGAAGTCTTTTTTTATTCAAAGAACAATAAATTGATTTATATTTTTTTAATAGAATTTGTTTTTTCATTTATTTAGATATTCGGATTTTTAGATTAATATTAATTATTTTAAAATGAAGTTTCTTTAAATTTGGAGAAGGGATGTTTACTCTTTTTTTTTCCATGATTTTTTTCAAGCCCATTAAGAAAATATCATGTGTATTCTGTTTACAAAGACACTAGGCCCAATAAGTCACCCAAGCCCAAAAAAGCCTTCATCTTCTTCACTCAAACCAGCTACAACCTAATGGTGCTACTGTTTGGAGGAGCTGCGGCGGCTGGACGACGTGACGACGTGGTGGTGCTATAGGGCGTACGGCGGAGGGCGAGAAGGTGTGGGACATCTACGGCCCGCCCCACCGCCCTGCCAACGACAACACCACCGGAAAAGCCTTTCTCACTCTCTTTTTCTAATAGCAATTTCTCCAGCTTCCTCTAAGCTCATATTCCCACATAAGTCTCCCTCCTTATCTTCTTCCACTTCCACCACCTCCCCGAATTTTGGTTCAGAGCCACCGGAATCAGTTTTTGCAAATCCACCGGCGACCAAATTGAACCTAGGCGCGTGGAAGGATTTGGACATTGGGTCTCTTACCTTTGATGTTGTGTAGGATTCCTTGACTCATGTCCTGCACCACACAACCTCAATATAAGAATACTCTAATTTTCTAGTTCCCACCCCAGAATCAACCAACATATTGATGAATGAAACCCCAAAACAAAGAACATTAAAAATCAAAAACCTAAAACAAAATCAACCGAGAACAAAAAACGTGAAAGATCCAACCGAGACCCATGATCAACTGACAATTTTGATAAATGAAACTCAAACAAAGAACAACTGAGACCTAGAATCAACCGAGACAAAGAACATCAAATTTAACTTTGAAATCGAAGGAACACAATTGAATATTGTTTGAATAACTTTATCAAACAAAAAATTAGGGAAGTGGTGAGAGTTAGTGGATCTGGATCTGCGCTACCGCCACCCTCCAACAGAACCTTGGCCATCTCAATGTCGATGTATGAGAACATGATTTCTATATCTTAGTAACAGCTCCAATCGCTTTCTAAAACATTGGAAGAAGGCGAGGCAGGGATCAAGTGAGTCACGGGTGAAACAATCAGTGGCTGACTCGGTGGATCTGGTGGTCGTCGAAAGGCGAAGTGGTGGCAGGCGACGTGGCAGAGCTGTGTCAAGTGCAGTGATGGGTTCAAAAATGGTGGCTCCGAATCCATGGATTCTCAACCTCCATCGGAAACCCTACCTTCCAATTCTCCAAACACCAACGACACCACCTCTGCTCCCGATAACGATTCGCACCCTAAGATGATGATGATTTTGATGGCGATAGTGGCATGGTGATCCAAGTTGGTGATTGGAGTGGTGAATGCAAAATGTAGTGTGATTGGTAGACCTCTATCGTACACCAAAGTCTCTTGGTTCATAGAAGTTTACTTCACCAACTCACTTGTGTGACAAGTCTTATCAGTCTGGTTCATAGTCCAAAAGACACCAAATTCGATGCACTATCATCCATGTGTTCAACTCTGGTTTTATTAATTATTCTCACAAATTATTTTGAAATATGCGGGGGATTGTTGGTAATTATATTCCAAAATAATTTGATTTTAAAACGGTTTTAAATATCTCCTTTATTAATATTCATTACAATTAATTTCTCTTATTATTACCGTTACCATTTATTACAATTTATGTGCCTAATAACATTTTGTTAATGTTATTGATTTGATTATTTTATTACCTTTAAATTCTCGTGCATTTTGTGTAGCATAATGTAACGTGCTTTTGTTACAAGTTTCTGACAGTGCATCAGTTGCATACTTGCTATTGATTAAATAAAAGAAAAACGGCTCCATGAATATATGATAAAGGCTGCAACGTACTGATTGAATATAGAGGAGATATTCAGCTATATATTGGGTGACTATATCAGGATGATTTAGATTGTCTTCGAAAAGGATTTTGTTTTTATTTGTGAAAATATCTTTTCTCTATGTTTGAGAGTTGATGAGTTGATGTAATTCTTGTTATCCTGGCACCCAAAATAATATTGTTATTCTAGAAGATTCTGTTCAATGTTTCACATTATTATTATTGTTGTAGCGAAATAATCCTTAAGGACAATGTGATTTCACACGTCTCAGACTACAAACTTTTGTTGATGTTCTTCGTCTTTTTTCTATATTTATTTTATTTATTTATTTAGTCTATTTTATTTACCATTTTTTACAACAGTCTTAAGTTTTATTTCCAAAGGAAAAAAAAACTTTTTCCTTTTATCATCTCAAGCTGTGATTCTTCGTCACTATTTGCTCTATGGATTTCAATTTTTTAATTTTCCATGACAATTTGATACACATGAGTGTTTTATTATTTTATTTACAATATCTATGTTTGATTCGTGTTTTTTTTTCTTCCTTGTGAAGGTTATTCATGTTTGATTAGTGGGTGGATATATATAGGTTTTACCATATGATGGAAGGAAGCCCAAAAGCATTTCTTTAATTTCATTAACAGTTGTTGCAATCCTTTTGGAACTAATTGGTGTTTTCTTGCTTAGTGCCCTGTCCAGATTGTTGATCCCGGTCCTATATGCATGGTGAAAAGCAATGATATGATGCTGGCAGAAAATTCAGCAATTGTTGGAGTGGCATGAGATCCACATTCATTATCATTAAGCAGGTTTATACTTCTTGCAGGTTAGCATGTTTAGATTTCAAGACAAGTTATCTTCTTGTTATTCTTTTGAGCCATGACTGCCCCTATTGTGTTTGAAACACCAATATTTAGACGCTTAAAAGCTGTAATTAAATTACAAGTGACAATGATGTAAATGTGTGCTGATGCTTTCAAGGCATGGTTTCTAAAACCCACAATATGTAAGTTCTGTGATGGTCGTTTTAGATGAGAGAAACAACTCTAATATTGGCAACTAGATCTAATATTAATATTCAGTTTAAGTATCGTGGTATGTTGTGCTTTCCATAATACATCTAGTGAGGGGTTTGTGTATGGAATGATGAATTTCATGGGTATGAGTATGTTTGGGTTTAATGCATGATTTTATGTAGCGTGCGTGTTTCTGCTAATGATGGTCTAGCATCATGATCGCTTGTTATAGATCTGGAAATTTGGATGAGTACTTGAACTAGTGAGAATAGGTGGTATATGAATAGTATATATGTCATGGTCAGATTGATTGAGATGTCATGCTGCCATGAATTGAATTGGTAAATGATCAAAGTGATTATTTCTTGAAGGTTGCAAAATTCTGCTATAAGAATCTTTAATTGTTTTATTGAACATTTAATCCCAAAATGTGTTGTATGGTACTTGCAATTTCAAGTTGAGGTTATTCTGAATATTTTTTTAAAGAAAAAAAGAGAGGAAGAATTATCCTTCCAAATTGATTTTTATTCTACTTTAATATTTGATCTGATGACTATCTTGGAGTGTTAGGATTTTGGACCTATCAAGGAGATGATCCTATGCATTATTGTTAATAAAAAAATATATGGAGGGCTTTTATTTGTTGGTTTTAAACCAAAGTTGCATGTATCATATGGAAATAAGGTCCAAAGTGGATGCTAGCTCTTTGTCGCTCTTGAACCACTAAGGTATGTGGTTCAGTTATTCTATACTTAGACATGTATTTTATATTTTATTATATTTACGGGAGCTGTATATTTATTTGCATAAATACTCTAGTAGCCTCAAAGTTTACCATCCATTTTTTTCATTTGCCACAAGAATAATCCGAGAATAATTCAAACAATTATATCATCTCTTTAGACCAAATTTGCCATCGGGTGGTAGAGGAAAGAGATGGCGATGGGTGGATGGTGGTTGAATAGTGTGTAGGGACCAATTTGCAAAAAATTAGATAACCGGAACCTTAGGTCCCCTCACACACCACGGCCATCGATCTCTTTTTTTCCACGACCCAACGGTTTGTAGTGATCTCCCACGATAAGAAATATGCTGAGGTTTCTCACCGGAGAACTCGCAATATGCTTAGGTTTTCCTCAATGTTATCATGGGAGGTGGCAGTATATCAAAGATGGATACTTCCGTTCAAGTTCACCAGTGGGGTCCCCTATGGGAATAACTCCCATTAGGGGTGGAAGTAGGCCAGGCCACCCGACAGGGGCCTATGGCCTGGTCTGGCCTGACCTATTTAATAAAAAGGCCGGGTAAAGGTTTTTTCAAAAGCCTTTTTAGATAAATAGGCCAGGCTTGAGCTTCAGAAAAAGCCTACAAAGCCTGATAGGCCGCCCTATTTATAAATAATATTAAAAATAAAATTATTTATTATTATTATATATATATATATAATATGATTTATATAATTTAAAGAAATGCAATTTGCTCTTTATTTATAGAATGTTGGTTTGATCCACATGTATACTTTGAGAGATGTGGGACTTTATAACATGTATACTTTGAGAGATGTGGGACTTTATAGAATGTTGGTTTGCTCCAATCATCCTCTTGTTTCCATGCTTTGCCTGAAGTTTCATTTCGACCTCTACCTCTTCCGCTAACCCCATTAACATCCATAAGAGTTTCCTCTAGTCCACCAACATCACCAGCAACAAGTGGTTCTCCCACTGAATTAAATGCTTGGTCATCCTTGTTTTTTGATTCTGCTATATAAACTCCAATTGTATTACCATGAAAATCTTTGTTGTTAAACCATTCGACAGCAGCTAACGCAGCATGTGGGTCTTCATATGTTACAGTAGCATCTCCCTTTAGTTCATTAGATAAATATAGTTATAGAAGTTAGTCCCACATTGCTAAAACTATACATGTGGATCAGACCATCATTCTATAAATAGAGAGCAATTGGGTATCTTTTAATAAAATTAGATAGGCCCTTAAAAAGGTTAACAGGCTAGGCTAGGCTTTTAAAAAGGTCGGGCCAGGCTTAAAAAAAAGTCTTTGACAGGTAATAGGCCAGGCTTAGGCTTTTAATTTTTCAAATAGGTCAGGCCTATTTAATCAAAGCCTGACCTGACCTATTTCCACTCCTAACTCCCGTGTGATATTCATCCCTAGTCAACCTCTATTTTAATTTTAATCCAAGGTAGTAGAAGATGATGAGGACATCATTGCGGTCAAAAAGGATAATTTAAAAGATAAGGATCTTCTGTTTCGTTTTGGTGTAGCACATAATATATCCTAATCAATAATATCTCGTCATATAAGTTAAAATTTTATTTAATATTAAAGAAATAGAATACATGACAATATATTATCGATTGGAAATTGGAATATGATGTGATATCAAGACCGACCCAACACCTATTAAGACCTAAATCAAACTCTAAAATAAGACTATTTTCAAATAACAATATTTTACTAAAATTATTATATTTTTATTTAAATTTTATATTTCGTGATTTTTTAAAATACGAAATCATATATTAAACTATTATAATTCATTTTAATTAATATTTCTTTTTTAGTCGATAATATTAATATTTGTAGAGATATTATTGATTATGAATATTTTTTGTTGATATATATTTTTAACATTTGATTCTTATACTTTATTAATTTCCTTTACTTGTTGATTTACTAATACTTCTACTCTATTTTTATTTTCCACTAAATAATAATAAAAAATTAGAGACCCAAAATCCTTGCTTCACTAGCTTACCTTGTGGCTGCTGCTATGTGTGAATACACCAAAATGGACCGTCATCCGATTAATAAATAACACGTCCTAGACGCTTGTTCACCTAACCACTGAGAGCTTGAGCCTGGTCGCCTTGTGCTTTACCCGGGTTCACAATTGTCCTTTAATGCTGAAGTAGGAAAAGCAAGTGTTAACCGTGGGCACGTCATGCGCCTATATGAAAGGTCTAATTAACAAGCCTACACAAACAAGAGCAACGCCAATTAAACGCCAACTGTTTCCGTGTCCGTGTCCGCATCGTAGCCACGTGCTCATTCCTGAGACTCAAATTCTTAAACCTCAAAACCCTACATATACTCCACATTCACTCACACTACACTACACAACACTAGTAATCCACACCCACCAAAACCAAACAAAACCAACACACTACTTCTTCTCCAATGAACAGTCTGGGACAATCATTTGATAACTCAGAGTACCACTCATCTCCAGTTTCATCCGAAGCGAGCTCCTCTAACCTTCCAAACAACGAACAAGAAGTTATGTTGTTAGCATCAGAGAGGCCGAAGAAACGTGCGGGGAGGCGAATATTCAAGGAGACGAGGCACCCCGTGTACCGAGGAGTGCGAAGGAGGAACAATAACAAGTGGGTTTGCGAAGTTCGTGTTCCAAACAAGTCAACCAGGATATGGCTTGGAACATACCCTACGCCAGAGATGGCAGCAAGAGCGCATGATGTTGCGGCTCTCGCACTCAGGGGCAAGTCTGCTTGCCTCAACTTCGCCGACTCGGTGTGGCGGTTGCCTTTGCCGGAATCCACCAACGCAGATGAGATAAGGAGAGTGGCGGCGGCGGCTGCAGAGGCATTTGCGGATGAGAATGCTGTTACCGATCATTATGAAGTTTGCAACAGTGATAATAGCGTTGGGGTTAGGATCGTGGAAGATACAAATAAGGGTAATGATAAGAATATTTTGCAGGGATTGTATTTGGATGAAGTTGCAGTTGCAGCTGGTGTATCAGAATTTGAGGACATGCAGGATTGGATTAGGAGTATGGCTGATGAGCCTTTACGGTCTCCGCCTCCTTTTGCTGTGAGATATGGCATGATGGACTGGAATGATGTGGATGTTGATGCTGAGGTGTCCTTGTGGAGCTTTGCCTTCTGAAATGCATGCTTAATAATACTTCAACGACTTACCTCAAGTGAATAAACACCTATCGTACATGTATCACCCACAATGTAAATATAATATAATAATATACAAGACTACGGATAGTTACACACCATATACGACAATTGAAATCCACAATCACGTGGCGGATATGATGTTTAAGGAAAAAACATCACTTTAAACACCTTTACCATATTTTTTTTTTAAGGTGTATTGATATTTGGACATAAAATTAATGTCCAACATTATATAATAGTATTTCTTTTCTTTTTTTTTTCTTTTTTTTTTATCATGTATTTCAACACTCTCAAACATAAGTTCTACGATGTCTATCCAAATTATGTGTTCAAATATATTTACTCTTTTAGAAAATATTGTTTGAATACGTGCTTTTGACATTTTATACAGGTACGATTGATTAAGGTGGCGTTTGTTGAGTACATATTTTTTTTTTCATGTAAAAATCATGGTTGTTGGGAATGATGATTATTGAGATTGTTTAAAATGTATTTGATAGGTTATCAATATTTTTTAGAATGTTATTTTGACAATCGTTTTGATTCTTATATATTTAATTTAAGGATTTTTTTTTTGGGGGAATGCTATTATTATTTTTTTGAGCTTTTCTTTATTATTGTGAGCATAATAACAGCAAGTTTTTCTACCTGAAAAACAAGGTCAAGATCAAGCACTAAGAGCATCTTCAAGGCAGTAAACTAATGGGATCCTTATCCGATCCTAAAGCAATCGTTCCTTAATTTTTTTTCAATGGAGCAGATCTACGTGACAATTCCTTGAATTTAGAGTTGCTTATAGTTAAGCACCGTTCTTTGTTCTTTATATAAGGAACAATTGCTCAATATTTTAAAAACATTTCCTTGCATATTCTTCAACCCAAAAAGACCATGATCCAGAAAAAAACGAAGGAACAAAATGGGTATATAACAGAAACAAAGAGGTAGAACGCAAATCCAAATAGGTCACAAAATACATTGAAGAAAATTTAATATAAGGGTTTGAGCACCCTAGCGCTCGTAATTAATATAATTTTGTTTATAAAAAAAACTCTAAAAAAAAAAAAAAAAATCAAGGGTTGCATGCCATCGGAACCTCTGGTGCCCGCACCTCCGCTTGGCTGCGGCTCCGCCAAGTCCAACTCTCCGTCTGGACGCACATCTCACATGGTGAGGGAAGTCGATCTGAGTTCAAAAGTTATTCATTGGGTTAGAGTTTTGAGATTGTGAGGTCGTGGGAGGAGGGGAGATGAGAGGTCTTGGGAGGAGGTGAGAGACCATGTAGGTTGGCGGAGCTTGAGGGAGAAATGGAGATGAGACTGAGGGTGAACGATGGGCGTGAGAGACGAGATTCAGGAGAAAGGGACTAAGTGTTTGATGCCATTGAAGGAGGGAGAATGGGAAATTAAAGTTGGACAGAAGGTAGATCTGTAGATGGGAAGGGGGAAGAGAAGAGAAGGCTGAGGGTTGGGAGAAATGGGTTTGGACGAAACTTTCCAGAGACCGATGATGAAATGGACCAAGTGATAAAATGTGTGGTGTTAAATGGGTTTGCTTAAACATTGCTCTAAGGTGAAGTTGGACTTGCTTACTCTTGTCAGATAAGTTAACCCCATTATAAACTGATCCAACGATGAGCTTGCGACGAGACGTTGAAGTGAGAGTTAGAGAGAACGTAGAAGGAAATGAAAAAAAAAATTTGGTGTGAATTAGTGCACCTTAAAAGATATGGACTGCATGATCCAATAGTTGTCAAATATTATGTATGATGGAAGACTTATCTATATCTCTCGCGGTATAAGTTGCCGAAAAGTATAACTTAACCTAAAAGAAATAGGAAGGTTGGATAACTCAACTAATTTGAGTCAAGGGCAAGAGATGTTAAGGAGCGGGAGCTTATGAGTTCAAATCCTACCATAATAAAAAAAACTAACATAATATTTAACTTAAATAATATTAGCTTATATAAAAATAAAAATAACCCTACAAAAAATCGTTAAATAACAAGGAGATTACAATTAGATTTGGAGGTTGACAGTCAATAAGCAGAGATCACAGATTGACAGACATGTGGGCACGTGCGTGCCTAAGCGAGTGGAGATAAAATCCAAAAGGTCAACTACTGATCTAGTTGCGGTCCAAAGTCCAAACCAGGCAGAACCGACCGCAGTTAGACCTTATATAAGTTAACTCAAATTGAATCAATAATAATTTAATCTCTCCTTTCGAGATTCAGATTTTATCACGCACTATGAAAGTATGAATATGAGATAAGAAGCATCCATGTTTCTTCTTTTCTGCTCTCCCCCTATACTTTCGAGTTTCGAGTTCTCAGATATAAGTATTCATATTCAATTCTCATAGCAACCATCTCACTTCACTCACACAATTTGCCAGCTTCCCACTCTATATTTTATTCATCTAATAAATTATTGAGATCTGAGATCTTTTACTTACGAACCTTCTTCGATCTTAACTTCATCGCTGCGCCGCTCTCCAACAATATATAAACCCCTCCGTATCCCTCTCTCTCTACACCATAAATCTTCTCTCTTCTCTCAGTACTATAAAAATCACACTCTATACTTACCAGTTACCAGTCTCGATTGATGTGTTTGGTTTGTTCATTTATTTTCGTCTGGTAAGGTAGTAGTAGTACTGTCACAGTGTCACGGTGTCACGTGCACTGAGAAATGAAGCTTTTAACATAGTTAACTTTATTCAGAAAAAGCCCTTCTGCATTTCAGCACCAACATTATTCAGAAAAGGGTCACTTTATGGATCCTTTGCTATCTTCCTTTGTAACCCACACACATTTTGCATATACTAGTCTCACCTAGTTTTCTGCATATCCATATTCTGATAAACAATACCCTTCTCTTGAAATATATATTTTTCATTAATTTGAAGAAGCTCTTTTCCAAACATGGCTTCTAGTTATGGCAAAACTTTGTGTGATCATTCTCGAAAGCAAACCACCAAATATCCCTCAAAACACTCCCTTTTGCTGAAGGATTACTTAAGGGACGATCTGAGTTCGTGTTCATCGAACGGTTTCAAATCGTTGCCGCGCCAACAATGCTGCACCACCGTGGGGTTCAAGCTTCAACGCAAAAGGAAGAACGCACTCCTTCGACAACCCACTTCATCTTCTTGTTCTTCTTCCAAGATATCAGCACTGCATAGAGCTTCAGAAGCTGTGATAAACGCTGTTAAGTCACTGCCCTTGTCCCAAAAGAGTGGGAAAACCACCAAGACCAAGAAAGGTGCTACTGGTTTTCTTTCTAGAAGCTTCTCCCGGAAGCTGTTGTGGAGCAGCATAAGGTTCTGGAGAAAAGCACCAGTGAAAGAAGAGGAAGGAAGCGAAGGGAACAACAACTGTACTAGAAGGTGGAGGAGATCTTTTCGCGAATTGCTTGTGGAGGAACTGGATAAAACGACGTCGAATGAGGATAACATCGCTTTCGCTGTTCCAAGCACGGCTACCTCTTCGGGTTGTGGTAGTAAAAGCTGGGGAGAGAGCGAGTTCACTTTTTCATCCAGCGTTACTTCTTCTGAGAGCTCCGCCGAAAACGACGTCGTTGAGGGCAACAAAGAGGGTCCTCCCCGTGACAAGGTAGCGGGAGTAACAACAAGGGTAAGTAGTTTCAAAATGTATTATTCTATTTCTACCATCCATTATTCCATTTATTTATGGATTTCGTTATTATACCACACACGTTGAGAAAGGATGAGTTGTAAATTCTAATTTATTCTAAAATCAAAATTCAAAAATTTATAATATATGAAATAAATTATTTTCAATAATTTAATTTAACTTTATTATTATAGCACACATTGACAAGGACAAGGTCTCACTTTTTTTACACAATGAATTTTCACAAATAAATTTTTTTATCTTATAGTCTTGTTAACCAATGTCAATATAGTATTGATTAATTAATTAAACAAAGACATTTTTATTAAAAATAATATATTAATATATTAAAAAATCAAAAGAAACTGTTTATCAATAAATTTTTTATATTTTTCATTATATCGTTTAGTATAAATAGAGTTAAGAAAAAGTGATGCATGTAAGATGAAAATTATTTTATTTTTCAAACAAACTTAGAGTAATTAGATAAAAGATAAAAAAATAAAAATAAAACAAATGATAGGTTGGGAGTTAGGACATTGTCGCATTTGGGGTTTTATGTTTTTGTGTTTACAGTTTTTCTATCCAATTTTAAACAGGTTAATGAACTTTAAACGATAAATTTATATAAAAATTTATGTATTTTATAATTTCAAAACTAAAATATTTAGATAGTTTTTTAACAAGCAGTCATTATTTTTGAATTTTTTAATCTGTATAAAATGGTACATGACAGAAAAACTCTTTATTTTATCGGAGGAAGATAGCTAGACCCGAGATCGCATGATTTGCACGTGCGGGTGTACATACGATACGAGGGTGGCCAGAGTCGCAGAGATACAGTAGTCCTTATTATATAGGGACCATACATATGAAATATATAATTATTATTAGTAAAAAACATGGGTGTTTTCCAATGATAGTTTTGTCCATTAGCGACTAGGCGCCGTCCACGGCGCTGAAACCCACTGCAACCGCTGATTCTAGATCACTGCGGACGAGTGGTTGGTCATTTGAAAGTTGAAACCAAAGAAGAATGGGGGAGGGGGACTTTTTCCTTTTTTTTTTTGGATAAGTCACTTTTTTATTCACATTCATTCAATTCAATTTTTTTTTTTAAATTATGATATCAGTGACTTTTAAAGAATCAAACAGTTTTAATAATACATCAATTTTTGATTAATTATTTGTATCAATTAAATGTTAGTAAATAGGGTATGGATCTGCAACAAAGAAGAAGAAAATAATGGTAATATGCAATCTCCAAGGCGTATGAGGACATTAGGCTTTAGGTTCGATTCGCTCCCACCAATCTCTCCTCGTAGATTGGATGCAACAGGTGTAACTGGCGAATCCCCTTCAGGATACAATGGAGAACCTTGGTTTGGTTTGCACACCCTAAACCAAGCGTATCGACAATGGCAGTTTACAGAACAATAGTCTCCTTAACTCTCTCTGCGCATAAGGGAGAAAAGAAGGTGATTTGAAGTGAAGAATGGTTGAGAGATTCTGAGTTTTTCGTGTCAATTACTGCATGCAGATGTTTTATTTATAGACCAACTCATGTAACTTGGTGAAAGGAAACAACTCTTCAAAAGTTTCAAAAAGGATCAAATTCCATACCTAAGTAGTATTAACGTTCATTAACTGTCAATATTTAATGAAAATTGTGATTCGTTAAGGGTTAAACCAGTTTAAATATATCTCACAATATTCAATGAAAATTGGCTCACCATATTTTTCTAAAATGAAAATTCATGTGTAGTAAATTGGCTCTCGTGAATCAGGACTGGCCAAACGAGGAGAAGGAACAAGTTAGCCCTGTCACTCCTGTATCGATACTAGAATGCCCATTTGAAGATGATGAAGAGATTACGTCTCATTTCAATTCCACTACTGGTTACCCCTCAGAAGGTCACTCCCCTCTATCCCTGTGCCTCTTTTGATCTCAACAACAAATTTTCATAAAAATTTGATGAAGTCTTACATTATATTTTTTCATCTAACAAATGAAAGTATGTACATATGCTATAATTACAGGGGACCATCACAAGCACACGCAAAAGAGACGACATTTTAAAAGCGTGGCTACACTGGAGCCAGTGACCTTAGAGAAAAGGATCGATCAATGGTCAAAACCAGAGGATGAAACGTATAACCATGATGCAAAACATTGTTCAGTATTAGTGCCAATTATGTGCACCCAACATGTAACCAGCTACATGCTTCATGACAACTACTTGGTGGAGAATGCAGGCAAACTTGTTAACTTTGTTAAAAGGTCAATTCCATCCAACTGTTTGATGATTAAGGCAGAGAACATGCTGTTTGATTACTTCAATCAGAGCATTGGGGAAAACAATGATATTGATCATTCAAAAAAACTTCACCTTTGTGAGGTAGCAGAGGATTGGATAAATGGGCAACCCCAAGAACTGTATTCAGGTTGGGAAGTGAAGGAAGGAAGGAAGGTATACATTAGAGAGATGGATAGGGAATGGAAAAATTATGATCAAGAAATTACACAACAACTGGCAGTGGATCTGGAAAACGATGTGTTCACTAGTTTGGTTAATGAGCTCGTACATGACCTCACGATGCAGCAAGTGTCTTCTTCTATTGCATTTTCTCTCTCATAAATTTTTGTAAGATTATTCTCTTCTCCCTATCTTAGAGAGACAGATGACTAAATTTTGGAACCATTTGGGAGGAAATTTTTGTTTTAGTTATGATGTTTTACTATTTCTCGAATCCTGCATGTATTGTTTAGACATGTAGAGTTTACTAGGACTTGGTAAGAAATGGGGAACTTGCACAATGTCCCAAATTAACAAGTTTTAATAATTCTCTTTATTAACCTTTGGTGCTAGTTGAAGCCTTTTACAGCTTTATCTAGACATTTTTTTAGTTGAGATATTACCACCCAGTCAAAAATTAAAGAAACATGCATTTAATTGAATTTGGCAAAAGTAATGCTATTATCCCTTAACTTAATTTCTTTTTTCAATTTGGTTATTTAAGGTTTTTTTTTGTGTCAAACAATCCCCAGGTATGTTTGGGAAGATGGAAGATCCCTTAGTAATTGGATGGAAGTTAGACACGGGACCAAAAATGATCAATTTTAAAAATTTAGAGGCTTGATTTGAGGAATTAAAATTATGGGGCACAAAATCCACCATTTGTGAAACCATAAGGATAAAAATGCAATTAAGCATTTCCTTTATCCATTTTCAATTCAGATCACGTGAGACCTTGCAAAACTTATTTCTCTGAATATTGTTGTTCCCTTGGTGAATTGAGGCAATGCTACTGTGTGTTGTAATCGGTTTGTTCTGGGGCATTAGCTCTGATGTATATCTGAGGCCACAGGTCTATGTTACTTTGCTGGAAGTAAGTGAAGCTCATCTATACTCTCCTTGAATGGCCATAAGTCACTGCGCTGGGGATTTAGCTAGTGATTCTGCTATTGTATTGTTGTTGTGCTACATTGATTTGGTGATCAGTGGGTGGTAGTTTTTGAACATGATTGGATGATCTATTGGCTTCAAGTTGGCGCATCTATATAAAAAAAGATGATATCTTGGCGTCTTTTGCTGCTACAAGGAGATGTTGTGCTGGTTTAGGTGATATCTTACTGAACTAGTTACATAGTTGTTGTATTATGTGAAGTTTGGTTTTTTAGGTACTTTCCTATGGGCAGTATTAGGGGCAAATATGTTTATGTTGGGGTTGGAACCTTGGTTATTCTTCAACCTTATTGCTTAGTCTCTGCGCTTACCCTTTAGGTTGAATTTATACTCGTTGTTCCTTTTATTGTGATCTTCTCTGTTTTAGTTACTTTGTATACATCGGTTTGAATACTCTTGTACTCAATCAATATAATTTCTTTACTTAGCAAAACAAAAAAAAAAAAAGGGACATGGGTCATCTCTGATAAATCCACACAAGACTTTTCTTCCAAATTCAATTGCAGTAGAAGTCTTTTAGCAATTCGATATCTTACTCTTTGACTTTAAAATAACAAAAATAAGAAAATAAAGTCTGGTTTGGACTAAATCAAGCATTCAACTCAATTTAATTGATGAAATTTACTTTAAAATAATAGATAAAACATGATAAGTCAGTGGATTATCAAAAATGATTTGGCTCATATAAACTTTGTCAATTTCAGACTTAATTCTGCATGCATATGTCGTTCTATTATCAACTTATTCCTCTTGGTTATGAATGAAATAAGCTTTCATGTATTTGAAAGAAGGAATGCAACATTTCATGCATGTACTATTTGATTAGCGAATCCATATATTCATGAAATAACACATTCATTAAGAAAGATTTGAAAGCCATCAAGAACTAGACACACATATTAATGTTCTTGAACCTTTTTCCAACTTCTTCTCTTGGACTTACATTCATTTAGAAAATCCCTCACATGATCTGGGGGATAAACTATAAAACATGATATGTTGTTTTCTTTGAAGAAATACCGGAAACATACATACAATTTTGAAAGGTTAGGGTATGTTTAGTTTGCTTCTTATTTCTTGTTTTCATTTTCTAATTTTAGCAATAATTAGAACAAAAATAATTATAAAATTATCATATTGTTTTCGTTATATTTCCTGTTTTCAAAGATCCGTATAGGAAAGATTGAAAACAATTTTTGTTTGTTTTAACTGTTTCTTGTATAAATTTTTAGAAACAAGAAAACAAAATGAAAACAAAATAACATGTTTGCGATTATTTTTGTTGTAATTATCTTTGAAATCAGGATATGAAAACAGGAAACTGGGAATAAACCAAACAGCCCCTTATATATTCATTTTTCGATAAAAAAAAACTATTTTTTAATGGATTATTTAATAACACTATATATTCAAAATTTTGCGTTGAAAAAACAGAACTCAAAAGTATATCAATGTAACGCATGGATCGCCTGGAACTTGCCATCACGACACTGCAACAAACACCTGGTGGATCGAGCTCACCTATGCCACAACCCTTTCCTTGAGCCACAAATGCCAAAATAAACAATACCTATTACTCCTTACTGACAAAGAGGACCCTAACACCCAAACCATGGAGCCACCCGAGATGACAATGCCCCAACCCCAACCCAACCCAACCCTGAGCACCATTTATCTTTTAATGCTCTTAAGGGCTCCAATGCTTTGGGCACTATGCGGTTTACTGGTCCTGTCCAAGGGGTGCAGCTAGGGGTGTTCATCAACCGATCCAATCCAATGCCAACCGCACTAACCGAACCGAAAAATCGACAACCGAAATAACCGAAAACCGAAAATACCGCAAACCGAAAAAAACCGAAATTTTTCATTGGATTGGATCGGATTTCGGATCCTATATGTAAAACCGATTCAATCCAAACCGAACCAAAATTATTTAGTTCAATGAAAATAATTTGATCTTTATATTAAAAAAGTAATTATTAGTCTTTATATTTTTATAAGTTATCATCTAATCCTTATATTAGAGAGTTTAATTGGTATGTAAATGTAATGTTAGTGTAAAAACTTTTACATTGTTAACCAATTATAAATCATGTTATGAGTGACTTTTAATATATTTAGGACAATAATCAAATATTTATAATGATTTAAAAATTTATAATTAGCTGATAGTATAAAATATCTTTACACATGAGAGTGCACATCATTCATGTATATCCTGTTGAAACACTTATTAGAAATTGTCAATATAATATTTTAAAATTATTTTTTATTTTAAATAAGTAACAAATTCATATGACTCTTTAAATACTCAATCAAATCCAAATCGAGTCGAAATATTGGATGTTCTTTGATGTAAATAACTATGTAAATATGTATCGATAAAAACAGAATTATCCAATCCAATCCAAACCGCATTTGATTGGATCGGATCGGATTTTTTGAAGGAAACAAACCGATCAAATCCAAACCGCATGTTGTTTTTATTATTGAATCAGATGACTTTTCTGCTCAAAACCGATCCAATCCAATCCGCGAACACCCCTAGCTGCAGCTACAAATTCTCCTTGATAGTGGCAGTTCCGATAATTTCATCCAATCCCGTATGGCTCAGTTTTTGAGACTCCCAATAGAACCTGCTGCCACATTTCAGGTGCTTGTGGGAAAGGGTAGTACGCTAAATGCTGAAGGTCACATTGATGACTTGCAAGTGCTTGTTCAAGGTCACGTTTTAAAAGTCCCAGTGTACTTACCACCAATAGCTGGAGCTGACTTGGTATTGGGAGCCTCTTGGTTAGCGACTTTGGGACCCCACATTGCTGATTACAGTGCGTTGACACTGAAATTTTACTTAGCCAATACCTTTGTCACCTTATATGGTGATAAGCCTTCCCTTCGAGCAAGTGCTCAATACCACCACATAAAACGCCTTTGTTCAACACATGCCATTGCTCAGTTTTATACCCTTCAAGTGCAAAGGCCGTGTGACTCCACTGAACCATTACTAAACATTTCACCAGACATTCCTACTGACCTGCACACATTTTGGTCAAATACCAAAGTGTGTTTGCTAACCCTTCGGGCTTACCTCCTAACTGACCACAGAACCACACCATCCTTCTGTTGGAAGGTAGCTGCGACACCCGTTCTTGGACATAGTTACCCAAATGTGAAAATTAAATTAAAGTAAGGGTTAGTTTCGGAAAAAATAGAACCTTTAAATAATTACTTCATTGCGGAAATTGTGATAAATTTTTTTTTTAAAACATCGATAACAAAATCAATATTATAATTTAATATATATATATATATATATATATTTATATATATATATATATATATATATATACATCATCGATCTAGGCATTTTTACACACTAGATCAGAAAACATAAAGACATATACAAAATAGTAGTGAACATCTAGAACCATACAAAAACTAATGGTTCTTAGTAGTCTGATAAACTGACGAATATCACTACCCCAAAACAACTAAACCTATAGCTGGTCTATACTAATGAAAACCTTTGGGGAGATCATGATGATCACCCCCTCCTAAAGTAGAACAGTCCGTTAAGGATGCTTCTGCTCCCACACCCTCGTCAGGTGAATCGTCGTCATCATCATCAACATGTGGAAGATCCTCAAGTAAATCCTCTACGAACTCTTCGGGATCCTCCTCAATCCCATCAACCATAACTACCTCTACTGGAGGCTCAACTGGGGCAGCTACAACTAGTGCAGCTATCTGTAAAGGCTGACCCAACTGAGGGTGAAACTCGATCTCTCCATGATCCATCAAGTACTCTAGGTAAAGCCACAGCAGGGGTAGAGATACCTCACTAGTCTCCACGGCATGAGTCCTACGCAGAGGTCCTGCAGCTAGTGTGCCATTAACCTCGTGAGTGGGGCCAAAGTAGGTGGCACTAGTTGCCCAGGGATTTATCTCCCAGGCACCACCATATGCCCTGTTCTCAAACGTAATGCTGCGGATCACCGAGTGCGCCAGGGCCATCATCGGATCCATCTAATCTCAGATATAAATGAATATACCACAAGTAGAGAACAAGCAAGAAAACATGCAAGAGTGAGAAACCAATATTTGGATTAAACGCGATAACCACATACATGACACAAAAGAAAACACATATATATACATCAAAGGGTTTCATACCCACACATCATCACACTACAAAAAAAAGGTTATTTAGCGACCGAAAATAGTGACCGAATTTTTTGGTTGCTTTTTGCGACCGAAATGGCTACCGATTGTAGGATCTACATGAAACACTGATTAGAGTTGATACTGCGACCGAAATAGCGACCGAAATAGAGCGTAGTAGAGTTATCAGTCGTTATTTCGGTCGCTAAATAAAGGAAAGTAAAAGTCAGAAATTTATGACTTTTTAGCGACCGAACTGACGACCGATTTAAATGCAACGGTTAAACTTTATTTATATTTGCGACCGATATTAATCCGGTCGCTAAACGGCGCGTAAAAAAAATTAAAATAGCGTATGTTAGCATCCGATTTAAAAATCCGTCGCTAAATTTATGAATTCAAATTTCAAATTAACCCATTTAGCGACCGAATAATTCGGTCGCTACAAATAAAATCCCTAAATCGCTATTTCCTTTCTCTCTTCCCCCATTTCTCTCTTTTCTTCTACTCTCTCTCGCGCAGCTGCTCCGCCCCGTCCCTGTTCCGGTCGCGCATCACCACCTCTCACCGTCTCGTCTTCCTCCGGCCACCACTTGGTAAGGTTCTCCCCTTATCCTTCTCATTTTGTGTTTCTCCTTCTCTGTCTTTCACTCTCTCTTCCTCCTCCAAGCAGCACCGTGCCACCACCGCCACCACAACCACCACTGTAGCACCGTGACCTCCTTCTTTGGTAAGGTCTCCTCTTCTCTCTCTGTGTGTATCTCGCTCTCTCTCTCTCTTGCTCGGTTCTCTTTGTCACAGTTTCTCTCAATGTCTCTCTCAGGTGTTGTCACTTCCTCCTCCGGCCACCACCACCATCTCAAGGGGTTCTGTTTGCGCAACCACCACCCCCACAGTCTCCTCTGATCAGTTCTGTCTCAGGTTAGGGTTTAGGGAAGTTCTGTCAGTATGGGTATTTATGTTGTCAAATTAATCATTGATGTTGTTCTAGTGAAATCCAGAGTAGAGAAATTTTGACAGTAGGGGTATATTGATTTAAATAACTTATTGGATAGATAATATAAGTTAGATTCCTCTTGATTCACTATCTCTTCGACTGTAATGCTTGGAAGTAGGACTACTATAAGTTTCATGACCATCCCTGCATAAAATAAGAAAATATGAAGCCAAGAATGTAATTAGTAAATTACAGGCACATTGTATTAGACATAAGAAAGACTATTTTAATATGAGTTTGAAGACCAAGTCAATGTGGAGGCAAGGGTCCTAACCCCAACTTGTAAATTTTGTAAATTTTCATCGTTGAGTTGAACACTTTATATTTGTTCTTTGGGTATATCAATGTATGGAGGTTTGATAAAAATTTGATGGCTAATTAATGGCTGGCCTTTGAGATTCTTTTTTTTTTTTATGGAGATTGGTAAGTGAGGGATGGTGGGAGGAAACATTTGTTTTCAAACTTCTTGAACCGTTGAATTCCAAGGTCAAGGTCCCTTGAAAATGATTATGTTACACCCTGCAATACAACTTGAGTCCATCTATGTCCTGTAATATATATTTTTTAAGACTTGCTCATCCTTGTTTCTCTTATTTAGATTCCGAAGTATATTGTTGTTTCAACTGTGAGATGATTTGGATAATGAATCCAAATACATCTTTACTAAGCATACTTGAGAATCCATGTATTTGCAATTATGTGTTGTTTGTTAGTGGAGAGCAGAGCTCAACAGGACGTGATCCTGTCAAAAAGGCGGGATGCCTGTTGTGTGTTGCTAATTTAGAAGTTATGCATGTGTTTGACAATTATGTGTTACTAGTTAGTGGAGAGCGGAGCTCAATAGGATGTTTGCTACTATATTTTATCTAAGTTTGTATTGAAATATGCTTCAATATATATTTGTTGAAGTATGTTGCAATCCTTATAAGTCAATGGTTTTATTTTCTGCTAGAGTTAATTATTAAGCTACGAAAGCCTTAATTAGTTTCCTATTTGAGATTCAATATTAATGAGCATGCGTACCTTCTCAGGGCACGCATGCTCATTCGATATTTTGGATGTGCTTGAAGGATTCTTGAAGTTTGAGGTTTTTCTTTAATTCTGCCTTAAGGCCAAGGTCTTAGATAATGAAGGATTAAGTATAGGGTTAGATAAAATGAAGGGTGGGACACAATTTGCCAGGCACATGACGTGCCGTCATCATTCAAACATTATTCACATTAGAAAGCAGCTCTGTACACAATATTATGAAAGCAACTCTGGTTTTCTACTCATTTGTTTCACTAGGCAATGGAGCTTTCCAGAAATAGTTGTTGATGACCATCCTTACTAGGTTATCTAGGAATTTCCAGTAGGAAAAGTCCTCTCTATGACCATCCTTCAAAACGACGTAAAAGCATCTGCTTTCCTGAAAACTACTATGTTTGCTAATCTGTAAAGTTGCATGTAAAGTTGCATTTCTTTGTTCTATTTTAACATGCTAGTATGCTACATGGATCTTTCCATCTTTTCTTATTATCACTTGATGAAGTTTAGATATATGACTTGTTTTCCTTATCGTTTTATCAGAAAATGGATCCGACTAAATGTTTTGAGACAGCCATCCATTTAGACCAGGTATAGTATTTCATCAACTTAAGAATAACGATCGGATTCACGTAATGATGGTTAATGCATAAACTAATCATTACTAAATTGTTCTTGTGTATTTGCAGGATTTGATTTCAATCCCGCGATCATTCTACCGTCGTTGGGGAAGAGGAATACCGCGTGTTGTGACTATTGAAGACAAATGTGGAAATCTGTTCAATGGGAATATAGTAATCCATGAGGATCGCCCATATTTTGCAACAAACACAAATGGTATCAGAGAGTTGTATTTGTTGTCCACTGGTGTATTGGCAAAGTTTAAGTACCTTGGGGGTTCTCGCTTCTACATGTTCATCCCTTTGGAAGATTGATGAGTTTTGATATTTTGATTAATACTTATTGATTGTGGTGTGTTTTTATGTTTTGATCGTTAATTAGTACATTATTAAACTTTTTTTCATAAACAATTATTAAACTTGTGTTAATTAATGTATGTGTTTTCTTGATCATATTGACTGTGGTGTTTTGGATCGTTAGTACATCATATTTACGTTTTCTATTTATTCAAAAAAAATATTGGTGTATTTTGTTTATATCAGAAATTAAAAATCAATGGGGTAATAGTTGAAAAACAAAATTTGGTCGGTAGGAATAAGTTACAGGAAAATTTTTATAAAAAAAAAATTCAAAATTTACGACGAAATAGCGACCGAATATCAGTCACCAAATTTGGTTATCTGAGCATGCGACCAACTATACGACGACCGAAATATATAATTTTGTGACCGAAATATCGGTCGCAAATTTGGGACCGAAATATCGGTCGCAAATTTGCTACCGAAATACAAATTCGGTCGCTAAACATTTAGCCACCAGGGTTTCTGCTACCCCCTTAATTCAGTCGCTAATTCGGTCGCTACACAATATAGCAACCGAATTATCATGTTTAGCGATAGAAATCTTCGGTCGCTAAATAGGTTTTTTTTTGTAGTGTCATTTTAAAATTATGCATGCTACACTTCAATAACCGTCCTCTAACATTTCACCTAATCTCATGAGAAATCATCAACACATGATGAGTTGATCAGGCTCAATAGCCACACAGGCAACGGCACGAAGCCAAATCCATTGCACACTGTCCAAAACCGAGGCACAGTGATAGCATTGTAAATGGGTCTCATTGACCACCAAGGTACAATAACGTCGAGACATGAATATCACCATGATACCATGATTAACCACATCATGACACGAATACCCTCAAGATACCATGTTTAACCACGTCGTGACATGAATACCCTCAAGATACCATGATTAACTTCATAGGCACGTCTGCCTAAATTGCATGTAAAACCTTTCATTCTCATCATTTTCTTTGTGTATAAGGTTTCCTGTGTCGAAGCACAAAAAGCTTACGACCATCTTAGTTTTAAACATCTTAAAACTTTCGTTCATAACACAGGACCTCAAGTTCGAGTGCTCAATCATGAAACTCTTTGACAGATGCACCAGTCATAAGTTCGTGGTATTAGAAAACATCTTCAATATTTAAACAGTAAACACCAAGTATACAATAGACACCAAGTCTATAGGACCTCAAGTCCAAAGGACACCAAGTCCATAACACCAACGAACCTTAGTACCCCGACGTCTCGGTTACTAAGTTCAAAACCACTTTTTAACATAGTCAAGTTACAACTTTATTCTGGAAAATCGTTTCAAATGGGAAATTCTTTAATGAAACCATATGATACTAAAATTAGTTTCCAGAAAAGTGAGTCAATAGAGGCTCAACTTATATAAGATACATACTGTTGTTTTCGAAATATTCGCCGTCGATACTTTTCCAAATTGCTGTCCATTAACATTTTTAAAGTCATTTAAGCATAATATTAGCTTTTTCCACTTAAATAATATTATAAAATCACAATTAAGTTATTTTGGACAATTAATTTCATAAAATAACTTTTATAATATTACGAAATTTCTTACGTAAAAATCAGCAGTACAAAAATAATTTCACGGTTACGTCCTCACTGTGACTCATAGTTCTCTTTTTCGCTGATAATTCATTAAAATAATAATATTTTCCAATCCTTCTTATTTTTCCCAAATAAAATTTCCCATTAAAATTATATTCCAATATTTATAAAAAAAAACATTGAATATAATTTATAAAGCTTATTAAAGCTTTTATCTGATTAACTGATTGTGCGCGGACCACTGTCAGACTTCTCAAACAACAATCAACAACAACATTACAATCATATTCCCAGGTAGATCATGCATCTCTATAACATAATATATAACTGCAGATAACCAATTTAAATGCAGACATATAACCACAGTATAAATAATACAACTTAAACATATTAATTAAAACACCATAACCACAAAACAGTTATACAGACCAACAAACAATGGTACATGGCCATCGGAATAATCCCTCGGGCAATCCCTTCTTACCTCTCGGATACCGTGAGCTAACTCAACCTTCAACAACTACAATCAAACAATTACTAATCAAACAATTAAAACACCTAGGCACCTCCTATGTTGGTCACGGCCTCAACATGATTTTGGGATAAAAATTTCCAAAATTTCCTAAGTCATCGGATTGATGATCCTAATTACTTAAGACAATTTATTAGTGATAAATCAACAAAGTTTGAATCAAAAACTTAACCTCCAAAGACCTAAATTCGGTCATGATGGGTAAATGGAATAAATGTATTTTTTTTATATACATAGGCTTGGATTCCACATGGATATATACTAGAAAGATAGGAAACAAGATCATTTATAAAGAATATGAACAAAAACATTTCCTCCAACCTCATGTATAGGTTCGGCAATAGCTAGTTAAATGGGGAGGAAATTTTAGTTTGCATCAATCTCTTGGATTATGAATATATAAATGATGACAAGAACATAGAAATTGATTTCAAACTCATAGGATTTTTCTATGATTTAATATGAATTTCTAAAGACAAGAACATATGAACATGACACGGTGATTAAAGCCTTAAATCATGAAATGAATTGAAGAAACTATAGCTTAAAGATGATGAGGAACATGAATCACCTCTTGAAATTTGAAAATGGGCAAGAAATCATCAACTTGCTTTACAAATGGAGCTTTCTTGTGTTAGAGAGAAATGGAGGAATGAAGAAGATGATGGAGGATTTGAGAAGAAACTAGTAGCTTCATGTTGATTCATGAACTTAAGAGCAAGCCAAGGAAAGCTTGGGCCTTGCGCCTATAGGCTTGGTAAAAGTCCATCAAAGTCCAAGCATTTTGTATCATATAAAAACTCAAGACAAAACCAAAACAAAGAAACTTTAACAAAGTGGCTTCATGAAAAATAAATTCATGAGCATGAAATGGGCATCATGGCCGCAGCCCCAGTGGGTTTTGGATAACAAGCATTTGGCCCAATTTGACAAGGATAGCTTGAAGAATTAACTTAGGATTAAAAAACAATTAAAAGAAAGTTTAAGGACTTAGGTGCAAAATCCTTAAAATGACATTTTAATTGTGTGAAAACTTAAAGAATTCACATGTATGACTCATCCACATGAATCATCTTCAAATCATAAGATAACTTCTCCATCTGCTCTTAGAAACTTCACAATTCGCTCCGTTGTTTACCCGATTGAACACAACACCCATAAAACATATATTATTTCATTTTTAATGAAATAATTCTAAAAATACACAATCATAGGAAATAAAATAAAAACCTTAAGTTTTTCGTTCACGAATTAAAATTAGGTTTTATGATCAGTATAAATATATTGTCAGTGAAATTCGCATGTCGGATTTCGCCTGACTTTTCGACCTAAATTTTAATCGTAGCTTTCTACGTTCAAGTAGAATTGAGTGATAAACTCTGTTTATTTAAAATAATTTTATAATACTCATATAAATATATAAATATATTCATACTCATTTCTGTTATTAAAAAACAACAAAAAAATGGGGATGTTATTGGGGCAACCAATAAAGGTTCATCCATGTCGCTACCCCCGTGGCCAAAAAGAACAGATTGAGCTCGTGGTGCAAGAAATGTTGGCCGGTGGCAGCTAAAAGATAACGTATTGTTGAACGTGGATCCCATCATTAAGTGAACTTGAACTACTTATAACCGAAGTTGTTGGATCCCATTAAAGATCTTTCCTCACTGCTAGCTAGCTCAAACGATCAATCATGAAGAAAAAAAATTCATTGATGAGTCCCCAAATTAGAGTGTCGAACTAAATTTGTTGTAAACGTTAAATTTTCTGGATGTGGTAAAGGATAATACCTAATATCATGAAGAAAAAAAATTACTTAAGCTTTTTACAAATTACAAATGAATGGTGATGATGTGTCATAATTATTTTGAAAAAAAGTATTGTTTAGTGAAAACCATTGCCTCCATTTCATACTTTCATTACATATTGATACGTCTCTATATATGATTCTAAGTAAATTTTACTTACAATATCAAAAGTTGGAATTTAGTCACAAAAAAAAAAGTTGGAATGAGTATACCATTTTAAAAATAATTTTACTTCTAAACAATTAATCAGTTAAAAACAGAAGGTGATAACAGTTTTTTTTTTGAATGAAATTTAGGGTCAGAGTATGGTGTCAGGTCCAAGGCAGGAAAAACCTTCAGACTCTATAAACACTTACAAAGGAATTTATATTTATCCTATCTCAAGAAGACTAGTGGGAGCTCGAACCTGCAACCTATCAGATACGACATCCTGTCATACTTCACTAGACTAACCCCTGGCGTTAGAAGGTGATAACAGCTGTTATTAGGTGCTAGAAAATCACAATAAATTAAGGCCACCGGCAGTTGTTAGGTGCCATTAACAAAACCCACCTGTTTTCCAACTTCTGTGCACAGTGCATGCACTCCCTAAGAATTTTTATTGTAAAGTTTTAATTTATCTCCTCCATTAAATACTCTTTAGTTCTGATTTCTTTGCTCACTCCGATACACATGCATTGGTGCTAGAAATTAGCGAGGCAAGGACTTCGGAGTATGACTTACACATATCACATTATCTTTATTTTCTTGATTCTTTATTCGAAATGAAAATGATCAACGCGGCATTAACCATTCTATGGTTTTAGTTTTCGGCGACAAAAACTGTAAGTGATCTTTATGGTACTCAAACTTTAGCCGCTGAGATCGTTGAGATCTAATTTCCAACTTATATACTTAGGAACAAAGGGTTGTTTCAGGTCAGTGGAACATAAACCAAACTCGATAATCACAAACCCTTAATTATCACTTGAAGTTTAGCTGTGCAGTAATTCTGTGCCTGACAAGTTAGCTGTAACTACAATGGGTGTTTGGTGGTGGAGGCTGCTTCTTTCTGCTCTTGCTGGGATTCTCTTGTCATCTGAACATTGTGCTTCCCAAAAAGGTAATTATAATTCATTGTTCTGCTTCCTTCTGATCAAAATATAACTGATTGCAGTCAGATTAGATTGCAGGATGAAACAAGTACCATGCAGTGTCTCATGAAATCTGATCAATAGACTCATAAGTAAATTAATGCTAACTTGTCACAATCTACATCATTTAGATTGTATTTGAATTAGTTGAATTTTGATCATATAAATAGTATACCACTATATCACTTTAGTGGATGGTGCACCACAGTCTTCGATGTATATGTCAGAATTTGGGTATACCGTAGAAAGTTAGCATTAATGGATTATGTGACCGTGTGAGAGGTAATGTGTAAAATTGGAGCAGAGATCCTCTCCATTTATTCCTCTTCATCTTCCTTCCATTTAGGAGAGATATAGATATAAAATATTTTAATTATTTGATTTGATTTAAATGATTAAAAAAGTATGACAGTAGAACTTCTTTCCTTTGTTTCTATCCCTCTCCTAAATTGGAGAAAAAATGGAGAGGGTCTCCACCTATGAAATTGAGAAGGTAAATTTATTCAATGGCTGAAGGGTACTTTTCTCGATATATTATGCGTACAGCGCAGGGCACTTTGTGCAGCTTGCTTAATGAGAGGAAAGGAAACCTTTTGTCATGTTTCTTTTTATTGCCAATATTAGGGGTACAAACAATTGCTAGCAAAACATCATATATCTCTAACAATGGTTTCTAACTACCCTTGTCCGTGTGTTTTTAATTATATGCAGGTCCGAATTATACATTCATGCAAAATGCAACTTCAGCACCAAATATATCTTACTACGACTACATCGTAATTGGTGGTGGCACCGCGGGGTGCCCTTTAGCCGCAACGTTGTCCCAAAATTACAGCGTGTTGGTGCTTGAACGCGGTGGGTCACCTTATGGGAACCGCAACATATCCGACTTAGCAGCCTTCGGTGCTGCACTCTCAGACACGTCCCCTACCTCTCCCTCTCAGCGCTTCATATCTCAAGATGGTGTCATAAACGCAAGAGCTCGCGTGCTTGGTGGGGGAAGCTGTTTGAATGCTGGATTCTACACTCGTGCTAGCCCTCGCTATGTAAGGTACCACCTTATATAATGCTAAATCCTCCTAATTTATTTTATGGAATAATAAATAAGTACTAAAAGTATTAAAAAGATATAATACACAAATGTAAGCTTGTAGATAATTTCCATATATTAGAATAAAGTTATTTATTCTTTAGGACAACTTTTCCACTAATTTTGCTTTTTACAACATAAAAAATATGAATATGTTACATTACAAATATTTAAATTTAAATAGAGGTATATATATTTTTGTGTGCATTAATTAATTGATAATAATTATTAGGGAAGTGGGTTGGGATGGAAGGGCAGTGAATGAGTCATACGAATGGGTGGAGAAGGTGGTCGCCTTTGAGCCTCAGATACGGGAGTGGCAGTCAGCTGTGCGGGATGGACTTCTGGAGGTAGGAGTGATGCCTAACAATGGCTTTACTTATGATCATATTTATGGGACAAAGGTTGGTGGCACTATCTTTGACCAGAATGGTCAAAGGCACACCGCTGCTGATCTTTTGGAATATGCTAACCCCAATGGAATCGCTGTACTCCTGCATTCCACCGTGCATAGGATCTTGTTTAGAACCAAAGGTGCGTTTCTTTGCTCTCACAATATTCTTATTGTATTATAAACCTATCATTAAGAAAAAAATGAAATCTAAAAATTCAAAACAGGTGTATCAAGGCCAAGGGCCCATGGAGTAGTATTCAGGGACACATTGGGGCGCAAACACAAGGCATACCTAAAGCACGGGCCTAGTAACGAGATCATTGTAACAGCTGGTGCACTTGGAAGCCCACAGCTTCTGATGTTGAGTGGAGTTGGGCCAGCACAGCACCTTAAGGCCCATAACATCACTGTAGTATTGGAGCAGCCATTGGTAGGACAAGGGATGTCAGATAACCCCATGAATGCCATCTTTATCCCATCTCCTGTCCCTGTAGAGGTCTCCCTCATTCAGGTCGTTGGCATCACCAACTTTGGCACCTACATTGAAGCTGCCAGTGGTCAAAACTTTGGTTGTGGTTCCCCGAGAGACTATGGAATGTTCTCCCCTAAGGTACTCCGTTCTTGGTTCCGTTGCATGCAACACCTTATAGACTCTACCAATAATAGGTTGTTGATTCAACAAGTTTTCATAATAAAAATTATTAGGTACTTTAGATTTTATATACGTTAATAAAAAATTCATATCACAATGCACAAAATGCAGATTGGTCAACTTTCCACAGTACCCCCAAAGCAAAGAACCCCAGAAGCCCTGGCAAAAGCAATAGAAACGATGCACACTCTTGACCAGGCAGCCTTCAAAGGTGGATTCATCCTAGAGAAAATCATGGGTCCAAATTCAAGAGGCCATTTGGAGCTCCAAACTCGAAATCCAAATGAGAACCCATTGGTGACCTTCAACTATTTCCAAGACCCCAGAGACTTAGAGAGATGTGTCCAGGGCATTAACATCATCGAGAAGATAATAGAATCAAAGGCTTTCTCTCCATTCAGATATGAAAACATGCCAGTATCTGTGCTAATGAACATGACTGCAAGTACCCCAGTGAACTTGTTGCCAAAACACACGAATAATGGCTCATTGTCTGTGGAGCAATTCTGCAGAGACACTGTGATGACAATATGGCATTACCATGGAGGATGCCAAGTTGGTAGAGTTGTTGATAGTGACTATAAGGTTCTTGGTGTGGATGCACTTCGAGTTATTGATGGTTCCACCTTTAATTATAGTCCGGGAACTAATCCTCAGGCAACTGTTATGATGCTTGGAAGGTATACAATAATGCTATGCAATTGCATACCTGTTTATACACACATCACCTTTTATTTACACAATTTCTACTATTTGTTTTACAAACAGACTACTCTTATTCCTTGAACACTTGCATTCTTACCCTTTCATTTTGTCACCTAAATAGGCATATAAAAATTATGAGGATGAAAATGCTATATAATTAGCAATTTTCTGTATGTAGTTGCTATATGTTAGAGTTCTAGTTTTCTTCATTTTTTTTTTTTTTTTGCACTAGTTAATTATATATAAATTCATACTAAATCACACGCTTAAGCAAGTGGTCAAAGGTTTGATCATTGGCTCAAAAAATACTAAATCATGTGTCTCAATTGCTATTATATGTTGGTTATTTCATCTTTAGTATAATAATTTATTAATCACGAATTTATATAAAGTTAATCCGTGTAAAAAAATATTGTGATTGTTGTTTTTCCATATGTTAATGGTGGTTGGTTTTTTTTTTTTTTTTATTTGGTGCAGGTATATGGGAGTCAAAATCTTGAGAGAGAGACTTGGTGTTGCTCCAGATGAGACAGGGTAATAACTAATAAGTTGTATAATGTAGTTTTTGGATGTTGTAGGATAATGAGAGGGGGGTCACGGAGGAGTAAAAAATATGTAAATCAAAATTTATAGAGCGACCTTATAGTGACAAAAATAAGAAATTATATACTATTCTACTTGATGAATCGAAACCAAAGAAAAAAATTCTTCTTTTCTTATTGCAATTACAAAGGATGGACTAGTATTTTTGCAACTCTAATCATGCTAGCTGCATAGTAGAAAGTTGATTATTGATTGGAGGTGGTGTAAGGATGGTTAAACAATACTTATGGCATGCAACTCTAATCATGCTAGCTGCATAGTAGAAAGTTGATTATTGATTGTAATATATACGTAGGCTCCACGCAGCCCACCAGAGCACAACATTCTAAGGTCGAGAGATGGCCCAAATCAGCCCATTAAGACGTCAGGTGGTTCTTAAGAGGCTAACTTGGACAAGGAGCATCTTATTGACTAAAAACTTAAGACTGAGCATATTTATTTATTTATAGTGTGAATGCTCAAATTGGTCCTGAAAATTTTCAGTGACCCATTTTTAGTCCTTGAAAAAAAAAATAAGTTAATGATTTAGTTTCTAAAATTTTCAAAGTGGGACACATTAGTCCCTAAATTTAGTTTTAACGTCCATTTACTTACATGCGTGATCGATTAACCACCGTACTTAGCCGGCTAGTGGTTATGTGTGACTTATGAATTGAGTTCGTATAGGCATTTTTGATGCTGCTATTGAGATAGCCTTTCGGGCTATATTTTCTGCGACCCCACCCATTTCATAAAGTATTCTACTCGGTTTAACGACAGCTACCCAATATTCGGGAGATCCTTTTCCCGAACCCATACGCGTTTCGGTAGGTCTTACTGTAATCGGTTTGTCTGGAAATATGCGAACCCATATTTGTCCACCCCGGCGGACATTTTACGAATTTGCTATGTGAAAAACAAATAAAAACTGAAAAAAATGCATAGTTTTAAAATTCAAATTCCAAAAAATTATGTAAGGTGTTTTCACTTTTCATTAATTTTTCACGACTGAAATGCGTCATAGGCCACGCAGGATCAATAATGGGTCAAGTGAGATGGTTAATAGGACAATAGGCAAATAAATGGACGTCAGAAATTAATCTAGAAACTAATATGTCCTATGTTAAAATTTTGAAGGACTAAATAATTAATTTATTTTTTTAGGGATTAAAAGCGGGTCCCTAAAATTTTTGAGGGATCGATTTGTGTCTTCACTCTTATTTATATTTATAAGCATGTCAAAGTACTGAAATTAACCATAATCGTCAAACACTTCAGTGTCTAAATTAGTAATACCAAACAATTTCTTATTTTTGATTTCAACTCAAGCAAACGAGGCATATGAACGGAACATGATAATGTATATCAAAAGAAATGTGTTCTATGCGAGTTGAGTGCTCCAATACCCATTCTCATTTATAAGTGATCGAGCTATCCTTCCTATGGAAAAAAAAAAAAAACTCTATCTGATTTATAATATAAAAAATAAATGGGTCTTTTTTTGTCCAAAATATATGAAACATGTATAAATTCTCACACATATTAAATGCTAATTTTCAATATTACCTTATTAATTATTGTCATTAATTATATGTCATCAAAATATTAATTAAAATTAGAATGAGTGTTTTTGGAAATTGATGAGTATTAATTACAATTAACTCATTTCAATATATTTTCTTGATCCGTGTGTTTTAGGGTTTTGTTTCTTATATTGTGGACGGGAAGAAGTATTAGTTTATTTACATATCTATAATATAAACCTAATTAATGATATAGAATTTAAAATGTAATAAACAATAAACCCAATTAATGATATAGAACTAAAAAATAATAAATAATTAATTGTTTGACTTCTGCAACCATTTTCCTTTTAACTTACCTTCTCTCTTTAGTCTTTACAAAGGCCTCATTTATAACAAAAAAAAAAACAATATATGAAATTTCAGTTACCTTCTCTCTTAACTAAGGCCTCATTTAATTTACTATCAAAGGTTTGAAATTTCAGTTACTTGAAACTCAAAGAATTATAAAAACATGTAAAGAAATTTATTTTATTTATTTTTTGGGTGGGGATGAGAGAGAAAATATACCCAAGAAGAATATAACATGGAATATACCACCAGAGCAAGATTTTGTTGCCAATTTTTTATAGGTTAATATAAAGAAAGAAGGCATTTCTACACTTTTGACAGCCCCTTCACCAGGGGCCAGGACCGGAATCCTTTTCCTCAGTGTTGCTCATCCATGGTTGGAGGGATAGAGAGAGAGAGAGAGCAAAGAATCTGTAACATTGGGTAAGAATTGGAGACCCTTTTTTTCAGAGAAAAGATAGCCTTGCCCTTGCATGGAATGCGTAGAAAGCAGGCACTACTACATGAAAGGATATCCTATAGCATATGCTACTTCTTCAGCTCAGTATAAATGCCCCCAAGGAGCTATCTCGCTTAGCATCAAGAAACCACCAAAGTTTGAGAAAGGACTAAGCGAACCAGCTGCGGGGCTTCTCTCCTTTGGCAGACACTCGAGTCTTTAAACGAGAACATGCACAAAGCAAATATCTTGGTTTGTGTATGAGTTTTCGGTTCTCGAATGATACCCGCCAAAGGAGAGTTGCCCTGCAATTGATTCTTGCTTAATTATATTACTGAACATCTTGTGCACAACCTTCTTGATTTGATTTGAGGTATGTATCTATCATCATTCATCTCAAAGCAAAGTCCTATAAGTTATTTCCATATTTTTTAATGAGGGTTTAGATTAGAGGAAAGCATGTTCTCTTGAAATATCACCAACCACGTCGAGAATTTATAGTGGAATCTACGTATTAGTATTACCTACAACAGAAATCTGAGAATCGAACCCATGCCTCACAAGAGTGTGGGCGAAAGGCTTAATGAATGTGTCAATCCATTTGTCCATAATTTCTATTTTAATTTCTTAAGTAATTATATGTATGCGTTTGTGTTGATTTTCAATTGCAGTGTAAATGCATGTCACTGCAATGTCATATAATATGTATGATGCCAATAATTGCATCAGATTTTGTGGAATGTATATATGGAGAATATTAGATTGTATGTTGAGGGGAAAAAAGTCAAGTTAGAACGAGACTGGCAGTTCAGATCACAGTCACACTATGTAGAAAAGCTGTTGAACTCACCGTTTTATAACATAGTTCCCACTTCCCACCAATCATGCCAAATTGGCAATGAGTACTTGGAGTTACTGACTTAATGTACTTGTGAATCTATCTTCTCCAAAGATTTCAACTTTTAAATGACAACGAATGATTTTTATTATATCTCTGAAAGATCCAACTAAACATGCCTGTTTTTTTTTTAAAGCAAAATTATATTGATAAAAAGTATAAAGAGTACTCGAACTCATATACAACAATAACAAAAGAAAGAAAAACTATGTATAAATAATACTCCCCAGTGTATAAACAGAATCAAATATACAAAATCTCCCGCTATGAAACCTAAAAAATAAGCCTAACCTATAAGTCCAATAAGTCCAATATAGATCAATACCAACCCACAAAAAGGATATAACCCAAAACCAAAAGTATACATCTAGACAGATTGAACACTTCATCACTCATAACCCCAATAATACATTTCTACTTGCCCAAAAATTGGTAACATCCGCAATTGTAGCTTCCATAATGACTCATTAAAACACATAGAAACCTGCTGTAATCAATCTTCTTCCAAATAAAACATCTCAAAGCATTGTCCAAATATCATATATAAACACAACTAAACATGCCTGGTAATGTACTATATCACTAGCAATTTGATTAGAATCTGGAACCCAGGAAGAAAAAAAAAACTCTTGAAACAAATGTTCATCAGTTAATGAAGGATGCACATACAGAAATAAAGGCTAATCATTGGATCTTATTTGAATAATTAAGAATAGAAGATAAATGTATATAAAGAATAATAAAGACTTTATACACAGTTTTACAATCAAGTTTTCACATGGCTTTGAATGAAGAGAATATATGGGGAAGGGGTTGGGGGTGACGATTTTTGTGCTTATGATATTTTGCTGAACTGTTTCAGTGTGTACCTTGGTGCGCCATTTCTAAGTAGCTGGTAGTCTTTTGGGCGGGTTGGTTGGTCACAATTGATGTCGTTACAAGATTTTTCTGGTTTTTTGGGAACATTAAACCCTCTCAATGCTGATTGGAAATATGTCTGATGGATGATGATTGTGAAGAAAAACGCTTAATGGATGAGGGCTGGATGCATACAACTCTTTTTGACTCAACTGCATACTTGTAGTCTTCTCCTCAATGTGACTAGATGCTCCTAAAGTAACATGCTTATCCAAAATCTGTGCATGGCTTCATTGTAGAATCTCAGTTTTAGTTCTTCATGAGTTCCTGTTTGGTTTGGCTTCATCTTTGCTGGTGCTTCATGGTGGAACTCGAGAGATGGTGGTGCTTATGTCTCTTAAATTTACTCTGCTGGGTTGATATCTTTAGAGTTTGGGAAGATGGGGTATTGACTATTGAGTCTCTAATCTATTCTTGGTTTTTTTCTAGTATTTAGGTTACATTGATGCTTACCTTTGATCCTTATACAGGTTAGGGTATCTATACTATTAATTAATATATTTTTGCTTATAAAAAATAAAAGATAAATATATATAATATTTTTAAGTGGTCATATCATCATTAAATAATTTTTAATATCGACTATGATTCTATGCCACTCGAGCTGTATAAATTGAGTTATTTGAATTTCATGTGAAGGTTACTTTCTAATGATCTAACCCAACAGTCTAATTTAGCTCAAATTTGATGACCCAAGTTCACCTTTGCCGGTACAACCATGTCATCCAAATGAGTCTGATAACACAAATCATATTTATACTCGACATCATTATCTAGCTAGATCCTACTTGACTGCTCACTACAACTAAATTATGATGATTTGGTTATTAGCTTATACTTACTAGTTAATCAATAACAAAATTAGTTTGACTAATTTATTGTAACTATAGTTAGTTGACCCTCAGTTAATTGATTTTAGTTTAGTTAGCAGGAGTATACATAGGAGTAATAAGGTGGTTAAGGTGATTTGTATATGGGATAAAGGTATTGGAAGGTATATTGTCTAAGGTGCACCACCCACAAAAGTGGTACAGTGGTGCACCATCCAAGTGACATTTTGTGAACCAATTATTTTGCCAAGTGGGTTAATGAAAGTATTAAATAGTCAACACATATTTGACTGATGGAAATAATATAAAATATGGGTAGCTTCTACCGTAGAATATCAAAATAGGTGGTCCATCCAGTTTACCAGTAATTCGTTTCAATATTTTTTTAAAAAAAATATTTTTGCTGTCAAAAAAATCATTTTTCAATACCTAATTTTACCCTCATCCTTCACAATCTCCAGATCTGGCCACCGCTACCACCACCAGCCAGATTCGACGTCCAACACATACAATGATACAACCACCAGAATCTTATTAGATGAGAGAAAAGTTGAGTGGTTACGGAGAAGAAATTGGAGGGATCGGGAAGTCATGGCTCGACGAGAGCAAGGTGGAAGACGACGGAGCGACCGGAGCAGGCAGGGAGAGAGGCATAGTCGGTGTTATCACCGTAGACGATTTCGAGAGATGCGATAGAGGAAGGGCGAAGAGGTCGATTTCGAGGGGAGGAAAGGAAACAATGTTGTGCCTCCCACCGCGTGAAGCCACCGTGAGCTCTGCCACGACCCGAACACGCGAACACGTCCATCCACCATCTCTTCTGCAAGTTTGAAACCGGAGCATTACCGTCGTGACCACCATTGTTGTCGCGTCCCCTCCATTAAAAGGTTTCTTTTTCTTTTTCTTTTGCTTTAGATCCGACCATAACAAAAACAACGGGACAATTTGAACCACCAGATCTGTTGTCCTCCTCCAGATTCGCCACCGCATGGTCTGCCCAATCCACCAGATCCGGCCACCGCGAGTTATCAAGATCGGACTTTCCATTGAGTTAGTTTTCCCTCTATTTTCTGTTTCAGTAGTTTCGAACGTTTTAGAGCAGTTTCAGATCTAAACACATTTTTTGGTTTGATCTTTATTTCCTGGACCTTCTTCTTCATGGAGCTATCTGTTGTTGATTTTTCATCTTGGGTTGTCTGACTGGACTCCGATTGCAGAGGGAGCAGGGACAAAATTGTCTTTGGAGTTTTCTTGCTTTACCTGATTACCCTTATCAAGTTTTAATCTCACCCATTTAATTATTTTATTTATTTATCTAATGGTTAAAATTACTGGTGTACTGGTAGACCACTATGGTTCTGTTCTACCCTAGAAGTCACCATTAAAATTTGTTGAATAGTCAACACATCCCAAGTGGCAAAAGGATTGGACCACAATGTGCCACTTGGGTGGTGGACCACTTTGATGGGTGGTGCACCATAGCCTTCACCTCAAATCTCACTCCCTACTATAACATAACAAACTAACAAGTAACATTTACATATTAAATAAAAAGTAGGAGTGTACATAAAATAAGTCGTGGCGAGTTTAATTAACTAGGCTCGAATCGAATAACTCGATATTTTGATTGGATCATTGTCCACTACTAGAAAAATTGATTTTTCGGATGGAATTTTCGGACGGAAATGTTTCCGTCCTAAATTTCCCGAAAATTTCGGACCGATTTCGTTAATTCTTATATTTTCCATGATCCGTCCGAAATCCGTCCGAAATTTCGGACGGATTTCGGACGGATTCGTTAATTCTTATATTTTTCTTGATCCGTCCGAAATTTCGGACGGATTTCGGACGGATTCTTATATTTTCCTTGATCCGTCCGAAATCCGTCCAAAAATTTTCGGACGGATTTCGTTAATTCTTATATTTTCCATGATCCGTCCGAAATCCGTCCGAAATTTTCGAACGGATTTCGGACGGATTTCGTTGATTCTTATATTTTTCTTGATCCGTCAAAATCCGTCCAAGATTTCTGGACGGTTTCGTTGATTCTTATATTTTCCACCATCAAATCAAAATCCGTCCGCCAAATTTTCGGACGGATTTCGGACGGATTTCGTTGATTCTTATATTTTCCATTATCCGTCCGAAATCCGTCCGAAAATTTCGGACGGATTTCGTTGATTCTTATATTTTCCTTGATCCGTCCGAAATCCGTCCGAAAATTTCGGATGGATTTCGGACGGATTTCGTTGATTCTTATATTTTCCACAATTTCGGACGGATTTCGTTGATTCTTATATTTTCCATTATCCGTCCGAAATCCGTCCGAAAATTTCGGACGGATTTCGGACGGATTGTGTTATTTTGTATATTTTCCTTGATCCGTCCGAAATCCGTCCGAAAATTTCAGACGGATTTCGGACGGATTGTGTTATTTTTTATATTTCCTTAATTTATCTTATATTATCCTTGAAAAAATATTAAATAATTTATTTTATAAATATGATTAAAATATTTGATCTTAATAAATTTAAAAGTAAACAAGATTTATGAAGTGAATTAAATAAGACCTAATTGGGCCAATTGGGACCTAATTGGGCCAATTGCCCCGATCGGCCCAATTGAACTTCTATGGTCCTAATGAAGCCTAAATGGACTTGTTTGATCCTAATAGAGCCCAAATCGACTTTTTAGGTCATGTACGACCTAACTGGGCCAATTTGTACTTCTTTGATCCTAATGGAGCCCAAATGGACTGGTTTGATCCTAATAGAGCCCAATTTGACTTGTTAGGACCTAATTGGGCCAAATGCCCCGATCGGCCCAATTGAACTTCTATGGTCCTAATGATGCCTAAATGGACTTGTTTGATCCTAATAGAGCCCAAATCGACTTTTTAGGTCATGTACGACCTAACTGGGCCAATTTGTACTTCTTTGATTCAATGGAGCCCAAATGGACTGGTTTGATCCTAATAGAGCCCAAATTGACTTGTTAGGACCTAATTGGGCCAATTGCCCCGATCGGCCTAATTGAACTTCTATGGTCCTAATGAAGCCTAAATGGACTTGTTTGATCCTAATAGAGCCCAAATCGACTTTTTAGGTCATGTACGACCTAACTGGGCCAATTTGTACTTCTTTGATCCTAATGGAGCCCAAATGGATTGGTTTGATCCTAATAGAGCCCAATTTGACTTGTTAGGACCTAATTGGGCCAAATGCCCCGATCGGCCTAATTGAACTTCTATGGTCCTAATGATGCCTAAATGGACTTGTTTGATCCTAATAGAGCCCAAATCGACTTTTTAGGTCGTGTACGACCTAACTGGGTCAATTTGTACTTCTTTGATCCTAATGGAGCCCAAATGGACTGGTTTGATCCTAATAGAGCCCAATTTGACTTGTTAGGACCTAATTGGGCCAATTGCCCCGATCGGCCCAATTGAACTTCTATGGTCCTAATGAAGCCTAAATGGACTTGTTTGATCCTAATAGAGCCCAAATCGACTTTTTAGGTCATGTACGACCTAACTGGGTCAATTTGTACTTCTTTGATCCTAATGGAGCCCAAATGGACTGGTTTGATCCTAATAGAGCCCAATTTGACTTGTTAGGACCTAATTGGGTCAAATGCCCCGATCGGCCCAATTGAACTTCTATGGTCCTAATGATGCCTAAATGGACTTGTTTGATCCTAATAGAGCCCAAATCGACTTTTTAGGTCATGTACGACCTAACTGGGTCAATTTGTACTTCTTTGATCCTAATGGAGCCCAAATGGACTGGTTTGATCCTAATAGAGCCCAATTTGACTTGTTAGGACCTAATTGGGCCAAATGCCCAGATCGGCCCAATTGAACTTCTCTGGTCCTAATGATGCCTAAATGGACTTGTTTGATCCTAATAGAGCCCAAATCGACTTTTTAGGTCATATACGACCTAACTGGGCCAATTTGTACTTCTTTGATCCTAATGGAGCCCAAATGGACTGGTTTGATCCTAATAGAGCCCAATTTGACTTGTTAGGACCTAATTGGGTCAAATGCCCCGATCGGCCCAATTGAACTTCTATGGTCCTAATGAAGCCTAAATGGACTTGTTTGATCCTAATAGAGCCCAAACCGACTTTTTAGGTCATGTACGACCTAACTAGGCCAATTTGTACTTCTTTGATCCTAATGGAGCCCAAATGGACTGGTTTGATCCTAATAGAGCCCAATTTGACTTGTTAGGACCTAATTGGGTCAATTGCCCCGATCGGCCCAATTTGACTTGTTATGTGGTTTAGTTTGAGTAATTAAATTACTCTCTTCAAATTATTTTATTGGGTGCGTTAGCACTGACTTCTTTCAGTGAATGCACGCTTATTAGACAATAATTTACGTTATTGTCACTATTATACCGGTATAGAAAATATTTTAAATAATATGATTAAGAGAAAAATATTTTCATATTCTCATTCTATTTAATTTTAGAGTTGAAAATATTTTGGTTTGACCCGTAAACATCTCATTTCTCTTTTCTTTCTCTGTTGTCTTCTTTTTCTCTTTTCTTTCTTTATTTTCTTCTTCTTTCCCTTTCTTTCTCTCTTCTTCTTCCTCCCTCTCAAACTCCATTTCTTTTCCTTCATTTTCTACCTCCTTCCTTCCTTCAAGTCGCGCCGCCCTCCTCAGACCGTCGCCGGCCGCCGCTCGAGATGGAAGGACGAAGATCGTGTAACAGCCCGTTTTTATTTACGTTGTTTAGCCGGTTAAAATATAATTACACATGATTATTTAATTTATTTGGATGTTTATGTTAATTTTGTTATGTGGTTTAGTTTGAGTAATTAAATTACTCTCTTCAAATTATTTTATTGGGTGCGTTAGCACTGACTTATTTCAGTGAATGCACGCTTACTAGACAATAAGTTGCATTATTGTCACTATTATTACCAGTACAGAAAAATATTTTAAATAATATGATTAAGAGAAAAACATTTTCATATTTTCATTCTATTTAATTTTAGAGTTGAAACTAAACTAGTTTGACCTTAATCGGAGATTAAATTTGGATCGAGTATTTTATTAGTTGATCAGTCCAACTATTAATCTTTACTCTAATTTGAATTTCGAAATCATATCTTTATCAATCTTTATTCTTAGATTCAAAAAAGTAAAAACATGTTTATTTTAGGCTTAATATTTTATCACTCATTTGTGTACCTATCACTAAATGTTAAGTTAAAACAAAAAACACTCTCTCCTCCCCTCATCAGACCCGTAACCCTCCCCCCCCCCCCCTCTTTCTCTCTTTTTCATCTTCTTTATTCTTTCTTTTATCTTCTACTCTCTACAACTTAAAATAAAACCAAAGTCTCATCTCCTCCACTCTGCACAACCGCGCGCCGCCCAACCCCGCTGGACCGCGACACAACAACCGCCGCCCGGTAGAGCTCCGAACGCGCGACACCACGCCTGGTTCGCGTCACTGTGCAGATCGTGCCTCAGCTGTTCCTACAGCGCGAAACCGCGCTCTCCGCCACTGTCTTCGGACTTTCGGCCATCGTCCCGCCACCATCTGGAGAGGAAGACCCAACCACACGTCTCTACTCGTTGTCCCGCACGTGTTGGTCCCTCTGGTTTCTCTGTTTAACGTCATCACCATCGCGAACCACTGTACACCGCCGTCGACCGCCACGCCGGAGGTCCTGGTAGCCACCACCTCTTTCCTCTTCTTCCTTGGGTGAGTGAAAACACTCTATTTTGCTCAGATTCAAGAAAATCCCCAAATTGATTTTGAAACCCTAACCCTATCTCTTTAATTTCATATTATAATTTTGAAATTTAACTTAGTTTTATGAAATTGGGACTTTGAATTAGTGTCATGGTTGTTGTAGGGGAGTGTTCCACCGCCACTGCCACCTCGTCGGAGTTGTGCGCCGCTGCCGCCGTACCCGTGGCTGTCACTGCGTCCTCTGTCTTCAAGCTTGGGTGAGTCAAAACCCTCTCATCTCTTCTAGATTCAAAACCCCCTAATGGATTTTTGAAACCCTAACCCTAACATTTTGATTTCAGATTTTAATCTTGAAACTTAAGGTTGTTTTATGAAATTGGGACTATGAATTTGTGTTTCCCTAAACCAATTTCATTATTCTGAGTTTCCCCAAATTGTATTTAGGAGCCCTAAACCCCAATTTGATTTATTTGAATTTGGTTATGTTTTTGTGAAATTAATTATGATTTAGTGCAATTAGGACTCTTAATGGATGATTTCCAAAGTTCTTTTTCATGATCTTTTGATAGGAAGAATTTAAAGTATTGGTATATGTCATTTAGGCAATGAAGCTGAGAAGTTTAGGCAACAAGAGCTGAACTTAGAAAAGTTTAGGCTTGCTGAAGAGGCTGCATTGGTAAGTTAGTGTCCATTTACTACAACATTATGATGAGAATCACAGTGATACTAAACTGTTGGTGGAAGTTTTATAGCGTTTCTCACCAGTCACCTGTGTAGTTTCTTTGTAGCTTTGGGAATATTCTTGATCATGTTTTGTATTCTTTCATTCTTTCATATTGATGAGGGGTTTTTTTTTTTATCTTCAAATAAAATATTGTGATGTTCATCTTTCCTCACTTGAATTTATTATGCAAATTATTATTTTTAGTTCAGACAACTTTTACGACCTTTATGAGTATCCTACTATTTAGATGCCAAAATGTCAACTTCTTATATAACTCTTGGTGCACATATGGATATCACTTTATCTAGGCATTCTTTAGTTACCCATGTTGATGTTGCAAGTAATTTTCTTTACTTCATTATTATGCAACCATGGTTCTTTGGCCTTTTGCTCTAAATATTCAAAAACTAACTATTAAATTCTAATTCTTTTGTCAATTGATGTTGTGGCCTAGGTTAGGTGAATAAGAATTGAGAGTTAAAGGTATATGCAACCATGTTGTGACTGCTTTGCATGTCAGTAGTGCTCAACTCAAGCACCATTTTTCGCAAAAGGAATGCTAACTGAAAATTAATAAAACCTGTTATTATCTATTGTGTTTTGTATGTCTTTGAACAATGCCTTTCAACAATTTTGTCTATTACATCTAATCAAAGAATTCTTGGAAATTGCTAGGAACTCAATGGAAGTCAATTGGTGTATAGGGAATTGAGTTTCTGTAATTTGAAGGATAATCACAGGTTTCTCATACAGCTTCTTCACTTTTTTGTTATATGCAGGTTCATGATTAATTATGCATGAATGTATGATTTTGTGCTTCTAGCTTCCAAGTAGTTTTAGGTGATTGCTATTAATTGATAAACAATTAGATTGCACTTTTCAACTATTGGAAGTACCATCGATCTTACTGATCTGTAGCATGTATATTTGCTCAGACGGATATACTAAACAGTATAGATCACATGGGCTTCTTTCTCGGCTCAGTTCTTTTGGGGTTCTAGAGTACAGTTGAACACATGTGTGCACTTATTTCTGTTTGTTAATTAATTGACTTGCTTGGTTGATGGAAAGGTTCATTTTTTTATTGAATTGTTGGATATAAATCTTTCAGGTGTATCGTGGGGGCATCTCCATTGATGCAGGTCATTCTACTTCTAAAGGAAAAATGTCAGCAAATTTGGAGATGCTGGATTCTCAAATTCCTCGACTTTTTGGTTCATTACATGACCTTCACAGTTCACAGTGGTTTGATCTTCTGATAGTTTTTAAGTCATGACTTTTGGATTGCATGCAGCAATTGGTATTTGATTTTTAGAAGTTGTATGGTACCAAGACTGTATTTTGTAACAATAGTCAAATTCATGATTTTGTGATTGAATGTGAAACTGCAAATGTTAGTGATCGGTGCCATATAATTCGCATGGATAGTGAAACTGTAATGTAAGTGAAGTGATCTGTCACGGCCGTGATAAGCATCACGGCCTGGCTGTGACAGCTTCTGCCTTGAATGTTGTTTCACTAAATGGTCTGTCACGACCGTGATGGGTATCACGGCCTGGCCGTGACAGATTCTGCTTACAAGGGGTCTGGCTCAGTTAACATGTCACGGCCGTGACAGATTCTGACTTTTGATTCTTCCGTGGGAAATCCGTCACAAATCCGTCCGAAAACAAAAATAAATCCGTCCGAAAAATAACCAACAAAATCACAGCATCCGGTCCCAAATCCGTCCGAAAACAAAAATAAATCCGTCCGAAATCCGTCTGAAAAATAACCAACAAAATCACAGCATCCGTCCCAAATCCGTCCGAAAACAAAAATAAATCCGTCCGAAATCCGTCCGAAAAATAACCAACAAAATCATAGCATCCGTCCGAAATACGTCCGAAAATAAAAATAAATCCGTCCGAAAATAAAAATAAATCCGTCCGAAATCCGTCCGAAAATATTTTCGGACGGAATTTGGGACGGATTTTCTAATTTCCCACCGGGCTTTTTCGGACGGATGTCATTCCGTCCGAAAATCCGTCCGAAAATCCGTCCGAAAATCCGTCCGAAAAAGATGGATTTCTAGTAGTGGTCCCAGCCCTTCCAACCTTTGTGAAAAATCAATGTTATTTTTTTTTAGCAAAGTTTTGCAATATATCATAAATCTACACATGAAATTTTACAACTCCCATATACATGTCCTCAGTTTATTAGTTGTCGATTTATAGTTTAATGACCAATCGATATACCTTGTTAATCAATAGTTTGCACATCATTCTTGGGTTGTCTGACTGGACTCCGATTGCAGAGGGAGCAGGGACAAAATTGTCTTTGGAGTTTTCTTGCTTTACCTGATTACCCTTATCAAGTTTTAATCTCACCCATTTAATTATTTTATTTATTTATCTAATGGTTAAAATTACTGGTGTACTGGTAGACCACTATGGTTTTGTTCTACCCTAGAAGTCACCATTAAAATTTGTTGAATAGTCAACACATCCCAAGTGGCAAAAGGATTGGACCACAATGTGCCACTTGGGTGGTGGACCACTTTGATGGGTGGTGCATCATAGCCTTCACCTCAAATCTCACTCCCTACTATAACATAACAAACTAACAACTAACATTTACATATTAAATAAAAAGTAGCAGTGTACATAAAATAAGTCGTGGCGAGTTTAATTAACTAGGCTCGAATCGAATAACTCGATATTTTGATTGGATCATTGTCCCAGCCCTTCCAACCTTTGTGAAAAATCAATGTTATTTTTTTTTAGCAAAGTTTTGCAATATATCATAAATCTACACATGAAATTTTACAACTCCCATATACATGTTCTCAGTTTATCAGTTGTCGATTTATAGTTTAATGACCAATCGATATACCTTATTAATCAATAGTTTGCACATCATGTTGGATGAAATTTGTGCGAAATCGATTGATTCCTTTAGGCTTGCCAAGTCTTGAGTCGTTTTTGAGTTTTAAGCTTGCTTGGGGACAAGCAAGGTTTAAGTTTGGGGTGTTTGATAAGCCTCTGGCTTATCTAGTTTTATGACTAGATGAACTAGGGTTTATGTGCCAATTTATTCGAGTTCACTCTCGTTTTCGCCCAAATTTGCCTTGTTTTGTTCCTAAGTTGGACTTTGACTCGTTTTGCGTCTTTTGTGTAGTTTTTAGCTTCTTTTGGATAGAATTATGCTTGTGGTTGCTTGTGTTGTTTTCAGGTCAATAAGTGAAGCTCTGAGAATTAAGGAAAGTCAAGAAATAGTGGAGATTGCCATTCTGGAGATTCTCGCCCCGCGAGAGGAAGCTCGCCCCGCGAGAGTTTGAAGACTTGGAAGTCAGAGACCATCACGGCCTAGCCGTGATGTGTATCATGGCCGTGACCAAAAACCCACACAAGTCAGAGACCATCACGGCCTAGCCGTGATGTGGATCACGGCCGTGACCAAAAACCCACACAAGTCAGAGACCGTCACGGCTTAGCCGTGATTAACATCACGGGCCGTGACAAGAAGGCTCGCGTCGCGAGACACCCTTCGCGTCGCGAGGGTTTGAATCCCACAGAAGCGCCAGAAACAGAAGCCGTCACGGCCAGGCCGTGATGACCATCACGGCCGTGATGCGTGGCCTCCCTATAAATAAGACAGTGCAGAACAGATTTGGAGGACTTTTGGCATCAGAACTGATTGTAGATCTTTTAGAATCCTTATTCTGGAGCTGCGTCTCCCCTTCTCTTCTCTTAATTCTTATTCTTAGGATGATTTCCGATTGTACGTGCGTCGTTGTTACGGACATGAGGAACTAATCCCCTTGTCTAAGGGATCGATGAAGCCACCCATGGCGGCATAGTGCTCATGTGATTGTATATCTCCTTCTCCTTTAATTCAATTATTGTTTTCCAATTCTGCTTTCATTGTGTTGATCATATGTTTTGCGTGATTCACTAGTTAAACGTGTTTGAGGCCGAGAGGCGATTCGCGTTTTAGAACTTGAATTGGGATCATCGGTCGAGTATTGCACGAGAGTGAATAGGAGATCGATGCAACATATAGGGAACAAGAATTAACCAAATTCGAGATTAGGATTATGAGACTTAGTAAGTAATTAATCCAATCGTCGAATACGTCCTAATGAGCACGAGAGTGGATTTAGGAGAATTTAGGGGTCCCGTTGACATTAAAATTGAACCTAGGGAGGAGATCATTATCACTTGGGTACTTTGCATGATTGGGTAGGTGGATTCGAAACCTTAGATGCTTTTAATTCCAGATTTCATCACCATATCTTATTTGATTTGATTTGATTTGTTAATTTGAATTGTGATCCTAGTTTCTCTCCAACCACTTTCTCTACTTAACCAACTTATCGGATTTCTCGCGAAATTAGTCGAATTGGTAGCCCAATCCTTGTGTTCGACCTCGGTAGACTCTTACCGTGTTTTATTACTTGCAACGACCCGGTACACTTGCCGGCGTCACAACAAGTTTTTGGTGCCGTTGCCGGGGATTGGCACGACCAATTTTCCTAATTTTTAGGAAATTCGGCTGTTTGGTTAAGCTAACTTTTAGTTTTATTTTCTTTTATTTAATTGCTATTATTTTTCTCTGCTTCTTTGATTCCACTTGGTCTTTGCCTGTTTTTGTATGCGAGGTACCCTTCTACAAGAGGACTTGCTATTTGATTCCGAGATCACCAGGACCGAGAGGCAATTAAGGAAAGAAGCCAGGGAACGGAAAAGAATTGAAGGAATTAAAATAGAGGGCATGGCTGAAGAAAACCCTCCTCCTCCTCATCCTCCTCGTTACAAGCCTCTCTTCGAGTACGATCTACCAAGCTTGGGAGATTGTGACTCTTCTATTGTGAGGGGCAACCTGAATACGGACTCCTTCAGAGTGGAGGGATGTGTCACATTCCAGATCCGTGAGAATCAGTTCGATGGGAGTGGCAAACAGGACCCTCATAGACACATCACTCGCTTCCTTAAAGCTTGTGACTTGCAGAAGACCAGGGGAGTCTCTCAGGATGAGTTTCGCTTGCGACTTTTCCCTCTTTCTCTTAGGGATGTCGCTCGCGATTGGGTTGACAGTTTGGATAGGAACAACATCAGAACTTGGGAGCAGATGGCACAGAAGTTCCTAACCAAATATTTTCCTCCTCAGAAGGCGGCACAAGCAAGAATAGCCGTCACATCATTCAGGCAGACGGAGGATGAAACTTACAATGAAGCGTGGGAGAGGTACAATGGGTTATTGATAAGATGTCCCTCAGCGTTCTTTGACCCGGTTTCCAAAGTTCAGCATTTCTTTAATGGGTTGAGGGGACGCTATCAGATGAACTGTGATGCCGCAGCTGGCGGTTCTTTCTCTTATTTATCAGCGGAGGATGGATGGACATTGTTAGAGAAGATGTCATATAATGATTACAACCGTGGTAGGGAGACCTCAAGTGGAATCAGTTCTGGGACAATGGAAGCCATTTTAGAGAAAACAAAGACTTTTGAAGATGCGAGAATGAGGCTTTGTCTGGGAACAAGAGGGTTAATGCGATACACGAGGGAATGCCTCCGGGTTGTGCAAATTGTAATGGAGATCATGACACTCAGATTTACCCGCTAAATTTCTCTCAGGAACATGTGGACTCATGCCACAACTTCTATGACACTTGTGCCCCGAACAACTATCGGAGGAACAATCAGAATCAGAATAGGGGCTACATGAGGAGAGACCATCCGGGATTTGCTTGGAGTGATGTTAATGGTGGTCTAGCCGGTCAACAACATCCTCAACAGAATTGGCAACAACCTCAACAGGGTCTGAGACCGAACATTGGAATTCAGCAGCGCAATACTCAGCAGAGGCTCTTCCGGGCCTAATCGGTTTGCAAATATCGGATGGTGGAAGACAACCGTGGGAGCTGGCCTTTAAGAAGATGACCGCGACAGGTTGAGAAGTTGTCAACCTTTACAGGCACAGACTTTAGAGAAAGTGAATGCGTCGGTTGACAAGTTGGCAACTCATACAGTGGTCGGCAATTCACAATCTAGAGACGCAGGTTGCTCACTTCAAGGCAACTTAATGAGCGTCTCCCGGCACTCTCCCGAGGTGACACCGAGAACAACCCTAAGAACCAATGCAATGCCATCACAACTAGAAGCGGAAGGGTGTTGGAACCTAGCAGGGGTACCACTAGTTCTCGGGGATGACAAGGGCCGTGAACAACTACCCGTTGAGGAAGAGCAACCAGAGAAAGAAGGGTTGGCAAGTGACAAGGCACCGGAGCAAGGGGGAGGCTGAAACTTGTGGATGAAGAGTTCGAAGGAAGAAGTGGGTTGAACCCCAAGACCTCCCGCCCTACATGAAGGTACCGTATCCCGAAAGATTGAATAAGCCTCAACAGGATAAGCGGTTCAACAGATTCCTTGATGTCTTCCGCAAGCTTCGATTAACATTCCATTTGCGGAAGCCTTGGAACAGATGCCATCATATGCCCGGTTTATGAAGGAGCTTCTCACCAAGAAGCGGAGGATAGTGGATGAGGAAACGGTTGCTTTGACCGAGGAGTGTAGTGCCATTCTTCGAGAAAACTACCTCCAAAGTTGAAGGATCCTGTTCTTTTTCGATACCATACACCATTGGGGGGATGATCTGTAGGGAAGGCATTGTGTGATCTAGGGGAAGCATCAACTTGATGCCCCTCTCTATGATGAAGAGGTTGGGGATCAAAGAATTCAAGGATACACGGATGTCGCTCCAACTAGCCGATCGCTCTATAAAATATCCTTATGGGGTGGTCGAAGACTTGTTAGTAAAAGTGGACAAGCTCATATTTCCGGCGGACTTTGTAGTGCTTGATATGGATGAAGACGCCGAGGTCCCTCTCATATTGGGTAGGCCCTTCTTGGCCACTGGGGGTGCCTTGATAGATGTGCGGCAAGGGAAACTCACTCTAAGGGTGCAAGATGATGAGGTAGTCTTCAATCTCTTTGAAGCAATGAAGCACCCTGCAGAGAGGTCGGAAGTGTATCGAGTGGATACAGTGGATCCAACTGTAAAGGCAACTAGAGAGGCCCATGGTTCTTCACTTGCTCAAGTGTTGGTAAAATCCCATGATGATAGAAAGGAAAAAGACCCTTTGGGGGATGAGGTCTATCTCGAGTGGTTGAAAGACATGGAAGCCTTACCGAGTTCCCCAAAGGATGAAGGTGCAAAGGAAGAGCTCAACAACAATGGGATGAAAAAGAATGGTAAAGCACCGGAATTGAAAGGTAGCACAACCGTGGTGGTCAATGAAAAAAATGAGTTGATCCCAAAAAGGACCATCACGGAGTGGAAGGTATGTGCCGATTATAGAAGGATGCTGGACTTAAATGAGTTGTCATGGAATAGCATGCAAGCATATGAAAGGGCAAGAGCCTACAGGAAACAGACAGAGGAATGGCATGGGAAGCAAGATCTTCTTCCTGATTAACCCTTAGGGGTGACTTGAGTCAGGCTCGGGACGTTAAACAAGCGCTACTTGGGAGGCAACCCAAGCTAGGTATCCCTCTCTTCTCCTAACTTTTGTTTTGTTTTGTTTTTGTTTTGTTTTTGTTTGTCACTCTTGAATAATTTGAGAAGATCAAGAGTTGTTGTATGAATGTCGTGTCGGCAAGCTTGTTGGATTTTGATTAAATTGAGCATAGATTGATTGCATGAATTATATTGACCATTGATGATTTCCCCCTAGGTTCTAATAATAGAAAAGTTGATCCCCACTTAAAAATTGAAAATTGAACTTTGAGATTTATTATGATTGCTTGATTTATGATAAGTTTGGGGTGAGGGGGTGCACACACTAGGAATCGTATCTCGGTCGAACAATTTACAAAATGTTCAGGTGAGGATTTGAGCCTCCAACTCTGTTTTTGAATGTGTGGATCACTGTTAAGTTGCACTTTCCCGAATTTGCTTGAATCTCTATATGGTTTGCATGTTTATGTGTTGCATCAAATGATTTAGGCAATTTTCTTTGAATAACTACTTGGCCTAAAAAGGACCATCCCTAATGCATGTTCCCTAGTTAGCCAAATTGAGCCCAATTGACCTATTGTTTCTTGATGACCCTATATTACGAGCCAAAATCTGAAAAACCATGTTAACCCAATCTTAGGATTAGGAGAGCATGGAAGCGTAGCAAGAGAATGGTTGTGAGGAACTAAGTTTGGGGTGGCTACAAGGTGATGTGTCATATTGGGGTGAGAAAAAGAAAAATAAAGGTTGAAAAAAAAAATTCCAAAAAAAAAAAAGAAAAGGGGCAAATCAAAAGATTAGCAAGGAAAAAGGCTGTAGTCACCCGAGACAAAAAGAAAAATGAAAAAGGAATTTGAGTGGAATATGTGTAAAAAGGTTCATGCTCTCTTAGTTCCTAGGGACTTAAGCCTAGTATCCTTCATTATCCTACCCTTAGCCAGGCCCCATTACAACCTTTGAAAGACCTTCTGATGTTGCATACATGTTTTCGTGGGAACTACTTTTGAGATGAAAATCAAATTCATGGGAAGTGCTCTTGATAAGTGAAATTGAGTGAAAAAGTTGAAAGCCTTGACGAATTGAGCGAATGAGTGAAATTTTACATACCCTTGTGAGGAAGGCAATTGTTTGGAATAGGTGATCTTCCTTTGTGTGTGTCGCTTTGATCCTCAACTTAGATTAATGATTGCATGAATGATAAGTTCTCAATTGTTTAAAGTAAATGAATGTGGGGATTACATTGATGTAAGGGGGGAGGTCATTGGAGAAAAACTGTTTTGATTGCATGAAATTTGTGCGAAATCGATTGATTCCTTTAGGCTTGCCAAGTCTTGAGTCGTTTTTGAGTTTTAAGCTTGCTTGGGGACAAGCAAGGTTTAAGTTTGGGGTGTTTGATAAGCCTCTGGCTTATCTAGTTTTATGACTAGATGAACTAGGGTTTATGTGCCAATTTATTCGAGTTCACTCTCGTTTTCGCCCAAATTTGCCTTGTTTTGTTCCTAAGTTGGACTTTGACTCGTTTTGCGTCTTTTGTGTAGTTTTTAGCTTCTTTTGGATAGAATTACGCTTGTGGTTGCTTGTGTTATTTTCAGGTCAATAAGTGAAGCTCTGAGAATTAAGGAAAGTCAAGAAATAGTGGAGATTGCCATTCTGGAGATTCTCGCCCCGCGAGAGGAAGCTCGCCCCGCGAGAGTTTGAAGACTTGGAAGTCAGAGACCATCACGGCCTAGCCGTGATGTGTATCACGGCCGTGACGAAAAACCCACACAAGTCAGAGACCATCACGGCCTAGCCGTGATGTGTATCACGGCCGTGACCAAAAACTCACACAAGTCAGAGACCGTCACGGCTTAGCCGTGATTAACATCACGGGCCGTGACAAGAAGGCTCGCGTCGCGAGACACCCTTCGCGTCGCGAGGGTTTGAATCCCACAGAAGCGCCAGAAACAGAAGCCGTCACGGCCAGGCCGTGATGACCATCACGGCCGTGACGCGTGGCCTCCCTATAAATAAGACAGTGCAGAACAGATTTGGAGGACTTTTGGCATCAGAACTGATTGTAGATCTTTTAGAATCCTTATTCTGAAGCTGCGTCTCCCCTTCTCTTCTCTTAATTCTTATTCTTAGGATGATTTCCGATTGTACGTGCATCGTTGTTACGGACATGAGGAACTAATCCCCTTGTCTAAGGGATCGATGAAGCCACCCATGGCGACATAGTGCTCATGTGATTGTATATCTCCTTCTCCTTTAATTCAATTATTGTTTTCCAATTCTGCTTTCATTGTGTTGATCATATGTTTTGCGTGATTCACTAGTTAAACGTGTTTGAGGCCGAGAGGCGAATCACGTTTTAGAACTTGAATTGGGATCATCGGTCGAGTATTGCACGAGAGTGAATAGGAGATCGATGCAACATATAGGGAACAAGAATTAACCAAATTCGAGATTAGGATTATGAGACTTAGTAAGTAATTAATCCAATCGTCGAATACGTCCTAATGAGCACGAGAGTGGATTTAGGAGAATTTAGGGGTCCCGTTGACATTAAAATTGAACCTAGGGAGGAGATCATTATCACTTGGGTACTTTGCATGATTGGGTAGGTGGATTCGAAATCTTAGATGCTTTTAATTCCAGATTTCATCACCATATCTTATTTGATTTGATTTGATTTGTTAATTTGAATTGTGATCCTAGTTTCTCTCCAACCACTTTCTCTACTTAACCAACTTATCGGATTTCTCGCGAAATTAGTCGAATTGGTAGCCCAATCCTTGTGTTCGACCTCGGTAGACTCTTACCGTGTTTTATTACTTGCGACGACCCGGTACACTTGCCGGCGTCACAATAGTAGGCACTAGCTTAACATTTTTCTTAAAATAATTGGGCCTAACTCCACTCTAAAAGCTAACTCATAGAGGGAGGTATGCCCAAGTTATTATAAATGGTTCTAGGCTCATATACTCAACCAATGTGGGACTTAGACACTTAACACACCCCCCTCACGCCCCTCACGCCCAGGACTGGACATCTGGAGCGTGAAGTTTTGCAGGACTGAACATCTGCTGGTGGCCCAACATCGTGGGAGGCTCTGATACCATGTTAGAATAATTGGGCCCAACTCCACTCTAAAAGCTAGCTCATAGAGGGAGGGATGTCCAAGTTATTATAAATGGTTCTTGGCTCATATATTCAACCAATGTGGGACTTAGACACTTAATAATTTTTCCTTTGTACGAGTGTTTGGGCAAACAATGGCCTGTTTGTTTTGTTTTCATTTCCTGTTTTCATTTTCTGTTTTCAGAAATAATTACAAAACTGTCATTTTGTTTTTATTCTGTTCCTTGTTTTCAAAAATTTTTAATCATTCTTGTCCAAGCGTTTCCATTTTCACGAATAGGCCAGTGTTTCCTTGCAAGTTCATTTTGAATTTCCTGGGACAGTTTAAGTGCTTGGAACAGATTAATTTTGATCTATTTACTCGCAAAGTTTATTTGGATGCGGTATCGAAATCATTGAGATTGATATGTGATTGTATGAATTATATACTATAATTAAAATAGGAACGGAGATGTTCTATCAACACGTTGAGATGGCCGAGTTGGTCTAAGGCGCCAGATTAAGGTTCTGGTCCGAAAGGGCGTGGGTTCAAATCCCACTCTCAACAATTTGTTTTGCTTTTTTACTTACAATAAATAATATCTTTTTTGTTTACTCCTTTCCAATGCTGTAATTTCGGGTTGATTCACTTCAATACTTAGTTGCATTGTGAGTTTCATCCCCCAATAAACCAGTGCTATAATCAATCATCAGATCCAAATTGAATGATTTGGCCAAGTTTCCTGTATTGTCTTCAAAAGTAACCTGGATTAACAATTCAAATAAACAAATGAAAATAGTTATATGTTATTGGTAAAACTAATCTCAAAAAATGCTGCAGGTTTCAGCCTTCGCATAAAGAAAATATTTTGGGTATAGTGGTCAGAGTTGTTACTGGTGGCGGCGGGGTTCCATGTGGAAAGAAGACGGGAAGTGACGGAGAGGGAGTTCTTGAGGTGAAGGTCAGGAGCACTGATACGGCTTCGTTTTAGAACCTAAAGATAAGCAGCAAGTTCCACATGTATTTGAAATAATTTTGTCTTTGGTCAAATATGATTTTAGTTGAAATAGAAGATTTTGGTTGAAAATTTTATTTGAAGTTTTTGGTTTGAAAAATTTATATTAAACTTGTTTTTAAAATAAAAATATACAAACATAAATCACTTTGTTTATGTTGACCAAATATTACAGATTAATATCTTAGTGTGTTTTGTTCCACAATAGAATACATATGAATTGATTTTATATTTTGTCATTGAGCTGGTAAAAACACTGGTTAATTTAAATTTTAATGGTTCAACCATAATTGAAACATGATTGAATTAAATATATATTTTTAATTTATGTATTATATTAAGTAATAAACTTAAGATAAATCAAATTTTAAATTAATATAAAATAATTATATTATATATTTTATAAGATTAAAAATTGACAAAAAAAGGATAAATAAAAAAATTATGTATATATATTTTTTGCTGATGCATTTACCCGTGCAACTGCCATATGTGTGGATTGCAAACATATCTAAAATATACGTAAAAGTTTTTGAGGATTTTTTTAAAGTTCATCAAGTAAAAAGATGGTCTGTGCCACGCATGCTATATACTAAAAAACTATCAAATGTATATTAATGTGTTAATTTTATTAAAATATCTATCCATAGTAATTTACTCTAAAATTCAGATATTAATATATTTTCATTTAAATATTAATGCTTTTATGAAAAATATTCTTCTCTATATGGTATATTTTTACTCTTAGTTTAACATACTTTTAATTATAATTACCTTTAAGAATTAAACATTCTCTAAAGAAATATGAAAATGTGTTATAACTTGATATCTTTCTCTTTTGTTATTTTTATTTTAAGACGTTTTTTTTTGGGGGGTAACGTGGCTTTTCTTTGAAATATGGAATGTTGGATGCTGCCTTATCATTACTGGTCCAGTCAATGTGAAGATGAGTTTTCATTGGTTGAATGAAAGACACGCTAAGAAGAATCTCTATGACACGCTGGTAGCATTTTCCGATTTGCTTGATATTGAGATTAGTTGAATTGTGAAAGTTTGTGGATTCCACCTTACGCAATGTCAATTAGGTGAAAATATTTTTGAAAATAAAAGTTAATCTTACCATTGCAAATGTACTTTTGAACCCCAAAAGTCCTTTTGTCTAAAAAAAATCTATAAATACATTGTTTCAAAAGATACGTTTGCAGCTTCGTAACCTAAACCAAACATGGATTGGATAGTTCAAGTGGTTTGAGACAAAAGTATAAAAAATTGGAAGAGTAGGAGGTCTAAGATTCAAACTTTGACAAAGTGAAAAATTAACATAACAATTGTCGACTGCTAACATGTACTAAGTTGTTAGGGCTCGTTTGATGGTCATGATATGATAGGGGCGGATATGATAAGAGAGCATGATAGGAGTAGGATATGATATAAGCAAGATAAGTTGTTATCCTATCCGACGTTTGGTGTCCACCAGATAACCAATCGGATAACATTATAATTTTAGCATGTATTTTAAAATTTTCATTTTTATTCTAAATGCTTTCATATTTTATCAGATTTTATTTTTTTATAATTTTTGTAACGCCCTTCGTTACATTAGTGATCCCGAGATAAAATCAATAAAATATCATCTAAAACATTTAATTAAAACATATATCTCGTAAAGAAAAATTAGAGAAAACATTAAAGTCTAAAAATACCTCATATTAAATAATATAGTATTAAATTATCCATGTAATGAATATAGATATAAATAAATAAATAAAAATCAAAAGCCTCAAAACCGGGCATCTAACTACAATCCCAACGATAAATAATTGCGTCAAGCCACATACGGCTCCTTATTTAAGAACAGACTAACCAAACTAGAAAGGTTATCTAATGGTGTCCACTAAGTCTTCACGCCTCTTCAGCCTCAATGACGTTCTCCTCGTGCTCTGAAAACAATGCTTAATAATGAGATATAAAATCGCAGTGATCAACAATATAGTTTTATAAAAACATTTTCGAAAATAGCATTGTTCTCAGCCGGTGCGGTAACCGGAAAAACTGTCCATGGCACCCGCTAATTTTTCAAAATAATATATATAAAGAAAATACTTTTAACATTAATAATAATCTCATCTCAATACATCACATTCCATGTACCAGATAAATTCAAGTTTAATCCAAGCGGTCCAAAGATTTCCTAATTAAATTGGCCTCTTGCCGGCATGCCATATATTCACACATCACACGACAATGGCGTCCCATTGCCCACCCCTACTCACAAGGAGTGTTTCGATGTCACCCTCCTGTCGGGGACATTTCCATTTCGATACCTCCCATGTGCACATGGTGGTATTTCTCCTTTTTCGACCTCCCAACCTGTGGCGGTGTTACTTTCGATACTCCTTTTTAGGTAGTATTACTTATTTTCGACATCCCAATTATATGAGGATGTTACTTTCGATACCCCATTACGGTGGTATTACTTTTCGATACCCCTATCATAGGTGGTATTGCGGCAAACATCATACAATTCATCATAATGCACAATTTCATGTCTCACACGTGTAACAATTCATTTACCAAAAATTAAATATTTGATCTTGTCATGCATGTCAAATAAACTCACATAGCATAACATACACCAGTAAGCACGTCATTCAACTAATTCAAATACCAATCATGTATTTCATGCTATCAGTAACAAGAATAAATACCCAATTTAATAATCTTTTTTATTTTAATTCAAAACCCCTAAAAAATTATTCTATTAATAACATGCATCATTCAATTAAAATCTCTCAAAATCATAGGTAAATCGCTCAACACAACAAACACATGTACCATGGAAAGGGTTATAAAAAGGTCATGTTACTCACCTCTCGAAGACTCCCAAAGTGCTCTAAAAATTACGTATGATAAAAGTTGGTGCTTCTCTAAAATATTTTCTTCCCTTCACTGTCATGATTACACCGACAAGAAAAAGAAACGCGTCTCTATGTCTCTCGCACTGTTCGGCCCCTCCTCTAAATTCCTCCTCTGCGCGGTGCATTCGTTGCCTGCACAATGATTTGAGTATATATATATACTGCTAGGCAGCGTAGGTTTTCTCTTTTTTTTTTTAATTTATTTTCTTTTCCTATTTTTTTTTTGTTTCTTTATTGTTTATTTCTTTTTTATTTTATTTTTTTATAGAATAACTAGGCCCACTTGACTTATGAGCTACCCCTAGGCCCCTACGTGAAAGTCTGTACTTATGTTTATATATATATATATATATATATATATATATATATATATATATTAATTCATTATTCCCCTTGCAATTCCTAACCAACTCTAATAAATTTTATACTAACAAATCCTTTACACTAAACCTCTCAATTATATCTTATTTTTATTATATCATTATTATTTATTTATTTATTTATTTTTATAACTTAATCCTTCTTTTTTTTTTTTAAATTAATTATATTAGAATTTTAGGATGTTACATTTTCTCCCCTCCTTAAAGAATTTCGTCCCCGAAATTCGCCTCATACTCACGCACTTATTTTAACATATGGCATATTCAAACTTAAAGGTTACCATACCTTAGATAATAAAATCTGGGTATTGTCGCACGATGTCCTCCTCCATCTCCCAAGTGGCTTCCTCAGGAGTCAATCTGTTCCCCAACACTTTCACCAATGGAATCGCCTTGTTCCTTAGAGTCTTAGTGCTCTTGTCCAGGATTTGACTAGGCTTTGGCTTATAGATCAAAATTATCCTTCAATTATACAGACTCGGGAGCTATCACGCGAGATTCATCAGACACATATTTTGAGTTGTGACACATGGAAAACATCATGAAGGTTTGCCAATTGTGGCGGAAAAGCCAATTGATAAGCAACAGGCCCGACACTTTCAAGGATTTGGAAGGGTCCCATGAAATGAGGATCTAGCTTGTGGACTTTCATCGACCTCCCTACCCCCGTCTTAGGAGTGACTCTCAAAAATACATGCTCACTTTCCTGGAATTATAGAGGCTTTCTCCTTTTGTCGGCATAGCTCTTTTGTCTACTTTGCGCCGTGCGCATCCTCTCCCTAATCATTTTTATTCTCTCTGAGGTTTCCTGAACTAATTCAGGTCCTATCAAGGTTTTCTCACTTACCTCACACCAACATAAAGGGGACCTACACTTCCTCCCATATAGGGCCTCATAGGGTGTCATGCCTATACTAGCATGATAACTATTGTTATACGCTAACTCAATGAGAGGTAGGAATCCATCCCAACTCCCTCCTTCATTCAGGACACAAGCCCTAAGCATGTCCTCAAGGGTCTGAATGGTCCGCTCTGACTGACCATCCGTTTGGGGATGATAGTCCGTGCTAAGGTTCAACTTAGTCCCCAAGGCTTGCTGAAAAGCTCTCCAAAATCTAGAGGTAAACCTCGGGTCTCTATCCGACACTATGGATGTGGGTATCCCATGAAGTTTGACTATTTCCTTGATATAGAGGTAGGCCAACTCTAAGCTATAGGTTGCCTTAATTGGCAAGAAGTGGGCGGACTTGGTCAGCCTATCCATTATCACCCAAGTAGCATCTACGCCCAAACGCGTCCTAGGTAACCCCATCACAAAGTCTATAGAAATTCTCTCCCACTTCCATTCTGGAATCTCCAAGGACTGCAACAACCCCGAAGGCTTCTGATGTTCTATCTTAACCTTCTGGCACATTAAACACCTAGTTACGAAGCTAGCCACATCCTTTTTCATTCCTGGCCACCAATACATCCTCTTAAGGTCTTGGTACATCCTAGTTATTCCAGGATGTATGGTAAACTTTCCCTTATGAGCCTCCTCTAATATCATCTCTCTAAGGCTCCCCTCCTTAGGAACAACGATCCTACTCTTAAACTTCACTAGCCAATCAACTGACAACTCATAACCCTCTTGTCCTAACCGAGACTGCAACTCCCGGTCTAAAAGTTGTTCCCGCCTAACCTCATCTCTAAGGTCACTATTAATTTCCAACCTATTCAACTTCAAACTTAAGACATTTAAGGTCACATCCAACACTTCCAGGTTCATGTCCCTAAACTCTTCCATCAGGTTCAGATCTTGTACCATCAAGCTGGACACGTGTAGGGACTTCCTACTCAAAGCATCTTCCACCACATTGGCCTTTCCCGGATGGTATTTCAACTTGAAGTTGTAGTCCTTAAGGAACTCCATCCACCTTCGTTGTCTCATGTTCAACTCCTTCTGGTCGAACAGATATTTAAGGTTTTTATGGTCACTAAAAACTTCAAACGTTGCCCCATAAAGGTAATGCCTCCAAATCTTAAGGGCAAAAACCACAGCTGCTAGCTCTAGGTCATGGGTAGGGTAATTCCCCTCATGTGGCCTAAGCTGCCTAGAGGCATATGCTACCACCTTGCCCTCCTGCATTAAGACACATCCCAAGCCATTCCTGGATGCGTCGCAGTATACCACAAAACTCACTAAGGGGTCCGGTATAATTAAGACTGGTGATGACACCAATCTCCTCTTAAGCTCTTGGAATCCGTCCTCACACTCCTGGTCCCACACAAAAGGTTTCCCTTTTCTAGTCAACTGGGTCAAAGGTAAGGCTAATATAGAGAACCCCCCTATGAACTTCCTATAGTAACCATCTAAGCCTAAGAAACTTCTCACTTCGGTTACTGTCTTCGGTCGTTCCCATCCCAACACCGCATCAACTTTAGAGGAATCAACCGCTACTCCATCCTTTGAGATTGTGTGTCCTAAAAACTTTACCTTGTCTAGCCAAAACTCACACTTCTCTGGTTTGGCATAAAGACGCTCGTCCCTCAAGATCTGCAACACCAACCTTAAGTGTTCACCATGTTCTTCTGGTGTCCTAGAGTATATTAAAATATCATCTATGAACACCACCACAAACCTGTCCAAAAAGGTCCTAAAGATCCGATTCAAGTAGTCCATGAAAATGGCTGGGGCGTTGGTCATACCAAAGGGCATCACTACATACTCATAGTGCCCACACCTTGTCCTGAAGGTTGTCTTAGATGTCCTCGCTTCTAACTCTAATTTGATGATATCCCGATCTTAGATCTATTTTGGAAAACACTGACGCTCCCCTTAACTGATCTAAGAGGTCACCTATCCTAGGCAAGGGATATTTGTTCTTGATGGTTACCTTATTCAGTTGCCTATAGTCAACACACAACCTCATACTCCCATCCTTTTTCTTCACTAGAAGCACTGGTGCTCCCCAACGTGACACACTAGACCTAATAAACCCCTTTTGTAATATGTCCTCTATCTGTTTCTTGAGCTCGCTCAACTCTAGAGGTGTCATCCTATAGGGTGCTACTGATACAGGTCCACTCCCAGGTACTAGATCTATGTTAAACTCAATCTCTCTATCTGGAGGTAAACTAGAGACATCCTTAGGAAACACATCTGGGAACTCACACACAAAAGGCAACCCCGCTATATCACTTTCAGCCTCTATCTTAGCAGAAAAGAGGAGTATATAGTCCTGAGCTCCCTCAACTAAGCACTTATGACATGAGGCAGCAGATATAAGATGTTTTGTCCTAGGAAAGTCAACAGACATGGACTGTGGAATGAAAGAAATAGTTCGACTGACACAATCAATAATAGCATTATTACGAGACAACTAGTTCATGCCCAAAATAATATCCAGACCAGACATAGGTAAACATATCAAATCAACAATATAAGTCAGGTCTTGAAACAATAAGGGACATTGCAAGCAGACCGAAGAAGTAATCAATCTATCTTTAGCAGGAGTAGAAACACACAAATCATATGACAGTTTAGTAACAGGTAACTCTAAGAATTAAGCACATTTAAATGAAATGAATGAATGTGTTGCTCCCAAATTGAACAATAGAGTAACTTTTCTCCTGTATGAGTTGAAGAAATTCAGCCCCCTTCGGATCTAAGCTGCCTCAGAATGATGGCGGGTTGTTCTTCTTGAATTCAGAAAGTCCCACGTGCTAAGGGTCCTAGGTTGCCACCACTCCATTAGTGATTGGCCTCCATTCCCATTCAGTTGACGGAGAGTCCCCGCCTGCGCTAGCATAACTCTGGCTATACAACCCAAAGCCGGTGCAAGTGCAACGTTCGTCCCTCGCCTATTAAAAGCCATAAATCTGCTCACTACCAATGGAATACTGGGTTGATCAGGTCCAATATCCCAAAGAATAGCATGCAGCATTTATAACTCTAACAAGCATCCTATGCGCCCAAGTTTTGTTTTTGAAAAAGCCCAACTACCACAGTCCGATTTAGAATCGAACTGCTCTGATACCATAAATGTAAAGCCCTTCGTTACATTAGTGATTCCAAGATAAAATCAATAAAATATCCTCCAAAACATTTAATTAAAACATATATCTCGTAAAGAAAAATTAGAGAAAACATTAAAGTCTAAAAATGCCTCATATTAAATAATATAGTATTAAATTATCCATGTAATGAATATAGATATAAATAAATAAATAAAATCAAAAGCCTCAAAACCGGGCGTCTAACTACAATCCCAACGATAAATAATTGCGTCAAGCCACATACGGCTCCTTATTTAAGAACAGACTAACCAAACTAGAAAGATTATCTAATGGTGTCCACTAAGTCTTCACGCCTCTTCAGCCTCAATGACGTCCTCCTCGTGCTCTGAAAATAATGCTTAATAATTTTATATATAATCCCAGTGATCAACAATACAGTTTTATAAAAACATTTTCGAAAATAGCATTGTTCTCAGCCGGTGCGGTAATCGGAAAAACTGTCCATGGCACCCGCTAATTTTTCAAAATAATATATATAAAGAAAATACTTTTAACATTAATAATAATCTCATCTCAATACATCACATTCCATGTACCAGATAAATTCAAGTTTAATCCAAGCGGTCCAAAGATTTCCTAATTAAATTGGCCTCTTGCCGGCATGCCATATATTCACACATCACACGACAATGGCGTCCCATTGTCCACCCCTACTCACGAGGAGTGTTTCGATGTCACCCTCCTGTCGGGGACATTTCCATTTCGATACCTCCCATGTGCACATGGTGGTATTTCTCCTTTTTCGACACCTCAACCTGTGGCGGTGTTACTTTCGATACTACTTTTTAGATAGTATTACTTATTTTCGACATCCCAATTATATGGGGATGTTACTTTCGATACCCCATTACGGTGGTATTACTTTTCGATACCCCTATCATAGGTGGTATTGCGGCAAACATCATACAATTCATCATAATGCACAATTTCATGTCTCACACGTGTAACAATTCATTTACCAAAAATTAAATATTTGATCTTGTCATGCATGTCAAATAAACTCACATAGCATAACATACACCAGTAAGCACGTCATTCAACTAATTCAAATACCAATCATGTATTTCATGCCATTAGTAACAAGAATAAATACCCAATTTAATAATCTTTTTTATTTTAATTCAAAACCCCTAAAAAAATTATTCTATTAATAACATGCATCATTCAATTAAAATCTCTCAAAATCATAGGTAAATCGCTCAACACAACAAACACATGTACCATGGAAAGGGTTATAAAAAGGTACTGTTACTCACCTCTCGAAGACTCCCAAAGTGCTCTAAAAATTACGTATGATAAAAGTTGGTGCCTCTCTAAAATATTTTCTTCCCTTCACTGTCACAATTACACCGACAAGAAAAAGAAACTCGTCTCTATGTCTCTCGCACTGTTCGGCTCCTCCTCTAAATTCCTCCTCTGCGCGGTGCACTCGTTGCCTGCACAATGATTTGAGTATATATATATATATATATATATATATATATATATACTGCTAGGCAGCGTATGTTTTCTCTTTTTTTTTTTAGTTTATTTTCTTTTCCTATTTTTTTTTTGTTTCTTTATTGTTTATTTCTTTTTTTATTTTATTTTTTTATAGAATAACTAGGCCCACTTGACTTATGAGCTACCCCTAGGCCCCTACATGAAAGTTTGTACTTATGTTTATATTCATATATATATATATATATATATATATATATATATTAATTCATTATTCCCCTTGCAATTCCTAACTAACTCTAATAAATTTTATACTAACAAATCCTTTACACTAAACCTCTCAATTATATCTTATTTTTATTATATCATTATTATTTTTTTATTTTTTTATTTTTTTTATAACTTAATCCTTTTTTTTTTATTTAAGTGTTGGTTTGTGTGGACAGTCGTCAATCCATAAAGCAGTCAGGGATGTTACAATTTTCATTTTTTTATAAAATTATATAAAAAAATAAAATTATCTTTGTGATAAAATTATATATTTTTTTTAAAATTTTTAAATATTGTCTAAGTTCAAATGTTCAATTAATTTTTTTTATAATTTTAAATATTCATTTTGAGTTTTTGCTTTACATATAGTTAAATTATTAGAATACCTTTTATATTTTTCGTTTTTTAAAAATAATATAAAATAACAAAATAGCCTTGTGATAAAATAAAATAATAAAATTAATTATTATTGTTTTTATTATTTTAAATATTTTATATTTTAATATATTTTTTTAATCATGTTATATTGTATTATACTTTAATTATTTTATATTTAAATTATTTTTATAGTTTATTATACTTTAAATCACCTTATCCTATCATTCTAACACAGCTCCTCCCTCATGATAGAATTTTAACTAGATGAACAAGATATGATAAGTGACAGGATTGATTTATTCTATCATGCTGACTCACCAAATAACAGTTTCAGACAAAATATGATAGCTTATCATATCCTGTCTCTTTTATCTGACCACCAAACGAGCCTTAAAGTTTATTACACTAAAGGATTATGGGATAAAAGCAAGAGAAAAAGGCAGCACATACTAAAACTGAGATGGGAAAGACCTGAGGTCTACATGGTAGTGCTTGCCGGCCTCTAACTATATATGAAAACAAAGCCTTTGCCCTTTACCTTTTGTTGTTTCTAATATCCGCATCTTCACGACTACAACTTCAAAGTTCAAAGCTGCCAATACCCTTTTTGTCCCATTCACAAACCACCACAGCCACTTCTCATCTTGGCTAACAAGGGCTCTAATGGTAATGTCCTTGAGCAACTTATAATGGACCACCCAACCTCGCTGTCTGGACAATGATTTTCAACCGTGATGGACGACCTTAGTCCCTAATTCAACGTCTTGACTCTTCGGTAATAAATATATCACGATTTTCCCAACTTTATAGATATAAAATGAAATGCAATACTTCCTACTCACATATAATTACATACATATTACTTTATATTTGTATAATGAATTTATTTTATTATTTATATATTTGCACTAATTTTTCTGTCTCGCCTCGAAATGAAGTGACATATAGTCTTTATGATTATACACATGTGCAGCAAGTATTATTGACTATACGCTTTAAAATTGTGGTTCATATTCACACAGATTGTGGTGCATTCTGACTTGATGTGGTCATATTATGACTAATACGGTCCACAATCACGATTCGATACGGTTGCAGCGACTATCGCAACTGAGATGTTGCGGCTGCATCAAGTGATACAGTCCGCAATTTAAAACCCTTTATTCAAGAGGCTAGCATTCAGGGATGAAATGTTCAATGGATCATGGAAGAAGGTACTGGAACGCCCCCACAACAACCTGTGTGACTGACAATTAATTAGACTTTTGCAATTGGAAAATGGTGGTTGCACACCTAGTTTCTTACATCTGTTTTATATTGGTTATTGGTTAATAATAATATACAAATTTTTAGTTACTGACATGTATCGTTTCATAGGTCATTAACTAAAACTTTTTACACATTTAACTGGTAAGTGGTAACTAACATATATATATACAGTAACATTTCAAAGTGAAACTTGCTATGAAATATTGGATAAGGAAAGGAATGGATAGACAACATAGCAAAATAGTACCAAGGCGACAGAACCCAAGAAATGCATCCCTCTAGAGCTTGTGAAGCATCACATACCTGCTTCAATGGATGTTTTCCATCTCCTTTACCTGCCTCTAAGGAGTCCCATGATACTTCCAATAATGCAACCGGGTCAAATTCAAACTATGACTTTGCCACAGCCACATATTCCACTCTTCAACCATATACACAATTCACAAACCATGAATCCCTCCCACCTTTGCAAGAATCATACATTAACTTCACCAAAGCATTCCCTCAATTTTCCAAAACTTCTCAAGTTGATCAAATTAGAGCCCAAGATTATTATCACCTTAACCACTCCAACATCTGTTTTGATTACACTGGATATGGCCTTTTCTCCTATGCACAGCAACAAAGATTCTCTCCCAAAATTTCAACTGCTGCTTCTTCATCATCATCATCATCATATTCTGCTTTAGAACCACCCTTGTTTGATATTTCCTACAAGTCAGTGAATTTGCATTCACAGATTGTTTATGGTGGCCATGAATCAGAAATAGAGTCCAGAATAAGAGAAAGAATCATGAGATTTATGAATATCTCTGAAGCTGATTACACTTTGGTTTTCATTGCCAATGAGGTATCTGCTTTTAAACTTGTTGCTGATTCTTTTCAATTTCAGTATAATGGGGACCTCCTCACAGTGTATGACCATAACAGTGAGGCATTGAATATGATGATTGAGAGCTGCAAGAAGCAAGGAGTGCATATTTTGTCTGCTGAGTTCACATGGCCTAATCTTGGAATAGAGTGGAGAAAGTTAAAGAAGATGATAATGAGTAGAAGGGAAAAGAAAAAGAGGGGTCTATTTGTTTTCCCTCTTCATTCAAGGGTTACTGGGGCACCATATTCATATATTTGGTTGTCCATGGCAAGAGAAAATGGGTGGCATGTATTGCTTGATGTATGTGGTTTGAGACCTAAGGAGATGGAAACCTTAGGTATGTCTATGTTTAAGCCTGATTTTATGGTTTGTTCATTTTATAAAGTTTTTGGTGAAAACCCATCAGGTTTTGGGTGCTTATTTGTCAAGAAATCTAGTATTCCTTCTCTCAAAGATTCAGGTAATGCTACAAGCATAGGAATTATAAGTCTTGTTCCATCATTTAGACAATTTTCTCAGCTGCATGAAGAGTCATCAGTCATTGGTGATGAAGAACCAAAAGCAGTGTCACCAGTGATTGAAACTTCTCAGTATTATGAAACTGTAGAAGAGAAAGGGACAACGTCATCATCATCAGAAATTGTGGAGTTAAGCATACCCCTCGACTCATCTAATTCTAGAAAAAGATTAGGCATGACAAATGAAAGCATTGGAATTGATTGTAGAGGATTGGATCATGCAGACTCAGTGGGGCTAATAGTGATTACTAGCAGGACCAAGTATCTAACTAATTGGTTAGTTAATGCATTAAGGAGTCTTCAACATCCCAACCCTGAAAATGGGCTTTCTCTAATTAAGATATATGGACCTAAGATAAATCCTCACCGTGGACCCGCTTTGGCATTTAATATATTTGACTGGAAAGGAGAAAAAGTTGATCCTACACTTGTGCAAAAGCTAGCTGATAGGAACAATATATCTTTAAGTTGTGCATTTTTGCAAAATTTAAGGTTCTCAGATAAGAGTGAAGAAGAGAAACAAAGGGCCTTAGAAACAAGTGCATGTAATAAGGTTGAAAGGTTAGGCCTATCCATTAAGAGACATAGCCATGAGTCTGGGATATTCGTGGTGACTGCTGCAATAGGCTTCTTGACAAACTTTGAAGATACTTATGGGTTGTGGGCTTTTCTTTCTAGGTTCTTGGATGCAGACTTTGTGGAGAAAGAGAGATGGAGGTACATGGCTCTTAATCAAAAGACTATGGAAATATGAATGTGTTGCCCTTTTTCCCCACATTTTCCCCCTTTGTTATTTTCTCATTCAGTTACACTATTTTTGGTTAAGTTGTTTTAGAATAATGTTACACATATTGAGATTTGTACTAAAGTTTCTCATAATAAATATTATGGAGCTTTTATTGCCACTCCTCTGTATCTTATACAGTTATACCACTCCTAATTCCTGATTTTTTATCAAATTATTTTTAGTCATTAGATCAAATTTCTTTTATAAAAAAGGTAATGAAATAAGAGTGATGATAAACAGAAATGAGTGATAGTAGACTCTCCCTAAATATTAGGGTAATGCAAGTCGATAATAGCATGTTTTCAGTTAAAATTTTAAAAGTAACAATTATGAAATATGAGTTGAATTTTTATTTCTTTTTTCAACAGATATTTTTTTATAATTAACTACTCCCTCTGGACTCAATTATAAGCAAAAAAAAATACATATATTTTGTGGACTCAAATATAAGCAAAAGTCAACCAATTCAATTCTATTTAATGTCAGTGTTCCAAAAGTCAAGACAAATATCAACCAATCTAACTAATTCTCCTTTTACTTTTCCAAGAGCATTGCACACTCCCGAGACAATTAAAGGGTAATGTAATAATTGTAACTCATTTTTTTTACGTAAATCAAGACAATTAAACTAAATTAGCTAACTTTCTTAATAAGTGTGAAGTTGGTTAACTTTGCTTATAATTGAGTCCGGATGAAAAATATACTTTTAAAATTTAATTCTTGATGCAACAGCAACTGTGCTGACTTTATTAATAACATCATTTGAAAATAACTTTAGTACGGTCCTGGAAGGTATGATATGAGGCAAGTGGTCAGGATTTCGAATCTCGAGTCTTGTATATGGAAAAAATCTGGTTGGAAGGAGAAAATTCGCCTTATATTTATAAATTATTCGCTTGGGGAAAAAATCCAGCTCTTAAGGAAGCTGTGTGTTGCATTGCATATAGTAATATCATTATCTCAATTTGCACAATATAATTTTTTGCATTGATTAATCCACGTTTCCCTTCATTTACTTCTCTTTTCCGACAATAAAAAGTTTAAGAGGAAGAGAAATTGACCTATTCTATTTCTTTGATAAGAACATGTCATAAATATATTGGTAATTATAGGTAAACATGAGTATAGGTTTTTGGTAGAATAATTTATTTTTGGAAATCTTGAAGAGGGTGCAAGATGTTGAACTAACTCGGTACGAACCTATGCAAAAAACTTTACATGGTATTTGGTTGGAAGGAGGGGAGTGAGAAAAATCCCTCTTTTAAGTTAATTTTGGCCCCTCTCTAATATGGGGATTTGGAGGAAGAGAATGGATTTTAAAACATTTTATATAGATTGACTAAAATATCCTTACTTGTCTATTTTGAAATAAAAAATTATAAGGATTTAAAATAAATTTATTTTAAAATCTCTCCCATTTTCTCCTGAACCAAACATGAAAGTGTTATTTCTCATCTATTTTCTTCCCTCCTCTCAACCAAACACAATGCCTAATTAAAATCCCTCTACTCCCTTCCCCTCCCCTCCCCTCCCCTCCCCTCCATTAAAATCCCTCCACTCCTTTGAACCAAATGTCATGTATTTGATTAATTTGTAATTTATTAGTCGAACAATAAACAAAATAAAATGTTGGTTAACCCGTCAAAGACTCAAAAGTTATTTAAGGAAACTCATTTTAGTTGGTCTGGGCTTCTTTTATTTTTCCCTCTATCAAAACAAAGCCGACCCATTTAACGTTGTAAGTCTAGGCCTTTTAAAGACCCAACTTATCCAACTTACTCTACTTGATAAGGTTACCCAAAAAAAAAAAGACAAGATATAATTCTAGGCCCAAAATTATGCGACCATAAAGGTGGTTTAGGTAGTAATCAATTACATATTAAATTAAGGTCCTCATTATTGGAGAATATAAGTGCTTGTTTGTTCAAGATTGTGAGCATCCCAAATTTTATTTTAGTAGAAGTAAAAGTGATTTTTGAGATTCGATACCAATGTTGAAAAAACTCAATTATGGGTTAGATAGAATTGATTTTAGAACAAGCAAGAATTTTTATCTTTTCCGTTGAAAAGAATTGGTTCTATATGTAGGACCCATAAAATTCTTTATATCTACATCTCAAAAGTTATTTTACTTTATCATCCAAACAAAATCAATTCTTCTAAACTCACTTTTAAAAACCAACATATGGTTGGTCCAAGTGTTAAGGGACTTGAACACCTCAAGCAAGTGGTCAGGGGTTCGAATCCTGGCTCTTGTGTATGGAGAAAACCTGGTTGGGAGGAGAGAACTCACCTTCTATGTCCAACAGGTTCCCTGACGGAGATTAGTCACTGCTAACGGTGGTGGATACTTCATACCTATAACATGGTTACAAAAAAAAAACTTACTTTTAAAATATCATTACCAAACACACATTAATTTTTTTAAAACTCGGTTTTTTTTAAAATCGAATATTATCAAAATCTAAAACAAACGGATCTTAAGTCATTCTCCATACCACCTTTTGGTCTTGGTGTGTAACATGTCAATTTTAAGTCCATTTTAAAATCCATTTACTTATTTTCTTCATTTAATTCTTTTCCTTTTCAGGATAAATTAATATTTTTATTTATTATAAGAGTCTTATTAGCCAGTACCCTCAAGACACTTATCAAAATATTGAATGCATCACTTCCTAAGAAGAATTCTCTTTTATTGATTCCTTGGCTAAGGGCATTGGTTATCTTTTTCTTGCTATAATTGCAGCAATTACAATAGTTACTTTAATTTCATCAATTAATTGGTACAATTATCAAATACACTTGCTTTTTTTTATTTAATTATTTTTTACGATTAATATTTCTAATTACTAATATCAAGTTCAAAATCATGTACTAATTGTCTGATTTTAATTTCTGCTTTTTTTACAACTAATCAATCTCAACCACAATATATTAAATCAGAGAACTCACTCTTGATTGTGAGCTATTATTCATAATTTTTCACGTCGTCATGCATCATATACATTAAATAATTTTTTGATTTTTTAGTTTTTAGTATATTTTTAAAACTACTAATTAATATTTATCATCATCAAAACTGCATAATTTACTTATTTTTATTTAATTATTTTTCTCCTAGGATACATTTTCAAATATATTAAGTAATAATTATCAGTATCTGATTCAATGATTATTAATTTATTTTCATTTAATTATTCTTATTTTTAGGTAAAAAATTCTAAAATAAAAAAATTCTCACATGCATATTAAATTAAAGTAGTTGGTCTAAGTGAAGAGTTTAGTATCTTAAAAATGTGATTTTGAGTTTGATTCCTAAATTATAATAGTATAAAATAACATTAACAATATCAGGATTAAATTTTATCACCAAGACTGATGATCAAAGAGGCTCTAATTGGTCTTAGCTTTTAATTATGTATTCGGGGAGAGAGAAAAAAAAAGATATGATTTTTGAACACCTTCCTTATGGACATCGCATTGGAGAGTATATTTTTAGGTGTTGGACGTTGATTTTGAAAAAAATAAAATAATATGTAAATGTAGAAAAGTATAAATATATGTTGTTGGATGTTGATTTTAGATGTATAAATATTATAACTAAAAAAAAATCGGTGCCAACTCGTGTAGAGCGTGAATTTTCATTCTTCAACTAAAGAAACGTTAATCGCCTCCTCTTTCTCAACATTCCTTCTACTTCTTTTTTCTTTTTCCCTCATCCATCGGAAGGGGGTGATTTTGAGCTATTTTTACCTGGAATCACCCATCTACATCATTTTTTCTCTCATTTTATCTAAATAAGTGATTTTTCCACATTGATCTGGTTTTTCTTTCGTGGTTTTTCATGTTTTCGTCGTCTGCGTGAGGCGTTGTTTGGTTCGTTGTCTTGTTGCAGCCAAGGTTTTGAAAACCGGACCGGACCGGCCGGTCCGACCGGGAACCGGGACCTTGGCCGGTCCGGTTCACAGGGAAAACCGGCCTAGCATCGAACCGGTGGAAAAATCGGAAAACCGGTTCAAAATCGAAACCTGGCCATAATCGGAGTGAACCTACGTAACCTGGTTTCTTAAAAAAAAATTAAAAAATTAGTATAAAAGGATTTGGGTCATCCTAGCCAAAACCCAATTCTTTTGTTTTCTAACATATGTGGGCTAGTTGTAGATTTTGGGTTGGTTTTCCCTATGAAGATGATTTTAACGTATATTTTTATATTTATTTAGTTTAATTTCAAAATAAAAAAAATTGTGCTTAATAATTTTAGTTGTTATGTTGTTTTTTTTTGTTTAATATTGTTACAAATATTATATTAAAAATTAAAATAATATTATTTAATTATAACCGGTTCAACCACGGTTCAACCTCGGTTGGACCATTGAACCTCGAACCGCTGCCTTCACCGGTTCGATGGCCGGTCCGGTTTTGTAAACCTTGGTTGCAGCATCGTTTGGTTTCTCGTCTTGTTGCGGTGTTCGTTTGGTTCAGATTGACAGATCAGCTTCGATCCATTACAGATTCAATCAAGACTTGGACGTCAATATTATAGATCCAGAGTCATTAGTATTCCGATTACTTTGATTTTGTCATATTTGTAGGTATTTTGTCGTGTTATGCTATTAACCTGGGTGCTGTGAGTTTCCTTACAGATTTATCCTTTTCAATTTTTAGCGATATTGAATTTATGTTGTTTTCAATGTATTTTATTAATTTGAATGAATGAATATTTTTTTTTAATAAAAAAAAAACTCGTGTAGAACGTGGAAAGTGAGGAAGGGAAAAAAAATAATGTTATATATTGCTCTCGTCAATTAGATTTTAGTCTGTGACGACACTTCTTTCATAAAAGGTGTCCTCCCATATAGAAATATTTGTTTTTATATTCACAATGTGAACCGCGAGGCAACATCCTACTTTGTTTGGATTGTTGTTTACGATGGGTGACTGACTTGTCAATTCACATTTTTTAAGTAATATTTGTAATTTCACTAGGATATGTTATAATCATATCCATATTGATTGGATAGCACTTTTTTCTCATTTTTGAGACAGGTCTCCTAATTTGTATATTTAATTTGATGCTGTTTATTTATTTATTGATTTTATGATACGATTAGACGAATTTAGGTTTGTCTATGCTATAAATAAATTAGGTGCAAAATTAAATACAATCCTCCATAAGCGCATCACCTAAGCTACTGTGTCATAAGTCGAGGTTGGTTGCAATCTGCAGCTGCGAACTGCCTACTATCATTATCTCAATCAAACTGCCTACTATCATTATCTCAATCAAACAATGATGCAAAAATATAATAAATAAAATGAAGGACATGTTTGCTTTGTTTTTTATTTTTATTTTTCAATTTTAAAAATAATTAAAAAAATATCACATTATTTTTTATTATATTTTTTATACAAATATTTGAAAACAAGAATGAAAATAATGTAACCATTTTATAATTTTTTAAAAAAAATTAGAAAATAGAAAACAAAGAAAATAGACCCTAAATTTTTGTATCTCTATTCTTTGTTTCATGATTTTTTTTTTATTTTTATTAATAATTATAAAAATTTTATTTTATTTTTTATTTTATTTCATGTTTTTGAAAATTTGTACATTAAAAACATAATCAAAATAATATGACATTTTTATAATAAAAATGATAGCATCACACTCTTCCTCAACACACTCTTTATTATTGGGTGGATTTCACGTGAGACTCACCAAAACATATCGTCCCACATGAAATTCATCTAATAATAGAGGAGTGTCTTTAAGAGTGTGATACTAGTATTATTCTTTTTATAATTATTAATAATAACATAATGTTGGAAACGAAGAAACAAACCCTTGACCTTTTTTTCCTCAAAAATCGTCCTAATTACAACATTTGGCTCCCTCATGATATTTCGAGGTATATCATAAGCTTCAGCCCTTTGGATTAGTTGTGAGACTAATCCTCGGTCGGCTACTCAGAACAGAGAATTAACTCATGGTTTTCGCAACCTCTCAACTAGAGTATTTATTACTAAGATCCAAACTTGGATTCCCCTTCTTAAAAGATTGATGTGCTTACTACTCGATCATCCTCGGGTTGGTACAAGCCCTGACTTTCAACATGAAATCAAATAAGTTAAACTTATAAAAATAATTTATAATTTTGATTACTAAAATTTGTTCGTACTTATAATACATACCAATTAAATGTTATATATGTCCTGCAATATTATAAAGCATTCATATAAAATTTAATAAATATTTTTTTAAAACAAATATTTAATAAATCTTAAAGAGTAAAACTAACCAATTATGTACCAATGTAATTGAGATCCGAAGGGCAGTTAAGTGAATTTGAGCTTCTTTGCGTTCTACAACCATGCTCAGACCTTCTTTATGTCTTGATTTTCAAAGGAAAAAATTTCTTAGTGATTAAGTGGGAGTTTTTTCCCCTAAAAAACAACGTTTTTCTGATATATATATATATATATATATATATATATATATTTATTGGATTTCAATCCAACATGCATGCTTAGTAAACTCAATTAAGTTATTTTTATAAGGAAAAAAACTGATTTTAGAGACGTTTGAAGTTTAAAACATATTTACAAATTAGTTAGATTATTTTGAGATCAATAATATTTCTCTCATTTTATCTCTACAGAACTAACTATCAAACAAATATTATTAAATTAAATGATTAATTGTAATTTTGATTCCCCTACTATATATTGGTTATGTGCGATTTTGGTCTCTAAAGTTTTTTTCGTGCATATTTGACCCCCTGTTTTTTTAATGTTACGAATTTGGTCCTTCTATCAATATTAGTCAATTTTTTCAATGATCAACATATATGAACCATTACTCTAAGTACATAAAACCACTGTTTTACATACATAAAACCTATTGTTGAGCTTCTGTGGTAAGGGTAGGGGTGGCAAAACGGGTTGGATCAGACGGGCTAACCCGTTTAACCCGCCTTTTTTGGCGGGGCGGGTTATATTTTTCAACCCACTAACCCACCCTGACCCGCCAAAAAAACGGGGCGGGTGCGGGGCGACGGGTTGGCCTCGGGCCAACTTTGATTTTTTTATTTTTAATATTAATTTAAATATTTTGTTTAGACCTACATAACGTAATCATGAAGTGCTTTTTATCTATATTATTATGTTTATGATGTTTAAAATTTGTAACAATACTCAATTTTATTAATAAAGTCGAATAAATAATAAACAACAAACATTTTTTTCCAAATATTATAATAGTAAAATCATATACAAAATAATTTAATCACACAAATGGGACGTAGTGTGATTTTCAAGTGGGAACATGATTAATTTAAAGATATTTTAGGGAATTAAATATTTAATTTTACATGTTTTTATTTTTGGCGGGTCAACCTACCAACTCGTCATTAAACGGGGTGGGGTATGATTTTCAACCCGCTTTTAACATTCAACTCGACCCACCCCGCCCCGTTTTAGATGGGTTGGCGGGGCGAGTTGGCCCGTTTTGCCATCCCTAGGTAAGAGAACATGTGGTGGAACCAAAAAAATCCCGAAAAAGAGGGACAAAACCAGTAAATAGCAAAGAAAAACTACTGAATCATGTTGAATCAGAGACGTAGAGAAGAAAGAACCTGAACTAGAGGTTCTGTGTGCTTAGAGGAGTGGTTCAACTATGTTGATCATTGAAAAAATTGACAGAAATTCGAAAAAAAGACTAAATTTGCAAAATTGAAAAAACAAAGGGACCAAATGTACACAAAAAAAAAACTTTAGAGATTAAAATCTCACATGATCAATAGTAGGGGACCAAAACTGCAATTAAGTCTAAAGCGAATTTTAAGTGAGGCTTTTTAAATCCAGTAAAAATATTTTTATAAAAATAATATTATATATATTTTTTATTTTTATTGTAATTTTTATATTTTTAAAGCAAAATGATTATGATTGGTGTAAATATTTATTGTGTATATACATACAACCACACCAGTAAATAACAAAACAAATACAATAAAATATATATTAAATTTGAACCCTTCCAAAATTAGAAATTTTTTGGGAGACCGGTGCTTCACGGATTTTACCCAAAAGCCAGCCATGTATACACATTAGAATTAATTCCTATTCAATGTGAATAGTATTTTTATATAATTATTATTATAAGACAAATACTAACAGCCAAACACTTTTTTCCAGAGCTCAATATTTGAGCTTTCATCAATCGAAGTTTGAAATGCTCTCTCCATTGATAAAAATTTAAACCAAACATACGGTAATTAGTATTCTTAAGATATTAGTTAAAAAATTCAAAATAGTAAGTTTTTGAACATAAAAAAGGTAAATTTTTATGGACAGTAGTATATTCAATATATTGGGAAGAAATATACTTAATTTTTTAATAAGTAATTACTTTTTTTGAATTTCTTAAATAATGTTCTGGAACACTTCTTAATTCATTAGTAAGACTATTACTATAAATTAAACATGTTAATTAGAATTAGAACAAAACTATAGCCGGAGAGAAGTGAATCAAGGAGACAACAAATTTTTTTTATAACCATGATACAAGTATGAAGTATCCATCAGCGTTAGTATTGACTAATCTCAGTCAGGAACCTCTTGAGCACACAATATGAGTTCTTTCATTACAATCAGGTTTTCTCCATACACAAGAACTCGAAGATAGCAATCAGCAAATATGGCATCACTCATTATTATCAGGCCCTTTTAAACGTACAAAACATACATGGATATTTATCACATATATAGATATAATATTGTTTACAAAAATTTACAAGAAATATATCTTTAAATAATTATAAAATGGGAAGAATGGAACTTGAGTAACTACGAGAATGAACGAGAGCAAGATGCCCCTTATCGCATCTGGCATGGTTTAAAAGTAGCGTTTGATCAATATAGTGTGACATAGTTGGCAGATAATTGATCCTTTTAAGTATATAGTTAGGGTTCAATTTATGACTCATACGTATGGAAAATCATATATTGGGAGAGGACAACCCCTTGAATGGATCTCAATATCTGGAGGGATTAATCTTTAGTTCTCGGTCGGAAGATACCCGGATTAAAAAAAAATAGCATTTGCTAGCCGATAGCGTTGCTATCCTGTCTCACATTTTTTGGAGTGATTTTTATTTTTACAAGGACACGTACGTATTAGATAATATATATATGTATGTATGTATGTATGTATGTATTAATAATCAAAATAATCTATTTAAAGTAATTATGATAAGAAATTCATTATCTTTCTAAAGTACTACTTTTAAAACTAAGAGCGTGTTTATGAAAGCTGAAAAAAATAGATTATGCTGATAATCGATTATTTTAAAAATCGATTATAATCAGAATTTTTTTATTTGGGTATGTTTGATGAAAATGATTTTAGGATAATCTATTTCATTTGGATGTTACAAAAACAATCATTTTTACATAATAGATTACGAAAAAAGATATGAAGATATTTGTTTATATTAATAATTATTTAATGTTTTTTTAATATTAGAACTTTTTTAATATTTTTATATCATGTCATCAATTTTTTGCTATTATAAAAAATTGAATAAAGATGGGTGCTGAACCTGAATAAATATTAGATAGGTAGATGAGAATAGCGTGAAAATGGGTAGAAAAATGATGGGGTATAAATGAAAAAAGCTTTTGATCATTACAGTATAATCAAAATAAAACAATTTATCGGTCCTCCCTACTAGATGGTAGAAAACAGCTTCTTTTTCAAATAAAAAGTTTTCCCAAAGGTAAACACTCGAACATAACATATTATTTATAAAAGAGCTTTTTTTTAAAAAAAACAGTTGAAATATAAAAGTTCATCTTTCCCAAACACTATTTAATTGATTGTATCCTGTACGCATATAAATTTATTCTACTTTAAATTGTCTTGTGTGGAGACAACATGACCCATCTGCCTCTTCAACCTTGCAGTGTAGCATCAGATTCATTCATCACAATTAGCTGAGATTCAAACTTTTTTTTAGTGTTTTTCTGATACTATTGTTAACGTTGGTTTTTGATTTCTGACTAAAATTCCTTTGTTACAAATAATTAAAGATTGGACGAGTGTGTGACCTACGAGTTATGCGGTAATCTCGTCAAGATATGTGTATGTGTTGTCTGCCAAGTATGAATTTGACAAATTAGTCAAATTTAGTAAATACTGGCAATGACTTGGTGTTAAAACAAATGCGTAAAGGTAATGTACAAAGTATTGTCAATGTTAATGCTTGACAATAAAAATGTTCTTGTATTTTGAAAATATAGTTCGAATTTGAACAGAAAAGTCAGTTTCTTAAATAAAAGTAATTTCCCAATTGCATCACTTTTTGTACGTAGTATGAAATGGAAGTAACACTAATTTGAAAAGAAGTTTGTATAAAGCGTGATTAAATGACTACTAGATGCAATAAAATAAAATAATCTTAAATGAAGAACATGAAAAAAAATACTGAAAGTAATGAAGAACATGTAAAGAACTTGAAAGACATAATCAATATTAAGGAACGAGTAAAGAACTTTGAATGATAAAACCAGTATTGTACTGGGTTATAATACTAAATTGAATTGAAAATGAGAATGATGGAGGAAATACTTGAGTGTAATCCGTCAATCTGCTGTGTGATCGAGATATGTAGGATGTGTATCAAGTAACCTCCTCTCTTACATTGTTGTGATCGATATTTATAGGCAAATAAAATAACTTCTAGAGATAACTTCCTATCTAAAAGACTGCCATATGTCTTCGGCAGTTCTCTTAAGTTTTATACTTAAACCGCTTGCCAAACCATTCCGTCAACTGCTCAATTTCTTGAACCGCTCCGTGTCAACTTGATTGTCTTCGACGGACTGGTTGTTTGACGGTTTATCTTGCTGATGCCTTGTCAGCCTTGAGGACTTAACCATTTCCACATTTTTGGTACGTTTGACAACTCTTCTCAGCACTTTGTCAAAAAATGGGTTGTCAATTTATCCTTTCTGTCGGCCAGTATCTTCTTGTCGGCTAAGTATAATACTTAGAAAATATCATTCATCATTCTGATTCCTTTGTCAGTCAGTCAAATGCATCCGTCAATAATCATAAATTTGCACCCTTAACAGATGCGCTCTAAGTTTCACCTTTTTGACGGCTTTGCTTGTCTGACATGTTAACTGAAGAATCTTCTTGTCAACTCCACACCTGTCAATTCTTATAATCTTCTGAGTTCGACGTTCTTCTTTATGTCGAATTTTCATATTTTTGACAGTCTTTCCCTCAGTTCTTCCGTCATCCTGTCAGATTTATTTCTGTTAAGAATTTGAAATTCTTTCACTAACAAATGCCCCCCAAGTTTTGCTTTTCGACGGCCTTGCCCGAAAGAATAGCAAAATTTGAATTTTAAATTGCTAACAAATTTTCTTAATTCCGGGTTCTTATCCATTAATCAAACCTCGCTTTAATTTCATCCCTGCTTAATAGGGATAATTATAACGTCGCAGGTCTCTTGGAATTCGAACCAGAAGCCTTCACTCCTCTTTAAATAGCAGTCACATCACTGTTGACCTTCCTCTCTTTATCTTTCTTCTTTTCTCGCGAAAAACCCTTCTTGCTTAAAGGAAAAACCCTTTCTTCCTCCTCACTTCGTTCAATTTCCATGGCAACATCTTCGAAGATATCGACTTCAGTACCTCAAACCTCGGTTGCACCTCCTAGGGCAGTGGTTCAAGACCCACTTCTGGAAGAATCCGAGTTATGGCAGGAATCTAAGGTAATTTATCATGTTCCTGATTCTTCTATTGCTTTGAGTCCCCCTGCCGCATTCTTGGGTCCTTTCGTAGCCCAAAACGAAATTTCTGAGGATTTACGTGGTTCCTTCCCTTCTGCTAACTCGAATGAGGCTATTTTATCCTCCCTAACCCCCATCCCTATTCATGTCTTTAAAAAGAGCAATAGGATTTTTAGGATGCCCCCTGCCACTCGGTTTGATTCTTACATTAGTTGGCTTGATCGAGTTCAGGTTGAAAAACGCAGCGTGTGGGAAGAAGCTAGAATTTTTGAGTTTATTCAGCTTTCTCGCCATGTTAAGCTAGTAGACTTTTCTTTAATAGGGGCATCAGTCTTTTTTTGGAATAGAACCACAAATAATTTTCACTTTCCTTATGGGATGATGGGTCCGACTTTGTTTGACATGTCGGCTATTATGGGCCTTCGTCCAGATGGCCCTACCATGCACTCCGATGTTGAAGTGAAGAATCAGATTGATGTCTATGTGCCAAAATGCTCTTTTTCTAAATATATAGCAGACTTTAGAGGTGGGAATCATGAACCCGTGACGGATACTGAACAGGTAGCCTTCCTGTTTCTTTGGCTATGTGCTTATGTCTTTTGTAGCAAATCTGCTTCTTTGATTGCTTCATATGTTCCTCTTGCCAATCTTTTATCAACTGGCAAGAGATTAGCATTGGGCCAATGCGTTTTGGCTAATCTTTATGACAGTATGAGTATGTTAGTTGATACTGTCATATCCAAGCAAAAGAAAACCAATATAGGAGGACCTCTTTGGCTTCTCCAGTTGTGGCTAAATGCTGTCTTGGAGCGTCAATTTTCATATAAAGCTCCTTCAGATTTGTCAATTGACACTTATGGCTCTTATCTCTGTTACGTGTCCCCTGAATCTTTGTCAAGAGATGAGACTGCCAACTTTAAGTTATATTTCAAAATCTTTCATTCACTTTCATCTACCTCTTCAAAGATCAACTTCTCTCCTTTTATTGATCGGGGTTACGGTCCGGAGTGGTTTACGAAACTAAATACCACCATTTCTAAATCCAACAAGTCAATTTGGACTAAATTTCTTTACCAAAAAGTCATTTTTGTTGATGGCCCTAGTTTCAAAACCCATAGAATCTATCTGCATTTGCCCAATACCACTGCTTGTCAGCTCGGATTCTGTCAAGCTATTCCTGCCCCTTATTCGTCAAATCCCGATGAGAACTTTATTGGTGCCAGGGCTCCGACATATGAGAACATTGTGGCCATCAGTGATGAGGATAAAGCTCATCGGGCCTTCTTACAACCTGTCTCATTTTCTGTCTTCCACGGGGTTACTCAAAGCTTTCTTGACTGGTGGGATGAGTATTATTCCAACCACCGTATGAGTTTAAAGACCTGCTTGAGTTGTATTGAAGACACTGTGGGTAACAGTGGTGATTCTCCCATGCAGGAACAGGATCCGGCAACAAAAACTCGAGGTGAACTTCAGAAAGAAATTCAAGCCTTTGAAAATTTTTACAAAATCAAGTGGAATCCCTTGAGACCATTTGATATGGTTCGTCACCTCAACAGTGTTTTAGCTGAAGCCAAGAGGAGGCATGAAAATAAGGAATCTGAAAGGCTTGCCATATATAGGGGTATTCCCAATATGACCAGGGAATACTTTGACAGTTTAAAGGCCCCTTTTCCTAAATCGGTGCCTATTCCTTGCGCCCCTTTTGGTTTAGCTGATTCACATCCAGGGAAGCCATCGAAAGGAGGTAACTTTTTCTTTTTGGACAGCGTGAGTGCTTACGTTGACCCTTTTGAAAAACCAAATCCAGTTACCTTCGCTCATCGGTTTCTCCAACCTGATGACGACTTTGGATTCCACTCGCGAATTCTGACCTGTAATTCAGGTATTCACTCATCGAATAACTTTTATTCTTTCGTTTTTGGGCTGACAATCAGCTTATTTATGTTGTTATTGACATCTATTCCTCTTGACAAGTCTCTCCCTGGTAAGTCTAAATCTGATGTACTGTCGGGAAAAACATCTGAGGATGATGAGGAGGACGAAAATGTAATCCCTGTGGTGGCCAAAACTGTCAAGAAGAGCTCACGACCGGTCAAAGCTTCTGTTTCTAATCTTCAGACAAAAGGATCCAAGAAAAGAAAAGAGAAAGCTACTCCTTCCGATTTTCCTTCTAAGAAATCGAAGTCTACCAAAAGCTCTTCAATCTCGACAGACTCTGATGTCGGCAAAGCCTCCACTGGATCTAAGGTCCAATACATCGTTGTTAGCTCTTCCAACACTTCTCCCTCCAACCCATCCAAGGTAAAAGTTTTAAGTTGATCTATCACGCCATATCTTTTGTTTACAACTTTTTATTTTTATCTTGGCAGAAAGAGAAAGTCGTCGGGACTATTCGCGAAACTGAGAAGACGAGTGCTGATGTTGACTTGATGTCCTCGGACTCTAACCTGGTATTTCCACTGATCTTGTCATCTCCCTTTATATATATATATATATATGTATGTCTTCTTCATTTTCCTTTATGTCAGGAAAAATCCTCTCAAATTGAAGATTTAATGACTATTCAGGAAATTCTCAACAAGACTGTCGAACCAACGAATGGATCTGACTTAGAGGTACAGACTGACAGAACTTTAGGAAGAACTATTGTCGACATCAGAGGCTTGACGGATGATCCTCAATCTTCTGAATCCCATCCAGAAATGCCCCCCCAGTCCTCATCATCTTACTTCAATCATTCCGACTTCTATTGTCGACACATCTGTCGAGACTGCCGTCATGATTGAAATTCCAGATGAGGATATTGACATGGAGGCCCTACTGGCTGAAACAACTGTTATTCCTTCTCCGCCTGCTGTCAGACCTCCCATCATGAAGTTTCCTGACCCTAAACCGGCCCTTCACTTCAACACTTGGATTAATATGCTGTCGGAAGTAAGCCGTAAAGAGTCAACCCTCTCTGCCACCTCTTCATCAACTCAACATGACTCCAGTGATTCTCGAGTCATTAACCTCATGCATGATCTCCAGGCTCTTCTTGTCAATTCTTTTGATGCACTTTTATCTGACACCAGCATCCAACAAGAACTGTCACGACTAATCAAAGAGATCACTCCTCTCCGTTCCAATCTCCCTGTGCCGAGTCGTACGCATTTTCTCTACATCCATAAATTTTGGGAGCGGCTCTTTGGCAAGTTAGAAAGGATGACTTCTGTCATTCCTTCTTATGAATAGGAATAAAAGACTAAAGATGATCTCTTAGCTCGTTTCCGAGACCTTGAATCCTCTAAGCAAAAGGAACTTGACCTTATCTCCACCGGAATTCATACTAAAGAGAGTCTCCTGGAGTATCAGAAGAAATTGTTGGAAGAGATTGAATTGACAGATCGGAAGTGTGCCAAGTTTGACAAGACCTTAGAAAAGAGCAGAGACAAAGTCAAGGCTATTGACGATGAATCTATCCTACTTGGCCGGAAAGCTGAAAGTGTAGTTGGCAAACTTCGTACGTTACAGCCTGAATATGAAGTTGCTACTGCTGACAAGACAGACCTTTCCCTTGCTTAGGATCGGTTATCCTTTGATTTTAACCTAGGCCAGCATTGACAATTGTAGTTCTCTTTGTAAAGATTCTAATCTGGTCGCTTCCGACAATTAATTAATCAAATGTTTCTTATTTGCACGTTTATTTATTGTTTGATTTGACTGCATGTTCCCAACCAACTTCGTAACTCATGCTTATCAAATTGCCATAAATACCATGATAAATTTCGAGACTTTGGTAAACCAAACCACAATAAATGTCTCTCTAAACCAACTATAAATAATGAGATCTACAAATCCACGATTTCATAGTTGGGTATTTCACATAATATGCTTTCTCCTACAAAGGGCTTCCACCTATTCTTCCTTTTTCCCCCATGGGAGTCTGACCTTACCACCTTAAGATTTCAGACCAATGTTTCTGTTTTAATGGTCATACCCTTAGTGAAGGTCAATAACCAACGTAAAACATATAGTGAAGGTCAGTAACCAATGTAACATCTAGAGCTTACCTCGCTGCACATCTGGGGGGAAGCCGATCTCGATACGGAACGAGTGCATCTTGCTCTAGTTCCATCATCTTCATCCTGGAAGGTAGTGGCTTTCCTTTGGTGTCATCTTTATTGCACCAGAGCAACAACAACCTTCTGGGTTAAATGATGGTGATATCTGCTCCTGCTTATCTCCTTCTTTGCGCATCCTCGACATATGGAGCAGTTGAAACCTCATCAAATGGGGAATGAAGCCTCAACAAATTGGGTTATACCTCTGCATTGTCGAAGGAAAATAAAATGTTGCTGACGCATAGCCTTGTATTCTAGGATTAGATTAACTTCGATTGACAACTTGATTTCTTATAGCATATTGTCATCTTGCCAATCTCTATATGGCTTGAATTGACAACCTATGCTTTTGACAATATTTCATTGTATTGCCAATTTAGTGAATATTCTTATTTCTTTTCGCTTGTTGTCAATTTTTACTTCCAACATTGTCGGTTTATATTCCTTCAAATACTTGCCATTAATTGACTTGATTTTCAAGCCAGTATTAACATTGACAAGTGCATAAGCATTTCCAGAAAATACTTTATCAACTCTAAATGGTCCTTCCCATTTAGGAGACCATTTGCCATATTCTCGACAACTTTTATCCATGGGCAATATGACTTTCCACACCAGATCATCTACCTTAAATGATTTGAATTTAACTCGACTATCATAGAACTTTGCAATTCTTTCTTTTTGCCGAATCAAATTTTCTAATGCAACCAATCTTTCGTCACTTAACTCATCCAATTCGTCCAGCATTGCATTCCAATATTGGTCGGTAGGCAAGTCATTTTGCCTTTGGATGCGAGTAGATTGGGGATTGATTTCGACGGGTATCACAGGATCGTGCCCATAAGTTAGCCGGTATGGTGAGGTTCCTGTCGACTGCCTGGGTGAATTTCTATATGCCCACAGTATTTTATCAAGAGTACTATGCCAACTCTTCGGCTGTCGACCCACATGCTTTTTAATAAGACTAATAATGATCTTATTTATGGCCTCAACTTGGCCATTTACTTGTGCATAATATGGTGTAGATGTAAGCATTTTTATATGCCTAGAACCAGCGTATTCCACAACTTTCTTGCCGACGAATACTGACCCTTGATCTGTTGTCAGAGTCCGGGGTATGCCAAACCGACAAATGATGTGATTTTCAATGAAATCAATTATGTCTTGTTGGGTGACTGCTTTGAGGCAAACTGCTTCTACCCATTTGGTAAAATAGTCCACTCCAACTAGAATGAATTGATGTCCTTTCAACGAAGAAGGATGTATTTGGCCAATTAAATCTAAAGCCCATCCTCGGAATGGCCAAGGCTTGACAATAGAATGTAATTCGCTAGCTGGTACATTTTTTATATGGCCATGTTTCTGACATTGTTCACAAGATTTGGCAAACGAAATGCAATCTTTGATCATAGTTGGCCAATAATACAAACTCCGTCAAAGGATCCATTTCATTTTATCATCTGCCTGATGGGCTCCACATATGCCCTCATAGACTTCTGATAGAGCCAAATAAGCATCTTGCTCACTCAGGCACTTGTGTAGAGTCCCGTCAACATATCTTCTATATAATAGTCCTCCTTGCATTGTGTAATTCAATGCTTTATATTTCGTTTTTCTATCGACATTCTGACTTGGATTTTCCAAATATTCGATTATTGGCAACCTCCAGTCATAAGGTAGAATTACACCATTAACCAAAATATCTCTTTCTTCTAATGGATACAACAGTTCTCTGATTTCCATTAGTCCTGACAAAGCCTTTTGAGATATCTTGTATCCTGAGGCTATTTGAGCCAACTCGTTAGCCTCTTCATTCAAATTTCTGGGAATATATTTTACAATTACGTCATCGAATTTTTTCATTAACCTACTAGCTATGATACAGTATTTTGTCAAGTTGTAATTGACACACTTGTATTCTTGAGTAAGTTGCTTGATGACTAATTGAGAATCCCCAAAGATATGCACATTTCGTGCTTTTATTTCTATCAGTATTTCCAATCCTACAATTAAAGCTTCATATTCAACTTCATTGTTGGAACATGGATACTTAAGTTCAAACATGAACTTAGTAGGAGTTCCTTGTGGAGTCACGATTAAAATTCCTACTCCACTACCTCCCTGATGCCTTGATCCATCAAAATAGAGTTTCCAGGGTTGTAAATTGACAACATCTATTTCTGGCATATCCAGTCCTGGATGGTCTACCAAAAAGTCAGTCACTGCCTGTCCTTTGACAGCTTTAGCTGGTACGTATTGTAAAGAATACTCTGACAAAGCGATGGTCCATTTACCAATACGCCCATTAAGGACTGGTTTTGACAACATATACTTTATAACTAGGGATGGCAATCCGGACCCGACCCGCCGGGTACCCGCAAAAAATACCCGCCATGGGTAGGGTAAAAACCCGTTTTATGGGCACGGGCACGGGCACGGGTAATTACCCACAAATCTGAGAGGATATGGGGACGGTGCAGGGGACCTTGGTACCCCCCCCAACCCGCATATATATATATATATATATATATATATATATATATATTTATATATATATATATATATATATATATATATATATAACTGATCTGAAATGTGAAACCCTACTTCACCCTACTTCCATTCTTCTCAACTTCTCATCTCACTCTCAGCAGTCAGCACCGTCCCTTCCTTCATCTTCCAGTTCTGGATCTTTTTGTTCATCTCCTCCATCTCCAACCACCGTCCCTTCCTTCATCTCAAACCACCGTCCCTTCCTTCAACTCCAACCACCGTCCCTTCCTCGGTTCCTCCCGCCGTCATCTTCCTCTGTTTGGCCCCTTCCTCCTTCATCCCGCCTCCAAAACCCTAAATCCTATTTTCCCACCTCCCTGAAATCAGGCCACCCTCCTCGTCACGACGTTCAAGTCCCGTTTTCGCGCAACCCTACAAGACGCGGCCTGCAACTCGCACTCTCCAATCTGTTGGGTATTCCAAACAAGGGATTCTGCCTACTGCATATCATTGCAAGGTTTCTGCAAATTGGTTTGAGAATTTTGATTGGTTTCTGCATATCCTTTTTATCCTGATACTCTGAGCATTTTGATTGATTTTCATACACCTTTCCATTGCAGTTGTTTTTTCTTTCTTCCTTTATTATCTCTGAGTTGGCATGATTTACTCTGTTGATATGAACCAGTTTTTAAAATTATCATGTTATTCGGCTGTGTTGTCCCAGGCTTTAAGCCTTTTTCGCTTTGTTTTGCTCTGTGTTCATATTTCTCTGTGTCCCAGGCATTAAGCAGAACCAGTCTTCCTCTGGCATATTGTTTTGCTCTGTGTTCATATTGTTTTGCTCTGTGTCACTGCATTTTTTGTTTTGTTTATCTTTGCTGTTATATGAGTTTTAATTGGTTCTGCTTGCCTTTTTATTAGATGGAAAATGCAGTTGGATTGATTCAATCAAAGGAATCTGAGAGTAGCTCATCTCCCGCACCACCTCAGAGTGTTCCCAGTGGTAATGTGGGAAGTTCTGAAAAAGACCAATCCCAAACTCCAACAGATCATATTCCTATTTCTGTTAATGATACTAATGCTATTGAGTTGATTGATGATGGCAAAAAAAGAAAGATATCTGTTGTTTGGAACCACTTCACGAAAAAAATAGTTAATGGTGAAGAAAAAGCTATATGCAATTATTGCAACAAGCATATGTGTGGTAGAAGATCTGATGGAACACATCATTTGCATAAACATTATGAGACTTGTAAAAGAAGGCCATATAGGGATATAAGACAATCGATCTTGTTGAGAGAACAGAAGAAGGTAGATGGGTCATCTACTTATTTGAGTAACTATTACTTTGATCCAGAGAAATCAAGAAGAGACCTTGCTTGTATGATAATAGTTCACGAGTATCCATTTCCAATGGTGGACCATCTGGGGTTCAGAGCATATTCTGGAGGTCTTCAACCTTTGTTCAAGGTTCCTAGTCAAAACACAATAAAAATGATATTATCAAAATCTATGAAAATGAAAAGGTGAAGACTATGGGACTCTTGGACAAGATCGGGAGTAAGATTGCTCTAATAACAGACATGTGGACAGCTAGTAACCAAAAGAAAGGGTATATGGTCATTACATCTCACTACATTAATGATGATTGGGATATGCAAAGTCGCATATTAAGGTATGATATTTGTTAACTTTATCATATACATATAGTACTTTGCATTGTATTAATATGTAATAAATTATTTTGAATACTAGGTTTGTGTATGTAGAGTGTCCACATACAGCTGAAGCTCTTTCAAAGGTGTTGGTCGAATGCATGATGGATTGGAATATTGATAGAAAGTTGTCAACCATCACTTTGGATAACTGTAGCACAAATGACTCTCTTGTTGGTATGTTGTTAAACGAACTTGATTGTTCTACTCTTATGCTTGATGGCCAATTATTTCACATGAGATGTTGTGCACATATTCTGAATTTAATTGCTCAAGATGGGTTGAGTGTCCTTGGAGATGGCATAGAGAAGGTTAGGAATAGTGTTGCCTTTTGGACAGCCACACCTAAGAGAGAACAAAGTTTTAGGGAAGCAGCACGTCAAATGAAAGTTTCAATCACAAAGAAACTCATTCTTGATTGCAAAACTAGATGGAATTCTACTTACCAAATGCTTGTTGTTGCATTGTCTTATAAAGATGTTTTTACTCGTCTGAAAACAAGAGAGCATTTGTATACATGTTTGCCTACAGCAAGTGAGTGGGAAATTGTGAAAGAAATTTGTTGTAGGTTGGAAGTCTTTAATCGTGTAACTGAGATGTTTTCAGGTACACAATATCCCACAACAAACATATTCTTCCCTTTGGTTTGTGAAATAAAGCTCTCTTTGAAGCAATGGGAGACTTGCTCAATTGAGGCTATTAGAAATATGGCTTCAAAAATGAATGCCAAGTTTGAGAAATATTGGTCTGTTATTCATGGAATTATGGGAATTGCCATTGTTTTGGATCCAAGATATAAATTGAAGTTGTTGGAGTTCTTCTTTCCATTGCTTTATGGAAATGCATCTTCAATTGAAATTAACAAAATCAAGAAATTATGCTACTCGTTGTTTGAAGATTATCAAGCTAAGCCTAATGGGATGGTTGAAAGTTCAACTGAAAAGTTAAATGACAAGGATTCAAATTTGGATAATCTTGCTTGTAACAATTTTCTTAGTGGTTATGACTCCTTTGTCAATGAAACCTTTGACATATAATCAAAGTCTGAGTTGGATCAATACTTGGAAGAGAAGGTATTGCCTAGGAGTGCTACATTTGATATACTTGGATGGTGGAAAACAAATGGGATCAATTTTCCAACATTGCAAAAGATTGCTAAGGATATTTTGGCCATCCCAATTTCTTCTGTTGCTTCTGAATCTGCTTTTAGCACAGGAGGTAGATTGTTCACTCCTCATCGTTCTAGGCTTCATGAGAATACTTTGGAGGTGCTTATGTGTGCACAAAGCTGGATAAAGCATGACAAGGAAGGTAATAAATGTTGCATTAATATATTTGTTTAATGAAATTTGTGTTTAGTCTAACCATTAATTTTGTTTTTTGTTCTAGTTTCTATTGGTATAACTGGTCCAAAGCAATATTTACACATGAAAGACAAACGTTTGTAGTCTTTTCAAGACTCTGATTCAGAAGATGAGGTAAGATAATCTAACAATTTGTTAGTAATTATCGCTTTACAAGTTTATAATGTATAACTATAACTAATAACTAATATAATGTATGTTTTTTATTTAACAGGTTTTGGAGAACATCGGCAACATCGGCTCAAGAATTACAACTTGATAAATTTATTGTTTTGGAGGCTTGTTGTTATTTACTTGTTTTGGATATTTTACATCTTTTTATTTGGTATAATACGTTGGTTTGTAATGTTTGATGAATACATTTGAAACATTGTTGGATGGTTTTTAAATTAAGTTATGATCATTTTGTTATTTTTTTTTTCTTTGTTAAAGTGCGGGTAATGGGTGCGGGTGTGGGTATTTAGGTACCCAGAGGGTACGGGTAAGGGTACTGAGGTTGCTACCCATGAGGGTACGGGTCCGGGTATGGGTAATTTTTTTAAACGCGGGTATGGGGACGGGTACTATAGTACCCTACCCAAACCCTACCCATTGCCATCCCTATTTATAACTCAGTTTTGGAAATCACGAATACATGACATGACATCATATAATATTTAAGTTTTGTACAAGAAAAATATAATTCTAGACATAACTTCTCTATTGCACCATATCTTCTTTCAGAATCATTTAGGACTCTGCTTAGATAATATACGACCCTTTCAACATTGTCATCATCATCCTGGGCCAATAGACATCCTATAGTCTCTTCAGATGCCGATATGTACAACTTCAGCGGTCGACGAGGCACTGCGGGCATCATGACCGGTGGATTGACTAGATATTGCTTGATCTGGTCAAAAGCCTCTTGGTGACAAGGCTCCCATATGAAGCTTTGCTCTGATTTCAACTTGACCAGCGGTGCGAATATTCTTGTCGTTCCTGACAGATTTGATATGAACCTTCTTAGAAAGTTAACCTTTCCTAGGAAGGATTGTAGCTCCTTTTTATCTGTCGGTGCCGAAGCTTCCATGACCGCTTTGGCTTTATTCTTGTCTACTCAATTCCTTTTTTGTGGACTAGAAATCCTAGGAATTTGGCAGCCAACACTCTGAAACTACACTTCTCTGGGTTCATTTTGAGGTTATGCCTTCTCATCCTTTCAAACCCTTGTTTCAGATGCTCCAAGTGGTCATCTTTGGTTTTGGACTTGACGACCACGTCATCAATATATACTTCTATGAATTTTCCAATAACATCATGGAAAATTGTATTCATTGCTCGTTGATAGGTGGCTCCTGCATTCTTTAAACCGAAAGGCATGAGAATCCATTCATATGTCCCAATCGCTCCTGGACACTTGAAGGCAGTCTTTGGCACATCTTCTTCGGCTATAAAGATTTGATTATAACCTGCATGGCCATCCATACAACTTAAAATTTCGTTTCCTGATGCTGAGTCGACAAGCATGTCGGCTATTGGCATCGGATACTCATCTTTGGGGGTAGCCATATTTAAATTTCTAAAGTCTATGCATACCCTCATTTTGCCATTCTTTTTAATGACAAGAGCTACATTAGAAATCCAATCGACATACCTGGTTGTTCGAATGAACTTTGCTTTAAGCAGTCTCTGTACCTCTTCTTTGATTTTATGCACCACCTCTGGAGAAAACCTTCTACTTGCCTACTTAACAGGCTTGCAATCCTCCCTAAGTGGCAGTCGGTGTTCAACAAGATCTCTGCTTGAACCAGGCATTTCATCGTAGTCCCATGCAAAGCAATCTTTGTACTCTGCTATTAATCCGACAAGTTTTTGTTTGTAATCCTCTGGCAAAAAAGCACTGACAAAAATGAGTCTTTTCTTTTCTTCCGTCCCCAAATTTACTTCTTCCAGAGGATCCTCTACTTCCACGTTTTACTTAACTCCGGCTCCTTTCTCAAAACCCAAAGGGTCGTCGTCAAAGATACAGTCTGTCAACACACTTTCTGCAGTGTGCACTTCTTTGTTGGCCAGATAGGTCGATGATCTTTTCAGGTGGGTTTCAAGGCTCATTGCCAGAATTTGACCGAGTCTTGTCGGCCTCGTCCTTTACCTTAACTCCAAATTGACTGAGAAGACTTGCTTCCAACGTATCCTTGTCAATGACCCCTTCGTTGGCAGTTATAGGCCTGACGTTTGGTGAATATACCTTGAAATCAACATGTGATTGCTGAGCATAGCAAGCACTGTCATCTGCCTCCATGATTTCTGCCTGATCTTGGTCATTCCATAAGATTGCTTTTTGATGCACTGTTGATGGAACCGCTCCTACAGCGTGAATCCAGTCCCTGCCAAGTAATATGTTGTAGCTTGACTTGGCTATGATTATTACAAACAGTGTCATCCTTTCGACGGTGCCAACTTGTTTGTTTAACAAAACGACACCATCTGACGGAGAAGTTTTGCCACTGAAGTCAGTGACAACCATATCTGTCGGGATTAAGTCCGACTGATCCTTCCCTAACTTTTTGAACATTGCTCTTGGCATCAGGTTCACAGCAGCTCCCCCGTCAATTAAAACCCTGTTGGTAGGTCTTCCATCTATTATGACTTCTACATGTAAAGGTCTTAAATGGCTTCTATGCTCATCGGTGGGCTTCTCCAGCTGAGCTACATTGTCGAATACGGTAACCAAGTTCTCCCGAACACACATCCAGCAATCGCCTGGGTCCGTTGCATTGTTGACGGCATCATCATCGTCGTCAGATAAATCGATCTCAAGATATCCCTCGTATTCTGCTGGAATGAATGAAATCAACCCTATCTTTATTCTCATTCCAGGCTCTAGTATAACTTCATTGTCTGGATCCTCATCAAAAAATGCACCTCCAACCATTCTGCCGTGATTTCTTTTCAAATCACTCTCGTCATCTGATCCTGATCTATCTGACGGAGGTCGAGTAATCCCTGCGCCACAGTTATCTAGTGCCTCAATGACGTCGGCCCAATCTTCATTCTGGCCGTCCATGTCCATGGCTCTGCTGATGTTCATATCATCATTCGGATCATTCAGTGCTTCGATGACAGCATCGAATGACAATTCTTCTTTAGTTAAATCACACTCAGGCCTTAACGTTGTCAATTGTTGTTTTTCTATTTTGGCCTCAAACTTTTTCTCGAGTCCTGCAACCTTTTCCATCTCTGCCAACCCAACAGGCCATTTGCTAGTGGATCTTACTGGTGGTGATGCCTGGCCTGTAGCCTTCTTCTTTACTGTGAAAACTTACGATGTAGGCTTGTCCTGCCTGGCTTGATTACTGGGTCCCATCGCATCAGCTTCCATGGGATGGGTAACTATTATGCTTTTCATTTTAGCGTCTCCTTTCTTGTCGGCTTTGTTGTCAGTCACTGCTACCAGACAACCAGTATCTTGTGAAGGCATCTCCTTTATGGCGACGCCTTCTTGCCTGACAAGCTTCTTCTTTTGAGCCTGTCGGAGCCTCTGCAGCCTCCTCTTTTGGCTTAGAGATGGCCAATTGAGTTGATGGTCCTGACAGACCAGGTCCCGTCGTCTGAGTATTTTGAGCTAATTGGCCCCTTCGGTAATTCTCATTCCAAAAGGGTGGACCATGATCGCTGAACTTGTTTCTCCTAACCCAATTCTGCTTTTGTAACTCTGGATATCGAGCCGTGACGGAATTCTTCACCCATTGATCCACCATTACGTTGGATGCGGGTTTCCTGGTCTTAACGAAATTGAATCTGCCACCGACAGAGTTATTTTCCACTGATCCTCCGATTGGCTCCTCAATCCAACCTCCGGTGTGGTGCTGTCTAGGTCTTGTCTGATGCATGTGTTGTTGACGGCTGTTTATCTGCCTATTAACAACAGGTGCAGCATTGCTGTGTACACTGTTAGACCCAGCATGGCTGCCCGAGTGTGACAGTCTGCCTTGGTTACCACCATTACGAGACTCAATTCTATCACGTGGGTGATACGATGATGGTCTCTGTCCCCTGGCTTTCTCGGCAGCCACTTCATCATAAAATGCTTCGCATCTTGGGCAAATTTTAATTATGCCGTCAGATTTCTTGCGTGTCATGAAATCGGCAAGAGGTTCTCCCGGCTTTGGATAAACATCAATTGAATCCGACAGATCCATCTGGATATTCTGCCCAGCCCTGATGTTGACCATGCCTATTCCCATAGGGACTTGGCGGTCTGCCTTGTTAACTTCAGGACCAAAGGATTCTGTGTCAACCTTCATGTCTGGTTTCTTGTCTGAAAATTTTAATCTTCCTTCTGCCAAACCTTTCTGAATAATATCCCTGAAATGCATACAATCATTAGTTACATGACCAAAAGTGTTATGATACTTACAGTACTTCCGATCTTTAATCTCATGGGCTTTCAAAAGCCAATGATCATCTGAAAATTTTAATTGCTTATCTTTGAGTAATATGTCAAATATTTGATCGGCCTTGGTCACATCAAATGTATACACTTTCTTATTAATGAAAGGGATCCTTTCTTTGGCCCTCGCAGGCTTCAAAGCTTGGCAGATATAAGGTGGACCGTTTTTTAACTCAACATAATCTACCTCATATTCCTCAGAATTGTTGCCCTCCTCGTCGGATTCATTGCATCTGACAAAATTAATCTTTTCCCTTTTGAGGAATCTCTTTTGCTTGAAAACCTTTTCAGCTTTCAATTGTTCAATTTGACGGACTTTATCTCCTAACTGGGCAAGATCAATTAGATGTTGGTTGACCAACTTCTTCCTAATATGATAATCTAGACCCCCAGCAGCAATCTTCACTATTTCTGCCTCAGGGATAGGGGTGAAGCAACGACTCCTCATTTGACGAAATCGGGCAAGATAGTCATCGACGGACTCGTTATTCGTTCTTTTAATTCCAAAAAAATCTGTCAACCCTATTTTCAAGTCACCCCTGAAGAATTGGTCATGAAAACTCCTTTCTAATTGATTCCAGGAATGTATGGAATTAGGCCTTAGAGTTGAAAACCAAGAAAAAGCATTCTTAGTCAACGAACTAGGGAAGAATTTCATCTTCAACCCCTCCTCTAGAGCCAAATCACCCAACTCGATTGTATATCGGGCAATGTGCTCGACTGTCGACTCTCCACTTTCTCCTAAGAATTTTGACAATTTGGGTATTTTATATCCTCGAGGCATTTCTGCCTGTTGGACCCAATCAGGAAATACCGAAGCAAAAAATGGTTGGTTGGCATAACCTATGTTAAAACCAAACCTATTCAATGCTTGCTCGATGACTTGATTGACGTTCTGATTTAGAACGTTTTGATGAAACGCTCCAAAAGCCCCCTGGTTTATGACCAAATCTTCGTCTTCCTCTGGTCGTAGAATTGTACATTTCCACGTCTCAAAGGAATCCGACGATGGGGCTGTTGCCACTCGTCATCTTGTTCAGATCCGTCAAGTTGTATAACTTGTGGTCGTTCATTCATATTGACATTCCCATTAAGATTTCTATTAGTATTTTGGTTATCACCTGGGGTTACAACGCCCAAGACTCTATTCAACCTACGTATCTCGTTTGCCAATGTCAAGCATGCATTATTTGTGTTTTCCATTAACGGCGTAATCACTGTACTCATTTGTTGAGTAAAGATATTCACCATGTCATGGTTACTAGAGTCAATATGTTGTCGGACGTTGGCTAATGTAGCCTCCGACAGACCAACAATACTTTGTGGGGGTTGTCTCGATGGGGATATATGTATCCTTTCTACTGGTTGCTCTTGTCGAGAATGGGTTACTACCATTGACCCTGTTATCCCGTTCGCATGACTGGGAATCTGTCCCCCAACTGATGGCCCTGCCTGTCCAGATGTATGGGCAGCCATTGTCATTCCATTTGGATATGGTATGTATGCGAATGAGGTATTTGGATTGACAGCAGTTGAACCATAAGGCATCCTATACGCAGGATGTGACAGAGGTTGCGTAGTCCCTCTTGGATTTGAATTCACAACACTTCGTGGAGACAATCCGGTAGTTAGTGGATTTACTTGTTGTAAAACTGGGGAAGTTGGTGACGGAAGTGTTCATTGGCCAACTTCGTCAAATCTATTGACAACTTGGGCGTAAGAAACTCCTCTTCTCGCACCTAAACTATTAGTGTTATTATTCCTTGCATTAGTGGCGTTAGCCCTGGTTGCAGGAATATTGTCAACTGGTGCAATAGCATCCACCGTTGACACAGCGGCGTTATTGCCTACCACGCCTGCATCACTTGCACTATTCATATTCAGAGTTTTGGGAAATAGATGATGTTTGAACCACCTTTCCACTCCGTATACGCATACAATAAATTTGTATGTCAAATTCGTGACACTGTACGAGTTACTCTAAACTCGTCCCACTGGGCGTGCCAATTTGTTAACGTTGGTTTTTGGTTTCTGACCAAAATTCCTTTGATACAAATAATTAAAGATCAGACGAGTGTGGGACTTACGAGTTATGGGTAATCTCGTCAAGATGTGTGTATGTGTTGTCTGCTAAGTATGAATTTGACAAATTAGTCAAATTTAGTAAATACTGGAAAGGACTTGGTGTTAAAACAAATGCGTAAAGGTAATGTACAAAGTATTGTCAATGTTAATGCTTGACAATAAAAATGTTCTTTTATTTTGAAAATATAGTTCGAATTTGAATAGAAAAGTCAATTTCTTAAATAAAAGTAACTTCCTAATTGCATAACTTTTTGTACGTAGTATGAAATGGAAGTAACACTAATTTGAAAAGAAGTTTGTATAAAGCGTGATTAAATAACTACTAGATGCAATAAAATAAAATAATCTTAAATGAAGAACATGAAAAAAAAAATACTGAAAGTAATGAAGAACATGTAAAGAACTTGAAAGACATAATCAGTATTAAGGAACGAGTAAAGAACTTTGAATGATAAAACCAGTATTGTACTGGGTTATAATACTAAATTGAAAAATGAGAAGGATGGAGGAAATACTTGAGTGTAATCCGTCAATCTGTTGTGTGATCGAGATATGTAGGATGTGTATCAAGTAACCTCATCTTTTACATTGTTGTGATCAATATTTATAGGCAAATAAAATAACTTATAGAGATAACTTCCTATCTAAAAGACTGCCACATGTCTTCGGCAGTTTTCTTAAGTTTTATACTTAAACCGCTTGCCAAACCATTCTGTCAACTGCTCAATTTCTTGAACTGCTCCGTGTCAACTTGATTGTCTTCGACGGACTGGTTGCTTGACGGTTTATCTTGCTGATGCCTTGTCAGCCTTAAGGACTTAACCATTTCCACATTTTTTGTACGTTTGACAACTCTTCTCAGCACTTTGTCAAAAACTGGGTTGTCAATTTATCCTTTCTGTCGGCCAGTATCTTCTTGTCGGATAAGTATAATACTTAGAAAATACCATTCATCATTCTGATTCCTTTGTCAGCCAGTCAAATGCATCCGTCAATAATCAGAAATTTCCACTCTTAACAGATGCGCTCTAAGTTTCACCTTTTTGACGACTTTGCTTGTCTGACATGTTAACTGAAGAATCTTCTTGTCAACTCCATACCTGTCAATTCTTATATTCTTCTGAGTTTGACGTTCTTCTTTATGTCGAATTTTCATATTTTTGACAATCCTTCCCTCAATTTTTCCATCATCCTATCGAATTTATTTCTATTAAGAATTTTAAATTCTTCCGCTAACAACTACATACCATAAATATTCAATCCTTAAACAACTGGCCGATTCATAGATAATATATTTAGCATTCATCAAAAAAAAAAAAAAAAAAGGATCATATATCTACCATCAGCACGTGTTGGTCCAACTTTCACCCACTCGCCAGGACAGAACTTTATATAATTATTGTTTTCTTTCAAATCAAGGTGGGTGAATCACTCCGATTATCATATCATATATACATCATATACCTATTCGATAATCGCGTATTATATAGAGTGAAAAAATTAGGATCATTTGGTTATGCTTATCCAATTGATAAGGATATGGTTCATAATTCATAAGAATGTGAGTTTGAATCCTACTAATAATATAAGGATCTCGTTGATGGATCTGTAAACATTTTTTGAACAATAAAACATGTCCTAACTTATTAAATCTCCGAGATGTAACTCATAAACTTTCGAGCACAAAAAATAAATAGGACCATTCATAAGAACAAATATGTCAATTTTGATATAGCAGTGGTATTTTTTTTTAAAGAATAGTGTTATTACTTTAAATTTTAAGAGTTTTGGTTTAGGATATTAGTTTAATTCTAATACACAGTGTATTTTACATTATTAGTGAAATCACAAATTATTTTATATGTGTTTTTTAAGATAATTATGATAAGAGTCAAATATTTTTAATGATATGATAATCTATGATTGAATGAGAGTCTAAAATTTTGTTACACTAACAATACATATAATTTAACCCCAAGGGATTGGTCTAATGGAGCATGACAGGGTCTCATATCTGACAGGTTGCATGTTCGAGCCCCCACTAGTTTCTTTGGGGTGAGGTAAATTTAAATCCCTTTATAAGTGCTCATAGAGCCAGAATGTTTTCCTTGCCTTTGACCAGGGCATCATCCTCCCACCCTAAATTTTAGTTATAAAAAAATACATATAATTTAGGTTAAAGTAATGTTTTGGTCCCTATACGTGACATCGATTTTCAATTTGATCCCTATACGTAAAAAATTATCAATTTGGTCCCTATACGTGACACTAATTTTCAATTTGGTCCTCACCACTAATTGGTCCCTATATAAGAGGACCAAATTGCAAATTATTGTCACATGTAGGGACCAATTCAACAAAAAAAATTTGAAATCGGTCCCTACATGTGATAATTATTTTCAATTTGGTCCCTATATGTGACAATAATTTGCAATTTGGTCCTCTTATATAGGGACCAATTAGCGGTGAGGACTAAATTGAAAATCAGTGTCACGTATAGGGACCAAATTGATAATTTTTTACTTATAGGGACCAAATTGAAAATCGATGTCACGTATAGGGACCAAAATATTACTTTAACCTATAATTTAAATCATTAAGACATACACATAGGGCCGACCCAACATATATTAAGGCCTAAAGCGAATTTTGAATGAGGCCTTTTTACCTAGTAAAAATATTTTATGAAAATAATATTATATATAAAATTTATTTTTATTGTAACTTTTTATATTTTTAAAACAAATGATTATGATTGGTACAAATATTTATTATGTATATACATGCAACCACACCTATAAATAACAAAATAAATACAAATAAAATATATATTAAGTTTGAACCCTTCTAAAACTAGAAATTTTTTCTGAGGCTATTAGGCTAAGGTGGTGCTTCACCGGTTTTACTTTTACCAAAAGGCTGGCTATGCATATACATGAGGATTAATTCTTATTCAACGTGAATAGTATTTTTATATAATTACTATAAGACAAAGTGTGTGTTTGGATGAGCGTTTGACAAACGTGATTTTGGATGAAATTGATTTTGTAGAATTGATTTCAATACAATTGAGTTTGAAGTAAAGTGATTTATGTTTGGATGTTTTTACTTTGAAAGCAAGTTTGATGTAAAACTTAGTATAATTTTTCAATCCAAAAGCGAAGTTTACTCCAAGTCAAGCTTAGAATCAATTCTGCATGCAAAATTGCTTTCACAAACATGTTCCCAAACACCTCTTTTTTTACAAGAATCACATTTGACAGGTGCAAAAGCACTTCTGATGCCTCCAGAAGTGAAACCAAACACACACAAAGCCTCTTTGGTTAGGATTCTCGTGAACCCAAAATGAATATTTCCGTGCTCCGAGGCACGACAACCCACTTTTTGTCCGGAGCTCAATATTTGAGCTTTCTTCAAACTGAGTTTGAAATGCTCCCAGTATTGATAAAATTTTAAACCAAAATGTAAGCAGTGTTTTTAAGATGTTGGTTAAAAAATTTAAAATGGAAAGTTTTTGAACACGAGGTAAATTTTTATGGATAGTGATGTATTCATTATGTTAAAAAACATATACTTAATTATTTAATAAATAATTATATTTTTAAAATTTCTTAAACAATATTCAAGAAGACTCGTTAATCTATTAGTAAGACCGTTACTATAAATTAAACATATTAATTAGAATTAGAACAAAACTATAATTGGAGAGAAGTGAATTAAGGAGACAACAAATTTTTTTTTAACCATGATATATGTACGAAGTATCCATCAACGTTAACATTGACTAATCTTCGTCGGAACCTCTTGGGTACATAGATAGATTCTCTCCTTCCAATCACGTTTTCCATATATCTGAGAAATCGAGAGCAACAAATATGACATCACTCATTATTATCGGGCCTTTTTAATACTATCTCTGGTCTCTATTAATAAAAAAAATCCCAAACGTTTTGATATAACGTATAAGCAAATTTTAATTATTTTTATCAAATTTAATAACGTTAGACATACTGTTAACATAGACATGAGGGAGTATATTTGATTATCTGACAAAACAAACTCTTTCTGTTTGGATGCAACTCCGTTAATAACGGAGAACCCATGAACTTTGGTTCGGGCAATGGCAAAGCCTGGTAAATAACGGTGAAATCAGAGGGTAAAATACAGAAAAAAAATAAGGGATCCAGGTATGCATTTGCATTTTGTTGCAAAGCTCACGAGGTCTGCATTTTCAATTTTGGGACGTAAATAAAGAGAGAAAGGGAATAAGACACCGCAGAACCTTGGGTTTGGTAAGTGCTTTTGCTACTCTTGGCACTTGCCGTTATATATATACACCCACGCACCCTCTTCTATCTCTCTATATAAATATATTGCTTCTCTCTTTCTCTGATTTTGTTCAAAGAGCACGAATTAAGAAGAGAAGAGAGAGCAGAGGAAGGACCTTGTTTGGAACATTGGATCTTTTCCCAACCGCTGTGCATTGAGATGGCAAAGAATGTTGGAATTCTCGCTATTGACATCTACTTCCCTCCCACCTGCGTTCAACAGGTTAGACAGACCACTACATCTTTCTCTAAAACTTTCGTTAATTAATTTGTTTTTCGGAAAATCCGAGGAATCACTTTTCTGTTTATCATTTCTTTTTCTTTTTTTACAACCGTCACACGACTTGAGTTCCGTTCGGTTTTATTTATGTTGTCTGATGGAAGATTCAGGAACATCAGTGCTTAGGTGACAAGACATAAAAGCGATTATGCTATAAGCCTGTGATATATGTGTGTGTGTGTGTGTTTTTAAAAATATATTTACAATTGAAAAGGACTGCGCCATAATCATTAATCAGAAGCAGGATTTCCAGTTTTTATGGGAAAATCACGAGATCCCCTTTAGTGTGTGTTTGGATTAGCAGCATTGACTTGTTTTTTGTTGAAAATAGTTTGTAGTTAAAAGCTGGTATTTGTTTTGATTAGCTTATTTTGTGTTGAAAACAGTTGATCCTTTTCAAGAAAGAAATGATTATTTTTGCAATATTTAAGTGTTGCCAAACATGCAAGATAGCTTTATTATTTCCTAAGAATTTTGACATGCTCTTAAACCGTGTTCAAATTGCGACTTGTATGGTTCCTCCATTTTCTGAGAGGAGGAAAGAAAGCACGGAACATGTTCTTGTGGATTGAAGTTACTTCACTCTTTACCCTTTTTTAAATCATACATGCAGGAAGCACTGGAGGCTCATGATGGTGCCAGTAAAGGGAAATATACTATTGGACTTGGACAAGATTGCATGGGGTTTTGTTCTGAGTTAGAAGATGTCATCTCAATGAGGTTTCTACTTTGGATCTAATACTCTATATGCTATAATGTTCCAGCAGTAGTAGATATATACCATTATATTTGGCTTTTCACTGCATGTAGTTATTATTTATGCTTCTTAGCTTTTGTTTTATTATATATTGCTTATCATAACTTCAAGTTTTATAAATCATGAAGTTTAATTTCGCTTTTTCTAATCTTCTGGAGACTTTTACTCTTGATGTAGTTTTTCACCCTAAATTGCTTATGTCACACTAGACATACCCTACTGAAGCCGGCTTGATATGTATTACATTCTGTTTACTTCTTTCAATGTGTTTAATGTTCCTTAGAACTTTGGCCCTGAAGTTTTATCTTCTATATTAATGTGGATCATCTTTCGTAGTCTCATCTCCTGAAGGCTAACTCTTGCGTCTTCAGTTTGACAGTGGTTACTTCCCTTCTTGAGAAGTATGGGATTGATCCAAAACAAATTGGTCGTCTTGAAGTAGGCAGTGAGACAGTGATAGACAAAAGTAAATCCATCAAAACATTCCTGATGCAGATCTTTGAGGTATCCTTTCGGTGTCAAACAAAATGGATAGATGGTTCTCTTTGTTAAAGTTAACGAACTTTCTTCATAAAGTGACAGTAGTTTAGAAACTCAACTGACTTGAACACCTAATGGTAATTACTTATATGGAATAGTTCAACCACAGTTTCAAATATTTAATGTTGGGTTGGAAGCTCTTGAGCATTCAGTCTTTGGTACATCAAACAGAGAAGATAGCTAAAGTGGCTCATAATTAGCTGGGCTCTTTTGATCTTGGTTCTTTACCCAGATCAGATAGTAGCCTTCTTCATTGTAATGTCATTAAGTAATGTTCCAGTGTCTCAGATATCAGAAGTATGTCTGTATCGTTAATAATCAGATTGGGTTAGTTCTGTTATATGATAGTTTTCTTGATTAGATCATCTATTCTGTATCTTTCTAATACGAAATTCGTTTATTTGTCTGAAAAAGCAGAAATATGGAAATACTGATATCGAGGGTGTTGATTCAACTAATGCTTGCTACGGAGGAACTGCTGCTTTGTTTAATTGTGTCAACTGGGTGGAGAGCAGCTCATGGGATGGACGCTTTGGACTTGTTGTCTGTACTGACAGTGCCGTAAGATCATTTCCATATTCATATTACCTTGGGACTACATTGAGTAACAGTAAATATGTTTTGCACCCCCTTTTAAATTTGCAACTCTGAGAATATGAACTCATAGAAGCATATCCTAGATTCTATTATACAATTGCAAGCCTAAAGCATGTTTAATTGATGTGCTCCTTTGTCAGGTCTATGCTGAAGGACCTGCTCGGCCTACTGGCGGAGCTGCTGCTATTGCCATGCTAATTGGTCCTGATGCTCCCATTGCTTTTGAAAGCAAACTGAGGGGGAGTTATATGTCTCATGCCTATGATTTTTACAAGCCTAATCTTGCCAGTGAATATCCAGTAAGCTTTTCAGTCTCTCTTCATTTTTATCTCAGAACTTTTGACTATGAGTTAACTTCCAGTTTTTTACTGTTTAGTTTCGACTCATAATCCACTGATAGCATTTTAGGTTCTCAACTGCAATAAATCCACATAATTTTTATGTGTTATAGGTTGTTGATGGGAAGCTATCTCAAACTTGTTACCTTATGGCTCTTGATAATTGCTATAAACATTTGAGTCGCAAGTAAGCTTCTACTGTTAATATAGTTGTTAACTTATGAAATTTGGTTTATAAATATTAACCAGATTCCTTACCATATTGCTTTATGCAGATATGAGAAACTTGAGGGAAAGCCATTTTCTATTTCTGATGCTGAATACTTTGTATTTCACTCTCCTTATAACAAGGTAATTTAGGCTATAAGGATCTCATACTTAAGATTCTAACTCCCTACGATGCTTAAGAATGCTTTATGTAATATGTTCTATCTTTCTGTATCTCATTCATGACTATATCTACCTCAATATATATATACACACTTGTATTACTTTAACATGTCTCTTTGATACTTTGGGTTGCTGCAGCTTGTACAGAAAAGTTTTGCTCGTTTGGTGTTCGATGATTTCTTGAAGGATCCCAGGTTCTCTTCATTTTTGTATCTATGGAAACTTGTGTGATTTTAATTGTTTCATGTAGGTACCCTGTTTAAAAATTGATTATGATTGTCCCGAAAAAATTCATTGTGATTACAGCTCTGCGGATGAGGTTGCCAAAGAAAAGCTGGGACCTTTTGCAACTTTATCTGGTGATGAGAGCTACCAAAGCAGGGATCTAGAAAAGGTATAGTTTGGGAAGTAAAAAAATAGTCTCCTGTTTCTTTCAGTTACTCATTTCTTTTCCATTTTACCTTTTGGTTGGAGATCAAACATGTGATTTCAGTAATTTTCATTTATGTAATTCTATAAAAAAAAAATGGTCAATTTGAAACTTTTGCTGATGGTGTGCAGTATTCTTGATTTACAGGCATCTCAACAAGTTGCGAAGCCTCTATTCGATGCAAAGGTGCAACCAAGCACTTTGATACCTAAACAAGTTGGCAACATGTACACTGCATCTCTCTATGCAGCATTTATTTCACTTATTCACAACAAACATAGCACATTGGTAAATGGTCTAATCACTACCTAAGTCAAATATAAGTTTCCTTATAACAAAGGTTTATGCTTTCTGATAAAGAGCTACAATTTACAATTTACAGGCTGGTCAGAGGGTGATACTATTCTCATATGGTAGTGGCTTAACTGCCACAATGTTTTCTTTGCAATTAAGTGAGGGTCAAGGTCCATTTAGCTTGTCAAACATTGCTAAAGTGATGGATGTTGCAAGAAAATTGAAGTCAAGGCATGAGGTATTGATCTTTAAAAGACTTCCAAAAATGCTAGTATTCACATGTGCTGTCAGATTTAGGATTTAATTTGAATATAGCTGCATGCACCAGCAACATAAGAATGCAATAATTTCAGCCATTAAAATTTAAGAAAGCATACATTTTTGGTAAAATTTCTTGCTTTTCCCCCCTTTTACTTGTGCACCTTCAAAAAATTTAATGACTTGGAGGATTTATGCTTGCTTAAATTCCCTGGATCTTGCCTTGAGGATTAATAAAATAGTGTTCAGTCCTTCGTTTTAGCTATTATTTAAACGTTCAATAAGATGCTCTAAACAGAATCCTATTTGTGTGCTATATAATTGAGTATTCTTTTGATGAGTGCTATCTTCTTGTGCAGTTTCCTCCAGAGAAATTTGTTGAAATCATGAAGCTAATGGAACATAGATATGGTGGCAAGGAATTTGTAACAAGCAAGGATACTAGCCTTTTATCTCCAGGCACATTCTATCTTACTGAAGTTGACTCCATGTATAGGAGATTCTATGAAAAGAAAGTTAGTGAAAGCAGTTTGACTCCCAAAGAAAACGGTGTGGTTGCCAATGGTCACTGATGTTGACATAGACAACGTGCAATGCCTGGAAGTCAACTTTACTTGCCATTTATAAGGGTATTGTTGTTTTGCTTGCATTAGTTTTGTAAGGGAAGCAAAATGAATTCCTCAATGGAGATGTCTGCTCAAATATTTTACGATGTAGTTACTCTGAAGTCTAAATAATTCTTCCAACTTCTTTCCTGCAACTATGCTTTTGATTTTTGATAGGATAATACTGTCTACTGTGAAAGTGAGTCATCAATTATATTTACCTTCGAATCATTTAGTAAGTTGAAATTTCGATGTACTTTATTAAATTAAGGGTGAATATACCTTTACTCATGGATTTTAGAGACAAATTCATTTTAAATCACTTTTATTCCTATTTAAAGCTATCACTTTAAATAGCTTTTTTTGGGTATACAATTTACTTCCACGACGACTATTCAATATTGGGTGTGCAATCAATTTTTTTATTTTTTTACAAATACGGAACAAAACGAACAAACTAAGGAACCGTAACACATCCTCCTTCAAAATTAAAGCTAAATTGGGCATAGCCTTATCAAACACTTTCCAACCAAAAGAACCATTGTGGCCCTCGTTAGCAAGATGATCCACGCAACGATTGGCCTCTCGAAAAACATGCACCACCGAAGTCCTCCAAATGGGGTCGTCCAGGAGATCAAGAACCACATGAAGTAAGGGTTGAAGAAATTTATTGTGTGATCTCCTCATCAAAACCATATTGACCACAACCTTTGACTCCAATTCGAAAACAACCGGACTAAGAGACAAAGAGCGAGCTAATCTGATACCCAACCTCAAGGCCCACAATTCAGTCCAAACTGAGTTATAATAACCCAGGTTACAAGAAAAACATCTAATCAGCGAGCCCAAAGTGTTCCCAATCAACCCATCTCATAAGCGGCTGAATTGGAACTTCTACAAAACGACCCATCAACATTGACCTTAAACGTATGTTCCGGAGGAGGCTTCCAAGAGATATCTATTATCCGTGGGCTCTCCTCAATAAAGCAAGGGATAGGCTTCAAAATCTCCTTCTCAATAATAGATACATAACTGCAAATACTGGGCAAGATGGCATACGAAAAAAAGTTCTAGCTGAAAAGACCAATTGGTTTCAGTCTAACCATATCTCCCTGATGGCCACCCCAAAGAAATTTGGCCAATTATAAGTAGTATTACTAACGTCAATAGACGTTAAATTGAGATCCAACCAAGCATGCAAACCCATGATAAAAAAATTGACTCTAATGTTGCTGAGATATGAGATATTAGGACTCGTTAGGTGGTCAGGATAATAGAGACATGATAGGATAAGCTATCATATTTTGTCTGAAACTATTGTTTGGTGAGCCAGCAGGATAGGATAAACCAATCTGTCACCTATCCTATCCTGTTCATCTAGTTAAAATTCTATCCTGAGGGGAGCTGGGTTAGAACTCAACAGGATAGGATAAGGTGATTTATGGTATAATAAAGTATAAAAATATTTTATATATAAAATAATTAAAGTATAATAAAATATAATATGGTTACCAAAAAAGGTATAATAAAACATAAAATAATAAAAATATTAATAATTAATTTAAAAAATTATTTTTATTTTGTCACAAGACTAACTTTGTTACTTCACATTATTTTAAAAAACTTAAAAATAAATAAAAAAATGTTCTAATAATTTAACTATATGTAATGTAAAAACTAAAAATGAATATTTAAAATTATAACAAAATTAATTTAAGCTAAACAATATTTTAAAATATTATATGTAATTTTATCACAAGGACAATTTTATCTTTTTATATAATCTTAAAAAATAAAAATTATAAAAAACTAAAATCTAATAAAATATGAAAACATTCAGAACAAAAACAAAAATTTTAAAATTCGTACTAAAATTACAATGCTATCCAGTTGGTTATCTGGTGGACACCAAACGTTGGATAGGATAACAGCTTATCCTGCTCATATCATATCCTACTCCTATCCTACTCTCTTATCCTATCCACCCCTATCCTATCCTGACCACCAAACGAGCCCTTAAGGTCTCGGGCAAAAGGGCTTCACCGCTTCACAATCCCTAATATCATGCATTAAGGTCTAGAGCTGGTCATGCCAACGGGGACAGAGATCGGAGGAAGCCATGCCACGAGCGAGATGATCAGAGTTACTAGTTAGTCAACAAACGTCCATGCGCAACTTGCCAAAGGAATGTTCAATTTCTGAGGTCTGAGCCAAGCTCATATATTACTGAAGTTGTACATAGGAGGTTGATACAGACCTTGGACTTTGGACAGGAACAAGTAAGCAACTTTGATCAAGAAAGAGCCATCATTAGAAGCAGTCCAAGTAGGAAAGTCGCTCTTACCAGGACAAGGAGGCTTCATGGAAGCAATCTTAGCACAATTAAAATTAGGCACAAACTATTGAATAAGCTCCCAATCTGGCCCTTTAGAATTCCTAAAGAAAGACACTGAGAGCTCCAAATCCCTTTGAGAAAGTTGGAACCATCTTGGACAAATCTCCAGAGATCTTGCCAGAAACTATTGCGGGAACGATATTGGACAACCTAGCATAAACCATCTTCTATATGATGCCAAACTTTCTGGATACTACTCCAGATGTGAGAGGCTTTCTAAAAAGGCTTCACGACAGAGATAGTATAGACCCCACTGCAACACCCCGTTTTTTGTTAAATGCTTTTATGTATTTTTGTTCGCTTGTGTAAGCATTAGGACTTAGCTTAGAATTGTTGTTGAGGGCTAAGTGGGATTCTGGGCGTAAATCCCTTTCTGGTACATGAGCACGACCATGCTCATGTCCAGCACGTCCGTGCTCAATGCTGTGTCTTGTGATCGTTTGGATCACAAGCACGACCGTACTTAATAGGAAGCACGGTCGTGCAAGGGATTGGCATCACAGAGATGTTGAGGTAAGCACGCATGTGCTTCGTAAGGTGCACGGCCGTGCTTAGTCCTGGAACCTATAAAATAGCACAGTAACCAAGAGTTTGGTTTTTAAACCCTATTTTGGCAAAACAGAATCCCTAGTGCGGCTACAAACCATTTCTTCCCTATTTTCTCTAAACCCATTGCATTGTTGGAGCTTTAGAGACTCTTGGGAACGTCTAGTTCGTCTGTTTTGATCTTATAGGTAACGGTTCATTCCCCTTAGTGTTTCCTTTTCTCTTATTTTAGATTTGGGAACTAATTGGTTAACCCTTTCTGTTTGACCAACGCTTGGAAAGCTAACTGAGCCGCTCGAGGAATGCGTGGTTTACCGGTTATGTTGTCATTATCAGTTTCTTCATACCAGGTACGGGGAGAAGGATAGTGTAATCATTAGGCAAAGGGTAGCGTAAGATTAGGGGTTCCCATAACCCCGTTGTTTGTTAAATTGTTTGATTATGAGTATGCCTGCTATGTGTAGTTAATTTCTATAATTGATAATTGGTTAATGGTATACCTGTCGTGTATGCTTATTGTTATAATTACTATGTTGTGTATGCCCAATGATGTATGAATTGTTGAATCTGTTTATGATATGAATATTGTTGTTATGATGTTGTGATTATGTATTGATTAGCTGAACGTTGATTGGATGATGTTGGTTCATTAATAAGACTCTAATTGGTTAATTAGGACTCTTAATTAACATAACGATTAAGGGATTAATTCCCCTAATGTTTCATAAAACATGAATCTGTTAGCGAGATGTGAGGTTTGATGCCAACTGGATTAGTTAAAGGACCCTAGGATCTGATTTGAGAGTGTTAGGGAGCTTTGGCTCCAAGAACACAAGTTAAACCTGTCCAGAACAACATGGTCGTGCCCAGGATCACGATCGTGCTGAACAGGGAGCACGCCTGTGCTCCTAGTTTGAATTCTTGAAAAAGGCCGAGCTTTAAGCACGACTGTGCAGAACAGGAGCACGACCGTGCATAGGATGAGCACGCCTGTGCTCCCCTTACTGGTCAGAATGTGAATTAAAGGTAATTAATGGGTGTTTCACCCCCAATGTCCCCAATAATGAAATAATACACCAATCGAACGAAGAAGAGTTAGATAACTTAATTAAATCCTAATTAAGATAAACAAGATCAATAAGTTGGTTAAGCCGGTATCCAATGGGACCGCACGTTGATATGCTTTGGTGCTTTTTGGCCAAAGTAGCCTCAATGCTTTTTGGTTGAGGTGTTGATGAGTTGAACCTTGGTGCTTTTTGGCCAAGGGGGCCTTGACTCGTAAGGGTCAGGTTGTTGATGTTGATGTTGGTGATAAGTCTTGGGTGCTTATTGACCCAAGCAAAGGATGTGGTTGCCTTGTTTGTTGTTGTGCTTATGCATCACGCATTGAAGTTGTTAGTTGGAGAAGATCAACATGGGGGAGGTCGTCCTAGAGTACGGCGATCTGGTCGTCCGCGGGTGGTTTACCCAAGGTTTGGTGAACCGCATGTCCCCGTGGTGGCGTATCCTAGGTATGGTGCGTCAGCTATCCAAGGGGTTCACCCGTGGTATGGTGAACTGTCGGTGTTGGTGCTTTTTGGCCAATGTGGATATGTAACTCTGAAGTTGTCTTCCTGAGATAGTTTGGATCCACATGCATAATGGAGTAGTGGAGTAGTGTTGCACCGTATAGCATACGTTGATTGTTTAATGCGTCGATATAATTATATGTTGTTGCTGAATGCGATATCATGATAAATGCTATGTATATTATGTATGTTCATCTTGCTTACTACTTCCATGCCGATGTGTTTACATGTTTTCTTACTCCTCGTTTCTCTTTTTCTGTTGTTGGCATGTATCTCTTTATGCAGAGGACGGTGAACAGCCAGTCGAGGAGTGACTCTGAGGAGCCGCGACTCTAGTAGGATGGTCAGTAGTTTTAGTAGTTATAATTGTTTTCAGTTTCATTGTATTCCGAGGATTTTATTCCCGAACGGTTATACCAGCTCTGTATGTGCCATCGGGGTTGGGTTATGTTTATGTTTTGATGTTCTCGTTAATGTCTTATTTATTCTTTTTAAAACCATATTTCTTTCCGTATTGAGATGTTACAATATGGTACATTTTATCCAATTTTTATTTTAATTAAATAAATGCTTGTTTTAGTATTACCTCTTTCAAGTAAATATTTTATATTAATATGCGGGGTCGAGGGTGTCACACCCACAACCATACTTAGATCGTAAGGCTCGAACCCAATGTTTGTCAAGGTGATCCATTAACTGCCAATGTAACACCCCGCTCTTCATTAAGTGCTTTTCTTAAGTTGTTTTGTTAAGTTAGAATTGTTGGCTAAGGGCTTAGTGGGATTTTTGGCTTAAAAGTCCCTTTCTGGTACATGAGCACGCCCGTGCTTAAAGTCAGAAGCGTGTTTCTGATTTTAACTTGAGCATGCCCGTGCTCAATAATGAGCACGCCCGTGCTCAATAATGAGCACGCCCGTGCTCAAGGAGCTGACCAAGTCTCAGTGACGCTAAGTTGAGCACAACCGTGCTCAAGGGTGAGCACGACCGTGCTCGGGTGTGGTCTATATAAAGTTGGCACAGAAACTGAGGGTTACGAATTAACCCTATTTTCTGTCATCAGCTGTCGTCTAGTGCGTCCAGAACAACCCTCTTCCCTGTTTCCACTAAACTCAGCCAGTTCTTGGAGTTTTGGAAGCCGTTTGGGAAGCTTAGTGCGTCTATGTTGGGTTAGAGGTAAATGCCCCTTTTCCTTTCAGTTCCTCTTTCGTTTTTGGTATGAGAAATTGATTGTTTGTGTTTCTGATCAACAAGGCTTAGTACCAGAGTAAGCCGCTTGTGGATTCGGGTCCGGTTTGCTGTTTAGGACACAGTTAGAGCTACCTTGAATCCAGGTATGGGGAGAATGGTAGTGTACTCATAGGCTTAGGGTTGGAGTAAAGTAAAGGGGTTCCCATAACCCCGGTTGGATGTATGCCATTGTATGATTTTAAATGCCTAAATGCCTATGTTGATGATATGTTTGTTTAATGTTAAATGCCATGTTATGCGGTCATGATGAACACGATATGTTTATGGTTGTTGATATGTTGGTTGAATGGTTGATGCCATAATTGTTATGATGATATTGAATGTTGATAAGGTATGTCGATTGGTTAAATTAGGTTTTAAAACGATTTAGAAATTAGTAGGTTGAGAATCCTAAATTAATTGGCTAACTTTAGTTTCTGTTTCTGCCCAGAACAGTACAGTCGTGTATTGAGCACGGTCGTGCTGGACAGGGAGCATGGTCGTGCTCCCAGTTGAATTCTGGAAAGTGGTTGTACTTCGAGCACGATCGTGCTGCTGAGCACGACCATGCTTCACTTATGTGACCAATACGACCGTGTAGGGGATCAGCAGGCCCGTGCTCCCCTTCTTGACCAGAACGTGATTAAAGGCTTTTAAGGGGTTTCTAACCCCAATTTCCCTATGATGATAAGATGATTTAATCATACAATGTTGCTAATTAGATAACTTGGTTAATAATTAATGAAGATGGTTAAAGAGATGAGATGGTGAGATGTTACGTTGGTTAAGTCGGTACCCGGTGGGCTACCGCATGTTGTTGATGTTGTACCTTGGTGACCGTGAGTTTGCCACAAGGGGGCCTTGAACCGGTTGGGTCTAAGGTGTTGTCGTCGATCCTGCTGCGGTAGATTCCACTGGTTAAAGTTGTTGCTGTTGATTCCACTGATGTCTTCGGTTGATTCTGTTGAAGTTGAGGAGGTGGCGTTTGCCCGATGTTTTGTTGGTTGTTCATGCATCATTGGAGATGTTGTTGTTGGTGGTTGTTCGACATAGGGGAGGTCTCCCGAGAGTACGGTGATCTGGTCATCCATGGTAGGAGTAGATTCTCCGTGCGCCCCCGTGATGAGGCATCCGGTGGTTTGATGCATTGGCTATCCGAGAAGTAGATTCTCCGGCGTTGAATAGATTCTCAATGTGGATATTTAACTTCGAAGTCGTTCATCCTGAGTTAGTTGGATCCACATGCATTGTTGGAGTAGTGGAGTAGTGTTGCATTGCACTGCATAGCATACTTGTTATCACGATGGTGATGATGATGATGGATGTTGTAATGTTATTATGATGTTGTATGCTAGTTGTTTCCATGCTGTTTGGTTACTTTACCTACTATCCCCTTGTTATATATGTTTACATGATTCTTACTCCCTGTTTTTCTTGTTCTTTGTTGGACCTGATCGGCTATTTGCAGAGGATAACGAGCAACCTGGAAAGGAGTGACTCTGAGGAGCCGCCACTCATAGTTAGCGCTTATTCTTGTGTTTAGTTAGTTTGTTTCAGTTGTATTCCAAGGATATATTTTCCGAAACGGTTATACCAGCTCTGAGTTGTGACATCGGGGTTGGGTCTTTAATTGTTATGTTTTATTTGCTTTAGCTTGTTTTAATTTTCCACGTAGTGAACTCGTTCATGTGGGACTTTTCTACCTATGAACAAAATTTTTAAGTATTCAGTAAAAAGCATGTTTTTTATTTTTAATAGTTTTTATATTAAATACCTTATAACATGCAGGGTAGAAGGGTGCGTTGTTTTGGCTTCAACGACTCAAGAGGGGGGGGGGGGGGGAGGTGAATTGAGTTTTCAAAAAAAAAATTCCCTCTTAAAACTTTTCACAAAGCTTTTCAAATCAGAGTTGCGGATTTGTGGACTCAGGATCTTTTACAAAATCGATGAAGGGTTTATATAAAATCTTGAGTTGGAAGATGATGAAGATAAGAAAGATTGATTTAGAATTAATTTTGAATAGGTTCGGGTTCAATAACTCAGTAATAAAAAGATACAGAAACTGATTAAACCTTTAAAGATTAAGAACAAATTATGCAAGTTTCAGTTTCAGTATTAGTTCATTTTCAGTAATCAAGAATAGTTTTGATCAACTCAGTTTTAAACGCAGATAACACAGACTTGATTATAATCGGACTCAGGTTTCAATACAGTTTATACAGATCAAGAACATAAATTATATTGAACTTTAAACATCAAAGTCGCAGGTTCTTGAACATAAATCGAAATTAAAGTTTGAGTTTAGGGATACCACACAACCAGATTTATCCTGGTTCAGTCACCTCCACTGTGACCTACATCCAGTCCTCACTCCACCTATGGGATTTCACACACTAACACACAAGCTTTGCCAGGTAGCTTGAAAAACCTTTACACCACAGAGCACTCACACTACTAGAAAACTTGAATTTTCAAACGGAATTTTCGGACGGAAATACATCCGTCTGAAATGTTATGAAAATTTCAGATGGATTTCACACGGATTTGTTATTTTTTATATTTTCCTAGATTTATCTTACATCCGTCTGAAATCCGTCCGAAAATTTCAGAATGATTTCACACGGATTTTTTATTTTTTATATTTTCCTAGATTTATCTTACATCCGTCTGAAATCCGTCCAAAAATTTCAGACGGATTTCACACGGATTTGTTATTTTTTATATTTTCCTAGATTTATCTTACATCCGTCTGAAATCCGTCCGAAAATTTCAGATTAAATTTTGGACGGAGTATTTTCTTAGTTGATTAGTTCAACTCTTTATCTTTACTCTAATTTGAATTTCGAAAACATATATTTATCAATCTTTATTTTTAGATTCCAAAATGTAAAAACATGTTTATTTTAAGCTTAATATTTATAACTCATTTTATACCCACTAATACAAAAATAAGAAATTCTCTTTCCTCTCTCTCTATGTAACTCGTAACCCCCCCTCTCTTTTCTTTCTTTCTTTTCTTCTTCTTTCTCCTTCCTTCTCTTTTCTTCTTCTTCCCCCCGTCAACTTCCATCTCCCCTCTTGCTCCAAAACCGGACCAGCCCCTCCACCATGACCAGCCGTCACGCCACACACGAACACGAAGACGCGACCACCATGTAGCGGGTTCGGTCACCGCTGCTCTGCACGCGTAGGATCGTTTGGTTTCGTGACCATTGCAGGGAGCTTTCCGGTCGTCTCTAAATCGACGTTCGATGGCCGTTCAACTGCGCCTGACATGGGAGAGGACGATCGCGCTGTAGAACTCGTGGAACCGCGCTAGAGCCGCGCTGTAACGGAGCTCCGCCGCTGCTCTGTCGCGCCTCCATCACTGCCGCCGCGCCGGTCGACTCCGTCAGCCACCATGTCGTCTTCCTCATCTTCCTTGGGTAAGTGTGTACCCCTAATTTCTTCTAGTTTCAAAAATCCTCAAATCAGTTTGCAAACCCTAACCCTAGCTCTTTAATTTCATACTGTGATTTGAAATTAAAACTTGTTTTTATGCAATTGGGGTTGTGAATTGGTGTTTCCCTAAACCAATTTTATCATTCTTTAGTTAAAATGAGTTATCCCCAAATTTATTTTGAAACCCTAACTTTTCATCTTACTTTAATCATGAAATTGGTTCAGTTTTAGTGCAATTGGGACTTGTAATTAATGTGTGATGAATTGTCATTAACTGATATTTATGCTTTAGTCATTGTACTTACTGTTGAACCTTTTTACTCATAAGCTGTTGAGGTTACTAATGATATATTAAAGATTAAACAAGATATAGATGCTGAACTTTTTGGTGAAGATCAAAGTTGGGGTCATGCGGAAAGCAATGTAAGTGTCTTTTATGTCTTCTAATTATATTTATAACTTTTCTAAGAACCCTAAATCCTCTTTCATCCCAATTTTAAGTTGATCAGTGAAGTTGATTACGGTTGATTGATTTTTGGTGAACATACTTGTATCATATAGAGACTTGTGAATAATTATAAGAAGATGCTTGTGTTTGTATGCCATACTAATACACTTTTTTCTTTTGATTGGTGCAATTAAATGCTCTCTTTCATGGTTTTTTATGTGATAATTTTACAATAATAAGCTCAAATCTTCTATTAGTTTTTTATGGCAACCCTGGTTTGCTATGCATCAAAATCAAACTGGACATGCGATGTAATCATTACCACTTAAATTGATATCTTAATTGATGGAGATTTTATCTTGGTAATTAAACTTTTTTGGCTTTTCTCGTGTTTCTTTATCTGGTGGTTATCAATGTAGCCTCATATCCTTTTATCCTTTTATCAATGTAGCACCTATTATGGTAGAGATGGTAGACTCTTATGTTATGTAGTTTAGCCATGTGAGGAGAAGACCATGAGAAACCGCACTAAAAAGAGTAGAGAGTATCTTAATGTGATGGTGTCCATTATGTGAGTACAAGCCAAATGGTTTGAATATCCATATTTTCTATCTTGTTATTTAAATTAGTTATAATGTCTATTATCTTGTTACAGTGTGATAAATGCTTTCTCGGAAGGACTCACTATCTTTTATTTGATTATAGTAACATCCTTCTCGTTTATGAGGGTGGCCACGAATTAATCAATGACGACGATGATATGATGATGAGGAGGAGATGATGGATGATGTGCTAGATGAAGATGAAGAGTTTAGTGATCAAAGTAACAATGAGGAATAAATTTATGTCTTTGATGTTTGTAATGATATTTTAATGCTTTGAATCTTAATATATCATTCATGTATTTCAAGATACTTTGTGTTTTTGTTTATTTTGAAGCTTGATACTTGTCTAGAGTGGTATCTTAATAATAATTATTTTTTATTATATTATATTATATTATATTATATTATATTATATTCCAAGTCCAGGTACCTAATTTGGTATGCATAATTATTTAAGTTTGGCCCTTTTTTATTAATAAACATGATTTGTTTATCAAAAAATATTATTTAAATATGATTATCTAATCCGTGGGAAATCTATGCAAAATAATATCATAACATTCGTCTGAAATCCGTCCAGAATTTGCATGAATAGCAATATTGAATCCGTCTGAAATTTGTCCGAAAATAAGCCCAATATAACTAAAATTCAGATTTTTGTGTTTGTCCGAAATCTGTCCGAAATCTGTCTGGAACTAATTTCGGAAGGAATTTCGGACAGAATTTTCAATTTGCAACGGGGCTTTTTCGGACGGGGGATGTTCTGTCTGAAATCCGTCCGAAATTAATTGTCCGTCCCAAATCCATGGGAAAAGTGTCCAAATTCCGTCTAAAATCCGTCCGTGAATCCGTCCGAAAATAACAATTTTCTAGTAGTGTCATTCACCTCGAGATACCACACTCTTGTGAAGAGCCTCAATGTTCAACCTTAGGGATACCTCACCTTAATCACTCAGAGACTCCCTCTCTCTTTACAATCGAAATGTAAAACAAAAGTTGATTCCTAACTCTCAATAGTCAGATAAACAAATTGAAGCATTGATGAGTATTGAAACACTCTTTTCACAATAAGCTCAAGGAAGATGACCACAATTGATTTCTCGAAATGATTTTGTAAAACTGTGATATGTTATGATATTCGTATATGTTGTAAAAGTGTTCCTTTGATCCCTTTTTATATAGAAAACAAGTTATAGTCGTTGGGATCAATCAAAACAGATTTGGATCTGATTAACAGAATATATTTTCTTGATTCTCGTTCTTGAAATAAGATTCTGATAATTCTTATAGAATTCGCGTCCATCTTGAAAATAACCGCGTCCATCTAGCCATTAAAATTTTACATTCGAACGGGCTAGTAGACGAGCTCCATATGCCACGTCAGCAGACAGGAGTACTAAAACACAAAGTAATTGGACGTGCTCCAACTAGTAGACGAGCTCCATTTAGTAGACGATCTCCATATGCATGCCTCGTCATTGGACGGAGCTTCTCATTAAGAATTTAACAAGTCCAAAGACTTTTTGTGGACGAGCGCTTTTGTCACCTTAGTAGACGAGCGCTTGTGTCACTTTAGTGGACGGGCGCTTGTATCACTCTAGTGGACGAGCGCTTGTATCATTTCAGTGGACGAGCACTTCTGTCACTTGTTGGACGAGCGCTTGGATTAAAAAATCTTATTTCCAAAAATCATTTTCATTAACGAAAACTTATTCCTTTTAATGCAGGTTATGAAAATTGATTTTCTTCATGCATCTTTTTAATTGAGCTATTTGTGAATAAGAGATTTCATCTCTTACAAATCATCTAAGACTTAAATCTAATTTCTCCTTTAATCTCTTGTCTTGATGATCCTTTGATCTCTGTCTTTGTTCCTTGATTCCTTCAAGTTCTTCCTTGAATTGTTCTCCATTGATTGCTCACTGAACTTGTTGATTACTGCTTGATACCTGTCTTTGCAATTTGATACTAAAACACTTGCATACACATTAAGTTGTATTTGTCATATATCAAAATCTTTAAGTCACTGAATCTAACAGGGTGTCACAGCCAACCCAACTTCATAATAAAGCATCGATTTACAAGTTCGAGGTTACGAAAACCCAAGCCCCCATCCTATTTCGTTTTACAAATGGTGTCCCATGAAATTAAATGGTACTGCTGTCGGGATTCACTGCTACTCCAGATAAAACTCTTACAAAGACGGTCCACTTCATCACAAATAGAGTCTGGAATGGAAGTGATCTGCATGACTTAGTTAAGGAGATTCATAAGCGTAAATTGAGCAAGAGTAACTCTCCTCGCAAAAGATAGAGTCTAGGCCTTCGAAGAGGAGAGTTTCTTACGGACTTTATCAATTATATAATAGCAGTCTTGCTTCAAAATCCTGTTACGCACAATAGGAATACATAGGTACTTCCCAATGTTTTTCGTACAGGGCATACCCAAGGGGCTGCTCAACGAATCAGCTTTATTACTGGACACATTATCAGAAAAGAGGACCCCTGATTTAACAAGTTTTACCTTTTGTCTCGAGTGGTTACTAAGTTGTCCATAACCCGCTTAATATCATCAACCTGTTCCTGAGAAGCTTCAACCACGAGGAGGATGTCATCCACGAAAAAAAAGATGAGATATTTTCAGACCTGTATTACGACCAAAACCAAAAGGATTCCAAGAACCCCTATGAACTGAATCCTCAATACAGTGGGCAAAACGTTCAAGGCAAATCACAAATAAATAAGGCGATAATGGACCCCCTTGCCACAAACCCCTTGACTGATCAAAGAAATCGGTCATACCCCCATTCCAATTGATGCTCATCGAAGAGGAGGGAATGCAATTTATAATCAAGAAATCATCCAAGAAATCTATCGTAAGCCTTTTCCAAATCCAATTTCAATATCATGAAGTCGTTGTTCCCTTTAAGCAGATGAATGGAATGGACCATCTCTTATAAAATAATCATATTATCAGTGGTATGATGCCCATGGACAAAGCTTCTCTGGGCAGCAGAAATAACTTTGGGCATGATAACTTTTAGACGTTGAGCAATGATCTTGGTAACAACCTTATATATCACATTGCAGAGGGGTATCGGTTTGAAGTGAGTAATTCGCGAAGGATCCTCACACTTAGGAATGAGTGTGAGGATTATTTGGTTCACTTGTTGAATATGCGAAAGGAGAGCAAACACTTCCCGCACAAAATCAAACATTGAAGGACCAATAACATCCCATTAGGATTTAAAGACGAGAGGGTGTGCAATTTTATTTTGATTATTGGTAAGTTCCATATATTAATTTAAAAAAATCTTAGCTTTCTTTATATTTTTGTGCCCTATCGAAGAAATATGACTAGCTTCACCCCTAGATCAAGGCCGTGTATAGGAATTTTTGGGTCTAAGGCGAAATTTTTAAAGAGACTTAATATTATACAGATTATCCATTCTCATATTAATCTTTTAGCTTTTTGAGTTGTGAAATCATTTATCAAAATTTTATAATCAAACAATTTTAACAGTTTACTCTCGAATATGAAGATGAGGAGAAAAGGGAAGAAAAATGAGATAACTGGAAAAATTTGTAGTGAAAATATTAAGATTTTATAATATATGTACCAAAATAACAATTAAATTTTGGAAATATAAAAAGTAAGTAAATCTTAACTAATTATCTTCAACGACTATTTTATCATTTTACATGGTTGCATTCTCATTTCTCAATTATTAATTGTGCAGATTATCTCTAATGACAATTAACTATGGCAGTACACGAAAGAGTAATGAAGAAAATAAAGCGTAAAGGTGAAATCTTGAATGTTGAAATGTAACTAATATTGTGCATTGCGGATTATACTGCATGTGATTGATTTTGGATCTTAATAATATATATATATACTAGCGTTGTATACCCGTGCGTAACGCACGGGTCAATTATCCGGCTAAATCAATTCAATTAATGATTTGTTAATGGGTAAATGATTTTAAGGGGACAATTCCCTCATTAATTGACACAAACTAAATAGAAGCAGAAAATATAATATTTAAGCACAAATAATCACCACAACATCAATCTCATCAACTTCTGCACCCATTTTTAATATAACTTCGTTGACCTTATAGTTCTTTGATATAGTATTCTATTTATCTATTTCTCCATTACTTACACATAACCAAAACTCATGTCAACATATTATTTCAATCAGCAACCAAAACTAATTTCAATGTGAAAAAAAATTGTGGTACAGAAGTGAAATCAACAATGGCCAAGGAGTGTAAAGTTTCCATTAATACATGAAATTTCTTACAATAGAGTGATCACATTGATATACCTATACTACCACCACCATACAACAACAAATGTAGCCAACATCATCCCAACCATTTATTCAGTGGGGTAACAGCAATAACCTAATTCAACCGCAAAACCCCAAAATATAAGCTAACATATACATAGACACATAGTCCTGATTAACGCGCTGACCTAAAGACAAGATGTTTGGAGTTGTAAGCTTGAACAAAACAGCATCCACCCCTAAACACATCACTACACACAAAAGCATACTCTATATCACCACTTACAAATCTAAAAGACAATCTTAAAAAAAACGTCAACTCATACATATCCATACGACACAAATCTACAAAGAGACCCTACCAAAAAATTCCAAACACACCACACATACTCATGAACTTCAGCCTTTTTCAATCCTCACTTGAATCAATACACAAGCTTTTTTTACATCACCTCCATCTTCCACAACACCACCAGAACTGCAACCAATACTTTCATATACCATTTGGCATTGTGTGAATTCAGCATCCAATTTTTTTTGGCAGGAGTGCATCTTGGTTGACTACCAAAATCATCATCACCCAATGATATGGCACTCACCACATCCTCTTACTCAAACTGCTGCACAACCACAAATACAAATAAATAACCAATCATATATCAAACTAACTAAAAGAAATGCAACACCTAGTAGTCAGTCCCCAATAATTAGGTACTCGAAATAAGGGTTCATCCAAATAAACAACAACACACTGACCATCTTTTGAAACGATGGAGCAAAAGTTGCCTTGCATCACAGAGTGAAATAGAGATAGTAAATGTTATAAATAAAATTAAAAACAGAAACAATATATTACAAATATATAAAAGGGTAAAAGAAATCAATAAGTTTCTTTTAATTGCCTTGGTGGTGGAATGCTCTGCGCCTGGCAACTCAAACATAGGTATTATATATTCATCAGTACACAACCTTCTAACTGAATAGTTGCCCTCAAAGTGTGCAGATTGAGAAACCTTGGTTTCAAACTTAAATAACATATTTTGCCCAATAAGAGAGTCAAGCAACGATGAATATCCCCCTTCAGTAACATCCTACATAACAAAACCAATGTTAATCAACCAAGTACATATAACTAAATTAACAAATAACACACTATCAATTGAAACATTCCCACATGAAAGGACTGGGTCAACAGCTTCAAATATGAATTGAAACCACCTTATATAGACCCCGATGCTTCAAGTTTGCACTTTGAAATCAAGGAATAAGATGGAGGAATTGCATTGAATTGAATCAAAGGTCATTGCAACATCCATCTGAAAATCAACTAAGATATAAATCAAGGTCCAAAAATTTGACCCTATTCGATCGATAATATTTATCTAACTAATCGGGTGAGAGCTGCCTCGATGGGTTAACCAAGGGATAAAATCACCAATACTAAACATAAAGTACAACAATGATTACAACTTTGTCAAGATGAATTAACATAATCAGATTAACCCATACCCCAACTTTTCTTCTTTTCCAACATAAAACATCCTACTCATACAAAGTCTTCAAAGGAGAAAGAAAATAGATAGTAGCGACGATCAACATGATTGTCCCATTTATAATCATCACAGCATGCCACAAATCCTACCCTAATAACCACATTATAACACGAGTAACACATATAGATCTGCCATTAACACTCATTATCTCAACACGTAACCAACCTTTTCAGACAATATGCCACCTCAACCTGCAAAAAATCAAGAAGAAGCGGTGATCTCAGTTACCTCAACAAACATTGTAAAAGTAACGTAATTATGTCAAACTCTGAAGCAAACATATATCAAATAGATGAAATCCCCATCTCAACCAACACATACATGGCCTTTGGAAGAATGTGGAACGCTTGTGCAAGGACATCATGCATCAGATTAACTTTACTACAGTATGCACAGAAGACAATTCATAAGATGTAATTGAAAAAGAAATCAAACATAGGAAAGCACCATACTGTTGGGTATATCTTTCAAAGGTGTACTACGAACCTGCAATTTGAAAGGAAACTGTAAACAAATTAAGCTATAATAAAACTCAGTAAAGACTAAATATTTCAATATGAACCACTAAACAGTTTCTACATAACTTAAAACAAAATACATTTGTTTCTATACAGAATGTGGCATTGAAGATAATCTAATGGACTCACACATAGCTCTAAGAATTCAATGTCACCGAATTAGCATACACAAAATATATGCTTGTGTAAGAAAAAAAAACACTAAATATATGCTTAATAATTAGCCTATAGTCCTATACCTATCCTTTATTATATATTAATATTTTTACTCGGCAGGTGGTCATGTGAATGACAAAGCTGAGATATGGAAAAGTAAGATGGAAAATTTCAAGCGGGTTACAGTTCCCCCCATTGTGCCACTCAAATGATATCTCGTGGAATGGAGAAGTACAACAGAGGAGAAAGTACAAAAAATAAAAGACAGATTTCTAAACTTTGGTGTTCCTAAGAAATAACCTTGAAATGCAGTCCCATGTAATGGCGTCAAATCAACACCATAATAGTTTTCCTGCTGCCAAAACAGGCCTGAACATTAACAAAGAAATGAACTAAAGCGGAAAAAGGAATTTATACTTTTTAGTTACACAGTAAAAGAACAAAAGAAGTGATGAAATTTCATTGAACAATTAATTAGCAATAAAAAATAAAAGAATGCTAGATTATGATACTTTTGTAAAAGCCTATAACATATACTACAAAATTAACAAACTAGCAACATCCATTGTAGAACACCGGGGTCTTCCTCATCACTATTATTTTGTTTTTGGACATTACAGACCTAGTCTCTTGCTATTGCTTTACATAATCCAGCAACAAAGTGGCCTTGTTAGTTCTTGTCTCTCGTAGGATACTTCTTATCTTTGTGACTGAAAAAGACCACTCATTCTGTTCCTCATATCCTAGCTTGCATCCGTCCCGCTTTTTAAGCACATAAATTTGTAACTATAATCACCTAAAGTTTCTGAAATGTCAAAAGATGGCTTCTGTTATTCTCTCATTAATATTCTCCCACTTTTTTTTTTACTACTATAAATGTAAGATTAAGTCCCTTTGAGAGATCTATAATTAAAGTCATATATAAGAACATAAATATATCAACATTGCATTGTGATTGCTATACCTTGTATGTCCCATGGTTCAATTTTGTAGAGATCGATCTCAACAATAACATCTAAGTTGATTTTGAGTGAGTTTATCTTTCGCTTGAGATAATACCCCACGAGTTCTTCTGTTGGATGAAATCTAAAACCTGGAGGTACACACGATTCCATATGCATTGATGGTCTCTCCTAAAAGAAGCAAAGGAAAAGGAGTCATTATGTAGGAATAAAATGATAATTATTTAAGCTTCAGTTTTAATTTCAGCATACATAATATGCAAGCTTATCTTGTTTCTCATTCATGTGGATCAAAATAAAAAGTTATCATATATAACAGGCCGAAGTTCTTTAATTTCAGCAGGGTTTAAAGGCAGCATTGAAAGATAAGGAAATAAATTCAATGGCCTAAGGACACCCAAGTTGGACCACTGCCTTGCTTTTTATTGTTGAATGTTGTCACATATGTTGAATGCTGTAAACTTAGCAAAATTAATTCCCTGAACCTATCACATATGTTAAATGCGGTAAACAAAAAGATGTAGTTGCATGTATGACAATGTACAAAAATATTTCATTCAACTCTGCATTTGTAGTTGCATATATGACAATGTACCAAAAAGAATACAACCAATCAAAACAAAATACCCCAACAGGAAGTTATCAAGTCAAAACCAAGCCTGCAAGGCATTAAAAAAATGCATGCCCTTTGAAGCACAAGTTTTTTCCCATCAAGCATACAAAATGTAAAGTAGAGTACCTTAATGTTGTCAACAATCACCTCTCCATCAAGCACAAATTTTTTCTCATCATCATTTCCGGTGTATGCAAGTACCTTTATTGGAAATTCCACCAGTTACTTAAATTTACCTCCAAATTACTTAAAGGATGTAATTTGTGAACTTATCGGTTTCATTACTCAAATACAAAAAAAAAAAGGAAGAAGAAACAATTACCTTTGGAGCATTCCCGCTGATACCAAAGTAATCTATAACAGGCTTTCCAACATCTTCATTATCCAATTCAACATATACAAAGATCAGCTGCAACAGATAATTGCACATACAATACAAATTAAATCAGTATAAAAATATAAGAACCCTTAGGTGCTAAAGATGCACAACTACCCATTTTCATATTTCACAGGAAATGTTATAAAATGGAATATATTTAAGGCATCAACCGTTTGAAAATTATATACTCTAAACTTGGTGTTTAAGGAAATAATTGCATCAGTAGAATACATAGATTCAGGTACTAATTAGTCCATTTAGTTGATCTTGAGATATCCAAGTACTACGTGTGGAAAGCCTACTACTGGACCGATTGTGTAGCATGACTGGGCCAAAGATAAGTAAAGAGCAGTCAAAGGCTAATTACATATGCAACCATGGCTTCATTCTCAATAGGATTCATCGTGCTGATTGTTTAAACCATTCTTCCACCAATTTGTATCTATTGCAAATCCTCCAACCAATTATGTCATTATGATTCAATCAAACAAAATAGGCATTTACTTGATTAAACAAAAAGGTAAATCTTTAATTAGTAAAAATTAAAATAAAATACCACCAACAACACATATATATGGGTGTTTTTCCAACCTAGCTAAACATATGCAAAGATTTACAACCACTATCCTATGGAGCTTTCAAATGGTGAGGGTACTAAGTATATTCCTACTGCATCAGTGAAATTGGATAAGGAGATCTTTAATGGAAGACAAAGCATGTGCAACCCATATGAATATACTTTGTCTTTAAATCAATTTGTTTGAAAAAAACACTTTTTTATGTCTGCACAAATTATATATATATATATATATATATATATATATATATGTATGTATGTATGTATGTATATGTATATGCGAATCAAGCCATAAGTAGAATACACATTCAAATATTACATTAAATTTGCAATATGGTTTTGACCATTAAAATCATAATTATGCCTTGTAGAACCCCATGTTCATTTTAACAAAGATTTGCTTGTTTGAACCAAACTAATTTGCAGAGTGTATAAAAGGCATATTTAAAGGGTTGAAAAAATAAAATAGACTTCACATGAATGTCATCCAAACTTAGAAATACCATCAAATAGAGAGTGACACCAAAAATATCATCCAAACTTAGATCTATCATTATACCTTAACTGCATATTTTCGGATGGGAAGTACATTTCCTTCTTATTCTCACGCTCTGTCTTCTTAGAAGCCTGTAAAAAAATTCAAAGCAAATTTGATCACTCATAAGGTAACATATCGTTAGAGTCTGCAGGAATTACCAGGGGAAGCACTTGAGTATCATATGAGTTAAAAATGACCTCATATATACATATGCTATACATTCATACAATTAGGAATACAATCAAATTGCCCAATTAATTTTATATATTTATTTCACCAAATAAATCATAGCAAAGTCATGAATAATGGAGCCACATAATATCCATTATGCAGGGCAGCTACTTAAATAAACATTTATTTAATACAAAAGAAACCGAAGAAAAAATATTACCAACATTTATGAGTCATTCAAGCAAAGAAACAATGTAATGAAGTAGTCCAAAAAATGGTAAGACATTGAAATAGAATGGTACTCGTGCATCCATGATTCAACAATCTTACCTGTTCTGCAAAATGTCTCCCAGGCTTTGAAATTCCAATGGTTGATAGAACCATGCAAGGTGGTTTAAACTCCATATCAATTGGATAGGGTGACCAGTATTTTTGTAGACCAGATTCATGTGTCAAAATTTCACCAAACCGCAATTTCAAATTAATGCAAAGAGACTAAGTGACCTTTCATATCATAAGATAAAGGTTAGACATATAACTTAAAAACCATTCCACTCATGCACAATTCTAATGTGGAAGTATGACACACTGACTACATTATGAAAATTGGGACCATTAACCTTGAAAAAGTCTCGCACCAATGCATTTAACATAAAATTTCCGAAAGAAAAGTCTTCTAAGACTAACAGTGCATTGTTATAAGAGATTGAGTGTGGTGTTGAGAATGGACTTCAATATGTTTAAAAGCGGGGAGTAAATTTTCTTTAATTGTTTGTCATCTGGGGGTTGGTTGATTCCTAGGAGAAAAAAAAGTGCATTATGTTAGTGGTTCGAGTGGGAAAGTTTAAAGGTCATGGAAATTACACAAAGGTAAATTCACAATAACCAAATACTGCTTAAAATAAATACAATCAATCTTTACCATTTTTCCTAGGTCAGAGGAATCAAGAGAAAATGATTGCTGCTGCTGAGATTCAGAGTTTTATTTATTTAGAAATTCCTTCCTATAGTGATCAATATATATGAAATAGAACCTCAATTGTGAGCAACCTTCCACAACCAAAGAGAAAATTGAATGCTCTAAACTCCAAGCTTCGTGACCTTGAGGCATCTCTCAAGTCTTCCTTCAACAAATGCGCCTCTGAAAGGCAAGTTTGAATTAGGGCCGAACATCAGTGTAATTATTTATAAATAAATAAAAAAAAGACCATCCCCAACATTACCGACCCAACCTCTATTGCATCCTTCCACTCTTACATCCAACCTACAAAATGAATCTTTCAATTATATATCATATATGAACATCAAAGTAGATCTTAGAAACTTTTAGAATGGATAAACCATCAGTATTGTAAAAAAAAAAAAAACCAACAACAACTAAGCACAAGAAATGAAGTTAAAATTTGATCTGATACTTACCAACCATGACAAACCCAGCGTTCAAAAACCAACCTTGCCGGCGCTCAAAAACCCGCCTCTGCCTTACTCATCTTCGCCATCTCCGCCGCCGCCGTTCGAGCTTGGTGATCGTCATCCTTGGTCGAGAGATAAGAAAGGTAAAAGAGGAGTGGGGAGATCTTGTGTGAAGAAGAAGAAGGAGGAGGAAGAAAAAAGAGGAGAGGAGGAGGAAGAAGAAGAACCGAAGAATAAAGAAGAAGAAGGAAGAAGAAGAATAAGAAGAAGAAAGAAATAGTGCAGGTAAAACAGAGAAGAAAAATAGAGAAGAAAAAGGGAAAAGAGGACTGGAGCAGAGAAAGAGAGATGGGGTAGGATTGTGATATGACAATTGCTTGTGGAAAAAAATTTGAAGAAAGAAACACGCCACCTCTGCTCTGCTGATACAACATGTGAGATGGTAGTCCTTTTGTTCAAGTAGAAAGAGTAGGGGCAGAGCCGCAGAGGTAGAGCTGAATAGGGAAGAAACGGAAATGTATTAATTTTAAAACGGAAATGGCTGAAAAAAATAAGGAACTGACATGTGTCTATGAATAGTAAAAATGGAACCAGGCTTATTTAATGTATAGATATATATATATATTAAAAAAAAAAAAAGGTGAGATCCAAGGCAGTAGCCTTAGTGGCCTTGCATTTTACAAGGCCTTGTCCTAGATGCATGCGCCTTAAGCAGCTCCTTAATTGTTGGAAATGATTTAGGTAATCATATTTTCATTTTCATTTTTAGTAATGAATTTTACTCTTTTTTTTTTTTTTTGGTTCATAGTAGGCACTTAGGCCTCGAATTTTACTATCTTTAATAAAAGAAAATTCTCCGTTTTATGGCTAATGAGAATGCATACCGTTAATTTTAGGTTCAACCAGTAAAAAATAAACTAGCCTCATTAGTTTCTTAAAATTTAAAACGAACTATTATTTCTGCACTAAAAAAAAAAAAACTAATATTTGCTCTAGCATTCGGACCACATGAGTGATTTATTTTCTTCTTCTTTTTATTTCAATTTTGCTTAATACGAAAGCGTTCAATCCTCATGCTCCCACATCCTAAACTTCGACAAATAGGAATGATCTAGTGTACATGCGCTTAGGATGCAAAGAGCAAATGGAAACATACCTGCTAACATGGTTTTTTAGTTCCTGACCAAAATTCCTTCGTGACAAATAATTGAAGATCAAATAAGTTTAGGATCTACGAGTTATACGGTAATTTTGTCGGAAATATGTTATTTTTAGGATAATATCTGTCCGGTACAAGTTTGACGATTTAGTCAAATCTGGAAATATACTGGCAAAGACTTACAATAAAACTGTTTACTTTGAAAATATGGTTTGAATTTGAAAGAAAATAACAGTTTCTTTATAGAAAATAAGTGTCTAATTATACTAAGTATATAATGAAAAGAACGGAAGTTTCAAAGAAAAGTTAAGTAAAATAGGATTTAAGTAACACTACTTACGAAAAGTAAATGAACTTAAAGGAATAATATAAAATAACTTCTTATTGCTAACTTTCTATCTTAATGACTGCCACGTATCTTGATAGTTTTATAAGACTTTAAATTTAAACTGTTTGTCAAACAACTCTGATAACTACTTAATTTCTTGAACTGCTCCGTGTAAACTTGATTGTCTTTGACGGTTTGACTGCTTGACAACTTGTACTGATAACCTTTCGTCGGACTAGGGGACTAGTCCAATTTCTTTACTTTCTTCCTTTTTGACAATTCTCCATTCTGGCTAGTTGCATCTCTTTATAGCTTTATCAGGACCTTGCTTGTCGAATTCCCCCCTTATCGGACTATGCTCTTTTCTTGACAACCAAACGTTTTCAATACTTAGAAAAGTTTAGTCATCTCTTCGATTCTATCATCAACCTATCGAGAAAACATTGATCAGAAATTCAAAATTTCACCCTTTACAATACCGTAACCAAAGAACCTGCCAGTTGAACTGAAATTGGAAGTTGCCATTATTCTCACTCGTCGAATCCCCTATTATGCTCAAGGCCTTAAGGCCTCAAGCAGGAAAAAGAGAAAAAACCAAACAATATTGGAGTACATCTTTTCATAAAAATTCCTACTTTTCTGATGGTGTATGGACCATCATAAATTGGTGGTGCCTACCAATGAACATCATTTATTAAGCCAAGATGACCCAACTTTTTAAGGTCCCTATGACATCATCTTATGGTCTTATTGGTCGAGAAATTGAGACCAACTGTTCCGCGTGGTCCACCGAATAAGATGGGTGACAAATGCGGGAGCCCGCCAAGAAGATTTCAACACGTGGCACCTCATCATGCTCTCTCATTTTTTTGATCTAATCATAATCGTCCATTGATAAGGATAAGTTTCCCACCTGTTCACGTGTGTTTAAGAAAATTGAAAAAAATATATTATGATGATAATAGTTATATATATATATTTGATTAATGTGAAAAACGATTATAATAAAGATCTATTTTTATTTGTATATGTTTGTTAAAAAATAATTTTAAGATAATCTATTTATTTGAATAATGTCAAAAATAACTTGTTTTTCACAAGATTGTATAAAAATAGTTTTTTCCTTTAAAAACATCTAGATTATTTAAAAAAAAGTCCTGCCACAAGATTGTAAAAAACAACTCTTTAAAAAAAAATCTAATTACCAAACATATATATTATTTACAAAAACGACTTTTTAGGAGAAAAAACAGGTGAAATCCAAATAATCAATCTTTTCTAAATATGCATGTATCCTGGCATCTCCTCAGTGATAATAAGAAATTAAGAATAACGGGAAAATTAAGTATATTTTATAATAAATAATAATAATAATAGTTTAATTGCCATAAATTGACACCACAAACTCTTTTTTCACAGACATTCAATCATAATTTGTTACGTCGGTAATTTTTTTTAACTTATCCTAACTACTTTAAAAATCATTCATATCATATTGGTGATTGGTTAAGAGTATAAAAAACTTTATACTGTAAGTATAAAACAATTAAACTCTAATGATAAATACATCAATTTATAGAAATTATTATGCGTAATGTTAAATATTGATATATATATATATATATATATATATAATGCAATAAAAAAAAATTGGTATATATAAACTTAATTTGATAATGTGTGAATAAGTACGTGCTCATTAGTTAAAATCTTACCTATTAATATCTTAAAAGTCGGTTGCATGAAATATTTTGATACTTTTTTTTTTGACAATTTTTTATACTTACTTTAACCAATGTAATTTTGTAGTATATGTTTGATTTATAGTGGGAAGCCACACACCTACGTTTCCGAGAAAATATTTATAGAGCTCCTTTAAGGATCCAAAATTATACTTGTAACAGATAAATCAAACATAGGTGAACACATGTAAAAATTGGCCCAAACAATAAAAAAGTCCTAAATACATAACTTAATTTTGAATTTAATTTTGATACTATATCAATCAATCATAAATCATCTTATAAGTGATTTTTAAGGTAATTATGACAAGAGTCAATGTTTTTATTGGTGTGACAATATATGATAGATTAACAATATAAAACCTTTACATTGATCGTGTATACCAATTAAATTCTAACTTTAATACACAAGTAATTTATTAATTATTATTTATTTTTAAATATTTATTATAATATTCATATTTAATGAGTAATACCATATTATTTTTTTGTAAAAATTGATGCAGTAACAATTATATCATATATAATTTCTTAATAACATGCAAAATTTTACAATGACAACACGTAAACACAATCCTCTTATCCTATTCATTCGTGGAAGATAATCCTTTTAAATCCAAATATTTAATATTTATTTATTTTTAATAACTATTAAAGCATTATTCATATGTGATAACATTCCCTTTGTTATATAATATATATTGTCTTTGGTGTGTACCCACTAGCCAGCCCGCTTAAGTTCCTGGAATTTCACCGAAGCCAAACGCATATATAAAACGGAAACGAATTTTTCTCAACAAAAAGAAGAGTGTTCCAAATTCCATTCATCCTCACTATCATAAGAGTGAGTGAAATGGCGTCGTTTGAAGAGGAACATGACGACGATGTAGCAACCACAAAAAGAGGCAGAGACCCAACTTCCAACAACAACGGAATCGAGGATACCACGCCTCTCCAAATCGTACCCCTGAAGGAGGAACCAACGGGTTCCGGTCCGGACTCCACGACCCGACCCGATCCAATAGATGTTGTTCCGGTGACAGCTGTTAGAGCAGCGAAGCGTTCCTCCGCCAAGGACCGCCACACCAAAGTAGAGGGCCGTGGACGGAGGATCCGAATACCCGCCACGTGCGCCGCTCGGATCTTTCAGCTGACCCGGGAGTTAGGCCACAAGTCCGACGGCGAAACCATAAGGTGGCTTCTAGAACACGCCGAACACTCCATCATCGAAGCCACCGGAACCGGCACCGTCCCCGCCATCGCCGTCTCCGTGGGTGGCACTCTCAAAATCCCAACGACGCCATCCCGAAGCCAGGTTGACGAAGCCGCCGTTAAGAAACGGAAACGGCCGTCAAAAAGCGAGTTCGTCGACATAAACGACGCCGTTTCGCAGACGTCCGGTTTAGCACCGGTTCAAACCGCTCTGCCGCAAGGTCTGGTTCCGGCCTGGGCACTGGGTAACACTGGCATGGTGGTTCCGGCGAATACGTTCTGGATGATTCCGCCGACGGCGACGGCAACGACGGTGAACCAGAACCAGCAACCTCGGATATGGGCTTTGTCTCCGTCGGTGACGCCGGTGTTCAACATGGCGGCGAGGCCTGTTTCGTCTTTGGTTGCAGCAACGAATGTTCAACAATTTTGGCCGGTGGCGGCGGCGGCTGAGGCGGGTTTCGGTGACACGTCTAACTCGGCGGTGAGTACGAGCACGGTGGTGGGGCCCAAGGTGACAAAGAGTTCGAGCATGGCGCCGAGCGTTAGTTCTAGCGATAGCAAGGCTCAGGTGTTAAGGGAATTTTCGTTAGAAATTTACGATAAGCAAGAGTTGCAATTCATGGGGAATGCGAGTCAACAACACGCGCAACCTTCGAATCAATGAGTAGAGGAACATGTTTTTTTTTGGTTTAGAATTTGAATAAATGTGATTAGATTATTAGATTATAAAACCTGTACGTGTTTGTGTTATTTTTGCAACTTGGGTTCAAGTTTTAAGTTTACATCATCATAGTTGTATGTATGTTTCTTCTAATTTAAAATAAATTGACATATTTTATGTCTGCCTTATATGATTTTGGACGGAAGACAAGACTTGAAAAATGCGATATCAACGTTTCCGAAAATCATGATACAATCACACTGGAAAAAGAAAGATACAAACTTTTTAAAATATAATTAGTAGGCCTTTTAATAATCACAATAATAAATTAGTGAATGCTAAATATTGTGTTTATATCTACCTAATGTGAGAGTTAGAGGCTATACATTTGAGATAGTGGGAGAGAAAAAGGTAAATGAACGGTCGATATGTTATTACTTGGCAATGACAGAAACGGCAAAAGCAGGAAGTGGAAGGGGTACGGTCTACGGAGTGGAGAGATTGGCCTTTACGACACGTGTGGTGAGGGGGGAGTGGTGAGTGTGGTCCACCTACATTATCTTATCCCTTCAAAAAATATGCATCAGCTTATACGAATTATATTAAAATGGTAATTACATTGTACATTTTAAATGTATAATAAACATTATACATAATGTTACTAAGAATTTCTTCTCCAAACTTAACACTAATGCTAATACTAGTAATAAATAATAGTCTCTGTGGGTCCTTTTCCCTACCCTAAAATTCAAAGCCGCCACTAGTTATTGCACACTCACACACAGTCCTTCTTCTCCCAGCGAGCAGGCGTGTGGCCACCACTCCCTTCTACCGAATATATAAGTAAAAAAGTACAAGATTTTTTTATCAAATATAAAAACAAATTTTGTTTTCTAATTATTTATTTAATGATATTATTTTTAAAATATCTTTTATCTAATATAAATTTCAATAACTCATTTAATAAAAATTAAAGATTTAGATAAAGAATAATTTAGATAATAAAACTAATTTTTTATAAAATTCAATAAAATTAATTAATCACTTTAACATGTAATATGGACAGGAGAGAGTCCGTTCAATCCCATTTGCGTTGAGACCGGGATTTGGTGAGGCAGTGAGTCCACGCGCAACGGCGTATACAAATTAAATATGCATGGAATGGAGATGGATATTGGTATGGGGTGTGGGTGGGGCTAACCTTGAATGGAACGTGTCATATCCTGGATCACAATCGACACGCGTGTCTCTGTGGGCTCCAACCACCCAATCCGGCCCACCGCAAACTTCTTTTTTAAAAAATTCTTATACATATACCAAAGGAAAAAAAAACTTATACACACACAGAATATCACTCTCAAGAATTTGGTAACTATTTCCTTAAAATAAAATAAAATTTGGTAAGTATTTAAATCTCAATTTAATTAATAATACTTTAGTTTTACTTTAACAATTCAACTTTTTTTTATTGAAATAAAACACTATTGTTCAACTACAAAATAATTTATCTACTTCTAAAATATACCTATTTTTAGAAATTTAGCATAGAAATATAAATAGATGTTCATATAAGGAGATTCTTGTAAAAGAAAAGGAGTCTCTTGCATGTCTAAGTTTTTCTTGGTCATATTATTTCCCCATTTTTGTGATTCCATATATTTTATAAGATTCAGAATATGATGATGATCTAGCATTGTAGCCTAAGAAAATTTCTTAAACCACTCAACTTATCCTTTGTTAGACTTTGTCTAGTAGATTGTCATTAATAACAAATAAAGTTCATTATCATTATTTACAAAGGTTACATATTAAATAGGACCAAGAGTTGTAACAATAAACGTTTACTAATTATATCCTAAAATTCCTAATCAAGATAGTTGTCCATCATATATAAAATATATACATGTTTTACAACCCTTTCCAGCTCAGATATTATCAATATGCCTTGTTAAAACACTACACTATTGAGAGAAAAAATCAACTGAGATAAAATCTTAGCCAGGGAAAAAGTACAATATTCATAAATAACTTACTTTTTATAACACTTTGTCATCCATTTTCAATATTATTCATAACACTTCTCCTTGAATTTCCATTAGAGATATAGCTTAGTAAAACCTTCCTAATAAAAAAATCCCAATGAAAAAAAAATCCAACCAAAGGAAAAGAGTACTATATCCTATACAAAGGAATTGTCTCACTAAAATCCTTGTCCAGGAAACAATGTTAGGCAAAACCTTGATTAAGAAAAATATTCTTTGTTCCGTCACATTTGATGTATTATCTTTTCAAATAAGCTTTAATATTATCTGTTATTAGAATTTCCTTTTCATATTTTTCGTTTTCACAAGACAATCAACAAAAATGTTTACAATGGTGACATAGCTTTAATTAGAAACATCCATGACTTTCTTCCTAAATTGTTATTTTATATGATATGAAGAAGAAACAACTATATATAGTTTTGCAGATCATATAGCGATACCATGGTTATATTTGCATCAATCCCTCTAGAGCGAATTTTACAATGCATCTGGTAAAGTTATGGAGCACGGTGTACCATGGTTATATTTGATAAAAATAGTTGATAAAATTAGTTCCCTCCTGTCCATATTATAAACAAAAAAATTAATAGAACACACATATTAAAATGATTAATTAATCTCATTGAATCTTATAAAAAATTAGGTTTGTTACCTAAATTAATTATCCTTCGTCTAAAACTTCAATCTTCATTAAATGAGTCATTAGAATTTGTATTAAATGAATAATATTTTGGGAATAACGTCATTAAATGAGTCATTAGAAAAGAAAATTTGCTTATATATTGAATAAAAAACCTTGAGACTTTTTTGCTTATATATTGGACCGGAGGTAGCTTATAATATGATAAACTAATTTAGTAATTTCCAACTAAAAACTTATAGCTGATAATTGATGGTTAAAAAAGTAGCTGATTGAATCTAAGCGTTAGGTAAAATTAGTTGTTGAATCGGTTTATAAATGTAAAATGACATCAAAGGACACATTTACATGATTTTTGTATAAATTCTTCTTGAATTCTAATTAAAGCCTTTATAATTAGAACATTACTTTTTTAATTTAATTTTAAATATTTTTATTAAATAATATAAATTAAATAACACGTACATATATTTTTTCTATATAAATTTTATTTTACGGGAGACAAGGTAGAGTGGAAAATTGAGTCAAAAAAAAAGTAGAGTGGAAATTTCATTCAACTAATAAGGATAAAAATGAGAGAAAAGTTAATAAACTATAAGTTATCAATCATAAGCAAGATAAAATATCTTATGAAAAAAAATTATAAGCTAATGAGATAAGTTTATTTACCAAACACATCTATTTTAATCAAACAAGCTTATATGCAAGTCAAATAAGATATAAGCTAGTTTATTAGACTCGTCAAACAGAGCCCATATATTTTTTATCAATTAAGGCTCTATTTGGCAAATCCAATAAACTAGCTTATAGCTTATTTGACTAGCTTATCAGTTTGTTTGATAAAAATAGAGATGTTTGGTAAACAAGCATATCTCGTTAGCTCGTAACTTTTTTTCATAAGCTAATTTATTTGGCTTATGACTGATAGCTTATAACTTATTAATTTTTCTCTCATTACTACTCTTGTTAAAGTGTGTTTGGGAAAGATGAATCGTCTATATTCGAGTTGTTTTTTGTCTTAAAAAGCTGTTTTATAAATAATATGTTATGTTTGGGTGTTTAGCTTAATTTTTTGAAAAGCTTTTTATTTGAAAAACAAGTTGTTTTCTACCATGTAGTAGGGGGACTGGTAGATTGTTTTATTTTGATTATACTGTAATGATCAAAAGTGTACTGGTCGAGGAGTACAACCCGGTCACCGAGTTTGGATACCCGATCCAATAAAGGTGGGAAGGATAAGATATCGATATTATCTTTAATAATTATGATATTATCTCAAATAACCTTATCCGGTTAGAAGAGATAAAATCCCTCAAATTAAGAAGATCATATCTATCTTTAATAATCCTGATATTATCTCAAATAACCTTATCTGGTTAGAAGAGATAAATCTCTCAAATTAAGGAAATCATATCTCAAAGAAGATTTAAGAGATAAAAGGAGATAAATCCAGACCTCTTAAAGATATGGGGATCCTATTATAAAAAGAGGAGAACCCAAGAGAGAGACTCGCTTTTGACTAACCTAGGTGAATCTCCCTTAAGTGTATTAGAGGAACCAGCTTGACCAAGAGACTATTGAAGAGTCCTTGCTCGCTAGTATTCGTCAGATACAAGATTAAGGGCTTGAGATCACCGTATGGCCAAGGGTTGAACCTAGAACTACGTCTGGCTTTGATTCCCATTGGGACACGTAGGACCGGAATACAATAATCCGTCAACCCATAATCTAAAACAACCTCATTGTTCACTCTTGATTTGACGTTCTACGACGAGATTCCGGCAAGTCGGATCTCGGCAAGAACATTTGGTGACTACACAGAATGGACCGAGGAAAAACTTTCCCCGGTTCCATAAGAAAGCTTGATGGTGACTACACGGAATGGACCGAGGGAAGGGGCGAACATCACGAACCATGTAGATCATGAGGCTTCGAACACGAGCCAGAACCGTGACAATCACCCCCCCTCCCATCAAGGAAGATAACCCCGAGCTGGGAGAGATTATGGCACAGTTAAGGCAGCTACGTGAGGAGAACGAGGAGATACGTGCTCAGAATTAAAGGCTGTTAAGCGCTCGGAAAAGAGAAAGATCAGTGATGCCTTCCGAGGAAGAGCAATCCTCACCCGAGGGTAGCCAAAAGGATCCATCATACGTACATTCTCCTTATCATACGAGCCGACCGTGCAAGACCAAACCTCGCCCAGAGGGTTCAGGAGTTAAATCTCGTGCAGAAAGGACTGTCCAGAAAGAAAGGGTAACAGACCGACGACCAAGGTTGCCGTTCACGGATGACATCGATGAGATAATCATGCCTAAAAATTTTAAGCCTCTTAACATTGATAAATTCAATGGCACCACTGACCCAACCTAGCACGTAGAATCCTTTATTTCTTTTGTTTACCTGGTGACCGATTCGGAAGCCGTCATGTGCAAAATTTTTCCAACAACTTTGCAAGGTCCTACCTTAACCTGGCTTACGAATCTTCCACCTCGGTCAATTGATTCCCTTAATGTGCTTGTAACTTATTTCACTGCACAATTCGCAGCGAGCCGAAAGCATAAAAGGCACTCGGTCTCGCTGGTGAATTTTAAACAAGAAAAGAATGAGTCACTTAGATATTATATGGCTCGCTTTAGTGCCAAACAAATTTTAATTCCCAATATGATATGGGAACTCTGTCTACTTACCGTCATGGGCAGTTTGAAGCCGGGGCCATTCTTTGAGTATTTATCTCGAAAACCACCGAGAGATTTTGAAGAGTTGCAGGAAAAAGCCACAGGTTTCATGAACTTGGAAGAGATGGTAGAATCCAAAAGGAGAGAAAGAGGTTTTGAAGACAAGAGCTCGGTTCCGAGCAAAGAAAGAGATAGGGGACTAATCCACCAAGGGCCCAAAAGACCAATGAAAGGGGATTCTTGGAGAGGCAACCCAGGTACTGGTCCTATACACCGCTAAACCGATCTCGGGCAACCATTCTCCAGGAGGTATGCAACACCGAGTTACTAGCCCTACCTCGACCGTCTAAAACTCCGACCAATGCAGACAGAAGTAAAGAGTGCAAATGGCATCAAAACGATGGTCACTCCACTGAAGACTGTAAAACAGCCTAGGAAAAAATTGAGGACTTGATACAGGCAGGTCGTCTTGATTGGTTCGTTCGTCGAGATGATAATGGAGGTGGACGAGCTGGTCGATGACGAGGGACACGCGGTTATGACAATCGTAACCGAGATGCAAACCTACAAGGGAATAATCAGAACGGAGATCGGGTGAACAATCAGAGGGCTCCTAATGAAGAGATAGAAGGAGGAGTCAGGGGGGTCATCAATACAATCTCAGGAGGATTTGCAGGTGGAGGAACAACGAGTTCAGCTCAGTGGCGTCATGTAAAAGCCATCCGATCTGTAAACACGGTGTCTGGGAAACCTACAAGGACGAGACCTCCAATAACCTTCTCCGATGATGATTTCCAAAGGCTGGATCCAAATCAAGACGACCCAATGGTGATAATGGTCGAATTAGCCAACTTCTCGGTCAAACGAACACTTGTTGAGCAGGGAAGCTCGACTGATATTTTATACCTGGCGACCTTCAAGAAACTTGGAATTCCAGAAAATTTGATAAAAGAGCAGGAAGACAAGCTGGTAGGGTTCATCGGAGAGCAAGTAAAACCCGAGGTTATATAGACCTCTTAACAACGTTTGGAGAGGGAAAAATCTCCCGGACCGTATCAGTCAGATATGTTATTGTGGATGCCAGCACGTCGTACAACATCCTTACCGGAAGACCGACGTTGAATGAACTCGGAGCGATTGTCTCTACCCCGCACCTCACAATGAAATTCCCAGCCGAGTCTGGAGATATAGTTGCTGTCCGAGCTGACCAAAGGATGGCTAGGCAATGCTATGTGGACAGTCTGAAGGTTACCCGAAACCAGAGCATCGCAAAGAATGTCAAAGATGATAAAGCGGAAGTGGTAAGCTCGGTCAGTTCGGTTACCTCGGCGAGCTCGGTCAGTATGTTTGAACTAGACCCAAGGATGGAGATGTACGAGTCCAGAGCTGAACCAACAGAGTCTTTAGAGAAGTTCCAATTGGGAGCCCAAGCTGAACAGTGCACCAAGGTCGGCAGTCAGCTCGACCCCTCGCTCAAACAACAGATTCAAGCGATTTTAAAAAAGAATGCCGATTTGTTTGCTTGGAAGACATTGGATATGCCGGACATAGACCCCAATTTTATGTGCCTTTAGCTATCTATATGACCTGAAGCCAAGCCTGTAGCTTAGAGAAAAAGAAAACTTGGCGAAGAAAGGCTCCAAGCAGTAGCCGAGGAAACCGCCAAACTGGTCAAAGCAAATTTCATCAGAGAGGTGAAATACACTACTTGGCTAGCCAATGTGGTGTTAGTTAGAAAGGCCAATGGTAAGTGGATAATGTGCACCGACTACACCGATCTCAACAAAGCATGTCCAAAGGATTCTTATTCTCTTCCCAACATTGACAGATTGGTAGATGGAACTTCAGGGTACAAAGTTTTGTCTTTCTTGGACGCATATTCAAGTTATAACCAGATAAGGATGTATCCACCCGATGAAGAAAAAATGGCATTTATGACCGATGGGGCAAACTACTGCTATCGAGTAATGCCTTTCGGTTTAAAAAATGCTGGTGCAACATATCAAAGGCTTATGGACAAAGTCTTTGTTAACCAGATCGAAAAGAACCTAGAAGTATATGTTGACGATATGGTGGTAAAGTCCGATGAATTAAAGCAACACTCAGTCGACCTCGAAGAAATTTTCAGTCAACTCAAAGTACAACACGAGGTTAAATCCAGAAAAATGCTCTTTTGGTGTACAAGGAGGAAAGTTCTTAGGATATATGCTAACACGTAGAGGAATTGAAGCTAATCTTGATAAGTGCGAAGCTGTCATTGAAATGCGGAGCCCTCAGAATGTGAAATAAATTCAGAGGTTAGTTAGCCGATTAGGTTCTCTATCTCGCTTTCTCCCAAAGTCCGCAGAAAAAGCAAGACCCTTCTTCCAGCTTTTGAAAAAACCAAAAGAGTTCACCTGGACAGGGGAGTGTGAGAAAGCCTTTGAAGATCTGAAACTTTTTCTAGCCTCTCCCCCGATCCTCACTCGGTCTCAGCTCGGTAAAGATCTGTACTTGTATCTTTCTGTCAATGATTATGCAAGCAGTGCAGAAATCGTCGAGGAAGAAGAAGAACAACAGATGCTGGTATATTACGTTAGTAGAATTATGAAAGATGTAGAAACACGGTATCATGTAATTGAAAAACTAGTCCTCACCTTAATCATGGCAGCTCGGAGGTTACGACCTTACTTACAGTCACACCAAGTTATAGTCAAAACAGATCATCCAATAAAGTAGGTGCTCAGGAAACCTGATCTAGCAGGACGAATGATAGCTTGGTCAGTAGAATTGTCAGAGTTCGGTTTGCAATATGAGTCGAGGGGACCAATGAAAGCACAATGCCTCTCCGACTTCATTGCCGAGCTCTCTTCTAAGCCGAGGTCAGGATCCTTCATCTGGCTTCTATACGTTAATGGTTCATCTAACTTAAAGGGAAGTGGAGCTGGAATAATTCTCGAGGGTCCTGATGATCTAATCCTGGAACAATCTTTAAAGTTTGGGTTTACTGCTTCAAACAACCAAGCAGAATATGAAGCCCTTATTGCATGACTAATGATAGCTAAAGAGGTTGGAGTCAAAGAATTAAAATGCCAAAGTGACTCACAACTTGTAACAGGACAAGTCTCGGGTGATTATCAAACAAAGGATCCCCAACTAACTAGGTATCTCTGCAAAATTAATAGTCTAATTTCTGAATTTGATAATTTTTCTATTGAGCATATACCTCGGGAGGAAAATTCCAGGGCAGATCTGTTGTCTAAGTTGGCTAGCTCCAAGAAAACTGGCTAGCTAAGAACTTTCATCCAGGAGAATCTCCTCGAACCGAGCATAAAAAGTGCCGAGGTGATAATGACCGAGCACTATGATCGTGGATGGATGACACCAATTTGGGAATATTTAGCCTCTGATAAATTCCCCAATGATCCTAAGGAGGCCAGGATAATTCGTCTAAAATCTTGCCATTACACCATCCGAGATGGAGAGTTGTACAGAAGAGGATTCTCCATGCTGTTACTAAAGTGCATAGCAGAGGAGCGGTCCGAATACGTAATGGATGAGATGCACCGAGGAATCTGTGGAATGCATTCAGGTGGCCGATCTCTAGCAGCTCGGGTCCTGCGAGCGGGGTTTTACCTGGACTAATAGGTGTGAGCCTTGTCAGAAGTTCGCCGATGTAGCACGAGTTCTAGGTGAAGAGCTCCATTCCATGTTCTCGTCGTGGCCCTTTACTATGTGGGGGATGGATATAGTCTGTCCTTTCCCAGTTGCTAAAGGTCAAGTCAAGTTCTTGCTAGTAGGAGTAGACTACTTCTCTAAGTGGATTGAAGCAGAACCATTAGCTACCATAACAGCTAAAAAGGTTTAGAGTTTTGTATGGAAAAACATCATATGCAGGCATGGCCTCCCTTATGCAATTGTCACAGATAATGGAAAGCAATTCACTGATAAAGAGCTTAGAGAGTTCTACTCCAACCTCGGAATCAAACATAAAGTAACCTCGGTTGAGCATCCACAAACAAACGGACAAGCAGAAGCAGCCAACAAAGTCATTTTGAACGAGCTCAAAAGAAGGTTGGGCCAATCAAAAGGGGCATGGGTTGAAGAATTACCAAGCATCCTATGGGCTTACCATTGCTCACCGCAGTCTTCAACTGGTGAAACGCCATTTAAGCTAACCTATGGAACCGATGCAATGATTCCAGTTGAGCTCGACGGACTATCTTTCCGAAGGCAGCATCATGAACAAAGTAAGAACGAAGAAGAAATCCGAGTTGAGCTTGACATGGTTAAGGAAGTCCGAGATGAGGCAAAAATCAGAGAAGAACTATGCAAGCGGAAAGCAACTCGGAAGCACAACTCGAGGTTGCGGCCAAGGGAATTTGTGCAAGGTGACTTAGTGCTGAGATTGCAAAACGATGCGAGAAAAAACTCCAAAGAGGGTAAGCTCACAGCAAATTGGTCTGGCCCATTCAGAATAGTTGAAAATCTAGGAAATGGTGCTTATAGGCTAGAAGAATTGTCAGGAAAGGCTGTTCCAAGAACTTGGACCACTTCCCACCTTAAGTTTTATTTTAGTTAAAGTTATGTAAGTAGGTGATGTACTCTTTTTCCTACCCCGGTCTTTTTCCAACGTGGTTTTGGCCAGGAAGGTTTTAATGAGGCACACCCGGAAAAATAAATAAATAGAATCATTTTCAGTTGCAATATTGGGAAAGAATACTGTTATATGGTCAAAAAAATTATTTATCAAAAACTAAAGACCTAAAAGGTTGACCGAGCTAAAATCGTCCGAGTTGAGGTCAAAATGCCGAACCTAAAAAGGTAAAAACTAAAGACCTAAAAAGGTTGATCGAGCTAAAATCGACCGAGTTGAGGTAGAAATACCGAACCTAAAAAGGTAAAAACTAAAGAGCCTAAAAAGGTTGACCGAGCTAAAATAGACCGAGTTGAGGTCGAAATGCCGAACCTAAAGAGGTAAACAATGCCTAAAGGTAATTAAAAACCTAAAGAGGTAAACAATGCTTTAAGGTAATTAACAACCTAAAGAGGTAATCCGAGCTAAAATCGACCGAGTTGGGGTCGCATGGCCGAACCTAAAGAGGTAAACAATGCCTAAAGTTATTTAAAAACCAAGAGGTATCCCGAGCTCCAAAAAACTATAATAAGCCAAGTAACACGCAAAAATGTAAAAGCCGAGCACTAACTTAGAAAAAAGTTACAAGCTTGAGCTCCAAAGGCCGACAGGAAAAAACGAGGCATGAACATAAAAAAACTTAGAAAATTTTCTAAGTAAAAAGTAACTCGTAAGCAAGCACGTGATTTCATTAATAAAAAAGGGGCAAACACAGAGTACATAAGAGTTCAAAATAAAAGGGCATTGCCCTAGGAACATTTTTCCTAGGTTACTCATGGGCATCCCCATGAGCAACGGTTTCAACGGGAATAAAGTTGGGGTCATCCTCGTCACTTGGAGGCATAGCAGAAGATTGGTCAGGTAAGCCCATTTCGCCTTCACCATCGGCTCCCTCCACGGTGGCTTGCCCTTCAACCTCCTCTTCTTAAGCTACCTCTTCCTCATCCTCCAGCTCGGACAACGGAACTAGAATTCCATCTCTGTTAAAATCCTTGTCCACATCAGCAAGGGAGAATTCAGCATTCGGGTTAAAGCACTAAAGCTACTTCACAGCTCGGGAGAAGTCATTGACGTGCTCCTTCATAATGGAAGCCTCGGCTTCAGTCAGATCAGATCGGAGCTTGAGATTGGCCTTCTTCTCGGCCTCTAGCAACTTTCGCAGTTCGAGATTGGCCTCCTTGTCGGTCCGAAGTTCCTCGACGACCTTCTGAAGATTGAGCCACTCGGCTTTTTCTATGTCCAGTTTGGCCTGAAGAGCAGTCTTACCTTTTTCCAGCTCCGCCTTTTGGGCCTTCAGCTGGCCAACGGCCCGAGCTTGCTCCTCACACTTGGTTACAGCCTGATCCAACTTGTCCCTCACTTTCAGGGCACGAGCCGCATCGGCCTTCATCATCTCCATCTTCTTGACGTTTTCTGAGAACTGGTGACTCCAGAAGCGGGTAATCGAAGCTATTTGAAGAGCATAGGCAGCTGCAGCCTCCATGCTTTCACCAGGCCCTTGCTCCACCAAAGGACGGGCATCAGCAGGTTTGAGCACCTGGCTATCGATGAGCGAACAGGGGTTAAAATCACTACCCCAAAGTGAGTCGAAGCCCGGGTTGCAACTCTCGTTGTACCATTTGGTGTCCGAAGTAAGATCGGCCACCACAGGAGCCTTGCCCGACCTCCTCTCGACGGCAGGAGTTTCTTCAACAACCAATAGGGGAGAAGGACTTCTCCTTGGAACCTCGGACCGCAAATCTTCCCGAGTCCTTTTAGGAAGGCGTGTGTTCGGGTCAGCAGCATCAGTAACCTTCTTCTTTTTCCCCTTAGCTTCGGCAACGGGAAATGACCTACGAGCAGCTTGGTTGACCGACTTCTTCATCAAAGCTTTATAATTGAACTTCCCCATTATCACTGAAAAAGGGAAATCTGTCAGATGCAAGTATGCTGCAAGGTAAGTAAAATACCCACTAAAAAGCTACTTACAATCAAAATCGGCTTGTCGAGTTGGCGATTTGGGAAGCAATAAAAGTTTCCCACAAGGTAATGGCCGAGGATAGAGCTTGAGGATCTCAACGTCAGTTCGTTCTTGAGTTGTCATGCAGCCGACATCATAGCTAGAAAACTTAGTAGGGTGGGGTTGCCAGTAAAGAGGGAATTTGGAGATTCCATCCGAGTGATAAAATAGGGACTCATTTCCTACAGTAGGTCGGACTTTGAAAAAGTCCGACTTGAAAAATTTGTATGAACTCTTGTGGAGCCCAATGATTCCCCTCCGCTCAACCCCACTCAGGGAGATCTAACCGACCCGATCTCCAAACCTGACTTTATAAAAGTAGAGGAATTTAGGAGTAGTAGCCACCATTCCTATCTGCCCGCAAAGAATTTGGAAAGCCTTTAAAAAGGGCCAGCTGTTTGGGTGGGGTTGAGTAGGGGCAACATTCATAATTTTCAAAACATCACACTCAAATCGGGTAAATGGCAAGATAACTCCAATTTTCTCAAACATGGTTTTATATACGTATGTGAAAGAAGGTTGACCTGGAGCGGCATGAAGGAAGACATGTTCATTCTCAAAACATGGCAAACACTCTACAGTGCCACTAGAAGAAGGAACTTTGTTTTTAATGGACGAAAGGGATTCAGAATCCCTTATGTTTGAATGAAAGGCTCCCTCATTCGGCCTTACCCAAAAATTAAATACCCAGGTATAGTAATATCTGGGTATGGAACTCTAGGCATCTTATTAGTGTGCTTACGGCGCTTAGAGATGTGTGTGGCATCAGGAGTAGCAGAGCTGCTCTCATCAGAAGAGGAGGAGGCACCATTAGCACCGCCACCACCATGAGAGGAAGATGGAGAAGGATGAGGAGAGCCCCCAATCGGATTGATTTTGGGCTCTATGATCTGAACCCCAGAAGAGGCATTATGGGATACCTCGAATGAAGTCTCCATGGCTAAAAAAAAGCATAAACGAAACTGGAAGAAAGAGATGAGAATGACGTACCTCGAATAGGAAAGGGAGCGTAAAAGCTTGGACAAGAAGAGGCTCGAGAGAGAAGAAAATCGAAGGTTCAGGGAAAGTTACCTTAAGCTCTTAATAATATATTTTTTATGTTAAAATCTTCAATATTGTTCAAATAGAATATATATTGCTTTTTATTTAACTATTCTAAAAATAAATTTCAACATATTTTCTATAGTCATCAAAAAATGTTATAAATTTTATTCAATTTTTTATAATAGAAAAAAAAATTGTTGACATGATATAATTTTTTTTTAAAAATTTCTAATATTAAAAAAGCATTAAATATTTATTAATATAAACAAATAACTTAATACCCTTTTTCGTAATTTACCATGTAAAAATGATTGTTTTTCCACCATCCAAACGAAATAGATTATCTTAAGATCGCTTTTCAGCAAACGTACCCAAACAAAAAAAGATTATGATTATAATCGATTTTCAAAATAATCGATTATACATATAATCGATTATCAATATAATCTATTTTTTTCAGTTTTCACAAACAAGCTCTTAATTTAATTAAATCCTCACTTTACCTTACCACTCATAAAATGAAATTTATATTAAAAAAATCATATAAACATTTCGTTTTATTTATGTCATTCAATAAAAATATTCAATTAAAAATTGAAATGCTAATTTTGAAGATTTAATTAGAATTTTAAAAAAATCGTATAAATACGTTATTTTATATCATTTTACATTTATAAGTTAGTTCAACCATTAATTTTATCTAACACTTCAAATTCAATCACCTGGCTTTTTAACTATTAACTATCAATTATAAGCTATAAGCTATTAGGTAAAAATCAACTTATCAATTATTTTTGTCAAAACAAAGCTTAATCAGTGACTTTTAAATAAATGAGAGATCAATGAGACAATGACTATGAATGACACGGGTTGAACCTAGAACTACGTCTGGGTTTGATTCCCATTGGGATACGTAGGACCGGAATACAATATTTTATCAAGCCACAATCTAAAACAACCCCATTGTTCACTTTTGGTTTGACGTTCTACGACGAGATTCCGACAAGTTAGATCTCGATAGGAACAAAAAGCTTTTTCCATTTATACCCCCATCGCTTTTCTACCCATCTTTATGCTACTCTCATCTACCTATCTAATATCTATTCAGGTTCGGCACCCATCTTTACTTTTTTTTCCCCACCATGCTTATATATATATATATATATATATATATATATATATATATATATATATATATATACCTTAAGCTCTTAATAATATATTTTTTATGTTAAAATCTTCAATATTGTTCAAATAGAATATATATTGTTTTTATTTAACTATTCTAAAAATAAATTTCAACATATTTTCTATAGTCATAAAAAAAATGTTATAAATTTCATTCAATTTTTTATAATAGAAAAAAAATTGATGACATGATATAAATTTTTTTAAAAAAATTATAATATTAAAAAAGCATTAAATATTTATTAATATAAACAAATAACTTAATACCTTTTTTCGTAATTTACCATGTAAAAATGATTGTTTTTCCACCATCCAAACGAAATAGATTATCTTAAAATCGCTTTTCAGCAAACGTACCCAAACAAAAAAAGATTATGATTATAATCGATTTTCAAAATAATCAATTATACATATAATCGATTATCAACATAATCTATTTTTTTCAACTTTCACAAACAAACTCTTAATTTAATTAAATCCTCACTTTACCTTACCGCTCATAAAATGAAATTTATATTAAAAAAATCATATAAACATTTCGTTTTATTTATGTCATTCAATAAAAATATTCAATTAAAAATTGAAATGCTAATTTTGAAGATTTAAATTAGAATTTGAAAAAAAATCGTATAAATACGTTATTTTATATCATTTTACATTTATAAGTTAGTTCAACCATTAATTTTATCCAACACTTCAAATTCAATCAGCTGGCTTTTTAACTATTAACTATCAACTATAAGCTATAAGCTATTAGGTAAAAATCAGCTTATCAATTATTTTTGTCAAAACAAAGCTTAATCAGTGACTTTTAAATAAATGAGAGATCAATGAGACAATGACTATGAATGACACGGGTTGAACCTAGAACTACGTCTGGGTTTGATTCCCATTGGGATACGTAGGACCGGAATACAATATTTTATCAAGCCATAATCTAAAACAACCCCATTGTTCACTCTTGGTTTGACGTTCTACGACGAGATTCCGACAAGTCAGATCTCGATAGGAACAAAAAGATTTTTCCATTTATACCCCCATCGCTTTTCTACCCATCTTTATGCTACTCTCATCTACCTATCTAATATCTATTCAGGTTCTGCACCCATCTTTACTTTTTTTCCCCACCATGCTTCTCTCTCTATATATATATATATATTTACCTTAAGCTCTTAATAATATATTTTTTATGTTAAAATCTTCAATATTGTTCAAATAGAATATATATTGTTTTTATTTAACTATTCTAAAAATAAATTTCAACATATTTTCTATAGTCATCAAAAAATGTTATAAATTTTATTCAATTTTTTATAATAGAAAAAAAAAATTGATGACAAGATATAATTTTTTTTTAAAAGTTCTAACATTAAAAAAACATTAAATATTTATTAATATACACAAATAACTTAATACCATTTTTCGTAATTTACCATGTAAAAATGATTGTTTTTCCACCATCCAAACGAAATAGATTATCTTAAAATCGATTTTCAGCAAACGTACCAAAAAAAAAAAATTACGATTAGAATCGATTTTCAAAATAATCGATTATACATATAATCGATGATCAACATAATCTATTTTTTCCAGCTTTCACAAACAAGCTCTTAATTTAATTAAATCTTCGCTTTACCTTACCGCTCATAAAATGAAATTTATATTAAAAAAATCATATAAACATTTCGTTTTATTTATGTCATTCAATAAAAATATTCAATTAAAAATTGAAATGCTAATTTTGAAGATTTAATTAGAATTTGCAAAAAATTGTGTAAATACGTCATTTTATATCATTTTACATTCATAAGTTAGTTCAACCATTAATTTTATCCAATACTTCAAATTCAATCAGCTGGCTTTTTAACTATTAACTATCAACTATAAGCTATAAGCTATTAGGTAAAAATCAGCTTATCAATTATTTTTGTCAAAACAAAGCTTAACCAGGGATTTTTAAATAAATGAGAGATCAATGAGACAATGACTATGAATGACACGGAATCTGATCCACAAGTTGAGGTTCATTAATGAAATTACATATGTTGTTTTGATCCCTTATTAATCTTTCAAATAAGGAAGGATCCAGCTTTATTTGGTTCCTCCCCTTCTCTTTTCAAACTATTCCCATTTATTCTGTCTGTTCCATAATGGATTTTTTTTTTTGCAAAGTATAACCATTGTGTAACCATTCATAAACCTCAAGATGAAGCTGTTTCTGTGTATTATCGACTTGTCGTTTTCTGTTTTGAACAGCAGTGGCATCATTTATCGTGGTCATCCCAATTTACTCAAATGCTGCATTTCTGCACAACTAAGACACATGTTGCATTCGATTATCCAATAGTTTGAATGAATCGAATAATTAGAATTGATCCTATTGGATCATTGTTCACTCTCATTATAATCAGGAAAGAACTCCCGGCTCAAACTTGAATGCAGTTACAAGTCATACACGAGAAATAGCATACAAAAATTTAATTTCTTGCAAGTGACTTGCAACTAATTTATTCAATCATAAAGTCGACACGAATACAACATACAAATAAAATATATGCAATTAAGCATATGAACTGAGAGCTAGGGACATGATCTACAGAGCTTCTACACAAACTGAAATCAATAATAATGGGAAAAGTTGGAACTTGTAATCTTAAGCTTCAGCCTTCTGATTTGGCTTGAAGACATAGTGAATGAGTGAGTCCTTGATAGACAAGAGTTCAGGAAATTCTTTCTTCAATTTCGTTGTGTCAAGTTCATTGTTGCTTCTAGGAGCAACTATGACCTTAGCCTGTTCCTCAAGAGTGAAGTTCTTCCAAGTGAAGTTGGGGTCAACATATTCTCTGTACATCTCCAAGATTTCATTGTGGCTGACAACTCCAGGGTTTGTGAAGTTCCAAATTCCAGTGAGGTTTCTCTTTGCCATCTCAATGGAGATTGGTAGGAGTTCATCCAATATGGTCATTGAATTTGGAATATTCACTACCTTCTCATATCGAGTTATCTTTGTGATGAAATTGCGTGGGTTGGATAAATCAGATGAGATAGGCATCCTGACTCGCAAGGTACATACATTATCGTAGTTCCTGAGCAGATCTTCTACCTGTGACATAAAAGGGGAAAGGGTAAATCAAAATAGGGCATTACCTAATGTTACGAAACGAAAAAAATACGACTGCAGCTGTCAATCTTTCATTTGAAACTATATGCAATATCACCTCCCCTTTGTATGGTTATAGGGCTCTGATTGGCTAATTTTAAATTCGTCAAATTTTGCACATAACTGATTCATACTCAATAGCAGTACTCATCAAAAAATCTTTAAGTTTGAACCAATCTGTCACATTGTTTTGCAGATAAAAGCACAAGTACCAACAAGGAGACTGACATCACCAAATACATCTGCTCTGGTAAAACAATATGAAATCTCTCTAATTCATAAAATTTGCAAAGATGATCAAGTTCTCTTGGCCAATATGAAGCCTGGCTTAAAATGAAGGTAGGCATGCAATAGGAATATAGAATGGCCTGCAATAGCAAACATGATCCTTCAAGGGTGTGAGACTGCGATGCTGTAGCTAGGATTTAAGTTTGAAAACAAACTTCAAATTTGTTTTAAGCAACCAGGGGCAGGTGTATTACTCTTCACAAGTTATCACAATACAGGACTGCCCCCACGAATGATCCCAATATATTAGCTAAATTCTTCTATATTCTTAGAGGGCAAAACATATTTGCAAAGTGTTCTATCAAAGAACAGGAATGCTTGGCTCATAGTATAAGAAAGAGATTGTCCTGACCGAAGATTAGGCCTAATATATATAACACAAGGTATCGAGTATCGACATAGGAGTCATGAGTCATTATGAGTGATTAGGACCTAATATATATAACACAAGGTATCAACAAAGAAGTCACGAGTCATTATGAGTGATTAGGGGCGTCATTGATGACACCACAAAGTCGTTAATCACCCATTAATGGGATGTCGCTTACAAGGTCCAATGTCTATTACACATCTTGCCATTAACATAAAGAAGCCATGTGGAATAGGTACACAAAGTGGACCGCTAAAAAAAGTCACAGTGGATATATGTGAAGAGTGTATATCATTACTCTTATAATGATACAATAGTAATAGAAAAACCATAACATGTTATCAGTATATTGCTCAAAGTATATCTAAGAATTTCTCACTAAGCTAGGCACATGTGATCTGTTTATGTTAATTCCTAATAATATTATTAATTATTATATTAAAAAACAGATCTAAAGTGAAAATGTAAATGACGGATGAACAGATTACAGATCTGTTGTAGCAAAAAATCACACAAATATGCATTTTTATTTAGAACGACACATTCAATTCGCATGCTCATTGCATATCAAGGAATAAAAAAAAACATATATTCGAAGAAATTCTAAAGTAAATTCTGAAGTACTTAAACATATTCGAAGAAATAAACATTAAAAAAACCAAACAAACCCGACAAGTCTTCACCGCATCACAATACTAACCATGAAATAAACATTAAACCAAACAAACTCAAAGGATGCTGCTATTAAGGATCTAATAATAATGAAGCAGTAATGTGCGTGTGAGAGAGAAAGAAAGAGAAAGGGACCATAGCCTTAGTCTTGGAATAGAAGGATCCAACGAAATTAGGAGTATCCTCTTCCTTGAATCCAATACCAGATCCGAGAGGGTGATCGGAATCGTACTCGAAGATACAACCGGTGGCGAAGTTGATGAGAACGAGGCCCTTGTCGCGGCACACGTCAGCGAGGGTGAGGGTGCCCACCACGTTGGCCCGAATGGTCTCCACCTTATGAGATTCGCACCAGTCCACGTTGGGCCGGCCCGTCACCCCGGCTGCGTTGAACACGTGGCTGGGCTTCGTCTCTGCCACGTCAGCTTCCAGTGAGGACCGGTTCTCGAGGCGGCCTGAGCCGTAAGCGAAGTCGATGCCTTGGGAGTTGCAGAGGTTGCCGAGTAGACCGCCGATCCAGCCGGTTCGGCCGTAGATGAGGAACTTGAGGGGCTTGTCGGAAGAGGCACCGTTGGTTGGGAAGCCCATATCTGTTGTGTTTGTGACAGAGAGAGAGAAGAGAGGAAGCGGTGGATCTATCTCTGTCTCTGCCTCTGCCTCTTCTCTCCCCACCCTTGTCTGCCTCCGTGTTTCTCACACGATATCTTTCGTGCTTTGCTTCTATCACAACATCTACTCGTTTCGGATTATAAATGGCAGAATGTTGGGACTCACTCTTAATCATACCCACCAAATTTTATGAACGTTACATAAAATTTATTCAATAATAAAAATTAAATGTTAAGAAGACTGTAAATCTGTAATGCTAAATTGCTATTAAAAAATATGAAAAATATTCTCTCCCACCTTTTTCTTTTGTTACATTTTCCCCACGATTAAGAAACTTTTGGATTAAATAGTAAGATAATTATTAATTATAAAGCAAGTGTAAATAAAGATGTAACAAAAAAAGTATGAGGATATTATTATTCGTAAAATGTCTATCTCAACTTTAAAGTAAGAGATACATTTAGAAATTTTATCATACTTATTAATACCTTCTTATTTTCATTAATTTTCAATCACCGAATTAAAAGTTTTTATTAAGTAGATCAAGAGTATGTTTGTTATTGTTTATTTTATTAAAAAAAAATTGTTTTTTAATTAAATAATCACTTTCTAAAAAATTTGTATTTTTTTTGTTTAAAAAATAATGAAAAGCCGGAAAAAAATATTTTTAATGTTAAAATGAAAAGTTATTTTCATTAACTTTTGAAAAAAATCATTTTTTATAACTAACTACTTTTAAGAAAATGTTTTTTATGATTGTAAACAACTATAAAATAGCTTCTGTTTTTATTTTTTTTTAAAATTCTCTAAATTATTAAATGTCAAAATCACCTGTTTTTAATCAATAACAAACAGGCCCTAAAGTCTACAATATGAAATTTAATAATCATTTTATACTTCATTATATAATTTTTTAACGCATAATACTTTATTTAAATATAAGTAAATATCAAATAAATATTATATTCTTATAAATATCTAATTGGATTTAATGTAAATGTATTGACAGTGTAAGAAAGTTTTATACAATCATCCAATCATATCTCACTACATAGATATTTATAGAGATGTTTTAGGAACTAATATAACAAAGCGGGATGATAGTAACATATGATTGGACGTCTGTATAAAACTTTTTTAGATTGTCAGTATATATTTATTAAACTGTATCTAATTTATCTAAAATTTGATATGTATGATAATGAAGATAGTATCATATGATTCAGCTTATGGATTTATTAAATGGATTTAATTGATATACACTGACAGTATAAAGTATTTTTATATTGTCAATAAATCAAAAATTGATATTACATTATAAATGTTTGATTCTTATCATAACCACCTTAAAAGTCATCAATTTCATGATTTTTGATTGGTTGTCAATATAAAAATCTTTACACTAACAATACATACAAATTAAACTCTTATTAAATTCATGTTTTTTAAAGAGTTATCCAACAAATATCTGAGTAATTAAGTGGATCTATTTCCCAGCTTTATATATATTATATAATCATATCTATTCATATTAAATATAATATTTTATGCAAATATTTAGAGTATAAAAATTAATTCTCACATATAAATAGACATGTAAGAAAGACAATATTCTAATTTTATATTGGAGAATGACATGTAAGAACAGTGTGAGTTTGTTTTCACCTTTCGAATGAAGCGAGCGTTTGCCCGACTTTCATGTGTTTCCATCTCACATTTTTGTTTCCATACAAATTTATATTTAAAGGCCCGTTTTGGTTTCTCAAATTTTTTGAATAGGTCAGTTTGATCTATGATAAAAAAAAAGGATAATTTGGTCACCCAAATTTTATTACGGGGAACCCCAAATTTGGTTACGGGGAACCCCAAATATTTAGAGTATAATTTGGTCCCCCAAATTTTCTGACGGCCAAGCCATCGTAAACTTTGATCCATTTTCGATAGCTAAGCCGTTGCAAACTTTGATCCATTATCGACGGTTAAGTCGTCACAAACCAGCACACGTTCAAAATGGAGTAAGTATTGAGAAAATGGGTTTAAGTGGAATGAAGGTTCTGTTTCTGAAATGAGATTTGATATATATATATATATATATATATATATATATATATATATATATATACCGACGGCCTTTTACTTTTAGCGATGGTCGAGCCCGTCAGAAATTAAAGTCGAATTAGCGACAACTCTTTCCATCGCAAACTGCCAGAGACTCACCAATTATCGACGACTAACGACCGTCGGAAATTAAAGTTGAATTAGCGACGGCTCTTTTCTGTCGCAAACTGCCGTAGACTCACAAATTAGCGACGACTAACGGCGGCCGGAAACTAAAGTGGAGTTATCGACGCCTAAGCCATCGTAAATGCAAGAAATATGAGATGGACAGAGACCGCCGGAAAGTTAGCGACGACGACGACTGTCGGAAACTAATTAAGAACTGGAGGTTATTCTTTCGTGCAAAAAGGAGGGAATTTACCTACGGTTTTAGCGACGACTAGCCGTCGATGATTTGGTCAGAACATCACGAGTACATGTAGCGAGGGTCTAACCCGTCAGAAAACACAATTTTCCTGTCGACCTTTTGGCCGTCAGTAATATTCCGTCGGAAATACACTTAATTCATGTAGTGCATGTTTCCACATGAGAAATAAAACTTGCCTAGAAACGATGATAAATAAATCAAATATATTTCGAATAGAGAATAAAACAATAATGTGATAAGTAAGTATATTTTCTAAAAATAGTTATCCTGCATAAGGAAAGGGGGAAATAAATCAATAGATTTTTCGGATAAAAGAAATTCATATCATTAAGAAGATCATTGTGTTTAGTATTAGTGTTTAAATAATTTACACTGAGAAAGGGTTAATCAGCTTAAAATGCAGTTATTGCTTTGGAAATATACATTTATTATTAAATGTTCAAAGAAGTACGATATTCAGGTACCGGAAGAAAGAGACAACATTCTTTTTATTAATCACAATATTTTTTATTGTGTTTGTATACATAATGTTTTTGTATTATCATTAAACTTTCTTTTCAAATAAATATCTTTTTAAAAATAATTATTCCTTCTTTATCTTTTTCTCCACATGCACGCAAACATTTTTTATATCACCATTTTAATATTGTATAAATATTGTGATACTCCACCTGCATTATACATATAACAGGCTATAGTGTATATTTATAATATAATATATACTTACTATTTATAATTGAGAGTCATTATTTGTTTTATAATATGAATAATAATTATTAAGTTAATAACTATTACATTTTGTGATCCACGGTTCTTACAAAATATTTTTTAACAATTTTTGTATATGATTCCCTAGAAAAAAAATTAAACAAAAAACATAAAATCAACAATTATATATTTTCTGATGAAATTATAAAAAATTAGCATATTTCTCGTGCATGCCACGAGTCCATACACTAGTTCTTTATCAATTGAGAAAAAAATAATGGTTAAATTTTCGAATGGCATCTATGGCAAGCAAGCAAGATGCGATTTCTAAAAGAATTTTAACGCAAAAAAAAATGTTTTTTCAGAGGCATAACTAAATTTTCCTTATGTATTTAGATTACGAGAGTGAGATACTGAATTAACATAAAAAAGTTTAATTAATATCAATTTGTTTAACTAAATCATCAAACTAACGTCATTTTCTATTTATAGATATTTTTTAAAAGGCATATCGTATGTATATATATTTTTTGACAATATAACATATGTATCTTTGAAAAATTAAGATAAATAGGGGAAATTACACTTATTTCTCTCCGTTTTTTTTTTTTATAATATATGGTACATGACAGTTTCTTTTTTCTTTTTAAACAATTTGACACCAAATTCTCTTAAATTAGGATTAGACTCATTTAAAGTAAGATAGAATGTAAAATAAGCAAGAAAGAACATATATACTTTTAATTGGTTAAAATGTATTCAAATCTCAACGTACTTTAATTAATCAAGGATAGATATATTCTTACTCGATCAAACTCACTTTAAAAGAGTTTTATCCCATAAGTTATATATGTATGATATATTTTGTTTCTTTAGGTAATGTTTTATTTAAGAAATTAACATGTAGTAGCACCTAGTAACGTAACATGTGACTCTTTATGATTCAATTGTGAAGTTTGCATCTAGTTAATTAGTTTAATGAGAGATTTACCACTTTGTAATTAAACTAATGTCATAGCTTTATTAATCTGCTCCTCCAACTCTAGTATCGATTCCACCTTTGCCTTTATTCGTAAGGCTACTAATTGGTTGACTTGTATCAGATTTGGGATAATTTAAAACAACTACCTTTACAGCCAAGTGGCCAGACAAAGTGATTGGTGCACAGCCATCAATCACTCCACATGGGCCGGAGCCACTTGCCAGGTATCCTAGGGGGTAGATCCACAATGACTGGCAACCTATAATATCAATGAGTATCAGCATCCTGCACAATATTCATCCCCTATACTTTCATTCTTTGATATTTACATCCATTTTGTTAACTTAAGCATCAGAGTGTCATTGTAGGTACTTCTCACACTACGTACCATCCAATCAATTGAGCATACAGACCAATAAACGAGGTTGTTCGACCATCCAATCAAGGAGGACGAACCAAGCAATGAACAAAAGAGAACAAGAAAAGTGTCTTCATACTGAACATTGGTATTGATGTGAGAAAGATAAACTTTTATTCCCACCTCGCATCATAATGAATACCATAAGGCACGTAGCTCTGGAAGTCTAGCCTTCCACCAACATGGAAATCGGGCTCCCTCGACACCATCGATCAAAGTCCGGACCTTGCATTGGTGGGCCTTACTTTGGAGCTCAACATATCGCTCAATAATGCACCAACCTGGAGTTAACCGTTCTAGGTCAGATCTTGGATCTTAGGTACAATAGGTCGACCATATGTTACTGATAATCCGCTGGCTTGTCATGTTTTATTGATTATTTTAAAGCAGATTTCATCAATTAAATTTAGTTGAATGTTTGATTTAGCCCAAATTAGACTTTATTTTCCTATTTTGCTTATTTTAGAGTCCATTATTGCATTTAATTAATTCTAATTAGATTTTAGGTAATTTTCTCATGATATTTTTATTTTGAATTTTAGGAAGTTATGAAAGGAAGAGAAGGAATTAGAATAAAACTAAAGGAGAGTAACCTGAGGTCAACGTGATACAAGGAGTGTAAAGGAACCGCCTATTAAATTCCTAATCCAGTTAGGATTTGGCAATTGAAATAAATAAGCAATGCGGGACCCTGTTCAATTGCAATTCATTTTGCAAATAGAAGATAACCTATGATTGAAAACCACAGAAAGAGTCAAATGTTTTGTTTGGCAAGTTGCTTGGGGAAGATTGATAACAAATCATTGGAAATACAAATGGGGGTTGTGGAGCCAATATTGTACCCACTGTAGTAATGTGGATGAGACAATTTTGCATGTATTAAGGGACTGCCCCACTGCTATCTTCGTTTGGCAGCATTTGGTCCCAATGGATGAGAGAAGTGATTTCTTTCTTTGTGGGCTCCACGATTGGGTGATTATGAATGCTAAGAAGGGACATTGGGGAAGCATTTGGGCAACGACCTGTTATTGGCTCTGGAGGTGGCACAATAGACAGGAGCATGAGGAAGATTTCAACAGGCCCTTGAAGCCTTGGATCGTGGTGCTTAAGCAGGTGGAACAGTACAAGAAAGGCAAGCAAAGAAGTGGTGTTATAAAGGCTGCAAGCTCGACACGACTAGAGGTTAGATGGTTACCCCCGACCCTGGTTGGGTTCCGCTGAATACAGATGGGGCCGCTAATTCCAACAAGGGTGTCGCTGGGTGTGGTGGTATCGTGCGGGTGGAGAGTGGAAGATGGGTAGTAAGATTCTCCAAGCATCTTGGCAATACCAATGCTTACATGGCGGAGCTTTGTGTGTGTGTGTATGGGGGGGTTGGGAAGGTCTCTGTTTGGCGAGGGACAGAGGTTTTTTACAGATTGAGCTCCAGCTGGACTCGCAAGTTGTGGTGCAAAGCATTATGGGAAGTAATGATGGCAGTGCAACAGGTAGGAGCCTTTTTTCAAAAATTAGAAAACTGCTCCAGCAAAGTTGGGAGGTGAGGATATCCTATATTTACAGGGAAGCCAATAAATGTTCTTGCTAATTTGGGATGTGATCTCAATGTTGCCAAGGTTATCTATCAAGAGCCTCCGATGGAAGTTGAGAAGCAATTGTTAGCTGATAGTTTTGGGTTTCTACCCCTCGATTAGTCTCTTTGTAATCTTTTATTTGGCTTAGGCCTCATTTATCCAAAAAATAAATAAAAAATAAATCAATATGCCACGTGAAGCTACAAGATTTTGAGTTTTGTAAAGAGTAAATAGTCAAAATGGTCCCTGAAACTGTGAGATCGTGTCAATTTGGTCCCTCAAATTAACGAAATTTCAAAAAGGTCCCTGAAACTGTCAAACGTTGATCAAGTTAGTCCCTCTGTTAGGCAGGGTTACTTGACGCCGTTAACGGCGCTGACGTGGCACGTGAAGTGACCATGTGGCTTGACAGTTGTACCACAATTTTGGGGACCAATCTGACACTAAATTTCAGGGACTAAAATGATTCAGGGACCAAATTGACACTCAATTTTTTTTCTAAAAACCCATCGTTCATCTTCTTCTTCCTTCGGGGCCACCGCCGTAGGAGGAGCCGGCGGTTGTTTTTTTGCATTCTCTTGTTAGGTGGCCATAGAAACCACAGGTAGCACAAATTCGATGAAGACTTACATACTCCATCAACTCAAAACCAGTCATAAGCTTCTAGACCTCATGGAGTCTTTCTTTCATAGTGTGAAAACCAATATTCTTCCCTGATAGGGAAACAACTAGCGCATCTTGTCAAGGAGTGCACAAATCTTTAAAAACTGTATCAGCATTATGGACCATCGATTTAAGAGGATTGCCACCTAAAAACTCGATTTTCGCCAGCTTCTCCTTATAGAGATCAACTTTCTTCCGAGGCAAGGGTGCCTCTTTCTATCCTGTAACCATGTCACGAAAGGAAACCTTGTGATGTGCTTTGGGTGGAGTAGGGCCAGGCCACCATCGCCACCTCCCCCATCCGGTGGTTTATCGCCCCCAGTCGCAGAGAAAACAACGCCTTGAGACGTTTCCACATCCATTCTCTGAATAAAAATCTTATACACTTGAACCTCAAAGTACCTAATAACAGTCATATGATAATGATAACAAAAGATAAAAAAAAGTAAAACAAAAAGTGAAGGAAGTTTTCCATCTTCCTCAGTTACTGACAGAGGAGAGCAAAAAGGGGAACGTGTGGGGTGGAGACACAGGGCCGACGGCGACGCGGTTGGACGCGCCTGTGATGGCTAGCGGCGGCAGGCGTCTGTCACGATGGGACGGCGAGGGACGACGTGGTGGATAAGGGTGGTGGCGATCCGAGGGGAGACGTGACGGTTGGCTCGGATCTGGTGGAGGACGCGATCAGCAATGGCGTGCGGCGGTCTGGTACGACGATGGTGACTGGTGTGGGTCGTGGTTAAGGAGCTTGGCAATGTTGCGGTTCTGTTAAGGCACGTCGGTTGCGACGAAGGACAGTGGTCGAAGTTTGTGGCAGCGATGCTTGCGTGACGGCGATGGGGAACACAGAGGAGGAGCTTGAACTGAGGAAGAAGACAGCCGAAGGAAGAAGATGATGAACAATAGGTTTTTAGAAAAAAAAAATTGAGTGTCAATTTGGTCCCTGAATCATTTTAGTCCATGAAATTTAGTGTCAGATTGGTCCCCAAAATTGTGGTACAACTGTCAAGCCACATGGTCACTTAACGTGCCACGTCAGTGCCGTTAACGGCGTCAAGTAACCCTGCCTAACAGAGGGACTAACTTGATCAACGTTTGACAGTTTCAGGGACCTTTTTGAAATTTCGTTAATTTGAGGGACCAAATTGACACGATCTCACAGTTTCAGGGACCATTTTGGCTATTTACTCGTTTTGTAAAATTAGAAGAAGGGCAGCCCAAGCTAATAAATAAAAGGGAATTCAATTCTAATTAAGGAGAGCAGCATATGGAAAGAAAGAAATTTGGCAAGTGAGTATATTGAAAAGCTAGGGGGGCCACCTTAAGATTGATTTCAAACTGGAATTGTATGTGGACTTTGAAAGCCCGCGTGAAGACAGAATGCAATGGGCCCATTCCAAATGAAAGAGGAAGGGCATTGATTTTAGTACCTCATCAGTCAATCCCCCCACCTCTCTTCCTCATTTTAGTTTAATTTGCTCCCCAAAATATCCCTCACCCCATTTCTTCTTCTTTATCTCCCACACCCTTCCCCTTCCCCATCTTTTTTTTTTCGTGATTCCACCATACCCTTCATTCTGTGCCCAGCACCATAAAACAACATGCTGAAATTGAATAAGTGGCCAAAAAAGGCTCCACACATCCACCTCCTTAATTAGGTGTTGCTTCCAAGTTCCAACAACAAAACTAGTGGTGGCACAAAATTGAATCAATAGAAACAGCAATCTTATTACATATATAGCTGCTTCGATTTTAAGTGGAGAGAGGAACTGAGCTATATCAAACGAGAAGGAAGGACACTGAATGAGTGGGTGACGCACCGCAGAAGAGAAGAAATACCATAAAATAGCAATTTCATTCCTGGGATTTCAAAAGAAATTTTTGAAAAAAATTATATTGAGAAAAATTGTTTAAAAACTTTATATATTAAGGACTTCTCTTGCCACTTGCCACATATCCTGATCTCTCATTACACTTTAATTAATCAACGTTGAATATAGCCTCACTTTCTTATTTTACATATTTGCCAAATTTAATTAGAGAAGCCTTTTCCCAAGACAAGTATATATATAAAATAATTGAACCTATTGTTCCAAAAGTATTAAAGAAGGATGACCCTTCTTAGTTTATAAATCTAATTCCCAGAAATTTGTACCAATAATGGTTTCGGTCTCTATTATAAGTAAAAATTAAATAAAACATATATATTAAGGTGGTTAGTTAATTTCATTGAATCTTGTAAAAAAATAGGTTTGTTACCTAAATTATCCTTCACTAAATCTTCAATCCTCATTAAATGAGTTATTGGAATTTATATTAAATGAAAAGTATTTTCGGAATACTGTCATTAAATAAGTCAGTGAAAAATAAAATTTGCTTATATATTAGACCAAAAACTTTTGAGACTTTTTTTTTATATAATAGAGATATGAGGGAGTAAACTAGATGCATTTTTCCATGTTTTAAGACGGGGAAATTTCTTCTTTTATGAAACATCTTAGTCATTAATTTGTTTCATAATTTCTATATTCACTTTTTGACCAAACTGAGTTCTTTTTAGAAACTATTTACCAGTTTAGGGTTATTCTGAAACTATTTACCAATGGGGGTCGTTTTGGACACGTGGTATATTTTATTTTTTTTCACTCTGATGGGTCAAAGACGCTAGTGAGACTGTCACCTTCAAAGACGTCAGTGAGACTGGCACCTACCACTTTAAAAAAGAAAATACAAAAGGTAGGCACCACTGTAGATGACGCCTTCAAAGGCGCCAGGCGCAGTGGCGCCTCCCCCTGCAGTGCGCCACGTGGCCCTGCAAGGGCCCCCCCCCCCCAACCCCAACCCCAACCAAAAATTGGACGCCTACAATTTTAAAGGAGAATATCTAAAAAAATTATACTATAAGTATAGGAGTAACGATGACATTAATGATAAAGTATCTATTTAAAACAATAAGAGGCAATAAAAAATCAGCACATCGAGTAGAAATAATAATATCACCGGAGGCATAAAAATATAATAGCAATAACAATTATTGGTGTAAATTGTTATTGCTATTATTTTTTTATGCCTCTTGTGATATTATTTGCTACTCATTATTACGATTTTTTTTATTGCCTCTTGTTGTTTTAAATAGATACTTTATCATTAATGTCATCGTTACCCCCTATACTTATAGTATAAATTTTTTTGTAGCGTTGTTCCTTTAAAATTGTAGCGTTGTTCCTTTAAAATTGTAGCGTTGTTCCTTTAAAATTGCAAGCGTCCAATTTTGGTTCAGGGGTTGGGCGTTAGCGGTCCACGTNGCGCACTGCAGGGGGAGGCGCCATTGTGCTTGACGCCTTTGAAGGCGCCATCTGCATTGTCGCCTACCTTTTGTATTTTTTTTTAAAAGTGGTAGGCGCTAGTCTGACTGGCGTCTTTGACCCGTCAGAGTGAAAAAAAAATAAAATATGCCACGTGTCCAAAACGACCCCCATTGGTAAATAGTTTCAGAATAACCCTAAACTGATAAATAGTTTCTAAAAGGAACCCAGATTCGTCAAAAAAAACCGAAAAAACTCTTTCATAAACTAAATAAATGGAGGGCCCTTCCTTTTATAATAACGAATTTTCTAATATACGTAACTTTACATATTTTAATAAATCAAAAGTAGAAATATTGTATTGAAAGTTGTGTATTCAATTCCTTAAAAATAAAAAAGTCACTCTTTCCAATACAACATTTCTATTTTATGCTTCCTTAACATGTACAAAGTTGCACATGTTAGAAAAATCATTATAATAAATACTATATAATATAATACTCCCTCCGGTCACTATTATAAGCAAAAATTTAATGCAACACACATATTAATGTGGTTAGTTAATCTCATTTAAAATAATCATTGAGAATAAAAAATTAAGTTTGTTACCTAAATTGCTTTTCCTCCTATTTATTAAGCTTGTGTTGTTGAGAATAAAAAGAATCATTATAAAACATAATTTATATTAAATAAAAGATATTTTAAGAATAACTTCATTAAATAAAATAAAAGTAGTTGAAATTTACTTATATTTTAAAAAAATATTTAAAATTTTTTGCTTATATTATTGATTGAAAGGAGTATATCTTAATCAACGTATTTTATATTTTATATATATCTTATGGACAAAGGACGAAGAACGATGCTTCATTCACCACCACATTCCGGTGTCATCGTTTGGGACACACAGACTGAACCCATTTCATGCTTGGGCGCGTGGCACCATTTTATAGGTTACTTTCTTAAATGTACCGTACTGAAACACTGACGTATTCCGACCCTCGTACGGACAAACCCTTTTTTCACTGTATTCCACTTTCCATTACCTTGGCCCTCACTTGCTAGTTGTAACTATTTGTCACAAAATAATTAGCAACGGACAGGGTTGTTTGCTGTTTACCACTCGCAACAATGGCCCTGTCCGATTAACTGTCACCGGAAGCATGGGTTGTCGGTGTTAAGACCCACCTGTCATCGCAATACAATACTTCATTTGGAGTCAGTTATAAATAAAATTAACGTATTTCATATTTATTAAGGAAGTTAATTAATTTAATTTAATTATCTTGATTTATGTTAAAAAAATAAATTATAATTATTAGATTACTCTTTAATTATCTTGAGAGTATACGATATATTTGAAATGTAAAAAAAAAATTTATTAAATTGATTAATTTTCTTGATTTTTAAAATACTCATATTAAATAAAATTAAATTAATTAAATTTTGTTTATATATAAATCTATAAAATATAAATAATTTTTTACTTATAATTAAATCCACGTGCACTGTCACTAAGATCATGTGCCTCCAAAAGGCAATAAAAAAACTCTCTTTTTTACGAGCAACAAGTGGCTTAACATTGTGGTTTCACGTGCCTTAGGTGCATTTATTATTCTAAGTTTTCTTAATTTGGGAAGGGTCTATTTTTTTAACCCAAAAGAGGAAAATAAAAGTGATTCCCTTCTTACTAGTCTTTCTACTACAATTTGCAACATTTTTGGTTTGGATTCCTCACACTTTTATTTATAGGCCGAAAGCTAAGAGGAGGGGTAGGTGACTTAGGTGCAACTAGCAATCAATCAATCATCCTATTCCTCTTCTTTCTCTCTCTTTTTCTGTTCTTTTCCCGGGAAAATTTTGCTAGGGTTTCTGAAATTGAACACTGCAGTCACTTTCCTTAATAACTCTAATCTCAGGACTTGAGATTATCAAAATATTCCCTTTTTTCTCATCCAGATCACTCTTTCAGGTTTGATTTCTTTCAGTATTCACTTTCTATTTTTGGAAACAACATATAAGCTTTATATAATAAATAATCCATGATTCATTACCTAGATCTCATTTTCTAACAGTTAGTTCATCAGATTTTCATTACAAAGAAGATGGTGAGAGGAAAGACTCAGATGAAGCGCATCGAAAATGAGACAAGCAGGCAAGTAACCTTCTCAAAGAGAAGAAATGGGTTGCTTAAGAAGGCTTTTGAGCTTTCAGTGCTGTGTGATGCTGAGGTCGCACTCATCATCTTCTCTACCAGAGGGAAGCTCTATGAGTTCTCCAGTTCTAGGTATGTTATTCACAAAACTAAACCCCCAAGGACCAAGCTCATGTTTCAACGTAATTATTTATTTATTTATTTCATCGTTTTTTCTTCTATTATTAGATTTGTACTCGAGTACTTGCAATTTTATGATGCCTTTTATGGTAAGATCGTTTATTCATATATTCGTCGTATCAACCAACAAGGATTTCATTCACTGCCGCTGATGATTTGGTACTGTACATCATGATAGCTAATTAGGTAGGCTAGTATTATTTGATATATCCTTATTATAAGATTAATTGGTGTCTTACATAAATTTCGTGTGAATCATAACGAGTCACTGTAAATGCCAGGTATATTTGCCTATTTATTTTTCTTCTCCCATATACGTACTTATGCCAACGGAAAATTGTAAGGGAGAAAATTATTGTCCTATGCATATAATTGATAAATTTTTAAGAGAAAAAGTACGGAAAAAAAACGAAGATAACCGATGGTTAAATTTATTGCATAAGGTCTGAGTCACCTGACCAACTAGCTAGAGAGAAGGGCTTTATAAGTTATAACATTTATTACACTGTTACAAAAAAGAGTGCCTACATAAGTTTTGAGAATGAAAGACTATATGTTTAATGGATTGTGAAATCTGAAGGTGATTTAAGAAGAGTAAAACAAAAGAAATAGTTTGTTCTTAGACTGGATTAAGGGTAAAAAACACATGTTGCTTCACGTGTCACATTCTACCTTTCAAATTTGTAATTTGCCATTTTTCTTATGATACTTAATTGAACAACGATCTCTCTTTTTATTTTTAGTGATTCAAGACGGGATAACATTCCATTTACTTTAGATAGTCCATATAACCCAAGAGTGATTGGATGAGATGGCACGGTCCAGCTTAACCAAAGGTCTCGGTTTCGAATATTGGTCCCGTGAATGCAGTAACGTTAAAACTCTTAAGGGAGAGCTTTGTTGCCCTTGTTGTCCTACCAAACTCGAGGGATTAGTCTCCACAGTTGCACGTGGTATATGCTGGACAACCAAAAAAAGATAGTCCATAATAATAAATTTGTATATAAACATTGGATTCATCGTGAAGTTGAGTTTGTTGTAATAATACTCTTTATTGCCATCTTAAGGGGGAAAAAAAGGTAAATATGCCCTTAGTTTCCCATTTATCAGAGCCTCTAGAAACAATGGTTATTAATTAGCATTCAAACAGTTTTGGAATCACCCAATGAACATACGACAACACAGTTTATTAGGAGAATTTTTTAACTATTCCTGGATTGAAAGAAACTTCTTATTTTATTATTTTCTCTCATTTAAATTACATTTTTAATAATATAAAAAATATAAGGCCAATCAATTATATGGAGCAAGAGATCCCTTGCTACAGTATTTCTTTCAGACAATTTGTTGTGTGATCTTAGGACATGTTTTAATATAATTGACAGTCTTGTTGGAATCCTAAGAGGAACATCAAAATAAGAGCCTGTCTTTGATTTACCAGGAATTACTACTATAATATATAGCGTGTTTCTCTTTTTTAATTACATCTTAAAAGAATTGTATCTTTTTCTTCAGCACGAGCATTACCTATTGGTAAAAGTTACCCTGTCATTGGTGTGCGTAAAATAGATTAATTCATGTTGTTTACAGGATCTTGTTTTTGCTTCCATTAATAAATACAATCTTGGGATATTATGCAGAAAAACTAATATATTGAGGGCATTTCGTTCTATATTTGTCTCTGAAACTATTGGCTGAAGTGTTAACTGTAGTTACAGAACCCCAAGGCATTGTCACGTCAGTTCGATGTGGAGTATTTCTAGTTATACACATTTTTACTTGCATTATCTCATATACTGATATACGTATAATTTTTATTATTTAATTATATCTGATTTATCTTAATTTTTACACATTTTTATTCTGATTCTGACACACAACATATATATGTGAAATACACATCACACATCACTTTAAGTAAAGTATAAATGAATGTGTATCTAACTTTTTTCTTCTTCTATGACTATACCTTCTGTGTGTGAAAGTTAGAACTCTGGTCACTTCATCCACTTGTGTGCTTTAAACTGGAAACCCCGCCCAGTGTTCTTAGCTGCAGTTTTTACCTGTCTTTCCGAGAGCCTTGTGTAGTTACCAATAAAGAAAGCAAAAAACTTGGTTTCTTATGATGCTAATTTAATTTTATAAGACAAGTATTCTTTTAAAATATCCTTTTTGTTGATTAAATTGTTGAAAGGACATACTTTTTTATGTATGGTTCGGTCCTTCTGTCATTGATCATATAACTTTTTGAAACAAGCAAAGAAGTATCGTTAACTAAGGTACAAAGGGTACTCAAATAACTCATACAAAATCCTGGAAACAAGAACCGATTACACTGAGATCAACAGATTTTCAAGCAAACTAGACTAAACAATTTTGTGGACTAATACACCAATTTGAAAAAGAACATGAAATATCCTTTGATATAGTTGTAAACTACCTCCAGGAACAAACCTTTATCCTATCCAAAAAAAAAATCATATCTACTTTCTGATTATAAAAAATAGCCCTATTTCATGTTCCCAAATTCTCCAAACCATGACTTGCAAAACAAGTATCCAACCAACTGACTTTGACTGTCCCCCCAAAAAGAACTAAAGAAGACATGATGGAATCAGTGCTTGGTATGTTGGACCCCACCCATTGGAAGACTGTTGATCGATTTTGATTGTAAGAGATCCCTACCTAACGTACTTCCAAGTTTTCAACTACCTCTTTGTTGTTAATATTGAAGGTTGTGTTACTTGTGTATGTTAATATAATGAAATGTGTTTGGATTTTTATTATACTTGATATTGATTAGTTGATTGAATAGTGTAATAAATCATTTTTGTAATATATGTTCTTATGAATTTTTTAAAAGCAATTTTTTTTTTATCACTTGTTAGTGGAAAAAATTACAACTTCTATACTAAAGTTTTTATGAGAACGAACAAAGTTTGTATAATTTTCATATGAAACCTTTTTTTTTGTCCATAACTTCCTTATAAACCATTTCAATAATGTACCGCGTTAGGCTCCAATATTGAATTTAAACCCCTAAGAACTTCAGATTAATGGGATAGAGGTCACACTATTACCATAGTTCGGTTAATTTAGTTATAATTAGGTAATTGGATTAAGTAGATGACTCAGCAGATTGGTTATTAATTGCTCATTTTCTCTTGTTCTATATAAACTACATAATTGGCTTTTATACACACATTCTACTATTCACTAGTAAACTTAAGTTTATCATTTCTTACTTTCTCTCATTCTCTAAATAACTAGCTAATGAGAACTTCAAAATATATGAAGTTAAGTTGGGTATAGGGTAACATTGTCTATCTTTCTGCTATAGATTGGTGTTTTTGCACCAATCATTTGATTGAATCTGGCAGGAAGCTGGCCTAATTCCTGATGGTTATAAACGCGTATCTGTTGAACTAAGTTTTGGGACTGTTCTCAGATAATGGGTGGAGGGTGTTGTTTAAGGTGGATCACCCACCAAAGTATAATAGTGCACCACTCAAGTGGTATAATCTATATCATTTAAATTATCACTTGGGTTAGTTGAACTTTGACCATATAATCCAAGTGACAATCTGGATGATCCAGATTATGTCACTTGGGTGGTATATCACTATACCACTTTGGTGGTGGTACATCATAACCCTCACCTAGGTGGAGTTAGTTTTATTCTTGCCGGTTAATTTGGAGCTTGCTGGGAAGCATAGTTAGGTTATGATTGTTTTGGGTTGGGGCATTTTTGACTCTTACTCCTTTTTCTTGTATCGTGTATGAGTTGGGATATCTCTTATACCCACTTAATAATAATTCTTTTGATTATATAGATAAAAAAAATTTGGGATTGTAAAGTGGGATATACTATGGGTTGTAATCCTTTTTGCTGTTAATTTTAGACGTGCTACTGTTGGCTATGGCTGTGTGATGTAGTTTGATGTATTAGGTTAGAGTACCTTTTTTATTCATAATAATGCAATTGTTTGTTTATAGAAGAAAAAGGGAAGGAATATGTATTCTGAAACAAATAACAAGGAATCTGCATGTAATTTAATTTAATATCCTTACTTATAGAAGGTTCATGTAATTTATCTCATATATTATGATATTCAAATCAAAATTACTTGATTCCAGAGATATTTTTTTTTCTTTTTTTTTGATAATTATTCATCATAATAGTTTTCTAATAGGATATTTTGATGATACAATTGGGGTGCCTAAATTGGAGAACTGAGTTTTAGAACTCATTAAGATGCAGGATGGATTTTGGGACGGAAATTTGGATTTTAATAAGGAAGACGCCGAAAAATCCAATACTCAGTAGCAGAAAACTCAATGGGTGAATTAGTTTTGGTGCAAAACGAGTGATTAATGCAGAGACAATATTCAGAGTAATAAGAGAGAAGAGTTGTTTTGTAGTGGTAATTTGTTTTTTTCATTGAGGCTCAAGGCCACTATATAGCACTCATACACATGACTAAAGAAAGAGAAAAACTCCGAACAAACTTCCACCACCTCTGCCACCTCAGCAAAGAATACTAAAAAACTTAAAAATGTAAAATGATGACATCACATGCTACTAACGTGACTGAAAGATGCTGCTTCATATGCTACAACATAATGCTGTAACGGATTTCGTGAGAGAAAGGGCCTAAAGTTTCGCTTAATTTTTAGCTCAAAGCACAATGAATATGCCAAAGGCACCTATTGAATACTTCTTTCTTGTTAATGTGCTTCCCCTCACTGATTTGATTACATCCTTCAAGAATTGTATCACACATTTTTTTTTTTTTTGACTTGAATCACACTTCAAGATTTGTACACTTTAATCAATCAAATTAAATGCTTATTATTTTATACGATGGCATATGTGAAAATAACCTGGTCGACTCGTATAAAATCATTCTTGCCTAAACAACTTAATTTTAATGCTCTTAATTGTCTATTGGAGATGCTTCAGTATAAACAAAACGGTCGAACGCTATCAAAGGAAAGTCAAGGACCAGAGTCTCAACACCAAAGGAATTCAAGAAAATACACAGGTTAGCCCTCCATACGTATATCTGCACAATTTTTCTATGAAGTATATGTCAATGATGTTGGGAGAGATGATTGATGTACTATAATGGTTGTGCGCTTGTTCCCTGCATTCTCAAGAAATTAAATCGTTAATGTCAAGAGAATAACTAAAATTCGATCCATGGATGCATATATGGTGTATGCCAAATGCAGTACCCATCCAAATGCAGCAGCTTGTTGTTTTGTTTTGAGCGCTTGTTTGAACAACTATCTTGTTCTTTCCTGTTGTTCTTTGTACCGTCTCCTTGTATTTGGGTGTGTGAATATCTTTGTATTCTGTTAAATATAATTTTGCTTATAAAAAAAATATTGCACCCCGTATAAATGTTGGACTGGACATTGCTATCATTTGGCTTCAGCTTTTTATGTTTGTTTGACTAGTCTGTTATCTCATATATAAAATTAAAAAGTGTAGGTGTACAAAACATGAGATAAATTTAGCAATATCCGTTTGTGTTTATTTATTCATATTGTTGAAAATAATTGTGCATGCTTTGAATGATGGAGAAAGTCTAGGTATTTTTAGTAATTAATTTACACATATTTACATTAAGACACTCTTCTTACATTCATTTGCAAGTTACCTAATGACATTTCGAGTCCCAATATAACTCTTTTTTTATAAAAAAAATTGTCTAAACTTTACGTAAAGCTCAAATTATGCACAACTATCTTTTACCTTTTCATTTTATCTTATTACATCTGGTGCAGTTGTTTTTTTGGATCGCTATCGTGATCACATGACTCAAAATCCTTCTTTACTGCTGCATGATCATCCAGAAATTAAGAATTTAACAAATCTTACATGCAGATAACACTAGAATCACGTTTGGTTCATCTGAAATATAATTCGATGGCTTATTTGTGAGTGATTGAGAGGGATCATATTTGTCTCCTTTTTTTTTTTTCTGTTTACATATATATATATATATAGCATCTAAAGGAAGGTGATATCAGCATGGCAAAGAAGATCGAGAACCTACAAGTTTCTAAAAGGTTTTTCAGAACCATTCTGATTCTTGGTAGTTGAGAAAAACACCTAATTAATCACTGTTTTGAACGTTGGAGATTATCATGTATTGTAGGAAGCTTTTGGGTGATGGATTGGATACATGCTCTATTGACGAGTTACAACAGCTAGAGAACCAGCTGGAACGAAGCTTAAACAAAATCAGAGCAAGGAAGGTACGCTTCAAGGTTTTTTTGTTTTTTTTCCCATAAGCTTAAACTGTATCCATACTAGAGTATTTAAGAGGGATCATATACAGCTTAAACTCTAACTTGTGACGAATGCACGTATAGTGAGGTGGGGACAATTGCCCCCACGAGGCAAATCTTTTTAACATTAACATATTTAATAATATTATTTTTTGCCCCCACAAAAAATTGATGCGGTCCCTGTAAGATAAATTTCTTTTAATGAATATAGAGTTTAATTGATATGTATAGTCAATGTAAAAATTTTTATACTGTGAACCAATCATAAATCATAATATGAGTGACTTTTAAGCAGTTAGGATAATAGTCAAACATTTTTAATGATTGTCAATTTATGATTGATTGACAGTGTAAAAAATCTTTACACTAACAATAAATACCAATTAAATCCATATAAAAAAGTCATTAGAAATAAAACAATAACAACTATGCCTTATACCCTTGGTGGGGCCGGCTACATGGGTCAAGCGACGCCATAAATATTTTGAAATAAAGAAGAGAAATTTTGGTATTTTGGTCATTTCCCATTATATATCCTCGTGTGGCAAGCTTAAATACAAGTGATTCATTTTTTGTATAGAATATTGGAATGGACAATCGGGTGGGTGATGATGATTGCTTGGTTACAAAAATAGAAAAAAAATTGTTACATTGTTCAAAATGAAAAAAAAAATTCAATATTTTCAAAATATGAAAATGTGTAAAGGACAATTATTATAATTTGTAAAATCTTAGGTATGTTAACTGTTTTTTTCTCCATGAGATTATGTACTTTGTAATAATTTATCATATTTCTCTTTATAAAAATATTTATAGACTTATTTTTGCCCTCATTAAAGAAAGTTTCTGGATCTATCACTTACTCTAACCCAAATACACATGAGGTCAAAGGCAAACATCAGGAAATGTAAATAAAATACTGCTAAAAGGTCGAGTTTTTATCGGACTAAGACAATATGGCATTTTTGTTTATGAAGGTTGAAATATACTTATTTTTCATAAGAACGATGATATTTAATTAGTAGGAAAAATTATTTTGTATTTGAGTACAAATAGTTTTTTTTTTATCACTTTATTCTCATCTCCATTTGCAAACCATCCATGGTTTTCGCCCAGATCGATAATCTACTGGTTATTTCGTACACATTTGCCATTCTGCCTTTCTAAGAAAATAGAAAAGCTCTTTTCATAATCTCTTTCATACTCCCTCTGGTCACTAATATAAACAAAAAATTTCAAATTTTTTATTCAAAATATAAACAAATTTTAACTACTTTCATCCTATTTAATGAAGTTATTTTCAAAATACATTTCATTTAATACAAATTGTGTTTTACAATGACTCTTTTTTTTCTCAACAACACAAGCTTAATAAATAAGAGGAAGGGCAATTTAGGTAACAAACTTAATTTTTTATTCCCAATGACTCTTTTAAATAAGATTAACTAACTACCTTAATATGTGTGTTCCATTAAATTTTTGCTTATACTGATGACCGGAAAGAGTACCCGTAAAGGTAGGTGTGTCGTCATCCATGTTAAGTAATTTTTTTTCTTAATATTTTAATATATTTCAGTAAAAAAAAACTGCATATCATATATTTATTTGAGTTTAATTGATATGTAGTGTCAGTGTAAAGTTTTTTACACTGTCAACCACTCATAAATCATGGTATGAATGACTTTTAAGGTGATTTGGATAAGAATCAATGATTTTCAATGACATGACGATTTATTATTGGTTGAAAGTGTAAAAAACCTTTACTTAATTTTGTTAATTTCTTTTTAGGATATATCTTCAAATCTCATCAACTACTAATTAGGTTTGACAACTAACATTGATGAACTTGATCTTCCATTTACTCAGAGTCAATTGTTCAAGGAGCGAATTGAGAAGCTACGGGAAGAGGTAATGTTACATACATATTGTACTCACCAATATATTTGGTTTAGTTTAATTGCCATGATTTTTTGGCTCACTTCAGGAAAAGTGCCTCCTTGAAGAAAATAGACGCTTACAGAAGCAGGTTATTATCTTTCTTCACATTCCCAATCCAGATTATGATCCAACTTTATTTCGTCTCATCTCATTAATGAGCAATTTCATTTTTCTTCTTAAATCATATGAAACATCAAATACAAAATATTTTGTTGAAGTAACGCGTATCATATGCCAAAAAATTAGAAAATAATTTCCTTTTTCCAGCTTTCTTGGAAGCTAATTTTTAACAGGGAAAAAAAAATTTAAAAAGTACAAATTTTTGTTTGTTTGTAATATACATAGGGAGCACTATTGAAACTAATTAGGACCTTGAGTTGATGAAAGGAGCAATGTGCTCATCATGTTTTCATTCAATGAAGAAAATGATATGAAAAGGTACCTTACACGATATCAGCTCTTGGACATATATACATTCAACTACTTAACTTCACATAACTAATTTAGAAACTAACTAACTAACTGCATAGACTAACTAATTTAACTGTCATAACTGACTTAACTTAACAGTCCTAATACTCCCCTTCAAGGTGGAGAATAGATGTTGACTATTCCCAGCTTGTGCATGAGTGTTGGAAACTGAGGAAATGGGAGGGCTTTTGTGAACAGATCAGCCAACTGATGCTGGCTTTTGACATGGACAAGTTTGATCACATTTTCTTGTACCAACTCTCGGATGAAGTGGTGATCAATGTCTATATGCTTCGACCTTTCATGATGAGCTGGATTCGAAGCAAGATGAATTGCGGACTGATTGTCACAGAAAATCATGGTGGAGCTGATTTCAACCTCAAAATGTTTCAATAGCCTTGTGAGCCAGACAATCTCACTTGCCACTGACGATAGAGCTCGGTATTCTGCTTCAGCAGAGGACTTCGAAACCGTAGGCTGTTTCTTTGACTTCCAAGAGAGTAGAGCATTCCCAAGGAAGACTGAGAAACCAGTGGTAGATCTTCTTGTGTCAACACAACTACTCCAATCGGCATCAGCATATGCTGTGAGGTTCAACACATTTGCTGCAGGGAATAGCAGTCCTTGACCTGGAGCATTTTTTAGGTATCGAAGCAGATGGTGGACGGCATGTAGGTGGGGAGTGCGTGGAGCCTGCATAAATTGGCTTAATTTGTGGACATGAAAACTTATGTCTGGCCTTGAGATGGTTAAGTACATTAGCCTACCAATCATTCTCCTGTACTGTGAAGGATCATCCAACAAGTCACCATCTGAATTATTCAGTTTTGCATTTGGCTCCATTGGTATAGTTGTTGGCTTGCACTCCAAGAAACCGGTATCCTCCAAGAGGGATAAGGTGTATTTCCTTTGAGACATTGAAATGCCTTAAGAGGATTTGGCAATTTCAAGTCCAAGGAAGTATTTCAGATTTCCAAGAGTCTTCAATTTGAACAACGATTTCAGCAAAGCTTGAACCTTATTAACTTGCTCAATGTCAGGGCCTGCAAGAATGATGTCGTCTACATAAACCAGCAGCACGACTAGGGAAGATCCCGATCTTGAAGTGAACAAGGAATAATCATTCTTTGATTGCACAAAGCCATGGTTGAGCAGTGACGAGGAGAACTTGCAAAACCATTGTCCGGATGCTTGTCTAAGACCATATATGGACTTGTTGAGCCTGCAAACCAGTCTCTTATCATCAGTTTTGTACCCTAATGGCAAGTCCATATATACTTCTTCGAATAGGTCTCCATTAAGGAAGGCATTGTTGACATCTAGTTGTAACAATTGCCACCCTTTTGCTGCTGCAACAATAAGCAAAACTCTGACAGAAGTGAGTTTTGCAACTGGTGAGAAGGTGTCAGAAAAATCAATCCCAGCTTGTTGAGTGCAGCCCTTGGCTACCAATCTGGCCTTGTACCTATCAATTGATCCGTCAGGCTTATACTTGACCTTATAGATCCATCTGCATCCTATGCAATGTTTGTCTGGAGGCAGTGGTACAAGAGTCCGGGTTTGGTTGACTTCTAGAGCCCGAACCTCTTCATTCATGGCTTGGCGCCACTCATCAAATTTAACTGCTTGATGGAAAAACTGAGGCTCATATATTGAAGAGATTTGGTTGACAAAGGTTCTATACGAGGAACTGAGTTTGGCATAAGAACCGAAGTTAGCCATAGGGTAAGGGGTGGTGTTGAAAGCATACTCTTGTAGGTAAGAAGGAGGTTTGATAGTTCTTTGAGATCTTCTAGGTGGAGCAGGAATTGGTTGCTGCTCAGGGTTGGGGTGTGATTGGTCAGGAAGTGAAACAGGTGGTGGTGAATTGTTTTGTTGTCGGTTGAATTCTGATTGTGAAATTTCTGGTATTGGGAGAGGAATGACAGTGCTGTCGAAGGGTACAGATTGAGCTTCAGGGCTAGAATGGAAGGGAAATGTTGTTTCATGGAAAGTTACATCTCTTGAGATGAAGAATTTCTTGGTTTCCAAGTCAAATAGCCTATAACCTTTGTACCCTTGTGGATAGCCAACAAAGACAGCAGGTCTTGCTCTAGGAGTGAATTTGTTTCTTGTAGAAGGCAGTGTGGCAGCACAGGCCAAGCAACCAAAGGTTCTCAGGGACTTGTAGTCTGGATCAATGCCATATAGGATTTGATGTGGAGACCTTTGTTTCAGGACAGGTGATGGCATCCTGTTTATCAAGAAGGCAGTCGTAGCCACACATTCACCCCAAAAGGAAATGGGAAGTTTTGACTGAAAAAACAGTGCCCTTCAACATTTAACAAGTGCTGATGCTTTCTTTCAACCACATAATTTTGTTCAGGCCTTTCTACACAAGAGAGTTGATGCAGTGTTCCTTGTGATTGCAAAAATTCTGTGAGAGCCAACTCTTTTGCATTGCCAGATCTCAAGCACTTGATGGTTAACCCAAACTGTGTTTTGACCATGGTAAAGAATTTCATAATGGCAGAGGCAGCTTCTGACTTGTTTTTCAGGAGATATAGCCAGGTGAACCTTAAACAATCATCCACCAATGTCAAGAAGTACCTTCTTCCATCGTATGTGGGAAGTCCATATGGACCCCAAATGTCACAATGCAATAAGGAGAAGATTGAATCAGATACATGATTGTGTGAAACAAATGACAAACGTCTAAATTTTGCAAGAGGGCATATTTGGCACAAAGAAGAGGAATACTCAGAAGGCATAGAAAAAGGAATTGTATTGCTCAAATGTTTCAATACTTTGTTAGATACATGTCCAAATCGTGTATGCCCCAAATTGGCATTATTACAAGTGTTAAATCGAATTGAATTGCAATTATTCTCAGATTCAACTACTGATTTACAAGATAAATTGGTATTGACAATACAATGTGCATCAACCGAATTGGTGACAGGCTTCTTGAAAGGTAGAACATATAGTCCTTCAAGAAGTTCACCCTTGCCAATCCTCTTGCAGTGTTGCATGTCCTGAATAACAAAGTGGTTTTGGAAGAAAGTGATTGAAAATGAGGTGTTAGTCAATAATGCACTAACTGAGAGCAGATTGAAGGTAAATTGAGGAACATACAAGACATTATGTAAGATTAGGGCAGGGCTTATCATAACAGTCCCAACTGCTGTTACTGTCACAGATTCTTTATTTGGTAAAGTGACAAATTTGTTGGAAACATGATGATATGAAGTATAAGATTGTAGAGAACAAGTGATGTGTGCACTAGCTCCCGAATCCACTATCCAGTATTATGAGTGAATAACACGGAATGAGATGGATTGGCAGAAAGAATGATACCTTCTTGGGCGGCTGCTAGGAAAGGTGCAGCACTTGATGTCTGATTTTGCAGAAGGTTCATGAGCTGGCTATATTGTGTAGCAGTGAGTTGAAAGGAAGATGAAGATGCCTCAGGTGCCTCAGAGTCATATGAAATCTGGTTTACCATAGTCGATTGGTTTGGCTTTCCTTTCTTGTAGTTAGGAGGGTAACCATGAAGCTTGTAACACTTTTCTTTTGTGTGGCCTAGCAATCCACAGTGAGCACAAAGAGGCCTATCCTTGTTGGCTCCTTTCCAACCATTCTCAGCACTGCCTTTCACGGCAAATGCATGGTTAGGGTCGCCATTGCCATCGGAGGAACCAATTTCCCTTTGCTTCTCATCTTGGACACACAAGGAGAAGACTTTAGTGATTGTGGGAATGGGATCCATAGCCAAGATTTTTCCTCTTATTGACGAAAAGGACTCATTTAACCCACACAAGAACTGCATTACATATTCCATTTCTGTGTAATTAACCCAAGGAGTGACTCCTCCACAATGACAAGTGTGTGGAGGTTTGTGTTCTGCCAAGGATTCCCAAAGAGATCTGAACCGAGCATAGTAGGAACTTACAGAGAGGGAACCTTGTTGTAAAGAGACCAAGTCTTTCTTGAGCTGAAAGATTTGTGGTCCATTTGATTGCTTGAATCTGACCTTGAGGTCATGCCAGAGCGCAAAAGCAGTGTTGCAATGAAGAACTGTAGTTTGCATCTCTTTAGAAAGAGAATTCAAGATCCAAGAAGCTACAACACTGTTGGTGCGACGCCATCTTTGATAGAGAGGATCATCGGGTGTAGGTTCAGCAATGGAACCGTCTACAAAACCAAGTTTGTTCTTTCCAATGAGTGCCATAGTCATGGCCTTTTTCCAAGAAGCATAGTTATCATCACACAGTGGATGAGAAACCAGAACCACCCCGGGATTATCAGCGGGTTGAAGGAAGAAGGGATGTGAATCATCCATGGCGGCCATGGGAGATATAGCAAAAAGAAGAGAAAGAACTTGCAATGGAGGCAAGAAGAAAGAGGAAGACGAAAGCAAGATTGAACACTTGCAAAGAAGGCAAGATTAAACACTTGCAGAGAAAGAGGATGCGGAAGAAGAAATATCAACTGATACCATATTGAAACTAAGGACCTTGAGTTGATGAAAGGAGCAATGTGCTCATCATGCTTTCATTCAATGAAGAAAATGATATGAAAAGATACCTTACACGATATCAGCTCTTGAGCATATATACATTCAATTACTTAACTTCACATAACTAACTTAGAAACTAACTAACTAATTGTATAGGCTAACTAATTTAACTGTCATAACTGACTTAACTTAACAGTCCTAATAAGCACACACACAAGCAGAAAGTGTATAGTGTGTTTTGACCAAGTAGTTATTTTCTCTGTCATGTGATTGGAAGTTTCACTTTTGTATCAAATAGCACTGATGATTCTAACATCATAAACATCATTTTATTGTTTTAGTGTCAGATTGAACAAGATGTCGAACTCGTGGTGGGAGAAATGAGGGGCGGAGACGAGGTGGAAACAGAGTTGTTCATAGGGCGACCTGAGAGACGAATGCGTTGAAATTAAGTTGAAACTTGCAGACACATAATGCTCGTGTTTACATAAACGTAAAGTTCATATAAACACTCACCCGTATCCTGTTATGTTCATGTCTGACTAACATACGTAATTCTTGAACTTCAATCACAACTCAAATAATTTCTATCAAAGACTCAAAGGGTCATGTTGATTTCCGAAATCCTTTTGTAACAATTATAAATTTTTATTTTATGAAAAGGTTGTGTTAGCCTGCCTAAAACACGTGCTAATTTGAGCGGCGTTATTCTGTTTTGAAATGATTGAATCATAGAAACAGAATATCTAATCGTTATTTTTGCGAATGAGGAGAAGGAAAGAGAGAGACGGTAGTGAACGGCAAAGGTAAACAGCTGATGTCACATGATATTTTAACTAAATAAATGCGTTTAATCTGGTCTCGGCAGTTTTGTGAAGAAGTGGTGTCACTGGATGTCCTATATGGCATTATCGAACTGTTTGAGGGAGGTTGTATCATTCCTGTGAAAATCTCCTGTGCAGCATTGTGGCATATATTGGTGTTCTGTGTTCTCTACCTTCTGAGGGAGGCTCTATTCTTGAATGTACTCAAAACTGGAGAATGATTATCAGATCTGTACTAACTAGCAACCGGGTCTTTTATTGAAACCAAGTGCTTTGTGGGTTTGGCTTTTCTTAGCTGTCCTGGTGTTTGTGGTTTATTTTAGTTCTTTGGTCCTTTAGTTACTTGCTCTCACTCTAGGTTGTTCTTGTACCTTGCTTCCTTCTCTTTCTTTTCTTCTTTGATGTAAATGGATTCCACTGTCCTACTTATATCTATATATTCTTTTGTTATCAAAAAATAAAAATAAAAATGGACCTACCAAATTAGGTGTAAGAATTGCAAAATTATAGTCGTGTATGTCGATCCCCTTCCTCCCTTTCTCTGTCTCTATTAATATTATGAATTTATTATCAAATATACATCATATAAATGGTGACTTCAATGACGAGGGAGTAACAAAAACCTTTATTAAGGGAGTCAAAATAGCCATTAGATATATTATTTAAATAAGTGGATGGCTGTAATTGTGTGTGGGTGACTCGATAAATTGGTTAATGCTATGATGATGAAATTCTCCGTGTACTTTTTGAAATTTGTCATCAAATGGATGACTGCAAAATGACCACCGAGAAGCCATAGTCTCCTTCCCTTACTTCAGTTCGCCTTGAGGAAAATTCCTTTCTTTTTTTATTTTGTTTCTCAGTAACACAGATGGAGTTTTGTGTTTGGAAAAATCAATTCAAATTTTCAAATATTAATTCAAATGGATGAAAATTAAATTAGCACAATTCAAGAGAAAGTGAAGTTCAATGTTTTGACTTATGGGGAATCTACATTCATCTTTGGAGGAAGGAGTGGATATTAATGATATTGAAAATGTGGAATGTAATTAATATCCATTATCTCTCATTCATGTGAAGAGTGGAAGTATCCCAAAGTGTGGGTGATCATGTGAAGAGTAGAAATATCTCCAATTATGGGTGATACACAAAATGGGGCGGGTTACAATTCTTGTAATCTTATTTAAGATAGTGAATATATTTGTTGTAGAGCTTCCACGTAGTCAAAAGGTACCGAACCATGTTAATTCTTGTGTTCTGTATTGCTTTCTTTGTGGCATGTTTGTCTGTGTTTTCATGATCATTGGGCGTGTGGGTAATTCAGTTGACGTGTGTGATTTTTCCAAACATTTTGTAACATGATTTTAACAGTAAAATTCTATGGGTTAGATGTGGAATGTTAACTGAAACATGAATACTGTGCGGTGTTGCGATTGTTTGTGTTTCTACTCTTTGACGATACTAAAATCTAATTTCTTGTGTGTATTGGCCGAGGAGTAAAACCCGGTCATCGAGTTTGGATACCCGATCCAACCAAGGCGGGAAGGATAAAATATCGATATTATCTTTATTAATCCTGATATTATCTCAAACAACATTATCTGGTTAGAAGAGATAATATCCCTTAAATTAAGGGATAAAATATTAATATTATCCTTAAATAATCCTAATATTATCTCAAATAATCTTATCCGGTTAAGAGATCAATTTAAGATATTATCTTAATCAATCCTGATACTATCTCACATAACCTTATCCGGTTAAAAGAGATAATATCCCTTAAATTAAGGAAATCACATCTCAAAGAAGATTTAAGAGATAAAAGGAAATAAATCTAGATCTCTTAAAGATATGGGGATCCTATTATAAAAGGAGGAAAATCAAAGAGAGAAACTCACTTTTAACTGAATCCCGCCGACTCTCCCTTAAGCGTATTAGAGAAACTAGCTCGACCAAGAGACTATTGAAGAGTCCTTACTCGCTGGTACTCATCGGATACAAGATTAAGGGATTGAGATCACCGTATGGCCAACGGTTGAACCTAGAACTATGTCTGGCTTTGATTCCCATTGGGATACGTAGGACCGGAACACAACATTCTGTCAAGCCATAATCTAAAACAACCCCCATTGTTCACTCTTGGTTTGACGTTCTACGGCGAGATTCCGTCAAATCGGATCTCGACAGGAACATTGTGTTTTTTTTTTTGGGATTAATCCTAGAAGGTGAGCTTGTGTTGTAGTCCAAACGAAAATTACTTGATAGCAATGGGATTTACCTATTTTCTTGTGAAAAAAATAGTGAACATAATGTTTTCGGTGATGATGGAAGAAATGGAAGTGCATCAGAACAGAAGAAGATGGTGATGGAAAGAGAGTTTCTTTAAGATGCCCAACATTGTACGGTGAGGTGGGGAAAGCAAGAGAGATGCTGACACTAGGGACCAATTTGGTCACACAACAAAGGATTTACCTGCTATCTCCGGTTTTTGCTGGCTCCTTCATAGGTGAAATGACACCCTTATAAATACTATACTAAATTTTTATGTTTTTCCGAGATCTCAGAGAGATTTGCAGGGAATCGGAGAACAATGATGAAGGAAAAAAACTATTCATGATGTGGATCGGGACTGAGATAAGGAGCGAAGGTACTCCACATCTTCGTCCTCCGACCATCCGTAAATGAGATTATTGGTGCTCCAATATATCATCTCTCATCTATATTATAAGAATTACATTATATCAATTTTTTCCTAAAATATTAGAAGCATGTATCTATTTTTACATATATCAAATATTAATTTTTAATATTATCCTTATTTATAATAGCATTTATATTTATGATATACATATCAAATTTGGTCGAGTCCTTGGAAGAATACCCTGGTAGTTAATATGTTGGGTAATCGAGTAAGCTATAAAATGATTGAGAATAACCTTAACCGCAGTTGGACGAAGAATGGAGGTATCCTGATTATTGATATGTATGATGGATACTACCAAGTTGTTTTTAAAAGTTAGTAGGATTATAAGCTTGTGCTATATGAAGGGCAATGGAAGGTGGCGGATCACTACTTAATAGTTCAGCGATGGAGGCCTCTGTTCTTGTTAAATGCTCAAAAGACCCGTAAGGTTGCAGTCTGGGTGCGTATTCCACGTTTACCAATTGAACTATATCATGACGTCTTCCTGCGAAGAATTGGAATGAAGTTGGGGAACTATCTGAAAGCTGATAAGCTGACATCTATCCACTCTAGGGGCAAGTTTGCCAGAATATGTGTGGAAGTTGATCCGGATAAGCCTTTGGTTCCTCATATCGTTATTAGAGGGTTCTCCTTACACCCAAGGTTTACAAAATCGGACCGGTCATCGAACCGGTGAAGGCAGCGGTTCGAGGTTCAATGGTCCAACCGAGGTTGAACCGTGGTTGAACCGGTTATAATTAAATAATATTATTTTAATTTTTAATATAATATTTATAACAATATTAAACAAAAAAACAACATAACAACTAAAATTATTAAGCACAATTTTTATTATTTTGAAATTAAATTAAATAAATATAAAGATATATGTTAAAATCATCTTCATAGGGAAAACCAACCCAAAATCCACAACCATCCCACATATGTTAGAAAACAAAAGAATTGAGTTTTGGCTAGGATGATCCAAATCCTTTTATACTAATTTTTTTTTAAAGAAAACCGGTTCAGGCCGGTTCACTACCAGTTATGGCCGGTTTTACCGGTTTTGAACCGGTTTTCCGGTTTTTGCACCGGTTCAATGCATGACCGGTTTTTCCTACTGACCGGACCGGCCATGGTCCCGGTTCCCGGTCGGACCGGCCGGTCCGGTCCGGTTTTCAAAACCTTGCTCACACCTTGAATATGAAGGTTTACATGCTATATGTTTTAGGTGTGGGAGCTTTGGTCATAAGAATGATCAGCGTAGGGAGATTGTGGAGGATGTTTCAGTGGTGCAAAAGGACCCCATGCCCACGACCACCCTGGAGGGAAGAACTGGAGGTGAGGCTTATATCAATGTTGAAGGTAGGGTTGGAGGCGAGGCTGCAATCAATGTTGAAGGTAGGGTTGGCGTCACCATCCTCCCAAAGCAGATTGCGAATAATCAGGAAAGGCAAAACGAATTGATAGAATAGTCCCTTTTTGGTCCCTAAATGATTGCAAAAATTAATCAAAAGAGGTAGTTTGGGGATAACAAAGAGAAACAGAAAGAGAAGCAGAAAGAGATTCCAAAGATTATGGCGAGAAAGAAGGAGGTGGTTAATGAGAATGTTGTGAGTGGGAAAGGCTCGAGATTCTCTCCACTTCAGGAGGAGGAAAACAATCATAAAGAAGTTATTACTAATGATAGGAGAGATAAGGATATAGTTGGGTGTGAGGTTGGCTTTGTCCTAGAGACACGGATGGGCCCAGAGTTTCAAAAGCCCATTATGGACCTTAGCATGTCCAACACGAAACTCGTGGGCATTCAGCAGCCCAAGTTGTGTCAGAACCAACGTGTTAGGAATGCCAAAGGTGTCAAGAACCCGCAAGGTGGTCGAAGGAAGGATGTCACAGTGATGGTCAAACAGAGTTTTAAGAGAAGCTCTTCTTCAGGAAGTAAGGTGATTAACATTGTTGAAGAGAGTTCTTTCAAGGATAAGCAGGAGTTAGTTAAGAAAAATAAAAAGTCAGAAGAGGCTATGATCTTGGAGAGAATGAGGCAAATACATCTCCAAAAAGCTGATACCATGCAAGCATTCATGGGATGGTCTGACCCTTGCATGGGGTGCAGGTGCATGTGGATTGGGAGGCTGTTGAGTTTGCACAAAAATTGAAGAGCCGGTTGGTGAATGTGACATCGGGGGATAGAGTTCAGCGTGATGGATCTATGATCATGGTTCAACATTCTTCTGTAGGGCAGAAAGGTGTTGAAGGCAGTGACGTGCCATCTCTTCCCAGTAGTTCTCAATGAATATTATTAGCTGGAATTGTAGGGGTACGACTAACAAAGGTTTTGTGTCCTTGATGAAGGACCTGACGAATTTTTATGATTCCAAGTTTATTATTCTTATCGAGACTCATACAAGTGGTGATAGAGCAGTAGGCATTGTAAAGAAGACGGGTCTGGATGGAAGTTTTGTGCAGGATTCGAGTGGGCACTCCGGAGGTATTTGGTGTTTCTGGGATAAGTCTTAGTGGACTGTGGATGTGATTAGAAGCTAGGCTCAATTCATTCACATGAAGGTTCGTTGGAAGAATGATAGAGGGTGGTTTCTAACTACTGTTTATGGGGCTCCTCAATTCACTTGTAGACAGCAATTATGAAATGATTTGGTTGAGTTGTCCCATGCGGTTTCTGGAGCCTGAGCAGTTATAGGAGATTTAACAGTTCACTCTACTTACATGAACGAAGAGGAAGTGGTGTGGTCCAGCTTCATAGAGATTCTTGCAAGTTTCCTAGCACAATGCAGGAATGTGATCTTATAGATACTGGGTTCCAGGGGCATCCTATTACATGGAAGAAAGTTTCTATGGAAGGAAGAATTGATATACGTCTTATCAATGTTGAGTGGCGCCTTATGTTCCAGGGAGCCTATGTGCAACATCTATCGCTTTTCAAATCAGATCATAGGCCTCTCTTGCTTCGGTTGGTCAAGGAAGAGAGGAGGAATTTATGTATAAGGCCTTTCCGGTTTGAAGCAGTGTGGATTATGCATGCTGATTTTCCAGAGTTCATCCGTAGCCACTGGGATACTAATGACGGTGCTTGGAACGATAGGTTGTTTCATCTTCAGGATGATCTTCGGAGATGGAATAAAGAGGTGTTTGGGTGTATGTAGTCTAAGAATTTTTTACTTATCCGAAGACTTGAGTGGCTTGAAAAACAGAGGCAGTCAAATAGTTATGTGGGTTTGGATGAGGAATACTCGAAGGTTTGGAAGGAATATGAAAATGTTCTTGATCAAGAGGAGATTTTTTGGTTCCAGAAGTCGAGGTCTCGTTGGTTACAACATGGTGACCGAAATACTAGGTACTTTCATGGTGTTACAGCTATCAGGAGAAGAAAAAATGGTTATGACGCCTTGCAAAACGACCAGGGTATTTAGATTAATGATAAAGTGGAGATTGAAAAAATGGTGGTTGATTACTATGGAGAGATTTATTCAGACTCTGGGCAGTTCTCTCCTCTCTTCCTATCAGGTGCGTTTCCAAAGATTAAGCCCTATGATATTGCAATGTTGAGCAGGGAAGTTTCAGATGCTGAGATTATGGACACTGAATCAGATGGGAAATTTTAAAGCGCTGGGACCAGATGGATTTCAAGCCATTTTTTTCAAAATCAATGGCAAGTGATTGGCAGAGATTTTTGTGATATGATTAGGAAGATGTTTGATGATCCGAGCAATATTAAAGCCTTTAATGGCACCCTCATGACTTTGATTCCAAAAAAGGAGGTGGTGGTTTGTATGAAGGACTTCAGACCTATTAGCCTGTGTAATGTTTCTTATAAATTTATTACCAAGATCATTGCACAAAGGCTACGTGGTTTAATGGTAAAATTGATTGGTCCTTATCAAAGCAGGTTTGTTCCTTAGAGGGAAAGTGGTGATAATATTATTGTGGCCCAAGAAGTTTTTCATTCTATGAGAAAGAGAGCAGGTAATAAAGGGTGGATGGCCATAAAAGTCGACCTTGAAAAGGCGTATGATAGACTTAAGTGGCCTTTTGTGAAGGATATCTCCAGGATATTGGTGTTCCAAATAGTATAATAAACATTATTTGGCACTATATGTCTTCGGCTTCCATGCGCATGTTGTGGAATTAGTAAGCTTTGGAGGAATTTTTTCCTTTTAGAGGCATTAGACAAGGTGATCTGATTTCCCCCTATCTGTTTGTCTTGTGTATTGAGAGGTTATTTCAAATGGTTACCTTGGAGGTGGATAGTAATTTGTGGAAGCCTATAAAGTTGAGTAAAAATGGTCCTATGATCTCTCACTTGGCCTTCGCGGATGATATTATTTTCTTTGCTAAAGCAAACTTGGAGCAAGTTCAGATTGTGCAATCCATTTTGGATCTTTTTTGTGTGAGTTCTGGTCAAAAGGTTAGTAAGGACAAATCCAGAGTTTATTTTTCGAGTAATGTGGGTTGCCATTCGAAAATGCAAATGACTAATGCTCTGGGTATCCAATGGACTGATGATTTGGGCAAGTTCCTTGATGTGCCTATCCTCCATAAGAGGGCCTCCAAGGAGACTTTCAACTTCATTTTGGACAAGGCCAATAATTAAATGAGCTCTTGGAAAGTAAAAAAATTATCCTTTGCAGGTAGAGTTACTTCAACTAAATCAGTTTTGCAAGCTTTACCTTCATATGTTATGCAAATTGTTTCTCTCCCAAAGAGTATTTGTGATGAAGTGGACAGGCTTTGTAGATGATTAATTAGGGGTAACTCCTCTCAAGGAAGTGTTGGTTCTATGTATGAAAGAATCCAAAGAAGATCCCTGAAACAATAACCAAAGACTACACAGTACCAAGAAATAGAGTTTTGCAATATTGTTGAAAGTGCCTCAAAATCAAAGTGTAAAAACAGTAGAATTTGGTGACCAGAAACCAAATAATCGATTATGGAGCTTCAACCAGGAATGCTGAGTTTTTAGAACCGTGGACAGACAGCAGATAATCGATTACGGGAAGGCCGTAATCAATTACGGCAATCGATTCTGCAATTGGCCATAATCAATTATCGCGTGTCAGTTTCTGATATTTAAGTTTGTTATAGCAGTTTGGGGAAACAGATCTGGGGTTTCTTGAGTGTTTTTTTTAGAGCGAAAAAGGGAGAAAAACCTAGAGAATACTATCATATTGTATTGATTTGATTCTATTGTGAATTGAGAGAAGAATCAAGAGAGGATTAGTGAGATTAAGGGTTGTATGAAAATCGAGAGACGAAAGGCTTGGGGTTTTCTTGTATGTTCATCTTGAAGAAGGTGGAGTGAAGATCCAAGAGATCTCTATTGTAATCTTGATCAAAGTTCATAGTGGAGGAGGCTCTCTCCCGTGGATGTAGGCCACATTGACTGAAGCACGCTAAATTGTGTGTGTGCTACTCTCCCTCTCTTCTTCCCTTTCTCTTTTATGCTGCCATAATCGATTATCAGCTGTAGATAATCGATTATCACATTTTGCTGTGCTTTTATTTGTTGTTTGCATTTATTTCTGGATGGTTGTTTGCTATAGTGTTTCTTCTACATTAGGTGTATTTGGTTTAGGTTGCGAAACTCTATTTCTTGGTACTGTGTAGTCTTTGTGTATTGTTTCAGGGATCTTCTTTGGATTCTTTCATATATTGGACCAACAAGTGGCACCGTCTGTGTGAATTGATACTCTCCAGGATGCAACAACCACTTCTTGCTTGCACTGCACGTGAAATAGCAAGGGCACAGGAACAACTGTTTGGATGCTCAAGGGAACAAGAGGACCTCTTCTATCTTAGGATATCGAAAATACACAAGGAATACTAATTATGCAAATATCCCCCAATCTTTCATCAATAGTATGATAGCAACTACAATCCAGTATTTGGAACTAAAACCAAAACTATAGTGTGGTGGCACCAACGTACAAGAACCTTATGTGTAGCATAAAATAGAGCACTTTAGCAGTTTGATGAAGGTAATCCTTAAAGAGAGGGAGAGAGAGAAACCGAGTGTGCAGACTTTTTTCAATAAAATGGATTGGAGATGATTTAAAGAAAAAAATTCCCATCGTGTGAGACACCCCATTGTGTCCCTTTGTGTCATTTAGTTTAAAACCTCATTATTTAATTACTTAATCGCACGCTTAACGTGAAAATTACGTAAAAAAATTGAAACTTAATTTCTTAAGCAAATAGATTCATATAGAACAGAATATGAAAACATAAATATATTAAACATACTTAAAGCATCAGAGTTATCAAAACACTGTTTCAGGGCATCCCATCAATAGGATCCCAAACTGGTGCATAGTTATACAAAAACATAAGCGGAAAGATAAAGCTTCACGACACAGACGCACTGACCATAACTAACTAGACCCTAATCACCATGGGTCACAGCTCATCCTCCGGTATCCGGTTCGTAGGGAGTTCCATTCAACTCCTCCTGGTTACGTTCATTCACAGGGTCTTCTCGTACGGTTCCACAAGGAGACAAAATACAACATACAGTAATATACAGGGGATAAGAAACAGTTCTATCATCAAAAGCGGAAAAGAGTCATAGTAAAGTATACAGTAATTATCACAGACACAACATCAGTCAAGTCATCCATCTTCCATAAAATTCTTATATCCATCCTACCCTCACTCCTGCAACTAAAACTTGATACTGAAAATGGCTATGGTTTCCCTATCATAGTTATGGTTATCGGTCAGTCGTCCATGCGTCACGTGCCATTCCCGGTGCACATCCTTAGTCATGGTGAGAATGCTCATGCAAAGCAATGACACTATAGCTGCACATTAAACCCGGTGCACACCCCGGACCATGGGTGCTCATGCAAAGCAATGACACTACAGCTGCATGATTATCCCGGTGCACACCTTCACCGTGGTAAGAACGCTCACGCAAAGCGTGACACGACAGCTGCACGATGACCCCGGTGCACACCTCTTCCACTCCCAGAGGTGCTCATGCAAAGCAATGACACTCGTAGCTGCACAAGTTAAGTTTACCCTTTGGACAGTCCCACAAGGACTTTGGGTCTTGTATGTGTCCCACATACGGTTATAGATACAACACAACTTATGAACCTCACAGACTCATATGGTCATAACCTAGTGCCTTAACCTCTCATCAAGACCTCAACACATGCTCTATGTCACAACACCTCTTTAACATATTTCATGTAGGTTAGGCACCTCTAAAAAAATCATCATGATCCCCACGCCCAAAACAACTCATCTCTTAGACCACATATATATTTTCGCTTAATCCACTAAGCATAAATTAAATACCACACAGATCATGCATAACATAAAGTCAATCAAAGATATTTCAGAACATCAACATAGCACTAAATCAGTTCAATAAAGGTAATAAAACTCAAATCAACCATCAACAGTATAAACATCAACCTAATATCGATCAACCTACAATCCCCGAATCACCATGGATGTTTTATAAAAGCAATTTAAAGCGATTCTGGTCTTGTCGATTATTCGACTTCTAGTAGGGTTTAGGTCGCCCTACATAATTACAACATAATCTACTACTTATCGATTCCAATGATAGGTTGATTCTTTCCTCCACCTAGGTTATCACCGAACTCCTGAACTCGAAGCTCCTCGTCGTCACACCACAAAGTATCAACTCCACCTTCTGTGAAGGTAAGGATATTAGATGCTCGAAGAGGTATACCACGAACGTCCTCGTTTCCTCCGTGATGGAAGTCTAAGGTTACAAAACATGAAATCATGTGTTAAAACTCAATCAAAGAACACTAACCACAAGGTATAGGTTCGGTTCATACAATAAACTAGGATTAGGGGTTTCCGAAATTTATGCGACTCTTGGATTTATGTTCCTTAAGTGCTTGAATTTCATAAACAACAATCTTTTAACAAAGTTGAATTAAAAATCCCACTAAGTACTTGACTTAGGGTTTCGGCCAAGCATAGATAAATAGGCTAGGAATTTCTAAATTTTCCAATCTCTTTAGGTTAGCATCCATACATAGTAAGGAGCTTGAAACCATGATCATTTTGGAAATGGAAAAATCAAATGTCTTGGACCATGAACCCTTAGGTTCGGCCTTAACAAGTTTGTGAGGTTAGAGATCTTTAAATCATCCAATCTTTTGGACATAGCATCCTTTAACATGAAGGAGCTTTAATCCATAATCATCTTGGAAAACAAAATAAAATAACACATCCTAGGTCAAATGTTACATTCGGCCATCATAGGAAAATAAAGCAAGAAAATATTTTAAACTTTCCAATCCCTTGGATTTAGCATCCTTATACATCAAGAAGCCTTAATCCATGATCACTTTGGAGAAACATCAACTAAGCATCAATGTCTTAAACTACTTAAAGTTTAGGCCTTTACATGAAAATGTGTAAAATCTCTAAACTTTTCCAATCACTTAAACCTAACATCCTTTAGTACAAAGGAGCCCTTGGTCATGATCATCTTGGAATTGAACTCAAATACAAGTCCATACAAGCAAAGTTAAACAAAACTCACCAAAACCAAAAAGCATGGTTTCTGCCTCATCAAGAAAATAGGGTTAGAAATTTTTGTTTTACACAACCTTTTAGTATGTTGTATTAGGATTAAAAATAGGAACATAGAAATCGGTTTCAACTCAAACGGAGTTTTCTACCATTTTTAAGAGATTTTAGAAGTTTGAAAGCTTAAAGGAAACTTAAAACAAAACTATGATCATAAAGACAAGAACTTGAAAAATAGACAACATAGGATCATTACCCTCAACAATATGAAGAACTTTGATGAAGAACTTAAAGTAAAAAGCTTGATAAAAAGATGAACTTTAGAAGAGAGAAGAAGAAGAGATGTAATAAGGTGTAAAGGTGAGAAAATGGAGGAAAAGTGGTGAAGTGTGGAAATGAAGAGTATTTATAGAGAGTGAGAGAGGGGCACGGTTTTAGAAAGTAAAAATAAGAGAAAAAGAAGGTTTACTTGTAGGGAAAGAAAGAAAAAGGTGTGGTAAGGTGGAGGTATGATTGGAGAGAGAATGTAAGAAAAGGTGAGATTTTGAAAAAAAGTCAAGATTCACTTTTGAGATGTGTCATAGCCTTCACATTAAGTCACTCCATGTCACTTCATCCTCTTGGTGCTCTGCTCCATTGTGTCTCAGATGACTTCCCCGATCGTATTTCCCGACGATTTCGCCCGGGAAATCCCTGAGATTTGGCCCCGAACAAGATTTTTATAAAAACTCCAAACCCACACAAAACATCATAAAAATACTAACCGTCTCATTCACGAATTAAAATTTGGTCTCTAGCTCAGTAAACTTGTACTGGCAGTGAGAACGCAGACCGGCTTTCGTCTGAATTTTCAACTGAAATTTTTACTGTGACTTCATATGATAAGGTGGATTAGGAATATGATTTTATTTTATTAAAACAAAATATTTTCTACTTTAATATTAAAATATAATTACTTATATTTTAATTGATTAAACCGTATAATGAAAATCAGGCTGTTACACCGTGCCCGTAGTAACCAATTAAACGTGAAGCCTATAAAAAAGGAGATAAAGATAAAGCCCAAAACTACCGGTAACAGACTTGTGGGTAAAGACTTGGTAAAAACAAAATTGCAAATTAATATTATTAGTTGAATATTTGGCTTTAAATTCAAAAAGACAAAGATATTCCCGAGAGCTTGAGAAATCAATGTATAAGCACTAGTGTCTTTTAGACTATGAACTAACACGTAGAGTAAATGAGCTATGACCCACTAGAATGTCGGTGAGATTAGAACCTCTATGAACCTCATTCCGTTTGTGAAATAACAGTGTAAAAACTGCAGAATTTGATGACCAGAAACTAGATAATCGATTATGGAACAACCATAATCAATTATGGACCTTCTTCTAGGAATCCTGAAGTTTCAGAACAGTGGACAGACACCAGATAATCAATTATGCGGAGGCCGTAATTGATTACGGTAATCGATTATGCAATTCTTCATAATCGATTATCGCGCGTCATTTTCTGATATTTAAGTTTGTTACAACATATTGGGCTTTATCATACCATGTTCAATTTTAGTGGAATAACCTAAATCATCAAACATTCTAATGGATAGAAGATTTCTATTAAGTTTAGGATTAACATACCTCACATCCTTTAAAAGGATTTCACGATTTTCAGAAGTTTTGAGCCGAATAGTTCCCATACCTTGTACCTTGCATGCTTTCTTGTTTCCAGGAAGCACCACTCCACCTTCTTTGAGTTCTATTTTCTTGAAGTAGTCCTTCCTTGGGCACATATGGTACGAACATAATCGATTATCTGCTGTCTGTCCACAGTTCTGAAAACTCGGGATTCCTGGCTGAAGCTCCATAATTGATTATGGCTGCTCCATAATCGATTATCTAGTTCCTAGTCACCAAATTCTGTAATTTTTACACTTTGATTTTGAGGCACTTTCAACAATAGAGATCCCTTGGATCTTCACTCCACCTTCTTCAAGATGAACATACAAGAAAACCCAAAGCCTTTCGACTCTCAATTTTCACACAACTCTTGATCTCTCTAATCCTCTCTTGATTCTTGTCTCAATTCACAATAGAATCAAAGCAATACAAGATGATAGAATTCTCTAGGTTTTTCTCTCTTTTTCGCTCTGAAAAAAGCACATAAAAAACCCCAGATCTGTTTCCCCAAACTGTTGCAACAAACTTAAACATCAGAAACTGACACGCGATAATCGATTATGCAGAATTGCATAATCGATTACCGTAATCGATTACGGCCTCCTCGTAATCGATTATCTGGTGTCTGTCCACTGTTTTGAAACTTCAGGGTTCCAGGAAGAAGGTCCATAATCGATTATGACTGTTCCATAATCGATTATCTGGTTTCTAGTCACCAAATTCTGCAGTTTTTACACTTTGATTTTGAGGTACTTTCAACAATACTCCACCTTGACTCCAAATCAGAGGATTGAGTTAAACCTTGTAGTGGTGGCTCTCCCACTTATGGAATTATGCTTCAATGAAGTTTATCACGTCCAAGCAAAGCTTGAACTTTGATCTAGGTAGTGACTTTGTGAATGCATCCGCTGGATTGTCTTCTGAAACTATATTCTCAATCTGTATTTCCTTTGATTCAACCACATCTCTAATGAAATGAAGCCTTACATCGATATGCTTCGTTTTCTCATGATAAACTTGATGATTAGCTAAGTGAATAGTGTTAAGTCTCTAAATGTCTGTTGTGCATTTCCCCGAGTTTTGATGAAAACTAAACATTGGATAATGATTTAATTAATGTACTTATTGGTTGCTAACTTGTTTACTTAGTGTGTAGATCAAAATAGTATGGCTCACCTGTTTGCCCACATAAATGACAACCTGTCTAGATAAGCAACAAGTCAACCTGTCTGTTGACTAGGATTATTGACTTTCTTCAAAAGAAGTCTCAACCTTTCTTTTGATAAGTCCCTACACTTATCTAAGGTTTCTCGATGAACAACCCAAGACCAAACAAGCTTTTGGAAACTGTCCCCTCTTATGTGAGACTCTAAAGGTCTCTCTCACTTAGTCTCACACTTATCAAGAAAAGTCAGAAGTCATTCTCATAAGCAACCTACAAAATCAGAAGTGAAGTATAGTTAAAGAATGTTTCCAACACGCTTTCATCCCTAGTACTCCTGGTTATTACACGAAAAGGGAAATGTACTCAGCAAAGTACAAAAAGCACTCTGCACAACTCTGATATGGCTACTGCGCGATGCATAAAGCCATGACTCTTCATGTTAGAGTACAACCAACGTTCTTATTGCATTAATGGCTGCCCTGAACCACTCTATTGCATTTAATGAAGTTCTGCTTGAAGCCCACAACTGAAGGAATGTCTCTAACGGATCTTAAATGCTTGAAGGCTATAAATACAGAAGTCATTGAAGATGAAGATACACAGAGAACTCATAGCATTAAAAGAACCATTACTCTGCACATTTATTTCTTCATTCTTTCAATCTGTATTCTTCAATCATTTGAAGTTATTACCCAGTCTTTCTTAAGCTTACATTTTAAACCACTGAGTGTTAGTGAAAGAGCAGTCTGTCTGATTGTACTTATTACAAACAAACTTCTCAACCAAACTTGAGTGAGCCTGAAGAGACCAGGTGTGCAAAGAATACTTGTCCTTGAGCCAGAAGAGGCTAGGTGTGCAAGCAATACTTGGAGTCTGTAACCTGATCAGTTATAATGGATAAAACTTGGTGCTGTCAAGGACTGGACGAAGCTCTTTGTATTGAAGAGTGAACCAGGATAAATAGCTGTGTTAATCTCTCTTCCCTTAAACTTTTTAGTTACTTTGATTATTATATCTGCTTTCTAACGAAGGGGTTAAAGTGTTATCTTTAAATCAGTTTTGAAGTATGTGCTTGCTTGCTTCTCTGTTGAAATCTCATCAGGCAAGTCACCTGTCTGTACTGAGTTTTTCTCACTCGCTTAAACTTAGCTTTTGTATGCAAAAAGTTTTCAACTTTGTTTTAAATTCCAATAAACACAATTCAACCCCCCTTCTCGTGTTTATAGTTGTCTATTTCAGTTGGTATCAGAGCTCAGTCTGAGTTGAGCATCTAACAGTGTAGAGGTAAATGTCCTGAAGAATAGACATGACTGTTGGAGCTAGTTCAAGTGGAAGTCACCAGACTGAGGCAGCTTCCCTAACCAGACCTCCATTCTTCAATGGAGAAAACTACAACTATTGGAAAGATAGATTTCAATGGTTCATTACTGATGGTCCATTTATTCCTAAAAATGAGGACAACACTGACAAGCCAAAAGCTCAGTGGACCCCTGCAGAAAAGACAAAATGGGAGTTGAACCACAAAGCTAGATACAACATCATTTGTGCTCTCAATCCTGAAGAATTGAGAAAGTTTGTGCCTATGATTCTGCTAAAGAAATATGGGATACTTTAGCTGTCACACATAAAGGAACAACCAAAGTTAAAGAATCAAAAATTGCCATACTTGTCAGAAAGTATGAACTGTTTCTCATGGAATAAGGAGAATTTGTTGCTCAGATGATAGGAAGATTCCAAACTATCATCAATGGTCTAAAATCTCTTGGCAAAATTTACACTAATGGTGACAAGGTTGGAAAGATTATGATAAGTCTACCTAAGCAGTGGAGACCCTTGGTCATTTCTACCTCTCAAGCAAAGGATCTCACCCTTGACTATGGATGAACTTCTTGGAACACTCATTGTTCATGAGCAAGAACTTGGATATGAAGTTGCAACAAGGAAGGGCAAGTCAATTGCTTGGAAGGCGGATCAAAAGTCAGCAAAAGCCTCCAAGGCTCTGAAGGCAGACGAGTCATTCAATGATGATGACCTGTCTAAACACGAGGATTCCGAAAGTGACGAAGAATTGTCTCTCCTAACCAGGAAGATAAAGCTTCTTTTACAGAAAAAGAAGCTCGGAAATGATAAGACATTCAGAAGGTTTAACAAGGACAATAACTTCAAAGAATTGACCTCAACATACAAGAGTTCAATTGTCTGTTATGAGTGCAAGAAGCCTGGTCACATCAAAGCTGAATGTCCTCAACTCAAGAAAGCCCCTTTTAAGAAGTTATTCAAAAAGAAGAAGAAAAAAAAAATGATGGCTACTTGGGAAGACTTGGAGTCAACATCGTCTGATGAAGAAACAGAGGAGGAAGCTAATCACTGTTTGATGGCCAACACTGACTCAGATTCAGATGATGAGGTACATCCTTGTAAGACTAAGCCCTCATTCATGTTTTGATGTATGACAAACAAAGTGTATTTTGCATAAGATTTTTTATTTTGACTATATACTTATTATGTGTTAAGTTGTATGCAAGATAACTCATGAAAAAGGAAAATCAAGGATTAAAGGATGGAAGGACAAGGACACAAAGCAATGGACAAGGACTAAAGCATCAAGCAATGAAGATCTCATATTTTAGATGCTATTTGTAAAAATAGCACATTTGATTTCGTAGGTGAAGCACTTAAATTTAAGAAGATCAAGGAATCATCAAGACAAGAGCTTAACAATGGAATTAGTTTTAAGTCTTAGATGATCTATAAGAGATGAAATCTCTTATTCACAAAAAGCTCATTTGAAAAGATGCATGAAGAAAATCATTTTTCATAACCTACATTAAAAGGAATAAGTCTTCATAAATGAAAATGATTTTGGAAATAAGATTTCATAAGCGCTCGTCCAACACTGGGATAATATAAGCGCTCGTCCGACATTGAAATAACAGAAGAGCACGTCCAATGAAGTGAAACAAGCAAACGTCCAATGAAATGAAACAAGCAGACGTCCAATGAAGTGAAACAAGCACGTCCAATGAAGTGAAACAAGCAGACGTCCAATAAAGTGAAACAAGCACACGTCCAATGAAGTGAAACAAGCAGATGTCCAATGAAGCGATAAAAGCTGACGACCAATGAAGTGATAAAAAACTAACGTCCAATGAACTACTAAAAAGCTCGCGTCTACTGAAGTAACAAGAAACGCTCGTCTGATGATGTGGCACATGGAGCTCGTCTACCGAAGTAACAAGAAGAGCTCGTCTAATGAAGTAACAAGAAGAGATCGTCTAATGAAGTAACAAGAAGCGCTCGTCTACTGAAGTAATGAGAAGCGCTCGTCTACCAAAGTGGCATATGAAGCTCCGTCCACTAAAGTACTAAATGGAGCTCGTCTACTAGCCCATCCGAATGTAAATCTTAATGGCTAGATGGAAACGGTTATTTTGAAAATGGACGAGAATTGTACAAGAACAGTCAGAATCTTATTTCCAGAACGAGAATCAAGAAAACATATTTTGTTAAATCAGATCCAAATCTGTTTTAATTGATCCCAACGACTATAACTTGTTTTCTATATAAAGGGGGATCAAAGGAACACTTTATAGATTCTGAAGGTGAAAAATTTGAAAGATTAAAAAGCTTCCAAAAGTGCTTCATCTTTGAGAGAAAAGTGTGATATTTCTTAGAACTTCAATTTGTATGATCATACTTTTAGAGTCTTTCTTCTACTCAATTCTTTCTGCGAATTAGTGTGATTAAGAGTGGGTATCTCTTAGGATTGATCAAGGATAGAAGGGATCCTTGGGTATAGAAAAGTAAGTGGGTTTTTTGGTGTGTTCTTGAGCAAGGAGGTTATCCTTGTGAATGTTGTAATTGGATATTTTAATTTCTGGTTATAGTGGAGAAAATCACAAAGGTGTGAGACTGGATGTAGGCTTACCAGAGGAGGTAGCTGAATCAGGATAAATCGGTTTGCATGTTCTTCTCATCTCTAAACTCCATATACATGTTATATGCACTTGTGTGTTGTGAATGAGTTTTAAGAATGCTTGTTAACTTGAATCTTTGATCTGCAATATGTGTTAAACTTGTTGTTACTTCTTATAATTCTTCTTAACATCATTACTTGTTACATAACCTGATTCTTGGGAATTAAAATTGAGTGAAAACCAATTTTCTTTAAGAAAACTATGTTTTGCTTTAAATTGTCGAAAAAGTTTTCAATATCTCAATTCACCCCCCGATCTTGAGATTATAGCCATTACCAATAATCCTGACTATGAAGAATTACTTGATTCCTGTGAGGAGTTGCTAGAGGAATCCAACTGCTTATCTAAGGCCTTCAGATCCCTCAATAGAGAGTATGTAAAGCTCATCGGTGAGCATAAGCAGAAATCTGAAGAGTGTGAGAAGCTAGCCCAAGAGAACAGTGAGCTGAAGACTGAAAAGTCTGATGAAGCTAAGATCTCAAGTAAAACATCATAATCTGAAGAAGTTGAAAAACTTCAACTGAAAGTCGAAGAGCTCACTTCTGATCTTGCCAAATTTTTTAATGGTAGAGATAATCTGACTAAGCTGCTTGGTTGTCAGAGGCACCCCCTTAACAAAGAAGTTATTGGATATGTCCATCAGAACCATCATAAAGCATCAACTAAAACTTCAAATGTATCTGTTATGTCAACAATAATTAAATCCATATCTGTCTGTAACTTTTGTGGAAAAACTGGACATTTTATGTCTAAGTGTATCCATAAGAAGAGAATGAAGTCTTCACAGACTCCTAGAACTAACAGAAAAGGACCCAAAAAACTATAGGTACCTAAAGATAAAATAATTTCTGTTGCAGATGTCCTTAATAGGACAAAGAAAATACCACTGCTGGTACCTGGACAGTGGTTGCTCGCGACACATGACAGGAGAAAGGTCTATGTTCCTAAATCTCCAACTTAAGAAAGGAGGTCATGTTGCCTTTGGAGGCAATCAGAAAAGGAAGGTTATAGGCATTGGTACTATTAGTGGTAAACCTCCTCTTCCTTTTATATCTAATGTTCTTATGGTTGAAGGATTAAGAGACAATTTGCTTAGCATAAGTCAATTATGTGATAGTGGATTTGATGTCTCTTTTACCAAGGATTTATGCATAGTTAAAGACTGTAATGGCAGAACCCTCTTTTCAGCTAAAAGGCAACAAAATCTATATAAGATTGAACTGGCTGATCTCTCAGATCAAAGTGTAACCTGTTTGATATCTAAGGAGGATGAAAGATGGTTATGGCATAAAAAACTAGGACATGCTAGTATGAAACTAATTTCCAAATTGAAAAAGGGTAACCTTGTGAGAGGATTGCCTGATATTAGTTTTAAGAAAGATGTCTTGTGTGATGCATGTAAGAGAGGTAAACAGATAAAATCAAGTTTCAAATCTAAAAACCAAGTTTCTACCTCTAGACCTCTTCAGTTATTACACATGGATCTGTTTGGACTAGTTAGTGTTGCTAGCCTGGATGGAAGAAAATATGGATTTGTGATAGTTGATGACTATTCTAGATTTACATGGGTACTCTTCCTGACCCATAAAGATGAGTTTTTTAAGGCTTTCTCAGTATTCTACAAAATAGTACAAAATGAACAGGGTTTCTATATTTCTACCCTTAGAAGTGATCATGGGGGAGAATTTGAAAATGAGCAGTTTAGACAGTTATGTGAGGAGAATGGGATCTCTCATAATTTCTCAGCACCTAGAACTCCTCAGCAAAAAAGAGTAGTTGAGAGAAAGAACATATCTCTGCAAGAGATGGCTAGATCTATGCTCAATGAGAATAATCTCCCTAAGTACTTCTGGGAAGAAGCAGTAAACACTGCATGTTATGTACAAAACAGAATACTTATTGGGCCCTTTCTAAAGAAGACTCCTTTTGTATTGTGGAAAGGTAAAAGCCTCAACATATCTTATTTTCATGCACTTGGATGTGAATGCTTCATTTTGAATACTAAAGATCAACTTAGAAAGTTTGATTCAAAAGTAGATAAAGGTATCTTTGTAGGATATTATGAAATGTCTAAAGCCTTTAGAATTTATAATTCCAGAACTTCTGTTATTGAAGAATATGTTCATGTTAAATTCAATGATGGATTAAAGACTGATAGGGAGCTATCAGATCTAGAAGATCAACTTGTAGGTCTTGATATAAACAGGCCAGAAAGTCAACAACCAGATCTGACCAAGACAGAACCTGTGTTTGAGTCTAACAGACAAGTGGAGCAGACAAGTCAACAGATAGGTCAACAGACCAGTCAGCAGACAAGTCAAGATCTTCATGATGATCTCAAAAGGGATTGGAAGTTCAACACTCATCATCCTAAGGATCTTATTATTGGAAATCCCTTTGAAGGAGTAAGAACCGGATCCACTTTAAGAGAATCAAGCAATGAAGCCTTTATGTCAGAAATAGAGCCAAAGATCATTGAAGAAGCTCTTGAGGATGAAAGCTGGATTCTTGCTATGCAAGAAGAACTCAACCAGTTTTTCAGAAATGATGTCTGGACACTTGTCTCTAAGCCCAAAAACAAATATGTCATTGGAACACGATGGGTGTTCAGAAACAAATTGGATGAAGATGACAAAGTTGTCAGGAATAAGGCAAGGTTAGTAGCGTAAGGCTATAACCAACAAGAAGGTATTGATTATACTAAAACCTTTGCACCTGTAGCTAGAAAAGGAGCTATACGTATATTAATGTCATATGCTACACAACACCAAATCACTCTTTTTCAAATGGATGTGAAAAGTGCTTTCCTAAATGGTATAATTGAAGAAGAAGTGTATGTTAAACAACCCCCTAGTTTTGAGAATACCGATAAACCAGATCATGTTTTCAAACTTAAAAAGGCACTATATAATTTGAAACAAACTCCTAGAGCATGGTATGATAGACTTAGTTCTTTTCTCATGCAAAATGGTTTTACTAGAGGACAAGTAGATACCACCTTGTTTAAGAAAAAGCTCTAAAGAGAACTTTATTATAGTATAAATATATGTTGATGAAATTATTTTTGGAGTAACTAATGAAAAGTTTTTGTAATGAATTTTCCAAGCTAATGCAAGCTGAATTTGAGATGAGCGTGATGAGAGAATTGAAGTTCTTCCTTAGATTACAAATTAAGCAGAAAAGTGATGGAATTTACATTCATCAACAAAAGTATACCAAGGAGATACTCAAGAAGTACAAAATGGAAAATGGCAAGCTCATGAAAACTCCTATGCAACCCAATGCAAAATTAAGCAAAGTTGATGAAAGTAAAAAGTGTCTCTATGTGTGCTAGATTCCAATCTGACCCAAGAGAATCTCATCTTAAAGATGTTACAAGGATATTTAGATACTTTCTCGAGACTACTAATCTTGGTTTGTTGTACCTAAGATCAAAAGAATATAGATTAGTCGGATTCTGTGATGCTGATTTTGCTGGAGACAGAATAGAAAGAAAAAGCACTAGTGGAGGATGTCACTTCATTGGAGCAAGCTTAGTCTACTGGTCAAGCAAGAGACAGACAACCATTGCTCTTTCTACTGCTGAAACAGAATACATTTCAGCTGCTAGCTGTTGCTCTCAACTCCTATGCGTAAAACATCAACTTGAGGATTAATCTATTTATGAGCATAACATATCTGTATGGTGTGATAACTCTAGTGCTATATGCTTAACTAAAAATCCAATTCAGCTTTCTAAGGCAAAGCTTATTGAAATCAAACATCATTTTATAAGAGATTATGTTCATAAAGGTATCTTTGATATAAAGTTTGTTAAAACTGAAAATCAATGGATTGATATATTCACTAAACCATTAGCAGAAGAAAGGTTCTTGTTTATTATAGATAATCTAAACATGCATTGCATTGTTGAATGATATGTCTGAACGTTAACATGTCTATGCTATCTACACCTGTCTGTGTTACCTGTCTGACTCTGTTGAGTCACTATGCTAGAACTCAACAGTTTTTGTTGAAATGATTATTAATTATTTAATGTCATTTATTAATCTGAAGCTAATCATGTGCATGACAGTTTTTAATCTCGAAACCATGTTTTCATTATGTCTTAAGTGGGTGCTACAATTCTCCACATAAATCGTACCGTTTTAGAATTAAAAATATCTCATTAACACCTAATTTTGTCCGGGAATTCTTTCTTTTAATTATTATTTTGGAAAAGACAAAAAATATAAGAATTGGAAAAAAAATCAAAAAATCTATGTTATGTTCTTGGCCCAATTTTCTTTTTATTGTTACAACTGTTGAGCCCATCATCAAAAAACAACAACAACAAAAATTATAGTAAATTAAAAAAAATTAAAGAAAAGGGACGTTTGTTTCCTACTACCCTTCTCCCATGCTGTGTCTTATTCTACTTGGGGTATGTTTAACTTTGCTTTTATTTCCCTTATTTTGTTTTTTAGTGTTTTTTTTATAAAATAAGGGGTAACAATCCCTGCACCTGTAGCAGCCAAGCAGAGTGGTGGGAGCACCACACCATTGTACCACCCTCTGCATTTTTCGTTCTAGTTGCTGGTATGCTTTGAGCTTGTGTGTTTTGAATTATTGAGATGCATTTTTTTATCTTATTTTATGTGTAGTTTCTACTAAACTAAATAAAAAACGGAATCTTTGAGTTCACGCAACAATCTATGACATTGATGTATGATTTTCATCCTCAAGTGTCATTTGAATTGTAAGGGTTTATCGTATAACTTGACCATCTTTGACCCTGTGCAAGAGTGAATTCCATTTTTGTTAAAAAATAATAAAATATTTTCAATTTTCTCTCTTACAAATTTTCACAATCTTTTTTTATGAAATAAATATATTTTTCAATTCACACAACAATCTGCGACGTTGATGTATAAATTTTCATCCTCAAGTGGCGTATGAATTGTAAGGGTTTATCGTATAGCACTGCTATCTTGGACCCTGTGCATGAGTGAATTATTTTTGAAATAAATTCCTTTTTACAAAAAATCAAATCTTTACCAAAAATTAAAATCAACCAATCAATCAAACTTTTTTCTACAAGAACTACGTGGCTTGGAGTTTCCCATTGCACCTGGGAATACGTAGGAGCATAATCAATCATTCTGTCAAGCCAAGATTAAATTTTCCTTACTTTGGTGTCTCTTTTTATTTTCAAATAGCTAATCAAAATAATTAAACTTGTAATATTTAGGGATGCTCTATGGACATGGTGTTGTGTTCAATCCTTTAGATTTGAGGTTGCCCTGTGGGCTTATATGCCATGTTCAACCTCACTTAGGTTTTATCAACAATAAATTTAAAAATGCAAAAATCAATAAAAATATAAAATATCAAAAATAATGGGGTAAAACAAATATTTAAAGAGTTATTAAAATTTTTGCACAATTAACTTGAGATACCATTTTTAAACGGGCGATGTAGGGTGCTCACACATTCCCTACTAATAACCGACTCCCAGACTCAAACGTCTATCTTTTTTAGACCAGTTTCCTTAAAATAAATGGTTTTTCAATGTTTTTCCCAAATAAAATATTGGTGGCGACTCATCTGTTGTTACCTTCTTTTCGCGGTGCCCGAACGGGACGGTCGCGACAGCTAGCGACTCCGCTGGGGATTTTTGAGAGTCAGGACTGACATAGTTGGTTGTGCATTATTTTTAATAGCTTTAACAACATTAGTTTTACCCCTCTTTGTTTTATTTATTTTGTAAATATTTTTATATGCTATCTTAAATGCCTTTGTATATTCTTGCAACCCTAGGGAAGAGATCTATTGTGTTGTTTGACCCTTTTGCAAGTGTGGTGTAGTTTGTGTTTTAATTGGTTTTGTGCAATTTTTATGCTCCCAGCACACACATCAGCATCATATATTTCATACACTTTTGGGCTCTTTACCGGAGTCTTGGAATACCATAGGATTATAAGGGGCTTCACTGGTGTTATTGTGATGCTTTTACGTCCCTGACAGTCACTGATTCTCCCGCTCAGATAGTTACCGATACTGTGGACTGCCATATTGTGACTCATTTGTCCATGTGGTAAAGTTCATGGATTCGGGTTCTTATCTTTTAGATGAGGGCAATCTGGGGGCCATGATTTTTAGGATTCTAGACCCATCGTATAATTCATTCATAGAGCAAACTTAGTGACCAACCGGTTAGAGTCATGACCTTAGGTGTGCAAACATAAGTCTTACCCGTCTTAGGACACAAAGGGATCATTTTTTTTTTACTCAGGTTCATTTTTTTTTGTCAAATAAAAAATTCACATTTTCAAGTTTTTTGTGAAAAAAAAATGATTTACACGAGTCCTTTTGCTTTTAACAAAAAAAAAAAACATTTTTCATATTTTATATCTCATGCATTTCCGTAAATAATAAAAAGGTACTTGTGTAAATCGTTTTCTGTAACTCATTCATATTCTTTGTAGAAGAATAAAAAACAGATCACTCATTTTTTTCATGCATCCCATGCATTAATTTTTTTGGGGTCAATAAAAAATAAAAAAAAAATCATTTTCATGCATTAATTACTTTTTATGTCAATCTCATCATTAAAAAAATCATCCATCTCATTTATTCATAAAAAAATAAGAAGCTCGTCTCATGCATTTCATAAGTAAATATTTGATTGCATTTTTCTAAATTTACAGTGACCTTTTGAACAATTGCTCCGTGACACCCTTGTCGGACTCGTTCACAAGCCAAAATCATGGATGAGGAAGAGCAAACTCAGAAGTTCATGGAAGAATGGGGTCAACTCAAAGAGCAGATGGCCCAAATGATGGTAATACTGCAAGCCATGCAGAAGTAAAAGAACACGGATGAGACTACTTTAGCCTCAACTGAGGAACAGCCGGCCATACCTCTTCTCACTCAAGGGAATAATCAACAAGGAGTCGTGATGCCTTTCATTGTCTACCCAAACGATCAAACCCGTCCTTCATTTGACCCAAAAAATCCCCCGTATGGTCTTCCTCGAGGGTTTGTGCCGCCAGTGGCTCCTGGTCCACAAGACAACAACCCAATCTCCCAAAACACTACCCAGACACAAATCCTCACCAATCCACTAGAATGTAGTATTTCGATATTGGTGCATTATGTTAACCCAAACCCTTCACCCTTCACCTTCCACATCGGTGCCAATGGGACCCAGGCGGCACAAAACTTCACTTCCCCACAATATATTTTTGCAAATCAGTCGGGTTGGAATCCTCAGTCCAAAGAAAAGCTGGAAGTTCTAGATGAAAGACTGCGAGCTATTGAATAGAAGGGGCAAACAGTCATGGTCTTCGGGATGCCTCAAAACTCTGTCTAGTGCCCAATTCATAATACCTCCAAAATTCAAAGTGCCGGATTTTGACAAGTACATGGGGACCACTTGTCCTAAAAACCACTTGACCATGTACGTTAGAAAGATGGCATCACATGCCCATGATGATAAGCTTTTAATTCACTTTTTCCGAGACAGTTTGACTGGGGCAACTTCAAATTGGTACATGCACCTCGAGCGACCCCACATTCGATCCTTCAAAGATCTAGCAGATGCATTCATGAAACAATACAAGCACAACATTGACATGGCTCCTGATAGGATGCAACTTCAAAATATGTCAAAAAAAGACACGGAGTCCTTTAAGGAGTATGCACAACGATGGAGAGAATTGGCTGCTCAGGTAGAGCCCCCTTTGCAAGAGTGAGATACCATCATAAGATATATCCCACAACAACCATATACATGATATATACATCACATAATCATATAAGCAGTTAAATCATGTATATACATAACATAACAATGTTATATCAAAGGGTCTCAAACCCGCACAGTCAACCTTTCAAAATATGCATGACACTTCAATATCAGGCTCTAACTTAATCTCATGAGATATCAACACCGTTTTTCACTGGAGAAGAATTAGAGTTGGCCAATCTCTAGCCCACCAGGTAGTTACCTCCATACCCTCATGCATTTAAGGTCTCGGGACGAGCAACGTCACATGTGCCTCTGAACTGGTCACATGGACTGACTCCCAGATACCACCTTGTATCTGATATGTAAGATAGCACGTCTGCCTGGGGAAATGCACATGAGAAAATATTTTATTTCAAAGGTTTTCTTTGTATTCATTCTTTTTCGCTGTTACAGCTCAAAGCTAACGACTTAATCATCATTTCCCCATTACTTGAAAACTTAGAAACATAGGACACAGAGTCCGAATGCTCAATCACAACGCCCGAGACCGATGCCGCAATCAAGGTTGTGGTCATATAAATCACTTATGTTTTTATTCATGTTTTGAACTTAACATGATAAGGATAATAGCCCACAACAACGAAATCAGAACGCACTATCCTCGATTTCGAGAATTGGACTCTCAGTCCAGAACATCATGAATAGGACTCATGGCACCGAATTAACACTGATCCAAGATCACGTGCGTATAACTGAATACTAGAGGCGACGTCTCGCGTACTAGATTCTCTTTCTTAAGCACTTATTTTTCGTTCAGTGAAAATCAAATTCAAAACCGAATCCTCGATAACCTATCCAGGCTATCGAAAAGTTTCTAAATCATTTAGGAGAAAATATTTTCTTTGAAAATCTTTTATAAAGCATCTTTGAAATACTTTTATCTTTGAAAATCCCCAATAGGATATTGCCAAATAATCTTGAAAGTTTTCACTTGAAGACACATAGTTCGAAAAGGATTTTTCCCTTGTATAACAATAGTTCACCAAAACCATTTCAACATTTAAAACAAGTACTTTAAGTTAATGAGCTTTTGGAAAAGAACACTAATCCTTTCATCTTCAATGCTTATTAAGGTTTTTAATCCTTATAACAGTTGAGCACAGACAAAAGTCTGGCTTAGCAAACTTTCAATCAACAGCAGTGTATATTCTCAATTCAATGCTAATATCACAGTTGAAAGCAGTTCATCACAGATATGCATTATAACATTTAGAACAAGCACAGTTCAACATCAGATAATAGCATAACAGTTCAAGTACATTAGATAACCAAGTAAGCTCAATCAACATATAAGTATCCAGTTAAACACATACACACATGCATACAGTTATTGAATATCTATAGGAAATCCCCTTTTACCTCACGTCGGAGTTAAGAGTTTTGGATTTGAAAAGAAGGTTCACGAACGTCCTCGCTTCTTCGGTAATGGAAATCTAAGGTTACTAACATAAAATCATGATTTAAAAAAAAGAAATCAACTCGAGAACACTAACCAGAAGGTATAGGTTCGGTTCATACAATAAACTAGGATTTGGGGTTTCCAAAATTTATGCGACTCTTGGATTTATGATCCTTAAGTGCTAGAAGTTCATAAACAACAATCTTTTAACAAAGTTGAATTAAAAATCCCACTAAGTATTTGACTTAGGGTTTCGGCCAAGCATAGGTAAATATGTTAGAAATTTTGGGTCACACTTGTAATGTTTAAATGTGTTATGGCCATTATTTTTAATTAGTCAAATTAAAGTGATCGAATTCAAGTAAGGTTTATGGCTATGGACATAATTGTTATGAAAATTATTGTGTAGATACCATAAGGTCTTATTTCTATTTTTATGATGGGCAAAATTAGAGATAAGAAATGTGTGGATAGTCATGACTCTTCATGAAAGAGTTTGAATTCGAATGGACATCACTCTTCATGAAAGGGCGTGCAATTCTTATAAATAAAGGGTTATGGTCCCCAATTGTAGACATACTCAAAAGAAAGGAATTTCAATTCTCTTCATCCCATTAGAGGAGGAACTAAGGCTAAGGAGAATCTACAATTGGAAGATCACTACTCTATCAAGAACATCATCATTTCCATCAAGACTTCATGGATCCTCCGGGTACGCTTCCACATTCATTAGTCATCTTGAATTGGCATGAGATTATTGGTTTTGGATTTGTGCTTGATGAAGAATGTGTTTCTTGTTAATATTGACTTTGTCTATGTGATGTTTAAGGAATTAGAAACATGTCTAGTCATAAATAATTAAGTCTAATAAGTGGTATCAGAGCCACCCATGATCAATTCATGTATGATTTAAGGTATTCTGAGGTTTAGTTTGATTAATGGAGTTTTCAAGTTTTTCTGAAATTTTATTTGTGATCTTCCATGATGAAAATTTTCATGATTCTGGTATTTTAATGTGTCTATAAAGATGCATGATTACGTGTTAGTTTAAGTACTTGTCCATGCGCAAGAGAGTTACATGTTAAACTATGTTTATGTAATGTCACTGTGTCACTGTGATAATTGATATCACTCTTCTTTCAATAATTATTGCAACATACGTGGTGCACTATCATGTATATACAGTCCCTGAATATGTGGTTTACAATTAATCATGTAACACTTTTGATTTAACAATTTATATTTCCTGTATTGCAATTCTGGTTTAATTTTGGGGCCTGGGTCTATCATATTAATTACTAAATATTGCATATTTAAAAGTAACTTGGTTTCCTGTTGTTATAATATGTGGATATTGTTGTGTTGCAAGTTTTATTTGTTTAAAGTTGCAATCTCGGATTGTGATGGTGTGACTTCTTTCCGTTTTGTTTCTGTATGTATGAAACAACGGAGTTTAAATTTAATCTTTAAAGTTCGTTGTATTAAGCAGTGCGTCCCTTGGTCTAGTGGTTGAATCGTTGCATTGTTCTGTGAGTGGGAAGGGATCGATTCCCATCTGGTAGTGTTTTCGTCCGTTTTCCTTTAAAAAAAACGAACTATTTTCTGAAAAATTGGACAAAACAGTTAATTTTGCCACCACATGGGAATCGAACCTGAGACATCAAACCTGAGATATCATGCAACATTGACCGATGGACTACAATTTCGGTTATGTAAATATTTGTTCAAACATTTAAAATAAAGCAATCAGATTGAATTCAAATATATGGTTATAATTGTTTAACATTTTAAGTGAGCCAATTGAAACAAGAAGTCGCCAAAGTGACATCTCTTGTGTAGATTTCTCATGAGAGATGTTAAATGCTAGTGTGTATATGTATCCATGCGAGTATTAATTGGCCCAAAGGAAGGTTAATATTTTTGCCGGATTATATATACACCTGTGATGGTAAACATGTGATAATTATAAGGTTGTATATGTGAATGATAAATCAGTCCAAAGAACGGTTTATTATTTGACATGCATTATTATCAGTGTTTGATCATTGCAATAAGAGTACCACTAGCAATTAATCTTACTGTCCAAAGACTTGATATTGATGTTGCACTAGGTATCTTGAGATGAGTTATGCCATTATTTGAATTTTTTATGTTTGAATTTAAATTATGATGTGAGTATATTTATGTTGTTTGTTTTGTTCTCTTTCCAGCTAATATTGCTACTGTATCTGCTAACATGAATTCGGTTCCGGTCCTTAGTGGTACCAACTTTAAGGACTGGAAAGAGAACATTTTAATTGTTCTGGGCTGCATGGGTCTTGACCTTGCACTAAGGATGGAGCAACCCTCTTCTCTTACGAACTCCAGTACCTCTGAAGAGAGGAAAACTTATGAGAAGTGGGAGCTCTCCAATCGTATGAGTCTCATGATCATTAAGCGCGGCATTCCGGAGGCATTTAGGGGTGCTATATCTGAAAAGATAGCAAGTGCCAAAGAATTCCTTGCCGAAATTGAGAAACGCTTTGCCAAAAGTGATAAGGCAGAAACAAGCACACTCCTTCAAAGCTTGATTTCTATGAAGTATAAGGGCAAAGGAAATGTAAGGGAGTACATAATGGAAATGTCTAATATTGCTTCCAAGCTTAAGGCTCTAAAGCTCGAGTTATCAGATGACTTACTCGCACATTTGGTGCTAATATCTCTTCCTGCACAATTCAGTCAATTTAAGATCAGTTATAACTGTCAGAAGGAGAAATGATCTCTTAACAAGCTCATTTCATATTGTGTGCAAGAGGAAGAGAGGATGAAGCAAGAAAGGACAGAAAGTGCTCACCTAGCAAGCACCTCTAAAGACAAGGGCAAAAAGAGGAAACATAAGGATACTAAGAATGAAACTGCTAAGGGTCCAACACAAAAGAAGTAAAATAAGGGTGACAACGGTTGCTTCTTTTGTGGCATGACTGGACTTGTCAAGAAGGAATGTACCAAGTATCATGCCTGGCGTGAAAAGAAAGGTATGTTCCTTACTTTGGTCTGTTCTGAGGTAAATTTAGCTTCAGTACCTAGAAACACTTGGTGGTTAGATTCTGGGGCTACTACTAACATCAGTGTTTCAATGCAAGGTTGCCTGAGTTATCGAAGGCCAACTGATGCTGAAAGACGCATTTATGTGGGAGATGGCAAGTCGGTAGAAGTAGAGGCAATAGGGCATTTTAGGTTGTTATTAATTACTGGTTATTATTTGGATTTAATGGATACTTTTGTTGTACCGTCCTTTAGATGGAATTTAGTTTCTGTTTCTTGTTTGGACAAATTTGGTTATCATTGTTCATTTGGAAACAATCAACTCAGTTTATCTATTAATTCAAATGTTGTTGGAACTGGTACTCTTATGGTGTATGACAATCTATATTTGCTTGACACTATTGCTTCCTATAATGAAAACTTGAATGTGGAATCACGTGGTACTAAGCGCAAAGTTGACAATGCAAATTCAGGAGCGTTGTGGCACAAGCGTCTAGGTCACATATCTAGAAATAGAGTTGAACGACTTGTGTCAAATGGGATCCTTGATTCCATTGACTTTATAGACTTTAATGTCTGTGTTGAGTGCATTAAGGGCAAACAGACCAAACAAAAGAAATTGGGAGCATATAGAGCTACAGATGTCTTAGAATTGATACATACGGACATTTGTGGGCCATTTCCAACACCATCTTGGAATGGTCAACAATACTTTATATCATCCATAGACGATTATTCCAGATATGCGTACCTATTTCTTATACATGAAAAGTCTCAATCTTTGGACGTGTTCAAATCATTTAAGGCTAAAGTTGAAAATCAACTCGATAAAAGAATTAAGAGTGTCAAATCTGACCGTGGAGGTGAATATTACGGTAGGTATGACGGTTCAGGTGAACAACGTCCGGGACCATTTGGCAAATACCTTCAGGAATGTGGGATCGTCCCACAGTACACCATGCCGGGGTCACCTAGCATGAATGGTGTAGCTGAAAGACGAAACTGGACTCTTAAGGATATGGTAAGGAGTATGCTATGTCATTCTACTTTACCGGAGTCACTCTGGGGAGAGGCATTGAAGACTGCAACTTACATTTTGAACAGAGTGCCAACTAAGGCAGCTGCCAAAACACCCTATGAGCTTTAGACAGGTAGAAAGCCTAGTCTAAATCACCTTCATGTATGGGGATGTCCAGCTGAGGCAAGGCCTTATAGGCCAAATGAAAGTAAATTGGATCCCCGAACAGTGAGCAGCTACTTTATTGGCTATTCTGAACGATCCAGGGGCTATAAGTTTTAAGATCCCAAATTAAAGACAATTTTTGAGACGGGAACTGCCACGTTCTTTGAGGATATTGAGTTTGGCGGGAGAAATAAGGTTAGAGACTTTGTCTTTGAGAAAGAATCGGTTTCAATTCCAGGACCGGTTCATACAGTTGCTTCTGATGAAGCAAGTACGGAACCTCTCCAAGAAATTGTTGTTCAAACTCCCATTCAAGATGAATTAGTTGTCCCAGAAGAACAAACTCAAGATCCTCAAGAACTAGTGCTTCAAGAACCAAAGTCTGCCATGACGATCCACTAGAGAAAGAAGAAATGCTATTCCGGATGATTACATAGTATTTCTCCAAGAACATGAGGAAAATGATGGTATGATGGAAAATGATCCAATCAATTTCCGTGAAGCCATGCAAGATTCCAACTCGGAAAAATGGATTGAAGCAATGAATGAGGAGTATAAGTCCGTGCAAGACAATAAGGTTTGGGAACTTGTCCCATTACCAGAAGGTGCGAAACCCATTGGTTGCAAATGGATATTTAAGACCAAAAGGGATTCCAAAGGTAATGTGGAAAGCTATAAGGCTCGTCTTGTAGCCAAGGGCTATACTCAAAAGGAAGGGATTGACTTTAAAGAGACCTTCTCTCTGGTTTCATCGAAGGACTCTTTTAGGACAATCATGGCTCGTGTTGCACATTATGATTTGGAGCTTCATCAGATGGATGTTAAGACGGCGTTTCTCAATGGCAACATTGATGAAACAATCTATATGGTGCAACCAGAAATCTTTGTGTCGGGAGACCCAAAGAAAATGGTTTGCAAATTGACAAAATCCATCTATGGACTAAAACGGGCATCTCGTCAGTGGTACCACAAGTTTCATCAGGTAGTTCTCTCATTTGGTTTTGAGATGAATGCGGTTGACGATTGTATGTATCACAAATTCAGTGGGAGCAAGTATATTTTCCTGGTATTGTATGTTGATGACATACTGCTTGCCACTAACAATATAGGCATGTTGCACGAAACCAAGAGATTTCTATCAAGAAATTTCGAGATGAAAGATCTTGGTGACGCCTCCTTTGTATTAGGGATCCAGATACATCGAGATCGATCTCGAGGTATTCTAGGATTATCACAAAGCATCTATATCGATAAGGTGCTCAAAAGATTTGGCATGCAGGACTGCAAACCAGGTGATACCCCGGTCGCTAAGGGAGACAAATTTAGTCTTAGTCAATGCCCAAAAGAAAATATTGAGATTCAGGAGATGCGGAAGATTCCCTATGCATCAGCTGTAAGGAGTCTAATGTATGCCCAGGTTTGTACGCGTCCGGACATAGCGTACATTGTTGGAGTTTTAGGCAGATACTTAAGCAATCCAGGAATGGATCATTGGAAAGCAGCCAAAAGAGTTATAAGGTATTTGAAGAGAACAAAAGATCATATGCTCACATATAGGAGATCAGACTCTTTGGAGATCATTGGGTATTCTGAATCCGATTTTACCGGATGCCAAGATAGTAGAATATCCACTTTGTGCTATATCTATCTGTTGGCTGGTGGTGCAGTTTCTTGGCGCAGTGCCAAGCAAACGATTATTGCTTCATCCACCATGGCAGCAGAGTTTGTAGCATGTTATGAGGCATCAAATCATGGGATTTGGCTGAGGAATTTTGTCACTAGGCTGCGAATTTTGTAAGGGATTGAAAGACCACTTAAGTTATACTGTGACAACAAATCAGCCGTCTTATACTCCAATAACAATAGGAGCTCGACAAAGTCGAAACACATCGACATCAAGTTCCTAGTTGTCAAGGAGAGAGTACAAAGTGGACAGATTTCCATAGAACACTTAGGGACAAACTCCATGATAGCAGACCCTCTAACAAAGGGCCTTCCACCCAAGGTCTTTCATGAGCACACTGCTCACATGGGTGTCATACAGTTTGAGGATTCTTTGGTTTAGTGGGAGTTAGTCATTGATGTAATTCATGTTCTATATTTGAAATTATGTATGCATACTATTATATTTGGATATTGTTCTGATCAGAAATAAATTTTGGTATTTAGTTTATTACACTTTGTACGATAATGTCTTTAATGATCTCACTAAAGTAAAGTAGGACCAGTTGAAAATCGACATGTACAGATCACCTTCATGTGATTTTCATGATGCACATTTCATGATTAATCTATGTCATTTGGTTGTGTTAATATTAGTGATCATTGATGGATTTAGTTATGATTGATATAACGAAAGCTGCTTTGGTTCTATATATTGATATAACTAATGGACGGGATAGGGATATGTCCAAGGTTTATAATGGCAAATTTGGAGCTCATAAAGTATAACACATTTATAAGCATACATATGTGACCAGTGGGAGATTGTTAGAAATTTTGGGTCACACTTGTAATGTTTAAATGTGTTAGGGCCATTATTTTTAATTAGTCAAATTAAAGTGATCTGATTCAAGTAAGGTTTATGGCTATGGACATAATTGTTATGAAAGTTATTGTGTAGATACCATAAGGTCTTATTTCTATTTTTATGATGGGCAAAATTAGAGATAAGAAATGTGTGGATAGTCATGACTCTTCATGAAAGAGTTTGAATTTGAAGGGACATCACTCTTCATGAAAGGGCATGCAATTCTTATAAATAAAGGGTTATGGTCCCCAATTGTAGACATACTCAAAAGAAAGGAATTTCAATTCTCTTCATCCCATTAGAGGAGGAACTAAGGCTAAGGAGAATCTACAATTGGAAGATCACTACTCTATCAAGAGCATCATCATTTCCATCAAGACTTCATGGATCCTCCGGGTACGCTTCCGCATTCATTAGTCATCTTGAATTGGCATGAGATTATTGGTTTTGGATTAGTGCTTGATGAAGAACGTGTTTCTTGTTAATATTGACTTTGTCTACATGATGTTTAAGGAATTAGAAACATGTCTAGGCATAAATAATTAAGCCTAGCAAAATAGGGTAGGAATTTCTAAACTTTCCAATCTCTTTAGGTTAGCATCCATACATAGTAAGGTTAAAGATATTTAAATCATCCAATCTTTTGGACATAGCATCCTTTAACATGAAGGAGCTTTAATCCATAATCATCTTGGAAAACAAAATAAAATAATACATCCTAGGTCAAATGTTACATTCGGCCATGATAGGAAAATAAAGCAAGAAAATATTTTAAACTTTCCAATCACTTAGACATAGCATCCTTTAACATAAGGAGCTTTTTATTCCATGATCACTTTGGAAAACAAAACTCAACATCTTTGCCATAACCATTTAAGGTTTCGGCCTTTTCAAGAAATAGGGGTTAGAAATCTTCAAACTTTCCAATCTCTTGGACTTAGCATCCTTCTATATCAAGTAGTCTTAATCCATGATCATTTTGGAAAACAAAACTTAAACACCATTGACTTAAAACTCATTGGCTTTGGTCTTTACATAAAATAGGGTAAAAAAATCTTTAAACTTTCCAATCACTTAGACATATCATCATTTAACATAAGGGAGCCTTAGTCCATGATCATCTTGGAAATGAAACTCAAATACAAACTCATACATGTAAAAGTTGAAACAAGATTCACCTAAACCATATACATGGTTTCGACCTCCTTAGGAAGAAGAGGTTAGGAAACTTTGTTTTACACAACCTTTTAGTATGTGATAGTATGAGTAAATACAAGAATATAGAAAGTGGTTTCAACTCAAAAGGAGTTTTCTACCATTTTTGAGAGGTTTTAGAAGTTAAAAGCACATAAAGGACATATGAAGAAAAATTTGAAACAAAAGATGAAACTTTGAAAAAAGAACTACATAGAAGTATTACCCTTAACAAGATGAACAACTTTGATGAAGAACTCTAAGAGAAAATATTGATACAAATGTAAACTTTGTAAGAGAGAAGAAGAAGAAATGTAGTAAAGTGTAAATGTGAGAAATGGAGGAAAGTGATGAAGTGTGGAAATGAAGAGTGTTTATAGAGAGTGAGAGGAGAGGTCACGATTTTGGGAGAGAAGAAAGAAGAGAAGAAAGAAGGTGGGTTGCTTGTAGAGAGGATAAGGAGTTAAGGTGATGTGATGTGATTGGAGAGAGAAAGATGAAAAAGTGAGATTTTTGAGGAAAAAAAGTCATGATTCACCTTTTGAGGTGTGTCATAACCTTCACATCAAGTCACTTCATGTCTCTTTATACTCTTGATGCTCTGCTCCATTGCATATCAGATGACTTCCCCGATCGTATTTCCCGACGATTTCGCCCGGGAAATCCCTAAGATTTGGCCCCGAACAAGATTTTTCGAAATACTCCATACCCACACAAAACATCATAAAAAACATTAACCGTCTCATTCACGAATTAAAATTTGGTCTCTAGCTCAGTGAACTTGTACTGGCAGTAAGAACCCAGACCGGTTTTCGTTTGAATGTTCGACCAAAAATTTTATTGTGACTTTATACGGAAAAACAACACAAGAAAATGATTTTATTTTAAATAAAATAACCCTTTGGATTTTATCAAAAATAAACTCATTAAAGCATGTATTTACTGATAAAGAAGCATATGAAAAACAGGGTGTTACACATGTAGATAGTTCCCTCTAGATCTCCATGTAGAAAAGATGTCTTGATATCCAACTGTTCTAATTTCAAATCATTCTGATTCACAATAGACATCAATATCCTTATAGAACAATGTTTTACCAGCGGTGAAAAGATATCATTATAGTCAATCCCTTCAACCTGGGTAAAACCCTTTGCTACCAGTCTTGCCTTGAACCTTGCCTCCTCAATGCCTGGAATACCATCCTTTTTCTTGAAGATCCACTTGCATCCAACTACCCTTTGAATCTTGGGTAAGTCCACGAGTGTCCAGGTTTGATTTTTATCCAAGGATTCCCTTTCTGCTTGTACCGCCTGTAACCAGTTTTGACTATCCTTGCTTTCCATAGCCTCTCTGAAACTTCTTGGTTCTGGATCTTGTATCTCTTCAGCCGCATTAAGATCATAACAAACGAGGTCAGCATATCCGAATCTTTTAGGAGGTACAATATTCCTCCTAGCTCGATCTCTAGTCAATTGATAGTCTAATACTGGTGGTGGTTATTGATCTATCTGTTCTGCTGGTGGTGGACTTTCCTCTCTGATGTTGGAAGTGGGAAACTCCACCTCAAAATGAGCTTTCTGGTATGTTTCATCTGAGTTGCTTTTTCCAAGCTATTGCACATCATACCCATCCTGGTCTCATCAAATATGACATCCCTGCTTACAAAGCACCTTGATCCACCTGATTCTAACTTCTATAACTTATAGCCCTTCACACCATCTGGATACCCAATGAAGATGCATTTTACCGCCCGTGCATCAAGCTTGTCTTCCCTGACGTGAGCAAATGCCAAAAAACCAAATACCCTGAGATTAGAGTAATCCATCGGTTTACCAATCCACACTTTCATATGTGTCTTGAAGTCTTTAGCTAAAGACGAACATCTGTTTATCAAGTACACTATAGTATTTGTAGTTTCACCCCAGAAACTCTTAGGTAGTCCAGCACCCAAAAGCATGCACCTAACACGCTCCAGAATAGTCATGTTCATCCTTTCTGCTAGACCATTTTGTTGAGGTGTCCGTGCCACAGTCCTATGCCTTTTAATTCCCCGTTTCCTACAAAACTCATTAAACTGCTCTGAAACAAACTCCAGGCCATTGTCAGTCCTTAAAACCGTCAATTTCGAGCCTAGTTGATTTTCTATAAGAGTGTGCCATTCCTTGAATTTTTGAAAGGTTTCAGATTTATTTTTCAAAATGTAAATCCACACTCTTCTAGAAAAGTCGTCATTCATGGTAAGAAAATAGGATCCCCCTCCATGAGTCATCACCCTTGATGGACCCCAGAGGTACGAGTGCACATACTCAAAAGGTCTACTAGAAACATGCATACCGGTTCCAAAAGAGACTCTATGTTGTTTACCTAATATGCAATGATCACAAAATTCTAGTTTCTCCAATTTATCACCATTTAACAAGTTTTGTTTAGACAATTCTATCAATCATTTTTCACTTACGTGACCTAGCCATAAGTGCCATAACTTGGTTTTATCATGTGATGTTTGGCTAGCCACCGATGCTTGTGCAATAACAGTGGAACCATTAAGAATATACAAACCATTTCTATTTGTTCCCTTAGCTATTATTAAATCACCACTAGAAATATTTATCATACCATGTTCAATTTTAGAAGAATAACCTAAATCATCAAACATGCTAATGGATAGAAGATTTCTATTAAGTTCAGGAACATACCTCACATCCTTTAAAAGGATTTCACGATTTTTAGAAGTTTTGAGCCGAATAGTTCCCATACCGTGTACCTTGCATGCTTTATTGTTTCCTAGAAGCACCACTCCACCTTCTTTGAGTTCTAATGTCTCGAAGTAGTCCTTACTTGGGAACAAATGGTACAAACATCCGGAATCCATAAACCAACTCCTTTGTGTTTCTGAACTTGATACCACCAACACCCTGGCACTCTCATAGCCATCTGAAGCAACTGCAACCTCGACGGAGTTCATCGATTCCTTGCCCCCCTTTTCAGGATAATCCTTCTTGAAATGACCCGTTTTATTGCAATTGAAACACTTGAGCTTTGACTTTGAATGACTTTTTGATTTTGATCTAGACCTCTTGCTCTTGGAACCTTTCTTCTCGTTCCTTGAGACGCTCACGCTTTCACCATTTTTCTCCGCTTTCAACTCTTGTTGCCTTTGGAGCTCCTTTGTCCGGATTGAAGTTTGAACATCATCCAAGGAAATGGTTTGATCATTGCCATACGAAATAGCATCCTTGAAGTGCTCAAAAGATTTAGGTAAAGAATTAAGTAGAAGCAATGCCTTGTCCTCATCATCGAGCTTCACCTCAATGTTCTCTAGGACATCAAGAATTTTGTTGAATTATGCAAGTTGCTCCACAATGGATTTCGATTCCGTCATCTTGAAGGAATATAGAAGTTGCTTCAAGCATAGCCTATTCGCTAGTGATTTTGTCATGTACAATGTTTCTATCATTTCCCACATTGATACCGTTGTCTTTTCCCTTGTAACCTCTCTCAATGCCTTATCACCAAGACATAGAATGATTGCACTTCTTGCCTTCTCTATCATGTCGGTCTTCTCCTTTTGTGATAGAGTGTCTGCCATCCTTGCCATTCCCTTGAGAGCATCTACACATCCAATTTGTATCAAGATTGCCTCTATCTTAACCCTCCATAACCCGAAGTCATTACTTCCGAAAAATTTCTCTATGTCGTACTTTGTGTTTTCCATTGTTCAGACTTTTGATCTTTCTTCTTCTTTCAATTCCCGCAGACGGCGCCATTTGTTGGTTCTATGTTTGAAAGAATCCAAAGAAGATCCCTGAAACAATAACCAAAGATTACACAGTATCAACAAATAGAGTTTTGCAACCTAACCCAAATACACCTAATGTAGAAGAAATACTATAGCAAACAATCAACCAGAAATAAATGCAAAACAGCAAATAAAAGCACAACAAACTATGATAATCGATTATCTACAACTGATAATCGATTATGGCAGTAGAAGAGAGAAAGGGAGGAAGAGAGAGAGAGTAGCACACAGTTTAGCGTGGTTCAGTCAATGTGGCCTACATCCACAGGAGAGAGCCTCCTCCACTATGAACTTTGATCGAGATTACAATAGAGATCCCTTGGATCTTCACTCCACCTTCTTCAAGATGAACATACAAGAAAACCCCAAGCCTTTCGTCTCTCTATTTTCACCCAACCCTTGATCTCTCTAATCCTCTCTTAATTCTTCTCTCAATTCACAATAGAATCAAAATAATACAAGATGATAGTATTCGCTAGGTTTCTCTCTCTTTTTTGGCTCTGAAAAAGGCACACAAAAAAAACCCCAGATTTGTTTTCCCCAAACTGTTGTAACAAACTTAAATATAAAAAATTGACGCGTGATAATCGATTATGCAGAATTGCATAATCGATTACCGTAATCGATTACGGCCTCCCCGTAATCGATTATCTAGTGTCTGTCCACTATTATGAAACTTCAGGATTCCTGGCAGAATGTCCATAATCGATTATGGTTGTTCCATAATCGATTATATGGTTTCTGGTCGCCAAATTCTATAGTTTTTACACTTTCATTTTTGAGGCACTTTCAACCGGGTGATTCCTCACGGAAATCGCGCCTTCTTCCTTGGGATAAAGTTTGTTGCCCGAAGAAAGATGGTGGTTTGGGCCTAAGGAAAACAAGGGATGTTAATCAAGATTATGTGATGAGGGCAAACATAATCTAGATTGGCGATGAATACGAGTTCTTGGAATCTTTGTACGAGTTCTTCCTTGTGGACTCAGGTGATTAAGAACAAATATAATTGTAGGAATAATAGCCTCCCTATTATTGACAGAAATAGAGGGGGTGGCAACTTTCGGCGTGGGATTTGTAGTGCTTGGGAACCCTTTTCCAAAAATATTGTGTGGAGGCTGGGTAATGGTGGTTTGATTAAATTCTGGATTGACTCTTGGGTCCCGAATTCTGGTCCTTTGTTGATATGTCCAAGACAGTTAGTGATTTTGTTACCAGTAATGGGGCATGGCGTCTTGATCCGGTGGAGCAACATATCCTTAATAGGATTAAGGCAATGTACCCCGACATTTCTAATGTTCCAGATTGTCTTGCTTGGAGTCTCACGGAGCTTTCCCTCTTGTTTCGGCAATTCATGAAGTCTCCAATGGGGATGGTAATATTGGTTGGCAGCATGTCTTACGGAAAGCTAACCAAGTTGCTTATGCTTTGGCTAAATATGATCATTCATTAGATGGGCAAATCAAAAATTTTGATTTTGTTCCTAGTTTTATTTTTGTTGCTTTATTGGCTGATGTTGCCTCTGTTTGTTTTCCTACAGGTCTTTAATTTTCTTGTTGTTGGGGCTTAGCCCCTTTTGCTCATAAAAAAAAATTGTGTACTATGAAGTAATAAGTGACAAGAAGCAAACAAATGCAAGCAGTTAAAAAATATTGATACAGGAAATGCAAAATTAAATATAAACATGAATTGAACAGGAAAAGCAGTAACGAAATTTAATAAAAAAATAAATAAAAGTAAGATAGTTGCAGTAATAAGTTGTTGTAGACTTGCAGTAATAAGTGGGCCCAGTAGCACTTCCAAACCAAAACCCACTATTAATAGACTTTCATCCCTCTCGTATAAAAGAACAACAACAAAAAAAAATGTTCACAAAATACAATTTCAGCCTCAGATTACAATTAATGAGTAAAAAAAAAAATGCATAGTATGGTTAAGGTTAAGCCTCAATCCACGTTTGAAATTAAGGGTGTTTCAACTCATTCTTTTTTGGTAAACAGGGGTGTTCCAACTCATTCTACTAACTTGTCTATAGTTTCAGAGATTAGATTTTTGTATTTTGAATCGAGTTTGAGTCATGTTTTGAGTTATCTCAAGTTAATCCGATGCTACATATTTTTTTTGACCAGATGTTACATCTTATTTTAAATCTTATATTTTTTTTCAATTCACGATTATCAAATTTGATTTAGAGATAATGTTTAGAGGTGGAATAATTTTCGTCTCTAATAGAAACGGATAACATAGGTCAGAGATGGAATGTTAAATTTAAAATCTAAAGACGAAATATAGCATCTGTCTTTAATTTCATCTCTATTTAACAAAGGTTTAATTATGGTTTAACTATTGAGTAGGTCCCTGAATTATTTTGGAATTTTCAAATAAGTCCCTATACTAAAAAAATTTGTAATTGGGTCCTCGAACTTTTATAAAATTTTCAATTGAGTCCCTATACTAAAAAAGTTTATAATTGGATTCCTGAACTTATATAAAATTTTCAATTGAGTCCCTGGGGTAAGTTGCATGAAGAGGTCTTTAAGTCTGCTGATGTGAAACTTGACCTGGAATTCTCCCAAATTTATATTTAGGGTTGCAAGAGACCAAAATGTTGAGCCAAAAAACCAAAACGTGACCTGCGATTGTTTTTCCTCAATCTGACCAAATAGTTCATTCCTTCCCAGATTCATGTTTTACGGTTGTATATTCCTTCCTTGAAATAATTTCGTCCAAAATAGTTCTCTCACTTGCAACTTACTACATCTTACTTCATCTTCTTACATCTTGTACATTTTTTTGTGACAATGTCTCAAGGTTCATCTTCTACCCAAACTACTCATACATGACCAGCTTGGATGAAATCATTTATATTCCGTCCAATTCAACATATCACTAACTACTTTTATAATGTAGGGACCCAATTAAAAACTTTATTAGTTCAGAGATCAAATTGAAAACTTTATAAAAGTTCGAGGACCCAATTACAATTTTTTTTAGTATAGGGACATATTTGAAAATTCTCAGATAGTTCAGGGACCTACTCATTAGTTAAATCTTTAATTATTGAATTGGTCCCTGAACTATTTAGGAATTTTCAAGTAGGTCCCCAAACTACAAAAAATTATTAATTGGATCCCCGAACTTTTATAAAGTTTTCAGTTGGGTTTCTAAACTAAAAAAGTTCTAATTATGTACTTAAACTTAAACTAATATAAAATTTTCAATTTGGTCCCTGGGGTAGGGTTCTGTCAAGAGGTCATTAAGTTTGCTGATGTAGAACGTGACCTGGAATCAATGTTTAGAGGTGAAATAATTTTCGTCTCTAATAGAGACGGATAACATAGATCAGAGATGAAATGTTCAATTTAAAATCTAAAGATGAAATATAGCATCTGTCTTTAATTTCACCTCTATTTAACAAAGGTTTAATTATGGTTTAACTATTGAGTAGGTCCCTAAACTATTTGGGAATTTTCAAATAAGTCCCTATACTAAAAAAATTTGTAATTGGGTCCTCGAACTTTTATAAAATTTTCAATTGAGTCCTTATACTAAAAAAGTTTATAATTGGGTCTCTGAACTTATATAAAATTTTCAATTGAGTCCCTGGGTAAGTTCCAGAAGAGGTCTTTAAGTCTGCTGATGTGAAACGTGACCTGAAATTCCCCCAAATTTATATTTAGGGTTCCAAGAGACCAAAATGTTGAGCCAAAAAACCAAAATGTGACCTGCGATTGTTTTTCCTTCATCTGACCAAATAGTTCATTTCTTCCCCGATTTATGTTTTACGGTTGTATATCCCTTCCTTGAAATAATTTCGTCCAAAATACTTCCCTCACTTGCAACTTACTATATCTTACTTCATCTTGTTACATCTTGTACATTTTTTGTGACAATGTCTCAAGGTTCATCTTCTACCCAAACTACTCATAAATGGCCAGCTTGGATGAAATCATTTATATTCCGTCCAATTCAACATATCACTAACTACTTTTATAATGTAGGGACCACATTGAAAATTTTATATAAGTTCAATGACCCAATTAAAAACTTTATTAGTCCAGGGACCCAATTGAAAACTTTATAAAAGTTCGAGGACCCAATTACAATTTTTTTTAGTATAGGGACCTATTTGAAAATTTCAAGATAGTTCAGGGACCTACTCATTAGTTAAACCTTTAATTATTTAATTGGTCCCTGAACTATTTAGGAATTTTCAAGTAGGTCCCCAAACTACAAAAAATTATTAATTGGATCCCCGAACTTTTATAAAGTTTTCAGTTGGGTTTCTAAACTAAAAAAGTTCTAATTATGTACTTAAACTTAAACTAATATAAAATTTTCAATTTAGTCCCTGGGGTAGGGTTCTGTCAAGAGGTCATTAAGTTTGCTGATGTAGAACGTGACCTGGAATCAATGTTTAGAGGTGGAATAATTTTCGTCTCTAATAGAGACGGATAACATAGATCAGAGATGGAATGTTCAATTTAAACTCTAAAGATGAAATATAGCATCTGTCTTTAATTTCATCTCTATTTAACAAAGGTTTAATTATGGTTTAATTATTGAGTAGGTCCCTGAACTATTTGGGAATTTTCAAATAAGTCCCTATACTAAAAAAATTTATAATTGGGTCCTCGAACTTTTATAAAATTTTCAATTGAGTCCCTATACTAAAAAAGTTTATAATTGGGTCCCTGAACTTATATAAAATTTTCAATGGAGTCCTTGAGGTAAGTTCCGTGAAGAGGTCTTTAAGTTTGCTGATGTGAAACGCGACCTGGAATTCCCCCAAATTTATATTTAGGGTTGCAAGAGACCAAAATGTTGAGCCAAAAAACCAAAACGTGATCTGCGATTGCTTTTCCTCCATCTGACCAAATAGTTCATTCCTTCCCCAATTTATGTTTTACGGTTGTATATCCCTTCCTTGAAATAATTTCGTCCAAAATAGTTCCCTCACTTGCAACTTACTACATCTTACTTCATCTTGTACATTCTTTTGTGACAATGTCTCAAGGTTCATCTTCTACCCAAACTACTCATAAATGGCCAGCTTGGATGAAATCATTTATATTCCGTCCAATTCAACATATCACTAACTACTTTTATAATGTAGGGACCACGTTGAAAATTTTATATAAGTTCAGGGACCCAATTAAAAACTTTATTAGTTCAGGGACCCAATTGAAAACTTTATAAAAGTTTGAGGACCCAATTACAATTTTTTTAGTATATGGACCAATTTGAAAATTCCCAGATAGTTCAGGGACCTACTCATTAGTTAAACCTTTAATTATTGAATTGGTCCTTGAACTATTTAGGAATTTTCAAGTAGGTCCCCAAGCTAAAAAAAAATATTAATTGGATCCCCGAACTTTTATAAAGTTTTCAATTGGGTTTCTAAACTAAAAAAGTTCTAATTCGGTACTTAAACTTAAACTAATATAAAATTTTCAATTTGGTCCCTAGGGTAGGGTTCTGTCAAGAGGTCATTAAGTTTACTGATGTAGAACATGACTTGGAACCCCCCGCCCCAAAAAAAAATATTTAGGGGTAGCCATGGTCGAGTTGGGTTGTGTCCGGTGCGATTTAGTACCCAACCCAAGCAAAGTAGAGTGTACGGGTGTTCATCAACCGATTCAAACCGTAAAAACCGAACCGAAAAACTGAAAACTAAAAAATCCGCTGTTTTTTTTATTGGATTGGATCAGATTTTTGACCCCCTAGTGAAATCCAATCCAATCCAAACCGATCTTTTATATACATATACTATTATTTTTTAAATAACAGTATTACTTATACTTGAGCATTATTTTTCATACTTTTATGTCCCTCATTCTCTTTAATATTTTTGTTGGAATTTCATAAATGAGACTATTTAGAATAAATATTAATGTGTTGAAATTATATTTTGCTAAATGTTTTAGTGCATAACATATATGTTCCGTCCAAATATCCCAGATGAGAGATACTCGGCTGGAGAAAGTTTAGTGGGAATGTTTTGGAATGTGCTTGACAGAATGTGAATTCTGCTCCTACGTATCTAAATGGGAATCAAAGCAAACGTAGTTCTCAGTGAAGGGGTTGGACCCCTATTTATAGAGATGTTTAGAATCAGGCTCCGAGTTATACGGAGAGATATTAGGATCAGGCTCTGAGTATGCAGAGAGATATTAGGCTCCTGATTATGCGGAGAGATATCAGGCTCCTGATTATGCGGAGAGATATTAGGATCAGCGAGATATTCGGCCCAGTTAGTGGTGACTGGATAACTCGGGGCTGAGATATCTTCGTTCGTGGTCTGGTGTGGAATAGGGCCGAGTAGTTGTTCTCGGGTGTTGAGTGTATTAACAGGTCTTCGGCTTTATGGGAGTTCCGGTGAATGCCCACCTACGAGAATGAGCTCGGTCGTATTGACAATCCTCGGCCTTATATCTTCGGCCGGTACACAAGCCCCCCGAGCTCCGAGCTTAAATAAGCGAAAGAGCTGATAAGTATAAAACCGAGCTTATTCTTCGGCCACACGAACTTCCGCATTCCCAGCTGTCATTTCAATCAAATCTTTCCTCTTTGTCAGAGAAGGCAATCATTCCCCCTAATACTTCTGCGACACGCTTTAGGCAAGAAACCCTAGAGTTCCGCGCCCATTAAACGAGGGGAAAATCAAAAGTCGCGACTTTGGGCTTGATGGAACGTGGGTCGTTGATCGTGTCATCAACTGCAGCTACAAATATCCCCTCCGACTCCAACTCCCTCCTACCTTGCTTATCCTCCTTTGCCATTCATCTTCGTCTTCCAAGTTTCTGCCTTCATCCCTCTGCTTGTCACTCTCCAGGTACGCTCAGCCTCCTTCCTTCCTTCGTGCTTCTAAGTTTAATTTCTGCTTACCAGATATGAGTTTGTCCATGTCCTGAGTCAAATACCTCGCCTCTAATTGAGCGCGAGGTTTCCCCCATTGGGGGTTCTCCTTCTGCTTCTTCTGTTCCTTCACAGGAACTGAACGTCGAAGAGGCGGAACCGTCCTCCTCCGGTCGTCTTCAACTGATTCTGATTCTTCTGAGTCTGATTCTCCTAGGTCTGGCTCTCCCTCTCCCCCAGTGTCCAAACCCGCCGCTCGTAAACAACACCTGAGGGTTCCAAAAGACCCTATTCCCGATATTACCCTTCCTGGTATACCTGGGTGAAAGGCGAGGTTGGCACCTTTTTCTCTGACTTCCAAACTCCAGAATCAATTGATCAACTTCGTTCCCAAATTAATATCTCAGCATCTGGAGATGAGTCCGAGTTTATTTGTTCTCCATGCTCGGGTACCGAGTGCGTCTTTCTCAGGGCTCGTCCTTCCGAGCCCCCCTTTACATACATGTACAAAACACTTTTTGATAAGCTGCATGTGTCTCTTCCTTTTACCGAGTTTGAGCATGACGTTCTGAGAACCATGAACGTCGCACCTACTCAGCTCCATCCTAACAGCTGGGCTTTTATGAAAGCCTTTCAAATCCTATGTAAATACCTCGGGATGGAGCCCACCACTCCAAAATTTTTGTATTTTTACCAAACAAGGTTTGGTGAGAAAATGGGATGGATTTCCCTTAATGGGCTGAACCGGAGAGGACTGCTTAGCCTGTACACATCATCGTACAAAGATTTCAAAGTCGGCTTCTTCCGAGTTCGCCCCTCGGGCTCTCACTCCTCCCACTTTTTTTACGATGATAACTGCTCCAAGTTTCCTTTATACTGGCAATCCTCCCCCACAAAATTCGTTGGCTTTGAGTACCAATCCCTCCCGGCCGAGGATAGACGGGACATAGACATACTAGAAAAACTTCCTCGGCCCCTCCATTGTGGACGCCCCCTGAAAGTACCCTTTTCCTCTACTTCGAGAACCGATCCGAAAAGTAAGTGCTCGGCTTTTTAGTTTTTGAATTTTTTTCTGTATGTGTTCTTTGTACTAACAACTCTTTCTTTTTGGCAGTCATTATGGGGAAATTCGACTTCTCCAAGCTTGTAAAGGTCTGCTTTGCAAAGAGGGTCGGGGTCCCTCTTCAAGCGAGAAGAAGAAGAAAAGACCTCCTCCCCCACCAAGACCTCTGCGAAGGGAACTTCATCATCTGCCCCTCAAAAAGAAAGAGGGTAGAGGTTGTAGTTGACACCGAAGATTCTCCCCCACCTCGCCCAAGTCCTCCACACCCTACTACCCGGAGACCCAGGGACCGCGGGCGAGAAGAACAAAACTCTCCTTCTACCGAGGTGAAGTGGTACAACACTTCCCTAAAAGCAGGGACCTCGTCCCTTTGGGGCGAAGACTTCAACCCCTTTCCTCCTTTCGACTCGAACTTCCTGAAGCCCACTGATCTCCGGGTAATAAAGCAACAAGGGGCTCTATCTAGCATGGAGGCTCTTTCCACCTACTGCATCCGAGCTGCTGCCTTGGCTCGCTTTTGCAGCCGAGATTTAGTGGATGCTGAGAAGAAGTCTCGGCAACTGGAAGCCGAACTGGCTTCTATTGAGAAGTTGAAGGGAGATTTTACTCGGACCTCCACTGAGCGTGATGAGCTGGCCAAGACTAATAATCTCCTGAACACTACCATCGCCAGGTTGAATGGCCAGAACTCCGAGCTTGACACCAAAGCAAAATCTGCTGAGGAGAGTAAAGCTTAGGCTGAAGAAGGTAGAGCTCGTGCTGAAGAGGAGCTCAAAAAGGCTCAAGCTGAAATTGAGCAACTTAAAGCTGCCTTGGAGGCCGAGACCAAGGCCAAGATGGAGCTCCAGGAGGATGTAAAAGAGGCCACTAACTGCATTATTATTGAGCACCGAAAAGGTTTCGACAAGGCTATTGCTCAGGTTGAGGTTCTCGCCCCGGGGGTTGATCTTTCGGGAGTCGATGTTAACAAGGAGGTGGTGAACGGGGAACTTATTCCCATAATTCTTGAAGAGGAAGAGGAGGTGGAGGTGGAAGGGGAGGAAGACTCTCCCGGGGATCACATCGAGGCCGAAGAGGGTCCTAGGGACGAGTAGCTGTTTAGTTTTTTATAGTCTTTATCCTTTGTAATGGGCTTTTGCCCTTGTAACTTTAATTTTGACTTAATGAAAATTGTTGCACCATTTTGGTGACCTTTCGTTGCTCTCATTTGACCAAAATACACTTGAAGTATTTTCTTATCTTTCTACGTTGTATTCGGTCTGTTTGAACAAATCTTCGGTTAAGACCGAGGTAAACTACCGTCCATATCAAAAATGGACGGTAGTTGTCACACGTGAAACACATGATTCAAGCCTTACGCATGCAGTCACGCATTATATGTTTTGGAAACCGCAATGGGTTCATGCAATTACTGCTTTCGCTTAGTTTCGAGACTCATTTTTCCAACACACCTTTTCCCAACGCATATTTCTTCCTTTCCAACGCCTCTCGCCCCTTATAAATAGGGTTGTTTCACTGCTCCACTTACTCATTCTTCATTCTTTCCCACCAGCCATATTCGTCTTCCTTTAACTCGAGTAGTTCTATGATAGTGTTAGGGGTTTATGCTCACCTCTCCCAGTTAACATCCTTTTTTGAGTTTCACAGCTGCCAAAAAGGATGAAAGTGGGAGATGGGATCTAGAATTCCTTTTACAATTCAATCCTCCAAGAAGGATGTTAACTGGGAGAATGGCAGTCTTCGGGAGTGGAGAAAGGGGTAGAGGCCGTCTACTACCGGAGCGGGCCGAGCACCTCATCTTCCAGCTTTCGCAGGGGGAAGTGATTACTTTCCCCCATGAGGGAAAGCCGTGGTGTCCAATTGGGGGGACAACTGGCCACCTGGCCTTGCCCCAGCCCTAATCGGGGGGACTACTGGCAAGCCGGGCGGCCCTTATTTTCAATTTCAGCTCTTTATGTTGGTCGCAGTACTTACTAGTACTCGACTCGTACCTTGTTTTTACTTTCGACCTTGTACTCGGTATTATCAATAAATTTCAATGGCTCGGATTTGGCCTTTAGATTACAATTTTATTCTCCTCACTGCTTGTAATTTATTGCACTTAAGTAATTTCAAATGCTAGTACTCGGCCTTCAGGCTCAAACTTGGCCTTAAACAATTTAATTGGCTCGAACTCGGCCTCCAGGCTCAAATTTGGCTTTAAACAATTTAATTGGCTCGAACTCGGCCTTCAGACTCAAACTTGGCCTTAAACAATTCAATGGCTCGTACTCGGCCTTTAGGCTCAAACTTGGCCTTAAACAATTTAATTGGCTCGAACTCGGCCTTCAGGCTCAAACTTGGCCTTAAACTATTCAATGGCTCGTACTCGGCCTTTAGGCTCAAACTTGGCCTTAAACAATTTAATTGGCTCGAACTCGGCCTTCAGGCTCAAACTTGGCCTTAAACAATTCAATGGCTCGTACTCGGCCTTTAGGCTCAAACTTGGCCTTAAACAATTTAATTGGCTCGAACTCGGCCTTCAGGCTCAAACTTGGCCTTAAACAATTCAATGGCTCGTACTCGTCCTTTAGGCTCAAACTTGGCCTTAAACAATTTAATTGGCTCGAACTCGGCCTTCAGGCTCAAACTTGACCTTAAACAATTCAATGGCTCGTACTCGGCCTTTAGGCTCAAACTTGGCCTTAAACAATTTAATTGGCTCGAACTCGGCCTTCAGGCTCAAACTTGGCCTTAAACAATTCAATGGCTCGTACTCGGCCTTTAGGCTCAAACTTGGCCTTAAACAATTTAATTGGCTCGAACTCGGCCTTCAGGCTCAAACTTAGCCTTAAACAATTTAATGGCTCGTACTCGGCCTTTAGGCTCAAACTTGGCCACATACATCGGCAAATTAAGAAAACAATGTTCATAATAAATTCTTTTATTGGATAAAAAGGAAGTCTACGGTGTGCCTCGTTAAAACCTTCTTGGTCAAAACCCTTTTTGGGACAAAATACCAAGGTAGGAAAAAGAGTACATCACCTGACTATTTACATCAACTATAATAAAATTTTAAATGCGAAGCATTCCAAGTCCTCGGGATAGGCTTCCCGGACAATTCTTCTAACCTATATGCTCCGTTTCCCAAGTTTTCTACTACCCGGAATGGCCCTCCCCAGTTTGCTGCCAACTTGCCTTCCGTGTGATCCTTCCTTGTGATGAGTGTGATTTCACCTCATTTTCCATGTACATTTCTACATGCATTTGCATTTAGTTAGGCCATTTTAGTTGGATTTTGTTTAGTTTTTCCTTTGGAACGGATAAGGTGGTATTGTGTGTTGTTTTGCAGGGATTTATGATTAAATGCCCAAGTTTTAGCCATGAGGAAGCTGAGATGAAGAGAAGGCCTGAAAACTGAAGAAAATGGGGCCAAAAGTCAGAAGCTGTCACGGCCTGGCCGTGATGGCTATCACGGCCGTGACCCAAAACCACCAAAAGTCAGAGACGATCACGGCTTGGCCGTGATAAAGATCAAGGGCGTGAAAAGTGGGCTCGCGTCGCGAAGAAATGGCTCGCCTCGCGAGAGACTGATTGTGCCAAAACCACCAAAAGTCAGAGACGATCACGGCCTGGCCGTGATGGATATCACGGGCGTGAAAAGTGGGCTCGCGTCGCGAAGAAATGTCTCGCCTCGCGAGAGAGTAAGTTTGCCATAACTGCAAGAGACAGAACCCGTCACGGCCTGGCCGTGATGGCTATCACGGCCGTGACCGGCCATGAGTTATAAAAGAACTGAGCAGAACAGAAGAAAATCATCCAGAAAAACCCTAAAATCAGATCCTCTGCTGCTGTGGCTGCTGTGCAACATTCCATGGAGCTCTCTCCTTTGTTCATCTCTGTAACTCTTTCCTTTGTTTTGTCTTCAATTATGTGTAGCTAAATTCCCCTTTGTTGGGGTTAGACTATTGCTATTTGAACTTGGTTGTAAAATGACTTGATTATAATGCAGTTTCCTTGTTCTTTATGAGTGTTTGATTCCATGCTTAATGCTTTCTTAGGCTTGATCACCCTAGGAATGATTAGTTGCTTTAATAGATAACTGGAAGGTTGGTGTTAGAGCTTGCTCATGAATCGAATGCCAAGTAGTTCATGAGCCTAGGCATAGGTCTTGAGGTGCTTGCAATCTTATAAGTCTTAACTTAATGCAAAATCTCAGGTTAATCCACCTAAGGAATTAGGGTTTAATTTGGGGTTTTAGGCTCAATGCACCTAAGGAATTAGGCTTGAGTATTTCAGAAAAGACTTGATTGTCATAATTGAATTAGGAACTGTGTTACTTGTCATTTCATAACAACCAAGGGAGGATTAGCTTAGTCTAACCCTAACAATTCTATCAATTGTTGTTCATCTTTCTCTCGTCGCACATTAACTGTTTGAAAAAATTCCAAAAAGAACAAAAACATTTTCTTCTTGTTTGCTTGTTAGATGTTAGAGCTACCTTCACTCCAAAATTTGATCGCCTAGATAGTAGTCTAATTTGCGAAGTGGTAATTGTCCACGATCCCTGAGAACGATATCCGGTCTTACCGTTTTATTACTTGCAACGAACCGGTACACTTGCCGAGTCCGTGTCACCTTGCTTCTCCTTTTATTCTTAGCACCAAGTCTCCACGCAGGAAACTCCTTGGCTTCACTCTTGAATTATACCTCCTAGTTGCTCTCTGTTTGTAAGCTTCTTCTCTGATTTTGGTCTCCTCCCTGATTTCCTCTACCAAGTCAAGTTCGACCCTTAAATTGCTTTCATTATCATTCGGCTCATGTTGCATACGTCGGAAAGACGGCTCACCAACCTCCACTGGGATCATGGCGTTTGTTCCATATGACAGCCTGAAGGGTGTTTCTTGAGTGGTAGATTGAGGCGTGCAGTGGTAGGCCCAGAGGATACTTGGTAACTCTTCTGCCCAAGCTCATTTGGATCTTCCCACCCTCTTCTTCAGTTCTCCGAGAATGACCTTGTTGGCCGCTTCGGCCTGCCCATTGGTCTGGGGATGTTCAACCGATGTAACGTGGTGTTTAACACCGAGGTCATTATAGAATTCCCACAATGTCTTATCTATAAATTGTCTTCCGTTGTCTGTGACGATTGCAAAGGGAATTCCGTGCCTATAGATGAGGCTTTTCCACACAAACTTTTGTACTTTCTCGGCGGTAATCTTCGCCAAAGGCTCTGCTTCAATCCATTTTGTGAAGTAGTCCACTGCTACCAGGAGAAATTTGACTTGACCTTTGGCCACAGGGAATGGCCCCAGTATATCCATTCCCCACATAGCAAAAGGCCAAGGCGAGTTTAATGAGTGAAGTCCTTCGGGAGGGGTACGACTTATATTGGAAAATCTTTGGCACTCATCACATTGCTTCGTCCACTCAATGCAATCTGCTCGGATGGTAGGCCAATAGTACCCTGCTCGGACTACCTTGGAGGCCATTGATCTGCCCCCATAGTGAAAACCACAAATTCCTCGGTAAACCTCTTCCATGACATACTTTGATTGTGCCTTCGTCAGACATTTTAGAAACGGTACCGAGAACCCCCGTTTAAACAATTCTCCGGAAATGATAGCAAAGTGACTTCATCTGAGCCTGATCTTCCTGGCCTCCCCCTGATCTGGGGGCATAGTTTTTGAGGATAAATACTCCCAAATGGGTGTCATCCATTCTCGGTCAACCGGCTCGTTGGCCATCACCTCCCCAACCGTGACACTCGGTTCATTTATGGTTTCTTGGATAACTGTTCTATGGTGGCCCGGCTTCTTTGTACTGGCTAATTTAGACAGTAGATCGGCCCGAGTGTTTTCTTCTCGGGGAATGTGCTCAATAGCAAATTTCTCGAAGTTGGAGATTAATTGGTTGACCTTGCATAAATACTTGGTGAGCTGAGGCTCTTTCGTTTGATAGCGCCGAGATATTTGCCCTGTGACTAGCTGTGAATCACTCCGGCATCTAACAGCCTTCGCCCCCATTTCCTTTGCCAGCATTAATCCTGTTATCAAAGATTCATATTCGGCTTGGTTGTTTGAGGTTTTGAACTCAAACTTTAGTGACTGTTCCAGGATCAGATCTCCCGGGCCTTCCAGAATCACCCCAGCTCCACTGCCCCTGATATTCGAGGATCCATCCACATACAAATTCCACCACATATCCTCGGTTATCGGCTGCGGGTTGAGCTCGGCTACAAAGTCGGAGAGACATTGAGCTTTCAGAGGGCCTCTCAACTCGTATCTCAGGCCGAACTCGAATAACTCTACCGACCACGCAATCATACGTCCTGCCAACTCGGGCTTTTTGAGAATCTGCTTAATCGGGTGATCAGTTTTGACAATCACCTGGTGACTTTGGAAATACGGACGCAATCGCCGAGCTGCGGTTATCAGGGTCAAAACCAGCTTTTCAATGACTTGATACCGGGTTTCGGCATCATGAAGGACCCTGCTGATGAAGTACACCGGCATTTGAACATTCTCTATTTCCTGCACAATGACTGCACTGATGGCGTACTCGGTGGCTGACAGGTATAAGTATAATTCTTTCCCTGGGATGAGTCGAGTTAATATCGGTGGTGAAGACAAAAAGGCCTTGAAATCGTCGAAGGCCTTCTCGCATTCCTCAGTCCATGTGAAGGTTTGAGGCCTCTTCAGTAATCTAAAGAAAGGTCGAGCTTTCTCTGCGGATTTGGGTAGGAACCGAGATAATGATGCCAGCCGTCCTGCAAGTCTTTGCACTTCTTTAATATTTTGTGGGCTTCGCATCTCAATCACAGCCCGACATTTATCAGGATTGGCCTCGATTCCTCGGTGTGTCAACATGAAGCCGAGGAATTTTCCGCCCTAGACACCGAAAACACACTTCTCCGGATTCAACCTCATATTATACTTTCTCAGCTGCTGAATAATTTCCTCCAGATCTTTTGGGTGGCTGTTGGGGTCATCGGATTTTACGACCATGTCATCCACATAAACCTCCATAGTCTTTCCGATTTGTTTTTCGAATACCCGGTCCATGAGCCTTTGGTATGTAGCTCCAGCATTTTTCAGTCCAAACGGCATTACCCGGTAACAGTAATTCGAGCCTTCAGTTATGAAAGTTGTTTTCTCCTCATCTGGGGGATACATTTGGATCTGATTGTACCCCGAGTACGCATCCAAGAAACTCAAAATTCTGTATCCGGAGGCTCCATCCACCAGTCTATCAATACTCGGCAAAGGATAGGAATCCTTTGGGCAAGCTTTATTCAAATCTGTGTAATCGGTGCACATGCGCCACCTGCTATTTGCTTTTTTGACCAGAACAACGTTGGCCAGCCAGGTAGTGTATTCTACTTCTCGGATAAAGTTGGCCTTGACCAACTTCGCTGTTTCCTCTTCCACAACCTTTCTCCTCTCCTCACCAAGTCTCCTTTTCCTTTGGGCCACTGGTTTCGCCTCGGGACAAATTGCCAGTTTGTGGCATAAGAAGTCGGGATCAATTCCCGGCATATCAGATGTGGTCCAGGCGAACAAATCGGCGTTGCTGCGAAGTACTTCCTTTATTTCCTCTTTCAAGTTCGGCTCAAGGTGACCGCCGAGTTTGGTGCATTGATCGGGCTGTGAACCGAGCTGGAACTTTTCTAACTCCTCAATAGGTTGTGGACGTTGTTCCTGCATGTCCATTCTCGGATCCAGTTCAACAGAGTTAACAGAATTCACCGACTTGTCTTTCCCCCTGTCTAGCGCTTCTGCAGGTGTAGGTTTAAGTTTGCTTACACACAAACTATCAGCATAGCACTGTTTGGCTATTTTCTGATCAGCCCGGACATCCACTATGTCTCCCGAGTTAGAAGGGAATTTCATCGTGAGGTGGGGAGTAGAGACCACAGCTCCTAACTCGTTCGAAGATGGTCTTCCGATCAGGATATTGTATGATGTTACTGCATTAACCAACACGTACCTGACCATGATAGTCTTGGATGCTTTGCCATCCCCAAAAGTAGTCAGGAGGTCAATGTATCCTCGTGTATCTACTTGTTCCCCTGCAAAGCCGACGAGCTTACTGTCATATGGTTGGATAGATTTCTCCGGGATCCCGAGCTTCTGGAATGTTGAATGATATAAGATATCTGCCGAGCTCCCTTGGTCGACAAGGGTTCTTTTGACCGAGAAATTAGCCAACTGCACGGTGATTACCATAGGGTCATCTTGATTAGGATCCACCCCCAGGAAGTCTTCATCAGAAAAGATAATAGGTGGGGAAATTCTCGGGGGTTTGCTTGGGATCTCCGAGTTGACAGCCCGAATAGCCCGCAGGTGCTTTCTCCGAGCTGAACTTGTCGTGGCTCCCCCTGCGAATCCACCTGAAATAGTGTTTATCACACCTCGGACCACATTATCCTCCTCTCGCCTTTCATTCTGGCCCTCTCTGGTTTCTTTTCTTTCATTATTTTGTCGACCACCGCCCCTTCTCGGGCTTTGGTCACCTCCTCTCCTTCTGCTTCTGCCACGCCCCTCACCATTGTTGTGGTTTCTCCGAACAAAATTATTGAGATGTCCAGCTTGCACCAACTCTTCAATTTTATCTCGCAGGACCCATCACTCCTCGGTGGTATGGCCGTAATTGCGATGGTACCGACAATGTTTCTGTCGATCAGCATTCTGGGGCGTGTGGCCACGGTTGGGGAGCTGCAAAAGTTCCGCGTTGTATGCTTCCTCAAACACCCGAGCTCGGTTTGTGTTGAGGGGAGTATAGTGCTCATACTTCGGTCCCCTATGCAAATGCTCAGACGGACCTTTGAATTTCGGCCTATCACCTCCGACCCTCCTCTTCTTTCTCCCTTCTCGTCTGTCAGCATCATCAGTTCTCTCCCTTTTCTTAGACTCCTCAACCTCCTCCATATTAATGAATCCCGCAGCTTTTCTCCTCAATTCATCCATACTGGTTGGTGGCTTCCGAGCCAAGTGTCTGGCGAAAGGGCCAGGCCTTAACTCGGTCAAGATGGTGTGTAGTGCAACATCGGCACTGAGATTCCGGATGAGGACCGTCTCCTTGCTGAATCTGGCCATGAAATCACGCAGGGACTCATTCTTCTCTTGCCTAAAGTTTACCAACGAGGCCGAGGTTTTTTGATGAGCCCGGCTCGTGGCAAACTGAGCATTGAACTTAGCCATGAATGTGTCAAAGGAATCAACTGACGCTGGCGGTAGCTGGGTGTACCAGGTCAACGCAGCATCTTTCAGAGTAGTCGGAAAGACTTTACACATGACAGCATCGTCGTCGGTAAAGAGGTACATCTGAGTAGTGAAAGCGTCCAAGTGACGCTCGGGGTCCGAGGTGCCATCATATCTGTCAATGCTTATGGGTTTGTAGTTGGCTGGCAGGGGAACCTCCATGATAGCGTTTGTGAAGGGATGTCTCGGCCTCCGCACGCCGGTCCTTTCATTAAGTCTATTTGTCTGAAGTGATAGTTCAGGGGCCTGCCTAGGAAATTCCTCCTCGTCCACTCGGTCCATATGATGAGAAGCCCGGAGTTGTGGCCCTCCTTCTCTGCACGAGTTTTTGGATCCTTCACTCTCAGCTGTTCGGCGCTCTCTCTCTGGAGGAGAAGAGGTGGACCTTTCTCTGCTCTGTCCTAGTTCGCGACGGCTGTTCTGCTGCCTAATCTCCTCATTCTCCCTTCTCAGCATGGCAATCTGTGCAAGAAGTTCCTGGATAAGGGGGTTGTCGGTCGTTATAGCCGGGTTTATGGACCGTTCCCCATTATCTCCGTTGTTAGCATTTTTTGGCTCCTCTCTCCTGCAGTTCCCGCTCCTTGTTCTCACCATGGTTTGTGGTATGGGAAAGTTTTGCTTCGATTCCCATAGACGGCGCCAAATGTTCCGTCCAAATATCCCATATGAGAGATACTCGGCTGGAGAAAGTTTAGTGGGAATGTTTTGGAATGTGCTTGACAGAATGTGAATTCTGCTCCTACGTATCCAAATGGGAATCAAAGCAAACGTAGTTCTCAGGGAAGGGGTTGGACCCCTATTTATAGAGATGTTTAGAATCAGGCTCCGAGTTATACGGAGAGATATTAGGATCAGGCTCTGAGTATGCAGAGAGATATCAGGCTCCTGATTATGCGGAGAGATGTCAAGCTCCTGATTATGCGGAGAGATATTAGGATCAGCGAGATATTCGGCCCAGTTAGTGGTGACTGGATAACTCGGGGCCGAGATATCTTCGTTCGTGGTCTGGTGTGGAATAGGGCCGAGTAGTTGTCCTCGGGTGTTGAGTGTATTAACAGGTCTTCGGCTTTATGGGAGTTCGGGTGAATGCCCACCTACGAGAATGAGCTCGATCGTATTGACAATCATCGGCCTTATATCTTCGGCCGGTACAATATATATACATGATTGATTAAACATGAAAAATAGGAAATCAATTAAGTAAATTTGAAAAATAATTAGCTACAATTTATTTGTAGCCGATTCAAGGAGAAAAAAAAATAGGATATGTGGGTGGGTTGGGTTGTCAAAAAATTTATGAAACCCGAACCAACTCAACTCGACCACTTCCGGGTTGGGTTGGGTTGGGTACTCGTGTCTGCCAGTAAGCACGTGAAAGGCCACCTTTGGGTCGGGTCCGGTCCTTGGGTTTGACAAGACAAAAAACATGAAAAAGGAAAAAAAAACACAAATAAACATGCACTCCAACTGAATCCAAGTTAAAACATTACACATAAGTCATCAAAGTTTATCAAACTACATTGTACAACCATCAACAAGAATATTACACTGAAATCATAACAACCATCAACTAAAAGTTTAAAATATTATAATGAAAAAGTGCAAAATAAACCTAGTGTAGTGTATGTTTGGGTTGGGTTGGGTTCATCGGTTTGACAATCTAAAACCTAATACTCAACCCATATTCTTTGGGTTCAATATTTTTTTACCCGACCCGATCAATCAAACCAACCCATAAAATCTGGGCTGGGTTGACCCAGACCCATGGCCACCCCGACCCAAATTTATATTTAGGATTGCAAGAGACCAAAATGTTGAACCAGAAGACCAACACGTGACATGCGATTGTTTCTCCTACATTTGAATAAATAACTCATTCTTTACCTAATCTATGTTAAATGTTTGCTGGCATGAAAGACCAACACCAACCAGAAGACCATATGAACCAGAAGACCAACACGAAAAGAAAACAACGTTTCTTCCATCTCCATAGAACAAGAGAAAATGCAAGGAAAAAGAAGAAGAAAAGAGGAAAGCAACAACAAAAACATAAAACAGTAAGATTCAAGTGCATAAGGGAGCACTTTATTTATCGCTTCCTTGGTCAAAACGCGGAGGAAAGGAATTAAATGAGGTATGGCATTTCCCATAGAGCATTTAAAGGCCTTTAAGACGTCTTGGAAACAGACGAAACATACGAAACATAATTTAATGTGGTGCAGTTTCTGAATGCTCAGTCACCCATACCTTGACCCCGAACCCATACCTTGGCAAAAATACATCCTTTCCCAATTATTTGAAAGTAGAATGGTTGATAAATAGCTCGGGAAACTATACACTTGATCGGATTCTTTTAAAAATGTTTTAATCGGTCAGAAGTTCTCTTTGGAAACCTTTTCTTCGTTAATTTTTCCTCAAGTCGACAAAGACAACATCCTTACCCAACTATTTGAAAGGGCTTTGTCTTCAATCCTCACTCCCTATAGGGGAGGATGGATCCTCTTTCAATTATAACCATTGATATAATATTAAAAAAGATCAATGGCTGAGATTGAAAGGGGTAAAAAGGGAAAAACACCTAAAAAATAAACCTCCCCATCCCTTCCTTATGCATCATCGACACCACTGTAACACTGTTCCACCACGGCAGCCCACCGCCGCCACTCTATTACCACCGTGTCGTACGATCGCCATCACACTGCCACCACTCCTCCATGTGTTTTCCTTTCCGGCCACCAAACTGCCTTCTACAGCGACTTCATCTCTCTGATCAATGAAGAAACACTTCTTCCATACAAATGGAATGGGTTTCAGAAATTAAAACACAAAGTACATATTTTTACATACAAACCCAGAGAAATAGATGAAGATTGATGAGGAAAACAAATGGCATGAAAATGGAGAAGAGAAACAATATATTGGTATAAAAACAGACTTAATATACATTCATCACAAAGAAGCTACAGTGTGCCGCCATTGTCCGGCGGAGGCGGTGCACCTCTGATCCGACTCCTCCTCCGTCGTGTGGGGCATTGATTCGTGATCAACTTTTTGCTTTTTATACCACATTGATCAAGCGAAGACAAAGGCAGAAAGTGGGAGTGGCAACGCGCACTGCACAGGGTGGGGGGGATAACGGTGGCTGAGCGGAGGCGAGTAGCGACTGAGGCGAGTAGCGACCTCGGAGCGGCTCTGCTCGCTAAGCGTGACAGCGTACAGCGGTCTTCGCAGCGGCGCGAATAACAGGGGCGGCGGCGGACTGATTTCTGCGATGCTTGTTGGTATCTAGTGATGGGTTGGATGGAGGTATTTTGTGGGGAGAGCTCCTCCACCTTGGCGCTAAGAACTGAGATCCGCTCCGCCGCGAGAACCAGATCTGCTTCGCCGTCACCACGTCACACTCACGTCGTCCCTGATTTGCGAGCCCGGACCACCACGAATCAGGCACCAAAGTCTCTATGATCAGCGCTGTGGGTTCAGCCGCCGATGTGGTGGATTCAGCTACCCATTGTCGACGGCGATGATGGACAACAGGAGGAAGCCATCGAAGAGAAGATAGAGAAGAGATGACTTTTTGGTTTTTGTTTTAAATTTTATTTTACAGGAAAAACCCATTATGCCCCTTAGAGTATGCAAGCTCAACTCTTAGTAGTGAGGATTGAAGACTTGCCCATTTGAAAACATAATGGTAGATGAAGAGTTCGGAAAACTATGCGCCTGGTCGGATTATTTCAAAAATCTTTTAATCAGCCAAGAAGGTTTCTTTGGAAACCGGAAAAACGGAGAAGTATTACTATTTAGAGTGAAGCAGTAAACGTCGTTTTTGCTTCATTCAAAAGGTGGCCAAAAAACCGGCCATTCCACCAAGATCAAAATGTTAAAGGTCGTTTTTGCTTCCTTTTTTTTGGATTTTTTTTAAAGTGTACAACTTTGTACATGTTAAGAAATCATAAAATAGAAATATTGTATTGGAAAAAATAGCTTTTAAATTTTCAAGGAATTAAATACATAACTTTCAATACAACATTTCTATTTTTGATTTCTTAACATATGCAAAGTTGCATAGGTTAAAAAAATCATTTTTTTTATAAGCATAAATTACTTGTACAATACTTTTTTATGGTTTTTTTTTGAAAAGCAAGTTTTAGTCTTTCCGTCCGTCCTTTTAAGTCTGAGTCTGAAGCCATAAAAATTGGGCCAGTCTTTAATCCTCACGACTCTTAGTTGTGTTTCAATCCTCCAGCCTTTGTCACCTGCTACAACCAGTGACCCGGTAAGCTTTTTTTTTATCCAAAAAAAATAATAAAATAATCACCCACAGATCCCAACCTCCACCGTTTCCTAGTCGGAGAACCTAATCACCTCTGGCAAAACTCTTCAACTCGACAACAAAGTATTATTTTTGGATCTGAACCCGTACCCCTCCTATGCTTGTCGGTCATCACCGGTTGAAAGGGCCTTGGAAGTGTTTGCATGTAAAGAACCGCTGTACAATCTCCACTGCGAATCTGACAACGATGACGGAGTTGAAGGCGAGCCTGAGTTCGACGACGAAGGAGGTGTGTTTCCACTAGATAAGGGTGTTCGAGATGACGCTGGTGGTGGCAGAAAAGATGAATACAAGGATGGGGTTGCGGTGACGGAGCAGTTCTCCCCTTTTGCTGTCACGCACCTACGGCGTCGATGGTAGATCCTTCGCCGACGGCTGGGAAAGGGAAAAGGTCAGAATTTCTTCTTTTTCTCCCAGATCACTCATCCATAGATCCTCTCTGCAACCCACCATGACCATCCAAAACCCAGTTGTCAAACACACCCAAACACTCCTAGATCTCTCACCCTCTTCTTTATCTTCTTTTTCTCCCTGTGATTGTCTTCTTTGTGGTCGGAATCTTGGCACCGGTGGGAGGGGAGGTCGGAGGAGGCGATGGCTGTGGGTGGCCGGGGGGCAGGAAACTGAGGAAAGTGTCGGGCATTAAAAAACGAAAGAAAAAACTGGATAAACAAGTTGTAAGTAAAATAATTGGCTAGATCTGAACCGTTGATTTTAAAAAATAATAAATCGATGGTTCATATGAAAGGAGGATCAATCCTCAACACCATGAAGTGAGGATCGATGACAGCACCCTTTTTGAGTGTTGGCTACAATTTATGAAATTGGAGGATGGAAACACACCACTTTTAAACCATTGGCATAACAATAAAGAAATTGAATGGTTAAGATTAGAGAAGGTAAGATGGGTAATTCATCATTTTTTTCTTTCTCTCTTCCCTTTTCTGCTCTATGTCTCTCTCTCTGCTCTCTCATTTTTTTCACATGCTGCCTCCGGCGTGAAGACCAACTATGCCACCAACTCCGCCGCACCTCCGCCTCGAACCAGAACAACGCCACCTTTGCAGCCACCGCGACCCTTCACTTGGGTAACTGCTTGAACCGTCTCAGATGACCAAATGATCAAAATGATAGATATGAATAACATAACCAAATGCATAACCAATTTCATAATAGATATGAATGTCATAATCAAATATAAATATTTGATAAAACGAGATATTAAAGAGAGATTCAAATAACAGAACATTCAACATTTCGCTGCCATCGCCTTCTTTTTCATTCCTCTGCTAGGTGGTTGTGGCTTCTGATATTTGTTTGTGTCGGTGGAAGCAGAATAGAGTAAATCGCTAAATTAAGAACCTGAAAAAAAAACACAAGAAGCAGAAGAAAAGAAAGAAAGGAAAACCTCAAGATCGGGGAAGGGTTAAAAAAGGAAATAAACAATTCACAAGGTCTCAGTTAATTAAACCTTTGTTTGCGGCAGCAGAAGGCTGGGGGCGGAGGAGAGACGGAAGCGGTGGAGACAGGCGTAGCGGACGACAGCGAGAGCGACGAGGCTGAGGACACAGATGAGAGCGTAGAGTACGGTGGTGAGGATGACGATGAAATCGGAGTCGACAACTACTGGTGTAATTCAGTTAGTTAGAATGGTAGTTATTGTTGTTAAGTCAGTTAGTTTGTTAGAGGAAAAATGGAGAAAGTAGTTAGAAACTATCCCAACCAAGGTGGGACTTATGGCTTGTATATAAATACAGCAAATGAATGAAATTTTGATATGATGCATACTCACACATCAATATAGCATTTTCTGTCTACAATTCTGTTTTTCTTTGACCGCGCTGTCGCCACGCGCCAAAAAGAACGAGCGATTATAAAAATGCAGTATAGTGCGACAACTCGAGTATCGTCTCTCAAGGACTCTTTAGTTGTTGTTATTATTAACAGAAAATTAGTAAAAGTTAGAAATGGGGGTTTTGAGATTAAAATTAAATAAAGGAAACAAAATAAAAACAGAGTAAGAAAAGAGATTAACAAATAAACTAAAGACGATTAACCTCTCTGTTCTTGGTTTCCCACTATCATTGGTTCAAATAAATCCAAGCCCTAAGCATATTCTAATCCCCTTTCAGTTGTAGCAACAATTAACAAACGGAATCGCTACTACGGATACATATTCCTATTCCCGAATTAAACAAACGGGGTTAAGCCCTCATGAACTAAACGAACATGAATGAACACACGCGAATTAAACAAACGCGATTAAGTATAGGAACATAGCATCATGAAATGAATCAACACTACACTACACATTCCTGAATTAAACAAACGGAAATGCATAACATAGTATTGAAAAGAGAAAAGGAATTGAAAACAGGAAATACAAGAACCTCAAGTGTAATTAAAACCAATCCCAGTAGATTAATCTAGGAGACTAGTTCTCCATTACAGACTTAAACACAAAATAAAAGAAAGGAAAATAAACTACTACTACTGACTACCAAAGACTAGCCAAAACTGGCTAACTCTCTGACTAACCTCCCTATGACTAACTATGACTAACTATTTATATATATTCTCTCAATATCTGAATGCTCCTTTAGTTGTCTTCAACCTCTGCCTCTTAGCTTTCCAAAACCACTTAATTTGCTTAATTATGAATTAAGATGAGGGAGTTATGTCCACATTCAACTCATAGGGCAGCTGAAACGTCTCTGACTTCACAAGGATTAAAGACCTTCAAAAAGGCTCTGTTTGGAATAATGGTCTTCATGATAGTTAAAGCTCTTTGTTTGATCTTTCATTTGCCACCGGTTTCAGTTCAAACCGACATCTACAGCCCAAGTTATGACCCAATCTTCATGACCCGTTCAGGTTCCAGTGACAGCAATTATGTTCTGACTTCCAGACTCGCGAGGCGAATGGATGCTCGCGAGGCGAACGCTTCAACTTCAAAACTGCCACGGCCGTGATCTTCAACACGGGCAAGCCGTGATCGTCTCTGACTTTTCAGGCTTGCGTGACTCGCGGGGCGAGAGATCCTTCGCGGGGCGAACCGGAATTATTTCCTTTTTACTTACCTGAAAAACAGAAAATAGAATAAGTATTTTATTTAACTCTAAATCAACTAAATTAACTTAAAAATACTTTACAGACTCAAAATACTACTTAAGGACAATCAAGTCTAATTTGGGTGAAAATGATATAAAATTAGCACAAAGCCAAGGTCTTTACTAGTTATAAAATCAGTCAAACAGAGGCTCATCAAAATACCCCAAACTTAAACTTTGCTTGTCCCCAAGCAAACTAAAACTTAAAAACTCAAACAGACTCAAGACCTGGCAAAACATGGCAAACTTAAGGACTCAATCAACCTTGCACAAATTTCAAGCAATATTTCAAAAGAATTTTTCTTCCAATGTTCCCCCCTTACAAGCAAAGTAATCCAATCCCCACAATCATTTATTCTAAACCATTGAGAATTTCATTAATTAAACAATCATCAATCTAACCAGGGGATCTAAGTTACACACAAAAGAGAGATCACCAAAATCAAACAACTGCCTTCCTCACAAGGGAAATTTGTGTTCACTCAATCGCTCAGTTTTTGTCAGGTTATCAACAATTCACTCAATTTCACTTTTCAGAAGCACTTCCCATAAATTTGATTTTCTTCTCTAAATAGTTCCCACAGAAAACATGCAAGCAACATCAAAAGGTCTTTTATGGGTTGTAATGGGGCCTGGCTAAGGGAAGGATATACAAAGGAACTAGGCTGAGGACCCTAGGAACTAAGAGAGCATGAACATTATTTACACTTTGAATTAAATCAAGTTCCTTTCTTAATTTTTTTCTTTATGCTTCTGGGTGGCTACAGCCTTTTTATTTCAACACTTTTTATTTTTATTGTTTTTCTCTTTTCTTTTCTTTTTTCACAAATTTTTTTTTTTACATAAATTTTTTTCTCAATCCCAAACAACACATTGCACCTGGTAGCCACCCCAAACTTAATTTCTTGCAACCAAATTTCTTACTAAGATGCCATGCTCTCCTAATCCTAAGATCGGGTTAACATGGGTTTTTCCAGATTTTAGCTTGTAACATAAGGTTAACAAGAATTAACAGGCTAATAGGCTCAATGGGGCTAACTAGGGAACATGCATTAGGATTTGGTTATTTTAGGCCAAGTAGCTATTTACAAAGAAAATGCCTAAATCATTTGAAGCAAACACATAATCATGCAAACCAAAAAGAGATTCAATCAAATTCAGGAAAGTGCAATCAAAAGTGATTTTCACACAGTCAAAAACATGTTGGAGGCTCAAAACCTCACCTGGACATTTATGCAAATTATTTGACAGAGATTCTATCCCTAGTGTGTGCTTCCTATCACCCCAAACTTATCATAAATCATGTCATCATAATAAAATCCCAAAGTTCAGTTTTTAATCATATGGGGATTATTTTTTTCAAAATTTTTTTAAATCCTAGGGGGAAACAGTCCAAACTATCATGCAATCAATCTATGCAAAATCAATAAAATCCAATAAACTTGCCAATACTAGACTCAAACACAACTCCTGAGCTTCTCAAATTATTCAGGAGCATTATTCAAAACAAAACAGAATTAAAGTAAGGAAAAGAAAATTAAAAAGAAGAAAGGGTAAGAAAAACTCATTCAGAGGCGGTTCCACCGGGATCCCACTGCCTGTAGCGTAAGTCCCACATGGTAGCCAAAGGACAAAAATTCATTCCAAGCCTCCCTAACTTGCAGCTTTGATACGGAGGTGAGCACTTGACAACCATGATAACTCCACCCAAGGTCGGCGGACTTCTCACTTCCTCTCGGGGTCACGAGATGACCTCCTTTTCAACAAAATCTCCCCAATAGAAGTGGGGCTCAACCTCTTGGACCGGCCATGGTGCAAGATCCAAGGGTGCAAAATCCATCACCTGGTTCCTCGGGGGAAATGGTAAACAGTTTGAAACGGTTCCGGTCTTGCTTCAACTCCCGCAATGTCTTCATCCACTGCACTAACAAATTTTTCACCGCTATACATGCAGAAATTTCAAAGCACACACCAGACAAAGGTTAGAGTTAGTACATATATTACAAGAAAATGAATCAGAAAAAGTTAGAATGTCTGGGAATTCTTCAATCAATTCATCCACCCCATTACTCTCAACACATTCAATTGTTTTACTTGAATCATCTACTCCCAAAGGTTCTTCTTTATCTTCAGGCACGGGGGAGCAGCTGCCCTCTTGATCCTCCTGATCTAAGTTTCCTGAACAGAACAAACCTGCAAAACGATCCGCATTTTCTATTTTTCCTGAAAAGTATAAACCTGTAAAACATTCAACACACAATGCAGTTCCATCACAATAACAAGCATTAGGATCAGGGGATTCAACACATAAATCATCATCAACAGAAACATTATCAGAATCATAATCAGAAGTATTTTCAAAAATAACTGGTGACTCTGTACGATCTTCCAGGGGCTGTGGAGGTAGCATTGCAGCCGAGTTGGCGGTAACTTGATCAATTAGAGCCCACAATTTCTGAGATTCAGCTTGGCTCCTCTGGTACTCAGCCTCCATCTTCTGTTGAAATTCCTCTATCATCCGTTGAGTTTTCTCGGCCATTTGTTGCCTCAGTCCTTCCATATTTGTACTTATCTCAGGCAAAATCTCCTGTTTGCACAGGTCCTCTAGGGAAGGTTCAGAAGGTGCAAAGGTGGTCACTTGGCTAGGATAGTATGGTGGTGGCTCACTAAAATTAGGATAATACATGCAAGGTTGCTCATAATAAGCATTAGGCAAATAATTTCGCATATAATTATCCATGGGGCAATATTCACAACCAGACAATGCAGACAAAACTAATTAGCAAAGCAAAAAGTTTTTTTTTTTTCAAAAATTATTTTCTGCTAATAAAAACAAACCGTAGTCCCCTAAGAACGGCGCCAATTTTTGACCGCGCTGTCGCCACGCGCCAAAAAGAACGAGCGATTATAAAAATGCAGTATAGTGCGACAACTCGAGTATCGTCTCTCAAGGACTCTTTAGTTGTTGTTATTATTAACAGAAAATTAGTAAAAGTTAGAAATGGGGGTTTTGAGATTAAAATTAAATAAAGGAAACAAAATAAAAACAGAGTAAGAAAAGAGATTAACAAATAAACTAAAGACGATTAACCTACTGTTCTTGGTTTCCCACTATCATTGGTTCAAATAAATCCAAGCCCTAAGCATATTCTAATCCCCTTGTAGCAACAATTAACAAACGGAATCGCTACTACGGATACATATTCCTATTCCCGAATTAAACAAACGGGGTTAAGCCCTCATGAACTAAACGAACATGAATGAACACACGCGAATTAAACAAACGCGATTAAGTATAGGAACATAGCATCACTGAAATGAATCAACACTACACTACACATTCCTCGAATTAAACAAACGTAAATGCATAACATAGTATTGAAAAGAGAAAAGGAATTGAAAACAGAAATACAAGAACCTCAAGTGTTATTAAAACCAATCCCAGTAGATTAATCTAGGAGACTAGTTCTCCATTACAGACTTAAACACAAAAGAAAAGAAAGGAAAATAAACTACTACTATCGACTACCAAAGACTAGCCAAAATCGGCTAACTCTTTGACTAATCTCCCTATGACTAACTATGACTAACTATTTATATATATTCTCTCAATATCTGAATGCTCCTTTAGTTGTCTTCAACCTCTGCCTCTTAGCTTTCCAAAACCACTTAATTTGCTTAATTATGAATTAAGATGAGGGAGTTATGTCCACATTCAACTCATAGGGCAGCTGAAACGTCTCTGACTTCACAAGGATTAAAGACCTTCAAAAAGGCTCTGTTTGGAATAATGGTCTTCATGAGAGTTAAAGCTCTTTGTTTGATCTTTCATTTGCCACCGGTTTCAGTTCAAACCGACATCTACAGCCCAAGTTATGACCCAATCTTCATGACCCGTTCAGGTTCCAGTGACAGCAATTATGTTCTGACTTCCAGACTCGCGAGGCGAATGGATGCTCGCGAGGCGAACGCTTCAACTTCAAAACTGCCACGGCCGTGATCTTCAACACGGGCAAGCCGTGATCGTCTCTGACTTTTCAGGCTTGCGTGACTCGCGGGGCGAGAGATCCTTCGCGGGGCGAACCGGAATTATTTCCTTTTTACATACCTGAAAAACAGAAAATAGAATAAGTATTTTATTTAACTCTAAATCAACTAAATTAACTTAAAAATACTTTACAGACTCAAAATACTACTTAAGGACAATCAAGTCTAATTTGGGTGAAAATGATATAAAATTAGCACAAAGCCAAGGTCTTTACTAGTTATAAAACCAGTCAAACAGAGGCCCATCATTCTTCCTTGATCTTTCTCTCGAGTGTAAGCAGCAAGTATCAAAGACTGATACATAGAGTGTGTGAGGAAGAGCTTTGCATCAACAGTGGTATCTAGAGTTGTGTTTCTTGATCCTGGTTCCACAAAGAACAGCATGGCATCTAATGGAAATCTTTCCTTGAATCTCCCAACCTTGATCTCGAAGAACAATGACAGATGGAAGGCACAAATGAAAGTTCTTTTTCGATTTCAAGAAGTTCTTGAAATTGTGAATGATGGATACAGGGAACTGCCCAGAAGTCCCACTGATGAACAAATAACTGCCCATCAAGTAAGCCTGAAGAAGGATGCTAAAGCCCTCTTCTTGATTCAGCAATGCATGGATTCTGATAACTGGGAGAAGATTTCATCAGCAGAAACTGCAAAGCAAGCATGGGACAACTTGACTCGGTTCTATGAGGGTGCTGACAAGTTAAAGAAAGTTAAATTGCAGGCCCTAAGAAGGCAGTATGAGCTGCTGCAGATGACTGATCAAGAAAGTGTAGGTGAGTACTTTACTAGATTGATAGCACTTACAAACCAAATGAAATCTTGTGGTGAGACTCTATCAACTGTAATGATAATTGAAAAGGTTTTGAGAACACTAACCACTAGATTTGATCAAGTGGTTATTGTATTGGAAGAATCCAAGGATCTGGCTACTATGAGAATTGAAGAGCTTCTACCATCTCTTGAAGCCCGAGAGCCGAGGCTCAATGAAAGAAATTATGTGAAGACCGAGCAAGCTCTTCAAGCTCACCCAAACAGAAAGGAGGAGATGGGGGAAAGAATTACAAGGGCAAAGGAAAGTGGAAAAACAACAAATGGAAGTGTCAAGAAAAGGTCCAAGGCAGTAGCACTGAGCAGAATCACAATGATGAAAGCTCCAAGAAATATGAGGGGAGCAGAAACAATGATAAAAGAAGAGTTCCAAGAAAGGATGTGCAATGCTACAACTGTCAAAAATTTGGTCATTATGCAAGTGAGTGTAGAGGCAAGAAGGTGCCAAGAAAGCGTGAAGAGGCACAAATGGCTCATGAGGAAGATTCTGACTCGGATGAAGTCCTCTTGATGGCTACCACTAGCTCAGAAAATGCAAAATCTGAGTTATGGTATCTTGATACAGGATGTTCTAATCATATGTCTGGCCATAAGGAATGGTTCACAAACCTTGATGAGAATGTGAAGAGCAAGGTTAGATTCGCAGACAATAGCATTGTAATCTGCAAGGAATGGGGAGAGTAATGATCCAACAAGAATGGTCGACATGCTGCCATTGCTGATGTTCTGTATGTTCCCAACATGAAGAAGAATCTACTAAGCCTTGGTCAGTTACTGGAAAGAGGCTACTCAATGAAAATGGAGCATAGTCAATTGAAAGTGTTTAATAATAAAGGAAGACTAGTCCTGAAAGCTCCTTTGTCAAAAAATAGGACTTTCAAGATTAGTGTTCAAGTGTTGCAGCATCAGTGTCTAGCCAGTGAATGCAACAGTGAAACTTGGCTGTGGCATCACAGGTTTGGACATCTGAATTTCAGAAGTCTTGGCCTGCTAAAGAGCAAGAACATGGTTAAAGGCCTTCCCACCATTGTGCAGCCAAAGGAAGTGTGTGCTGAATGTTGTGAATCCAAGCAGACAAGGAAATCTTATAAATCTGAAATTCCAATCAGGGCAAATGAGAAACTTGTTGTCATTTCCTCAGATGTGTGTGGTCCCTTTGAGGTAACCTCTCTTGGTGGCAACAGCTATTTTGTTTCCTTTATTGATGAGTTTACAAAGAAAATGTGGTTGTATCTCATTAAAAGGAAGAATGATGTGTTAAGTGTTTTTCAAAAGTTCAAATTAATGGTTGAAAAGCAAAGTGGGAAGGCAATCAAGGTGTTGAGGACTGATGGAGGAGGTGAGTATGTCTCACATGAATTTCAGAAATTCTGTGACCAAGAGGGAATCATACATGAGGTGATAGCTCCATATACACCTCAACATAATGGAACTGCAAAAAGGAGAAACAGAACTCTTCTTGATATGACAAGAAGCATGTTGAAGGCAAAGAAAATGCCTGCCTATTTTTGGGGTGAAGCAGTGGCAACTGCAGCCTATATCTTGGATAGAAGTCCAACCAAGAGACTGCAAGGCATGACACCTGAGGAAGCATGGTCAGGTAACATGCCTAATGTAAGCCACTTTCGAATTTTTGGCTCATTATGCTATAGGCATGTACCTGAACAACTTAGAAAGAAACTTGATGATAGAGCTGAGCAGATGATCCTTCTAGGTTATCATTCAACTGGATCTTATAAGTTGTTTGACCCTAAGAAGAAGAAAATTGTGATCAGTAGTGATGTTGTGGTTGATGAAAAGAAAAACTGGAATTGGGAGGCAGGGAAGGTTGATAGTAATGCTAACAGCATTCTGATGCAGTGTGAAGATAATCAAGAAGATGTGGAAGCTGCTGCAGAAACTCAGATCAGAAGGTCACAAAGAGAAAGACATGCACCACCAAGATTCAATGAGTATGAGCTGCTTCCAGACTCTTCAATTACAACAGAAGGTGAGCTAGTGCACTTTGCACTTTGTTAGTCAAGCCGAGCTTGTCGCGTTTGAGCAAAGCTATGGAAAGTTCAAGTTGGAGAAATGCCATGCTGGAGGAAATCAGATCAATTGAAAAGAATGAGACCTGGGAATTGGTGACCTTACCAAAACAGAAGATGCCTATTGATGTAAAATGGGTTTACAAAACAAAAGTAAAGCCTAATGGTGATATTGCCAAGCATAAGGCCAGGTTAGTTGCTAAAGGTTTCCTACAGAAACCTGGTTTGGATTTCTATGAAGTTTTTGCACCTGTTGCACGAATTGAAACAATAAGACTTGTGGTTGCATTGGCAAGCTTCAAAGGTTGGTCACTGTACCAACTTGATGTGAAATCTGCCTTTTTAAATGGTCCACTAGAGGAGGAAGTCTATGTTTCTCAGCCCCCTGGCTACATTGTAAAAGGGCATGAAGACAAAGTTTACAAGTTGAAGAAGGCTCTATATGGCCTGAAACAGGCTCCAAGAGCCTGGAATATGAGAATTGATGGTTTTTTGAAGCAACTGAGATTTGTAAAATGCACCACAGAACATGGTGTGTATGTCAGGCATGCCTCTACAACAGACACACTTATAGTATGCTTATATGTTGATGATCTGCTGGTAACAGGAAGCAGTGAAGTTGAAGTTGCTGAGTTCAAAATCGTAATCATGAGGAATTTGAAATGAGTGATTTGGGGGTGCTATCCTACTTCCTTGGCATTGAGTTTACTCATACAAGCAAGGGTATCTTCATGAGCCAAAGGAAATATGCTGAAGATGTTCTAAAGAGGTTTAGCATGCTCGATTGTAATCCTGCAAGCACACCTGCAGAGGTTGGAATCAAGCTGCAGAAGGATGGTACTGATGAAGCAGTGGATCCTACTCTCTACAAGCAAATGGTAGGATCCTTAAGATACTTGTGCAAAACGAGGCCTGACTTAGCCTATAGTGTTGGTATGATTAGTAGATATATGGAGCATCCAAAGGTCTCTCATTTCACTACAGCCAAGAGGGTCCTTAGATATGTCAAAGGAACTCTTGGATTTGGCATTCTTTATCCTAACAATTCAAGTGGAAGTGCGGCCGAATTATTTGGCTATTGTGACTCTGATTGGTGTGGTGACAAAGATGATAGGAAAAACACCACAGGCTATGTGTTTATGATTGGAGACAAGCCAAGAAGTTGGTGTTCAAAGAAGCAAACTGTTGTTGCCTTATCATCCTGGTGAGGCTGAATATGTTGCAGCCTCAATAGGTGCTTGTCAAGCTCTATGGCTGGAAACATTACTAGAAGAATTGAAGTTGAGAGAAGCCAATCCAAAGAAGCTCCTAATTGACAACAAGTCAGCTATTGACTTGGCAAAACATCCAATTGCTCATGGCAGAGCAAACACATAGAAACCAAGTATCACTTCCTTCGTGATCAAGTCAGCAAGGGTAAACTAATGATACAACACTGCAAAGCAGATGTACAAAGTTGCGGACATACTGACTAAGCCCTCGAAGAATGCAAGGTTTGCAGAATTGAGAAGTATGCTAGGAGTGCGACTTATGACTAATCTGAATTAGGGGGTGTACTGGTGTAATTCAGTTAGTTAGAATGGTAGTTATTGTTGTTAAGTCAGTTAGTTTGTTAGAGGAAAAATGGAGAAAGTAGTTAGAAACTATCCCAACCAAGGTGGGACTTATGGCTTGTATATAAATACAGCAAATGAATGAAATTTTGATATGATGCATACTCACACATCAGTATAGCATTTTCTGTCTACAATTCTGTTTTTCTTCCTTGATCTTTCTCTCGAGTGTAAGCAGCAAGTATCAAAGACTGATACATAGAGTGTGTGAGGAAGAGCTTTGCATCAACAACAACAACGGCGAAGGAGGAGAACTTCAGATCTGGTGTCGAAGAGTGAAGGGATAGGGACGGCGGTGACGAAGGAGGGAGAGTGACGGCGACAAATGGAAGAGAAGAGTGGCGGCGAAGGAGGAGGAGAAGATAGACGCGGCGATGGAGGAGGAAGGGGATTTGGGTGGAGTGGATCTGACCATTTTGAACGACAGAGAGAGTTTTTTGTTTTTTTATTGTTGTGAAATACCGATTATGCCCTCTGGAGGATCAAAACTCCTTAGATCACAACTTCCACGTTGGTGTATTGTAGAATTGTCCCTTTTTGATGTTATATGCCTATATCAATCGATCTATCTCTCTCGGTAGCTCTCAGCTAGTCAACGTCTTTTGACAAATGCAACGAGTGCGAGTTTACGTTACGGATGGACAAATGAGGAGAAGGGATGGGTCCCGCATGACATTTCCTCCTACACACAACGGCATCAACCGTCTGTGTGAGGGTAACGGACCTGGTTTTTTTGACATCATCATGTGGTCTCGACAGATTCAGAGGTGGATGATGTAGCCGAGCCGTTAACACTGTGGACTCATTGGTTCATGTTGTTTCCATTTCTAGGGGTGTAATCGGGTTGGGTTGGATCGGATTTGAGGGGTTTCATCATCCGAACCGATCAAATTTGATCGGTTCGGATTTGACAAATTTTCAGGTACGGATCCGAACCGAACCGAACCGATCACAATCGGGTTGGTT